>LR736864.1:2668621-2704232 GCA_902654985.2 Oryctes borbonicus | reverse complement strand
ACAAAAATAACATTTTGATATCCGGTCTACATACTATAATAGGTATATTACACTTTACAATATCACAATGTAAAATATAACTAATATCAGAATTTCCGTGAGGCAGTTAATATAATTACCATTAAGTATCATATAACGCCGTTAAACCGTGGTATTTCCCTGACCCTCACCCGTTGCGTTCTCTTGGAAATTTCCCGAAACCAAGCTAACTTGATCCCCGGCGGCCAAGTGCATTTCCATCGGCGGATCCGATTCGAGACTGTGGCGCGGCGGCGTCGGACTATTCTTCGTCTTCGGCTTCTTGCTGAGGGCGCTCAACTTAGGTAAATGCTTCAGGGCGCTCCCCGATCTACCTCTGAACTTCACCTTCTCCGCGCTCTCCTGGCCTTCCTCCACGATCGAATTCAGACTGGACTCGCCCTCGTTATCTTGAATGGGTATGTCATCTGCGAAGACAAATCAGCTCAACCGTAATTCTTTTTGCCTTAACCGGAAAAGAATAGGGATGATTATAGGAAAAAGACTAGGCAGTCTGGAAGGTGATAAGCGGCCGACTTTTGGGATAATGCGGAGGTACGCACCTGGTAACTTTTTAGTTCTGAAAGAAGCGTTTGTGATCATCGACTTTGACACGTGTTGCTTCGTAGAAGGCCGCGACGGTAGATATGCTGTAGGTGATCGATGCAATAGGTTTTGAATGGCGTGCGTTGCTAACAGGACATCTGTAAGTTTACAGTTAAGACGTCTAAAAAAATTTAGCGTGCGTAAATGATGTGTGCAGCTGGCTTCTAAAGAAAAAACTTTTGTATAATGTATATTTGGAATTCCCTAAGTAGAATTACATTTTTAAATTCCTAATTGAATTTTAAGGTTTGTTTGATAGATGTCGCTATTTCTAATCATGTTTTAAATACCTTAGAACGTTGATAATCCTAATTAATTGGGATTGGACCACTTTCGGATTATCAAATTGTCTGAATTTTCGAAATGAACCAATAAAAGGGCCAGTAGACTTCTTCAGCGTACTTGCTAAAATCGTCCATAAGGAGGTAGCGGATGAATAAAATTATTAGTAAATTTTTTACGCAAGAAAAATACTGCACTGCATGTACAGGCTTATTTTATGTACCGTAAATCTAGGTCTACAACAAAATACAGTGCAGTAATACATATGTAAAAATACTGTACCTGTAAGTCACATTTTTATCAAATCCAGATTTTGAAGTCCAAATTATTAAAGAAGTTACAAAAGTTTACATGCATTCGTCCATCTGTCAAAAATTATCAAAAGAGCCAAGTATTTCCAATATGGTTAGAAATAGCGACACAGTTGTTTCATCGAACAAACCTTAAAATTTAATTAGGAATTCAAAAATGTAAGAATAATATGTAGGGTGCTCCATTTAAAATAACAAGGTTGACAGCTATTACAGTTATAACCGGATGTGTGTTTATTAAAAATATTTTAATGGAATAGCATAGGTTGGCTTTTATGTACTAGCAAGTTTTTAGAATTTTCCAATGTATACTTTTTTATATATTAATTGATGTAGTTCCCGGTGAAACACCTTGTTATTTTTATAGAAGTTATCGTATGTTTACCTACATTTTTAATGAAAGAACCCATTTGAGAATTAGAAACATCTACCATATAACTGTTCCCATTTTGTAACTGGTACCAAATAATTTCTTTTTTTTCTTAACTACACTTACTACTTTAACAATAACTTACCAGCATATGTCTCATAGGTAGCCCTAGCTGTAATATCGTGAAGAGTCTGAGCTACACCACTAGCACCCCTTTCTAGGCCATGATAGACAACTTGTAAAAGTTCTAGCAATAGAGGACTGGAAACTACTAGCCGAGGCACCGTGCTCATATAGTTGATACTATCACTATCAGTTGATGTACGATTACTGCCAGAATGGAATCCTTGCGCAACTAATCTAAGAAACATTAACGTTTAATATTTTACGGATGCTAAAAATGCGCATGTTTACCTAGAAATTACGCGACAACTATGTTCTATGCCCTGCACACCGACGTTGGCAATTTGTTGATTGTACAGAAATAATAAAGCAGTTACGACGCGCTGACGATTCTGTGCATTCAGAGATTCCACTTGTGGTAATGGACCCCAATTTACGAGCTTTGTGTTGCATTCCTCCCATCTCCTCAATGAGTTCTCTGCTATAAACTGCGGCTCCAAATTAGAGGAATCATGATATATAGATGATTGCGCTATACTTGGCACGCGAAAGGATATAATCCGAGGCTGACCTTTACTATCGACGACCTAAAAATACAATTTATTCTTTCATTCTTGGGAAACAGAATCAATGACAAAACTGGAAAATATTAGTTTTAAATTTATAAATATTTACCTCGAGATTATATAAACTAAGTAGTAAAGTTTCAACCTCAGGATATATTTGCCTTGCAGATAAATGCAACCAAATTAGACTAGGAATGTACTGCATAACAAACTTCTTTAGATGCCGATCTCCAGATCGATAAAATCCTAGCAATTGCATACAAATCTTCTCGATAATCTACAAGTGAGTAACTTTCATTGGCAAGCATTTATTCCGATACAAATACTTACGCTTCCTCTTTTACTTTGCTGAGGTTCTTCCAACAAAACGTACAAAGCGATTATAACCTCATGATTATTTTCTTGCTCGATGGCATATGTATTAATTTCGCTTTCGGTTAACGCTTCGAATTCTTCCATCCACTCCAAAACTAGGATATCTGCCATAATTGCTTCTTCTAAAGTTATTGGCTAATAACACGTAAGGACGTAAGGTTATCTTTGAAATAAATTATCGTATCATGTACTAGTTAATATTTGACGGTTTCCTCCGTAATTTCGGCCGCAGAAAATTAAAATAACGTAAATAATCATTTATAACAGCATCAAGGGCTATGGAATTTCAAAAAAAAAATCCTATTGTCAAAAATTTAGCAAACGTCAAACTATACTGAAACTATCGATTGCCAACCTTAACAACTTATTAACACATGTAAGAAACGAAACTTACCATATTTAAAATTAACGATTATAAAATCCGAAAAATCGATTAGGACAGCTGCTGGTAAGTTTTCTCTGCGCCGCATACTTTCGTACTGGAAAATTGCGGAGAGCGGAAAACTAATTATTCATCTTTCAATTACGTTATAAATAGACTACTTTTACATATTTTATCGAGAAGATTGTTCCGGCCGCGTCGTGATTATACCTTTGGAACGAAGTAAATCCAAGATTCCATATTGATCTACATTTCCTACTTAATACATGGTTACTCAAAGTACGATTGATTTTTTTCGTTTAGTAAACCCAAACTCAATAAAGATAATAAAAACATTTCACTACCATAAATTTGTATGTCGTTTGCGATATTATTGTTAAGAGAAAGAAACACAGCTTACCCTCGATTCATTCAATTTCGTATTTCGCTATTTCCTGCATAAAAATTGGTAATTTTGAAGGTAATATTATGCCGGATATTAACCGTGAAGAATAAATTACCGCGTTTTGAACAGAAAATTGCTATGTATAATTTTTGCATTCGTCGCCGATAAAATATCAGACTCGATATACATGATCTAATCTAATTGAATACAATATAGATTATTTTGTCACATACACGTCTGAATGGTTTATTGATATAAATTCCGTAATTATAATCTAAGCATTAATACCGTCACAGACAAAAATACTATCTAATTATCTTCAATATTAGAATTAGAAACGAGCCGCGTTAGCGACAGGTTTTCTAAAGGACGTCCGATGGAACTCGTTCTTTAATATACTATTTCATAGCACATTACCTTCTAAAAGTACTCACAAAAAGCGCTACATTCGGTAACCCAAACAAAAATTAAAATATTTGTTATGAAGATTTGATTAATTTAATAAATTAAAGTTGATGGACATTATTTTGAAAATCATCACAAAATTATCCTGCATATATAATTAATAAACGTCATAACCCCCATCACATACCCATCGTCCCCTTCCACTATAGTTGAGTGTAGGCTTTCACGGCCGTAATCCATAGTAGAAATGTCTTTCGGGTCTTGTCACCTACGTGATGTTTGACTTGACGTTTCGCTGACCATCCTGTCAGCTTCTTCAGAAGACTTCTAAAGACCGGATCTGATTGATTTGGCGAGACTCTGCCTTACTTCCTGTGGAATGGAGAATTCTACGAACAAGCGAGCGGTGCTGCAAAGGGATTTCCTCTATCGCCTGTTATCGCTAACATCTTTATGGAAGCGTTCGAACAAGAAGCCGTCGAATATTGCAGGATGAAACCTAAATGCTGGTACAGATATGTAGATGAATTCATACAATATATCAACAGACAACACGCAAATATCAACTTCAGCAAATGCATCGTAGGTTCAGCGATTATTAAATAAACGGTTCGATGAAAATCTGATTTAAGCTTTAAGCTTAACTTCATCGGTGGATACAAGAACTCGCCTTATATCGGTCAACCGCTGGCCAGTCAGTAACCAAAGACTAAAATTACGACTAGTTACTATTAGACACGGCAAAGTTCAATCTCGTTTCACTCCCACTCTTTTAGCATATATTAGTCTTATGTTAGCTTCACTTTCAAATCCTTCTACCACTCCAAGTTCTCTAATATTAAGTGCGACTAGACAGCATGATATTGATATACATACATTGAAAAAAAAAAACATTAAAACACTTTTAATTGATACAATTTATATGTTTACCTTTAATACACAAAGAAAAATATGAAAATTTCGTTACATTCTCGTTTCCAAAATACAGTAAAAAAAAAAAAACATATTCAATTTATAATTTGACATATAAAATTAACAATAATAAAATAATTAATAAATACTGCAAGCAAGAACGATTTCAATCTCCTTAATAAAAACGTTAGTTGAATGAATGATGAAAGATTCGCACAGTTATTAATATGTACTGCGCGGTAAAATTATAGAATAAATTCAGTAATTTGAAGCTATTTATTTTTCCGAGAAATGCTGGAACAATAAATGACAATTCCCGTTTTTTTTATTTTAATAGATCATTTAATTGTCTAAATACCCCAAATGGTACCATCAACATTTAATACCTCACATACCAACATTGTAAGCTATTAACATGTTGATTGTACTATTTCATTGTTTAATTAAATGATGAAAGTAAAAGAAAATCGAGAGATTATTTTAAAAAAATCAATGATAACGTTATTACTTGAAAACCAGAAAAAGGGAGAAGCTTAAAATCGATACGAACATGTTTATATAAAAAAAAATGATCTGTCCGAGCATTTCTTCCAACAAATTGCTTCAAGTATAATGAAATTATTGCATAATTTTGCCGCGCATAGTATATTATTCTCAATTGTAATTTTACCAAATTACTTTTGTACACGTAAAATAAATGAATTAATTTAGATTTACCATTATCCTTAAATGCCTTTCAATCTTTCAATATGATTCTAAATTAATACAACTAAAACTTGCACATACACATCCTTCAATTGACGTTTCTAACTTAATCTGTAATTTGAAAATCTAAAAAATTTATAATTAAAATCTACTATGTACATATTATAACGTACTCTAATTTGAAAAATCGTAACTTTTAACCATACAGACTTCCGGGGAATTCGTGATCTGATCCATCATCATCTCGATCTTGTTCTTCTTCGGGGTCCTTCCGCTTTCGGCCGTACGCCCTTTTACTTGTTGTTGGCACCACGTCGCTTTCCCCATGCACTAAAGAATTTCTATACAGAAGAAGAGGTTGCCAATCTTCGCCCCGACTGCTTGGCATGCCTATACAATAATTATCATATTTTAATTTTAGATTAGACAAGCGCATTATGAATAGATTTAAAGAAAATATTTGGCCTTTTCAATTACGAATATGGTTTAAAGCACAATAACTCTGGAAGTTTATTCGGTTATTACCTACAAACGTGTTTCAATTTTAGTAGGTTAGAAGTAGAACCTTAACCATAACCTAGAAATTAAAAATCCGCAACGCTGGTGATCTTAAAAAATAAAATCGAAAAACGTTACGTTGTTAAAATTAATTTCTTCTACTTATAGGTTGCCGCTTGAATCGTTTTATAATTTTATTATAAAAAAAAATATTAATGAGTAAATGTAATAATAAATAATATAATTCAGAGATGTCTAGATTAACGAGTAACAAACTTGACGATACTAGCGCCTGACTTTCTTGACGAAACTGCTCCCCCACTCTCGTCAAAAATCTCTCGCCAAGTGTTAACATTGCGAGGGCTCGGCTCTACTGGGGGCGAGTAGGCCTTATAAATGTACAATCTCTTACCTGTAGCGATACGCCTATCCAAGAACGATAAGACGACTCTTTTATCTTGCTTCAGCAGTTTGTTCGTAAATTCGGTTAGGATTTCCAAAAACGGTAAGTTAGGGGGCGGTCCGGTAGGATCTTCGGAGGCTTCAGCGCCGCTCACCGCAAACAATATGCCCGCCCGGTGAAGAGCGGTGATCGCTTCCCGATTCTTCACGGCGTCTAAACCGAACGATAGGGCAAAGCGTTTAGCCAACTCCTTCAAAGAGAAGAAGTCTTCGTGTTGTCGGGTTACTTGGTTTCCGCTCGCGCTTAAAGTTTGGAACATCATGTTCAAGCTCAGGCACATGGTCAACGCGCAATTGACTTTATTGATCTCCCTCGCTTTGCTTAGCGTCGACTTGATGATGTCGCCGTATTCGTTGTAGTATTTCACGTAATGTTTGAAGACGTCCGCCCCGGCCTTTGTCGGCATTATGTTGTAGACTATCAATTTACAGTATGCGGCCAAGAAATTGCGTCTCTTGTGCAATTCTTCGATACGATGTTCGTCATGCTCCGAATCCTGTTCCGGTACAAAAACGTACGTCTGCACGAATTCGTTCAATAACAATTGCAAGTTCCTATCCGGCTCGCAGACCAAACTCGAGAGGTAAGCGCCGGTGCTACGCAACTGTTCGCTGAACACCACCAACAGATCACATAAGCAAACGTACGCTTCCTCGCGCAAGCTTTGGTTAGGTGAGGAACGGATAATGTCCTGCGCAGCGTCAATGAATTCATCCAGTTGTTCGCGTAGCTCTGTTACGCTCTGCGTAATCAGACCTCCTCCCTCGTGTATAACTTCTAATCCCTTCAGTCCCCACAGTAGCCAATAGAAACAGGAGCTGAGGCAGTATTTCAAGGCTTCTTGCGGTAGCACGCTTTCCAAGTCCTGCTTGAAGTTGAAATTCTTATAAGTATCAATGTGTAGATACATGAACATCTTGAATCTTTGTACTAACGTCATTAACGTCTCGGTAAAGTAAAGGTAAGCGTAATATGTGAAAATCGGAAGTACAAGTGATATACTTAAAGTGAGATAGAATGAGTCGTACGTAGATAAAAGCTTTCATCATGTTTACTACGGTGCACGTAACCTTAATTTACAATCGCTAGCGCAAATTCTTTGTATTACCTTAACATCCTGAAACAAAGAGTTCCACAAATTCCACTGATTCAAATTGTGACACGCGTAGAACAACGCGACCTTCTTAAGCGAACTGACGACATTGAATATTTCATCCGCATTCGGGGTCTCTTCCCCCAACATCAAATTTCTCCAGTCGTCAATAGCCTCCTTATACGAAGCGACGATCATGTCGATGATAGTTGACCTCGATACATCGCATCGGGTATAAATCGAATGGCCTTCGGTACACAAAATTTCCAATGTCTTTGCGCAAGTCTCCAACACCTAAAAATTAGAAAGAAGAAATGTAGAAGCTTAGAACGATTTGTAGTGACTGGGCATTTCTCGCGTACCTCGGGCTCGTGATGGACTTGCGCGATATGCTTCAGTTTCGTTAGCAGAGCTTGCAGAGATCCTTCTTGTCTACCGCTGGTATACAAATCCAGGTCGAAGTATTGCGGAATGCTTAGCAAATTCGCCAATTTCTCCGGATCGGCGGAGTATTTATCCAAAAGTGGCGGTAAAGTGATGATAAAATGTTCCGTAAGCTTTTGTTTATCTTCACCTGCCTAACAAAGAAAAAAAAAAAATTATCGCAATTAAAAAAAAATTACAAATATGATATCTTGTACTTGTTTCATCTCTCTTAAAGAAGTTATCTTCCTCGTGGGTCCTCTACCAACGGGCGCCTCTCCTGTTGCGGCTTGTTTAACACAACACACCATAATTTCGATTAAACTAGTTTCCTGTCGATTATCCAGCGGCTCTTCCATCGGACCGGGCTCCTCCAACAGTAGATCGGTCATGCACTCCCAATCTTTCATCATCGCGTTAGATTCAATTAGCGAATCGACCAAGTAGGCCGCGTGTTCGTGTAATTCAGATTCGATGAAGAACTGCACCAAATCTCGAATAAATGGAGTGTTGGCGAGACGTCTCTTGCCGCGTTTGGTCTTTCCCGGATCGATATCTGCCGGTTGAAACAGACGTTCGTTTAGGAACTCGCCAGCAGCTTGGGCAACCGCTCTGTGCGACGAGTAAACCTAAGGAAATGTTGTTTTAGCAAAAGTTTGAATGACATAACTGTGTAAATCAATGGTTCCATTCAGCTAACCGCCGTACTACAGCGCTCTAAAGTAGAATATATCTGGACGTGCTATGGTGGGTCCATATGACATCGCACTTTGCAGCGCTTTCTTGAAGCAGTCGCCCTTTTTTGCAGCGAAAAATTAATATACTACATTGTAGCGCTACAATAAAGCATAAATAAACTTCTAACCTAAATATTCGAACAAATGATGTCCGTTTTAAGACAATAATTTTCAGCATACTAAAATGGTATTAAATACATATTTTTTTATTCAATTCACTCATAGTCAGACAAAAAAAATCCATCGACAAAGAGAGCTTCTGATGAAGGTTACTAAATTGTAAAATTTAATAACAAAAGAAAAGTCGATAGTCACCAATAATGTATTTCGTTCTCGTTTCATCTTAACACGTCCAACTTACCAATTCGTACACGTGTTCACAATCCTTGTCGGTCAATATTTCATGATGATGTTTTAATATGGATATGACCAGCCTGACAGCCTGGACGGCAACGTCGTATTCCTTATCCAGCGTCATGGCGACGATACGATCTTTGAATTTGTTCGTGAACAATTCCAGTTTTCCTTTCAGCTCCTCGCTTGCATACAATGGCTGTAGCGCTTGCAAACATCGCAACCTCACTTCTCCCACCTTATCGTGTAATGTCCAGCCGATGTATTTCAAGTACGAATCGTCTAGGAAGTTCGCGTGAAATTTATGCATCCATACGCCGATTTCCGTCATTGCTATGGCGCGAATTTCCGGTAACGTATCGCGGTATCTATGGACGAATACTGATTTGAACATGTAAGTTAACATATTCTTGATTTCGTCCATGTTTTCTTCCAATTCTTGGCGTTTCTGCAGCAAGGATTCTAAACGATCGCTAGCCCGTTTTTCTCTTGTTTTCTGCCTCTCGGCTTCGTATTGGCGTTGCGTATTATCTAGATTGACGGAAACAGTTAGCGCGACGTCTACTAATGCCGTCATTAGTTTCATCGCTCCTAACGTGGCTGTGTGTCGGAATGCTCTTACCTAAGACGTTAAAACCAATTTAATTTTGAAATAATGGTTATTTCTATCACAATAAATAACGCTCTGCTGCACTAGCATAAATCAAAATTTAGTCTCGGGTTAAGCCAGCTAAAATATAAGAATCTTTCTACTTATTTGAATGCGATTGTCACATTCCACCTGTCACTTTAACTTAATTCTGCATTAAAATTTAATCTACGTCAGTGCATTGGTTGCACAAAAGTAATTTGGATTACGCTTTAAGGGATTCTAAAACTATTAAGTAATATTAACGAACCTGAGAATCTGATAAGCCCGTTAGCAAGGATATTACATTATCCATTAAGTACTGGTCATAAATGATAGAGTATTGGCACTGTTTAACGAGTGTTTGAACAAAATCGCAAAAATTGGACCTGAATTTCTTCCAACTTTGTCCGGCCATTATAAGCGGATATTCCCCAGATTCTTCATCAAACTCTTCCGTCATTTTGCGAATAATAGCTGCATGCTCCATTGTAGCAGTCATTTGCTGTGTTATTCTGCCTTTACACCCTGATGCGTTAATGAAAAATTGCATTAACGAAATTAAAGCAGATTCACGGTTTATCTACAACACAATTTTTGCCTGACAATATTCTAATAAGATAAAAAACAAACCTTATAACTTTCAATCCAGTCATCTACAATATTTGTCAACGAGGCTTTACTCGTACGAATTATATGATATAAAGAAGATTCATCTTCTCCAGAATTAACACCCTCCGAATGATTTTTACGACCTGGCGGACGTCCTCTGCCTCTGCCTCGTACAGGTGGTGCGCTGCTTGTGGGTGAATGAGAGGCAGCGGTCACCACAGGTGGAGGTGCTGCTAACCCTCTAGCCTTTGATCTAGTGATTCTTCGTAAGCCTGGAGTAGGCGGTGATTCAAACATGCCATCTGAAGATGATGTGCCACCCTGTTCACCATAAGAATCACTGTACATACCGGTAGAATGCCCATAGTTTCCATAATTCTCTTGCTCAATTGCTGGTGTCATCGGACTCTCATATTCTGGAGGAGGTTCATCCATACGGATGCGTTTCCCACCTCGTCGATGCATTGCGGTATCGGGTGAAACCAGATCGCACCTACAATTAGTTTATCCCTGTTTCTGTTCTTCAAATATGTTTTAACGGTTTTAAGGATTATTTGTTTACTGTTGATTATTTCGAACGGTTTGAAGAGAGCTTCGAACGGTCTGAAGTGACAACATTTATAGCCAACTGTACTTCACAACAAAACTGTACAAATAAAGTTCGATAAAATCTTTTTAATGCCTTCCCTACTGCTGAAAATGTGTGTATCTAACTACAAAAACTACATTTGTATCTCTGTTAGTTATATAGTTTTTAGAAATACTTTGTATTAATTATATTGGCAGTACATTTATTTTTTATAGGTTGATACTACTGCAATTGGCTGTGATGTGAAGAGAATCGTAACCTAACAAATTCGGACAGTGGAATGTGGTTATAAAATAACAATTGCCATGGCTAGTGAGCTAAGCGAAGTACAAATTCAAGTTCGGTTTTTAACAAAACAACAAGAGTAAGTGGTAGTTCTTTGTAATTTTCTGTTCACTCTTGGTTAACGTTATCCAAATGTTATGAGCTGCGAAAATAAAGCCATTTATTATTATTATTATATGCTGTTCTTGTAGATATGCCATACCGGATGTACCGTTTACTGTACCAGTTAATATAGATTGTAAATCACTGAATAAACTAGTAAACAGACTGTTAAAGGAAAGCAATCCCGATGTTCTGAAACCTATAGATTTTGATTTTCTAGTTTTTGATGAATTATTAAGAGTACCACTATGTGAACATTTACAAGAAAAGGGAATATCCACAGAAGTAACTGTTGACATTGAATATATACAACGAAGCCCTGCACCACAACCACAAGATGCCTTACAGCATGATGACTGGATATCAAGTGTGCATGTGGCTGATAAATGGTAAAGTTATTAGCTACATGTTCTAATATGTAACTAATAACAACCTTTATACTTGTAGGGTATTAACTGGTTGTTATGATAATACAATAAATATTTGGTCAACTAAAGGTAAACACCAAGTAACAATACGAGATCATACAAATCTAGTCAAAGCAGTGGCATGGCTTCAAGAAGGAAATCCATCAGAAGGATTTGTAAGTGTTTCGCATGATCTAACAGGAATATTATGGAATTGGAAACCAGATGAAGCACTCCCGGTAATGGAGGCAATCTTGCGTGGTCATGAAAGAGGCATTGACACTGTAGGGGTTAGTCCAGATAGCAGTAAATTAGCAACTGGTGGTTGGGATACCAATCTTAAACTTTGGTCAACAAATCTAGAAAAGGACGATGAACCACCGCAGAAAAAAAGTAGAGGAAACATAATAACCAAAGTCCCTTTGCACACATTAAAGGGACATAAAGAAAGTATATCTAAAGCAATATGGATAGATAATATGACAATATGTACCGCTTCAATGGACCACACAATAAAATTATGGGATGCCGAGGTAAGTAGCGATATTATTTCCAAATGAACTCGTCTATTTCTATTTTTGACAGCTCTGTGGCCTGAGGAATGAGCTAATCGGACAGAAGGCGTTTCTCGGAGCCAGTTGGTCTAATTTATCACGTGGTTTACTTGCTTGTTCAGCAGATAGACATATAAGATTATACGATCCAAGATCATCCGAAGGAACTGTGTGTAAGTCAACCTTTACATCACATACGATGTGGGTGTCTAGCGTAGCGTGGTCACGAAACGATGAATATTTATTCATGTCTGGTGGTTATGATAATTGTGTTAAACAATGGGATACCCGTTCTCCAAAGGCACCTTTGTACGATCTAACTGGTCACCAAGGCAAGGTGTTATGCGTAGACTGGTCAAATCCAAAACATTTAGTTTCAGGTGGCTCAGATAATAGTGTGCATATATTTAGAAATATGCAGTTTGTACTTTAGACATTTTTTTATTGTATATAAATAAAAATAATTACAAAAGTGTTTTGTTTCAATACGTTGTTTCCAACCACTTTCCAAAATTACAAAATGAAATTTCAAAAGTATTGTTTCATTTACTGGTTTGAGTGTTTATTACGAGATTTGTTTTTACAATTAATAGAGGTAATGTATATACATAAAATATCACATACACTAAATAAAGGAAATCGTTAAAAAATAAATAGTATCTAGAAGAAAAAGTAGTAGTACGTCTTATACTTATACAAAAATGAAAATTAAACCGACACTAACATTTTAAAACTTGTTCAATTCCACTTTTTATGGTTTTATGAATTTTCATTATTGCATATGATAACAAGACAATAATGCTTGAAAATGAAAGCAGTATTGTCAGACTAGGAACACGTTGTTATTTTATTTAATAATGTGCAGTACAGGAAAATAACAAGTAAGTGTTCAAGTACAATTTGGTATACATTTTCAGGTACATACCTCTTAAGACATTTTAAAAATCCATTTAGTACAATGAGTAAGTTTAAAATGTCTGGTAGCAAATGAACATTAAAATTTCACGAATATAAATTGAAAACAAGAGTAGGAAATACAAATACGAAGATGATCATGTTAAACACATTGCAACTAACGTGAGTAAATTTGTATTTTGCGTATCTAGTTGAAAATGATAGGACCATCATTTCTACTTTTTACACTAAAAAAAAATCATTTTTCGATCGTAAGTTGTAAATAATAAACCTAGCAGATAAAACTAGGGTTACTATAATGTTGCATGCAGTTTAGTAAAAAAAAAAAAAAAACTATTTTTATATTTCAGTTACTCGGTGGAAAGGATAAATATCTAATGGCGCTGTCGCCTGCTTAACGTTGACAGTTCTAATATACACAAAAGATTCATGTTCCATGTAGCTCAACAGCTTCTATAGCGTAATTTCTTTATGCTAAAACACTCCAGTCATCACAATATCTATCTAAAGTTTAAAATTACTTATACCCAAAACACCTATTTTAAAATTACAAAAATACACTTTTTTTCTTTCTTTCGAATCCTTAAAAGCGAAAAAAAAAAGAGATAGTCCCCTTATACATCACAAGCCAAATGTTGTTTACTATATTACTAGCCCATTAAAGAATCACCTCTTAAATGTCTATGACAATAATCCCGACCGGTTATGCTGGCAAGTTTACACTTCGTACCGAGCCTAGTTTTAGCGATACAAGAACTTTTAGAAATCGACAAGTTCAAAGTGGATGGCGTTCTACTTCTTGACCGGGAACTGTAATATCCGGTTCTGGACAAAGGCGGTGTAGGACTGCTGTATTCTTCGAAAGTATCGTCGTTAGTGTAATGTCTCGAATCATTTCGTTCACTATCTTCATACTGCAAATTTTCGTTAACGTTATTATACGTGTTATTAGTAATGTTCCCTGACACGTTACTAGCGTCAGCTTTTGAGTTTAACAGCGTTTCCTCTTCATGTTTTATTGCCAGTTTCGATGGAGCTTGATCTAATTTAATCATCTTATACACAATGCACGAAACTGTGTGAACTAAAATCAAAGTGAGAGTTAGCATTTTGAAACGACAACTAAATAAAATGGATTAATGGCAGTTAAAAAAAATACGAGCTCTTACAAATAATTGATTACATATGTAAACGCACAAGAATCGTTCGCCGTGCTGTGAGATTGTCTAAAGCTTTAGCAGTAACCTAATTTTATTAGCGAACCGCGCAAACTCTGATAGAGAACTGTAAATAAATTTGCGGTGAATAGAACAGCGAATATAGAATAAATATGTCCAGAGGATGTCGAAAATGGATTCAAATTTTAGCAGATAGCGGAATAACGATTGCCTCTAGCACTTCACATAGACGCTCGAACAGAGTAGTGCCGATTCTACAAACGTCCGTCAGTCAAGCCACTTCCAGCTCCGCGCAAGTCAGTCATCAATTAATAGTCAGAGACGCTGTTTGTGCATGTTATATCTTTGACTTTGTTTTCTAATCTTATTAATACCGCCATCGCGCTTTGGCAGCGCGGACGTAGATATTACTGAGAACGTGAGTCGTAGGCAATGACATGGAAAAATTGTTTTCAAAGAAAAATCATCTTCGAAGACAAAGCTAAAAATTGGAATTGTGAAAAATCATTCAAGAAACTTAGAACGATATCACTCCACAATACTTGGAACCTCTAGAAAAATGATATTGACTCAAATTAGAGTCATTACTAACAGTATAAGTAACATCACGGAATGTTAGTGTCAAGTTCCACTTGTGTATTAGAACTTCATACACTAGTAAAATATTCTAATTACAAATAATTGTATCCAAACAATTAGTCACTAAAACTAGCACGTATCTTCTCTAATTACCTACTATTTACTTACCAAATAAAATTCCCACCAAGGAAATAGTTAAATGCAGCGGATCTAACGCCATATTTAAATGATTTAGACCAATTGCCAAGTTTAAACACGGTAAGCTAACCGCCAAAATTCTTGCGCTTACTCTTAAATCAATGAAAGACGATGCGATCATTGTAATAATTATAAATACTATATGCCAAGTTAACAAATACAATCTATCAACTGCGACGTCGGTTCCGCCCAAAGCGGAGGATATCCAATTCAAACGATCTTCTAAAATTTGCCGCGTGCCTTGTATCAAGCTGGCCAGAGAATGTATAGTTTTGTTAACCTCCGATAATTGGTTCAAAGTGCCCATGTACTGGTTATGAGCACGTTCACTCTGTTCAATGAGTAGTGTGCTGGAATCTTCTGTAATCACATAAAATTAATTCGTCAAATTCATTCAAATTTCGAAATACTCAATACAACGTACCTATTCTCTGAAAAATATCTTGAGCAGTTTTCTGAATAAGTAGAAGATCTTGAAGAATTTCTTTATGATTTGTATTACTTTCTTTTGATTGTTGCGTTAATTGTTCTGCCGCAAGTTCAAGTCTGGTTTGTAAATTTTTCGCCATGCTACTTAGTTCTTGATGCGTTTGCGAAATTAGGAACTTTTCATCTGCCAGTCTTCTTAAGTTGTTTTCAACAAGCAGTTGTCCATATAACTGCGCCTTTTCGAGATCTTTCTGTTGTGTCGATAGTACGTTATGACCTATAAAATTGTAGTTCGTTTATCTCACTTTGGTTTAAATGCTGATCAACGAATATTGTACACTTATTTCGCACTATACAGTAGATTCTAAATTGAATAAATCTCCCTCATAATAAAATATTAAGTTAGGGTTGAGAAACATTTTAATCTCTAAACAGTTAAGAATTTAAGGGGAAAAAACTGAAAATTTAAAGTAAAATATCTTTGTTAATATTAAATGATTTTTTCTTTTTCTTAACGTTGGTATAATTATTTCAGTATTAATTGCGGTTCCTTTTTGGGGCGGGGTCTTTGTTAGAAGTTGAAAAAAAAAACTTTTTTCTGATTCTTCTCCGCAGATACACGACGACAAGGAAATAAAGTGATAGCAGCATCACAATTATTCAATTGATCTTTGACTTGTTTTTGGATTTTTTGTGTGGGATCAGTTTTAATTTTAGAATATGTGGTACTGTATGATACAAAATGGTATAAAAATTAATAAATCATGTGCAAAATGGAGTTCTACATATACAATGATTAAGTCCAAATGTTTGTTTATAATTACAAAAGTATTTTATTAAAAAAAAAATTATTTTCAGTTTGTTCCCAATAATTTCTGAATGGTTCAAAATTGTAAATTCTTCTTTAAAATATCAATTACCATTGAAGATAGTATCTTTTTTATGCTGAGAAACTCCTAAAGAAAGTATTAAAATACATAGTACATAACTGCGGAAACTAGCCATCAATTAACTTGCTAAAAAAATAACCAATATGGAGAGTATCAAAAAAATTACTAACCCATTTAAAATTTACAATAAACCCTGTGTTTTCAACAGGAAATGCTAGCAAAAAGCATTTATATTGGTACATACCTTGCTTAACAGATTCTAAAGTATCTTCCGCTAAATCTTGCAACTCTTTCTGATCATATGCCAATTTATTTAAGGTTACCACTTGGTTTCTTGTGGTATCCACCAATTTGTTTATAGTACTTTCTGTTAAACCGATAAATTGGCTTTGGCGAGCCGTATAACACACGGCTCTCACCCGATTTGACATGAGATGGTAAGTATTCCAGGTATCTGGGTCCATATTTTTCGTACAGTCTTTTATAGCCATTTCATGAGTACAGTGATAGACACGTCGCCCTTCAATCGCAGACTGACAATTCAATAACATAACGGCCATTTTTGAAACATCCTCATCGTTCATTTGATTGCATCCTTTCGTTAATTGCAATATAATCTAAAATTGTTAATAGTCGGCTATATTAATGGAATTATTAATAGTTTATATTACTTACCCTTTGTTGGCATTTATCCAACTCCGATAAAGCAACACCTGTTATCTTAGCAGCTTCCGATATAAATTTTTCATCCACTGTAGATACTTCATATAATACACCTTTATTAAATCCATCTATTGTAGTTTCAGTCGATTGTTCCTTGTTGAACCCAAAGAAATCCGTTATTCCTTTAACATAATTGGAAACAAACGCGTTGGAACATGTTAAACTTATGTAAATAATTAAATAACTTATTTTATACATTTCGCATCTAATTAACAGTCACAATGTAGCACACAGTTAATTATTACGTAAATGTAACGTATGCAGAAGTTGAAAAGGATTCTGTACTCCACAAACTAGTTAATTCTGCATCATGTTTAAGGTTTGAATAGCATTTTTAACACTTCAAAATAAGAACAGCTGGGAGGAACGCTACAATTGGTTGAAATGGAAATAACCGTTGGAAAGCGTTTTACCGCTCATTTTCAAATATAATGCGGGAAGCATTATTAATTTTTGTTTTGAACAACTTTCGTAAAACATAAAGAACAGACCAAATAAAACACTTTGAGAGAAATTAAGTGAAAACGTATAAATAAGATAGGAATAGATTTGTAAATGTATATTTCATTTGAAATAAAATACACGTATTTCAAAAGTAACAATTTATTGTATTTATAAAACATTTTAAAATTGTTAATTTTAATCAAAACCAAAGTTTTGTCAACAATTAAATAATGCCTTTTAGTTGTTTTTTAGTTTATAAGTTGGCTAACCCGGTAAGCGTATACCCGGATAACGGTCATTTTTGCTTTTCATCGCTGTGAATATAGAAAGCAAGTACTCTATAGTAAATACAGTTAAAAAGGAAACCGACGACGTTTTTATTTACAATCTTAACAAATAATTGGGAATTATTGTATGTGATTAATTTAAAGTACTAATTATAGTAGTTTATATACGTTCTACAATTAAGAATCTCATATCTTAAAACTAAAAAGCAAATCGTTTTTTGAAGATTAGAAAAGATTATAACGTCTAAGTACATTAGATTTGGTCTAACCAGTGTAGCCACAGTTGTGACAAAATTTCTCGCCGCTAAATGCAAAATTCCCCACCTTTCCCTACTCTATACTACGTCTCAAAAACAAGGAGAGTAGCGGAAGCAGAGCGGTTCACACGCATACAATACAATGAAATACGACTATCCGCAGAAAACGGATAGAAGATGGCTGCTAATTTGAATCTATAACGCGTTTAGCTCCTATAACCTCAATATGAATTTGTTGACGTTTTACGTATTACTTTACTTTTGCAAATAAGAAAAAAAATTAAATATTGTGTGCGTAAAGTACTTACTACATTAATCAACGAATAGATAAAAATTATTTCAACAGTTCATGCAAAACACTATTAGGTACGTTGACAGGTTATAGTAAACACTAAACATGGCCGACGACGACTTCCGTTATGGTATTGTTTGCATGTAAGTCGTGTTTGATCAGAGCCAATGGAAGCGCTCAATTTTTGCGCGAAAAATTTAAATCGCTCTTCCCCTGTTATTGAGACAAGGTATAGTTATGCTCAATTTATTTTTATTTGGAACATTTATAACTTATAATAAATATTCAGAATGCTAAATGGTAAAACATACATGACCATTTTTTTTTGACGAATTAATATCAGTACTGTAAACAACTATTGTTTACCATACTACGCCACAGTCAATGGTATCATTATTAATATAAATATTAGCAATTGTATTCAACCTCCTGTAATTGTATATTTCAAAATTCCCTTGCGAATAGCTCATATGGTTCTGTATCGGCCCAGATTTTTCTATTAGATAGAATTCGGTATATTAAGGGAGTGTTGTTTCTTTATAAGGGTACTCATGGGCGTAGCCAGAATTTGGTCAAAGGGGAACGGGCAATTAGAGTAGACATTTTGGAGATTTTTATATGACCGAAGGAGGGGGTTACAAGAATTAAAAAGTCATTTATTTGATAAACACATGCTTTATTTATAACATTAATCACCTAGGATTTTCAGAAAATGCTTCTATGACTTTTAATTCTATTTTCCCAACACAAGAACACATAGTCCATTCGAACGGTTTGCCCCAATTGTAGATCTTTACCATGTTTTGACACGTCTTAAGGTGATAACTGATCTTTGTATTGTACTTGTGGCACGAGGCTGCGCTTTTGAGATCATATATTGTCTTCTTTAATCACTTCAACCATTTCCAGATCTTTTAAGGTTTGTCTATCAAGGTTTTTCTTGGCCCACACATGACCTTTCTACATTGACTGTGCTTTTTGTATTATTTCAGGGATGTTTTGTATATTTTTTGTTGTGATGCAGCAACATGCTTACAAAATGAGTACTGTATTGATTTTCTTCTGAAATAATGTACATTTATTTTCTTTTTAAGGGAAGCCATTATTTGCAAGTTAATGATTACAGAAAATGTAAGCAAATTATACCTAAAAATGTTAATATTCAAACCAAGAATGGAATAAATCAAATAACGCGCTCTTTAAAAACAAGTATGCGAAAATATGCCAGGCGGCGCTGTGACGAATACGTCTCACAGTTATGTCTGGGTTATGGAATTTTCTTCTAATCAGAAATTTATTGGGATCTAATGACGTCAGATTCGTTTTGGCGGTCATTTAAAAATCAGAAGTTTCATTATTTTTTTTTTTGTTTATACAGTAGAGTTGTAAAAGATTTTGATACAATTTTTATTCGTTGCAATAAAGGAACTTTCATATTAGGTAGCTTGTAAAACACGCACGCACGTGCACTCTATTAGGACCATTATATTATTCGGATTGATATTGTAGTAAACGCGTTATTTGAGTACGCTTGTTTGGCGCTACTCATTTCTCAAACACTCTGTATACCTAGAAATGTACATACGATCTTAAGTAGATGCCCATCACACAAGTGGTGCATTTAAGTGAGAGACTCTGTATATTCTACTGTATCGTGTTATGTGAATTTCCGCCGATAAAAAAAATCCCTTTCAACTCTACATCCTCGTCAAGTTTCATCCGATTCTGACTTTGAGACCTGAAGAGTAAAGTAAGTAAAAAAAGTTTTATCCAGTAATCAGCATGTGGCGCAACGTGAACAAAGAACGGCATGAAAACTCGCACCAATCACACCACAGAGGTTGCTGTGCAGATTATATGCTGAATTTCATTTCTATTAAGTTAGCCATCTTTAATATACAAGGTATGTATAACATGACGAAAGAACCACACCTAATAATGTTTTCTTAATAAGTAGTTATAATATAACGATTCCTCTGTATACATGAAATCATGAAAATTTGAAATTTTAGTAAATTTAAAAGCTGTTGTTTGTTATTTGAATTATTTCACAGTGGATTCTTACCACTTACAGTTGAACAAATATGTGATAATAAGCTGGAGTTTCGGGGCACCTGTATACTATATAACTCTGGAATACCAAACGAACAAACACGATCTTCGTTTTCAATGTACATTTGTTAAATTTAACAATAACCATACATTATAATAGATTTATAAAAGATTTATGAAAGATAACAGCCAACACTCCAATACAGGCAAGATCAGATAATTGCAACCCGGTGAGAATTATTGTTTTTTGGAACGTTCCGTCCATCAGACTTTTTTTATTTGTATCATAATAAAATTCCTGAAATATGGCAGTATGCTTTCCTCCAATTCGTTTCCTTGCCTCGCCATTTACTTCACATATTCAGAATTCAATGCTCTTCCAATTACCAAACGACGGATTTCTGATGTTCCAGCACCAATTTCGTATAATTTAGCATCTCTCATCAATCTACCCGCGGGATAGTCATTAATATATCCATTACCACCTTCAAGCATACAAATATGTAATTGTGAATTTTTCAACAGCTTGAATATAACAACCTACCTAAAATTTGAATAGCATCTAAGGCGATTTGTGTTGCTTTCTCGGCACAGTAAAGAATAACACCCGCGCAGTCTTTTCGATTAGCTTGATTCTTATCGCAAGCTCTAGCAACATTATACAAGTAACTTCTGCAAGCGCTAAGTGTTGTATACATATCCGCCATTTTACCCTAAAACATACAAACTCTCGATCTCCTTCCGCTTCATTTAGTAGAAAACCTACCTGAATTAGTTGGAATTCCCCTATTCTCGTATCGAATTGCTTCCTGTCGTGAGCATATGAAAAGGCAATATCGCAACTTGCTTGCATAATTCCAACGGGACCAGCTGCCAATATCATCCTTTCGTAATCGAGCCCGCTCATCAGTACGTAAACGCCTTTGTTTACCTGCCCTAGTATGTTTTCGACCGGCACCTTGCAGTCTTCGAAGATTAATTCGGCAGTATTTGAGCCGCGCATTCCAAGTTTGTCCAGTTTTTGAGCGGTTTTAAAGCCGGGAAAGTCTTTCTCGACAAGAAAGGCGGTGATACCGTGTTGTTTCGCGTTAGGATCGGTTTTTGCGTATATCTAAAGTAGAAAATGCAGTAAGGTCGTGAAATATGTAAGTAAGTAAGGCAATGAAAATACAAATGTAATGTTAACCAATGGCGCAGATAAGGCGCCCGCAAACCCTGCAAGGCCCCGAAGGTTCAGAGGCCTCCCTTTGTTATCTACGCCATCGACTTTTCAACGTAAAAAACAGTATGACATGCTGCTGCAAAGCTTAAATATTTTTCTTAAATAACGCACACAAACGTAATACGTACTATTAAGACGTCCGCATCTGGTCCATTGGTAATCCAGAATTTATTTCCATTTAAAATGTAATAGTCACCCTTTGCTTCAGCTTTCAATTTCATTGAAACTACGTCGGAGCCGGATCCTGGTTCGGACATTGCTAGAGCACCAATGTGTTCTCCTGTACACAACTATAACGTTTTGCAATTAAAGCGTTCGAAATGCTGTCAAATTATTTTACCTTCGGCAGATATTTTTTCTTCTGCTCTTCAGTCCCGTTTCTGTGGATTTGATTAACGCATAAGTTTGAATGCGCCCCATAACTTAAGGCAACAGCTGAACAACCTCTGGAAATCTCCTCCATTGCGACGCAATGGTCTAGGTACGTCGCATCGCTGCCACCGTATTCGCTTTTTACCGTCATACCTAGAACACAGAAATTTTGAATCTATAAATTTGTTAAGTTAATGTAAAAGAGGCGTCGGGGTTCACCGGCCAAATAATTGAACAAGTTCTTGACCAAGAAAGCGGTGGAAATATATAGTTTTACTACATTCTACAATAATAAAATTTTTACAATTTTTTAAGGATCATGAATACTGGTTTAATTTCATCAGTGATTAAAATAAAATAGGAAATTTGATGATATCCTCGTTCGACGTGAACTGTTGTCTGCCGAGCCAAATCCGGGGAATACGGTGCATGTTGTACTATTTGGAACTTTAATTCCCTAAATTTTAACCATCGAAACTGCGCAGGTGCGCACCCATGCATTGCCTTGATGGAAGAAGATATTTTTCCTTTTCAAAGAAGGAAGTTTTTTCTCGATTTCTTCACTCAACCGGTCCAATAACGACGCATAATACTTTATAATTATTTTGTCTTTTTTTCTAGTAATCGGTGTAAATGATTCCACGTGCATCCCAAAAAACCAAGGCCGTCACACCTTGCTGGCCGATTTCATCGTCTTCGTCTTCTTCGTAGCTCGTTCACTTTCAAAAATCCACTATTTTGACTGTTCCTTTATCTCCAAAGTGTAATAGTGTATCCCACGTTTCGTCCGTAGTTATGTATCGACGGAAAAATTCGTCAGCATTGCAACGGACGGATTGCGTGTATTCTCCACTGAGATCAAATCTTGCCAAGATGTTTTTCACGCCCAACTTTTCGTGCAAAATTGCGATGTGCCTGCGGCCTGAACTATTTCGCGCCCCTTGATTAGTCGATCATTCAAAACCGTATCGTGGATTTTGTCGTTCTTCGACGTCTAGAACGATGTTAATCTTTTGTGGATGCACGGCCACGATTAAAATCATTTACCCAATTGTAAACAGTTGCTAACACAGGAGCAGGAGCAGATGTAGCTGAACTTCATCCAACTTAGCTTTGATATCTTTTGTGTGGTGTTACGCCTTTTAAATATAAATGTTCAATCACCGCCCGAAAGCAATTTTTTTCTATTTTTTTACATAAACAAAAATTCTTTGCTTAAACCAACAATAAAAATGATGCACTTTGACACAGCAACAACAGTATTAAATGTTTTCCTTTTCCTACACAATTCCTGTGACCCGTTGTAACCTTTTTAACAAACCTTGCAAGAAGTACTGTAGTGACTGAATCGACTTGTTCAACTAATCGGCCAATAAATTGGGCCGAGGCTTTAGGGTCAGACGATGTTATAAAAAGTACAACAAACTTGAACCAGTTACCACATACTGCGTAGCACATGCTTTACAACAGTAGTATTAACGCAACATGCAAGACGTACTACGTACTCCATAATATGTACGGATTAAGCTAAGGTTGCATTTCTTAGAAAATTATTCCCAATTTCGTTAAAAAAAAATAGCGAAACTGAATCGAAATTGGTAGAGACGAAGATTCTTCTTCCTTTGCACTTGATCATTGGTCATGCATGGTTGTGTTTAGTTGAATTGATTTGGTAGAATGGTTACCGAGTTACCATTTACGTCACAACCAACCGTTACTGATTTGGGCTAACTATGAGCCGAATCTGTGTCCTTTTGCTGACAAAATAAAATAATGATCCCATGATCAGAATTCCAGCAGTTTTTCGAAAGAATAGCTGTGTTTAAACTTGGCTCACATGTGGTAATAACGTTTATTTATGCGTTAATTAAATGCCAACACAAGCAAATCACGATTACTTTATTCAGCGCTACAGATTAAATTTACCAGGCAAGGAAATTATTCGTTTGTGTATAATAGGTTACAGAAAATACATATGAATATGAATCCCATTTGTTTCCAAATTGAAGACTGATTTTAAGGAACAAGATCAGAAAAAAAAAAAAGTAAAGAAAAGCCAGATAATATTTGAAAATAAAATAGAAGTACCTATTTGCAAGTAATGAGCTTCTACTCAGCACTTGGTTAATTACTTATCACAGCTAGCTTTCCATTGTGTACACAACGTATATTTTACATTTAACAATGCTATGAATAACAGGCTTTAAAATTGAAATCGATTAAACCAGTTTAAATAAATAAAATCAACATATTTTTGACGTCAGATTACCGTTTATAAACGTCGGTGAACTTAAAAAAACAAAACAAGTCATATTGTGTAATCTCCATTAGAGAATTTGCGAAAACAAGGCGAGATAAAAAAAAGTGTACGCTTCTAAAATTATTCCATGTAATCTATTTTTGAATTATATACCCTTTGCCCTCGTCACACTTAGAAAGAATTGCACTGAGATTGAAATGAAATGTAAGTTACCTAAAAGACCTAAGCTGCCCATCTTCTTCCAGAAATCGCGTAAGTCGTCCATGCCGTTCTTCCGATCGATTTCGTTAGCTTTCGGTGCCAATTCTTTTTGTACGAAATTGAAAACGGTCCGCCTAAACTGAAGCATGTACATTTTTAAAGGTTTCGTGTGTATGTTCGTTATGCGTGAGATGATTTTTACCCTTAAATTAAAAAGCGTTTTACCTGTACTTGTTCATCGTTTAATCCGAATATATTTTCGTCGATGGGATAATATTGTGACATCGGACGACATTTCACCAAGGATATGCTCCGTAAATTATTGAAAAAATGTCGCGAATTACGGTACACGTGAAATGCCATCTGTCTTCGATGGTGTTAGGAAATAAACTAAACTCTTTAGCAAGAAATGGCCTTGCGTCTTAACCATGCAGCTGATAATTTTGTTTGTTAAACCTAGACGACCACTTTCACTTTTGTGTATTACGGATAAGCGAATAACAGTCAGCAAATTATATTTATAGGTATCTGCTTAATGTGAATATGAAAGTCCTTTATTACTAAAAACCGATTATATTTGCGTCGATTATCGCTAAATGCAAAGATGTTAGTCCAAATTCGTTGCATATTTCCGAAATTAACAACACGGATCTTGTGCGGCGGGCAGTTTACCGACTTGCCTTACTGCTCCATAATCCATGTAATCATTCGTTACTAAGCCTGAAGAAGCGAATTGCGCTGCGCTTCACGAAATTAGCAAAGACTAGACAAACTCGTGCTTATTCGTCTCATGAAAATGAGTCGACAAAACGCGAATCTGTCTAGCCTTTGCTGATTTCGTAAACCGCACGGGAAGTGTAGTCGTTTTTTCAGGCTTATCCATTACTAAGCTTGCAGAAATGAGTGCGCACTCATTGACGGCGATGATCCCGAAGTCAGGATTCATACGCGTACGGTTAGTATGTACATGAATGATAAGCCTCCAGAAACGAGGCACACTTTCCGTGCGCTTCACAAAATTAGCAGTGACTAGACAGACTCGTGCTTATTCGTCTCATGAGAATAAGTCGACAAAACGCGAATCTGTTTAGCCTCTGCTGATTTCGTAAAGCGCATGGGAAGTGTAGTCGTTTTTTTCAGGCTTACTCATTACTAGGCTTACAGAAACGAGTGCCCACTCATTGGCGGCGATGATATATTTCGAAAGCGGTCGAACAGTCCCGAAGCCAGCATTCATACGCGTACGGTTAGCCTATGTGTATGAATGATAAGCCTCCAGAAACGAGGCACACTTTCCGTGCGCTTCACAAAATTAGCAGTGACTAGACAAACTCGTGCTTATTCGTCTGATGAAAATCAGTCGACAAAACGCGAATCTGTCTAGCCTTTGCTGATTTCGTAAAGCTCACGGGAAGTGTAGTCGTTTCTTCAAACATATTCATTACTAAGCTTGCAGAAACGAGTGCGCACCCATTGGCGGCGATGATATATTTTGAAAGCGGTCGGACAGACCCAAAGTCGGAATTCATACGCGTACGGTTAGTACGTATATGAATGATAAGCCTGCAGAAACGAGTACACTTTCCGTGCGCTTCACAAAATTAGCAGTGACTAGACAAACTCGTGTTTATTCGTCTCATGAGAATGAGTCGACAAAACGCGAATCTGTCTAGCCTTTGCTGATTTCGTAAAGCGTATGGGAAGTGTAGTCGTTTTTCCAGGCTTATTCATTACTAAGCTTGCAGAAACGAGTGCGCACCCATTGGCGGCGATGATATATTTCGAAAGCGGTCGGACAGACCCGAAGTCAGAATTCATACGCGTACGGTTAGCCTATGTGTATGAATGATAAGCCTCCAGAAACGAGGCACACTTTCTGTGCGCTTCACAAAATTAGCAGTGACTAGACAGACTCGTGTTTTTTGTCGACTCTCGGGGAAACCATGGCCTCTAGGAAGTAATATAACTTTGTATATATTATATCTATGATTTTACTGATACTGTAGGCTCTCAAAAAGGTGAGGGATTTTAAGAATATTTCAATATTCTAAAAGCATAAGAAGTAGCCGTTGAAGTTGTTCAGGGAGCTGTTCAGCTAATAAATCACTGCAAGCTGAGCTGATTCAAAACCGTAAAAATTGGTGAAATGAGTATAGGCAGTTGGCTCGAGATTGGTCTTTCGACTCATTATTGTCACAAACCGCCACGTAGTATATTCGAGGTCGAGTAAAATTAAGGCACATGTAGATGGTTCGATTTGGTTGACTGATTAATTTGAAGTGGCCTGTACATGCACGTGTCAAGATTATTTACGAAATTCTAATGCTGCACCTCACAGAAATTTTGCAGAAGGAAACGAAAAGGAGGAAAGGACGGTACCTAGGCAAAAATTGTATACAAAGGCAATAGAAATAACTCATCGAATAACAAAATAAAACTAAAGTAGTACATAAATAAACTTTATTGGAGATATAAATACGTTTTACACAGAAAATACAACAATCCATTTAACAGTGTTTGAGGAACAAAAACGGAGTAAAGAGAAAAGCGTCAAAAATAGTACGCTGGTCAGATTAACATCAACAGGTATACGATGAGAGATACTCAGTTAATCAAGTCAAACACTGATATGAAATAACGAAAATAGTAGTAATAATAATATAATAATTACAATCAGTTTAATATAACAATATTTAGCATTTCAATAAATTAAATACGCAGTAACTTATAGATAATAATCAAGAATGCAGGCGATGTTAATGATCAATCTAACTGGTTGGTATAATCGCGTTTATTGCCTACATCTTTGCATTTCTCGCTTCTGACTAGATGGCACTCGTATTTCTTTAAAATCGAAACAAAAAACAAAAATTAATAAACTTTCAAAACAAATAACATCGACTAAAGATGAGGAACAAAAGTTAAGAATTGTTTAGGTGTATATAACCGGCTAAGTAAGCGAAACATCACGATTTATTTGCGGGAAAAAGCGCAAATAAGCGGAATTCACTTCAGATAGAGAATTTCTTATTAAATAATAACATTCATACGCATTATTTATATACCTAAGACTACTTATACCTACCAAATTTTATTTCTCGTCAAGTTTCTTAATAGGATATTACATGTTCGTATAGGGCTCTACGTGTATGTTTTTTTTTTATACTAAAAATAAAATTTGACAGATAATTATCGGTCTTATTAACATAATCTCGAATATTTTTAAAATATTCGTCGAAGTCGGAATAGTTATTACAAGGTCGTATATTTAAAAAAATATCAATTTGGATTTTTAGCGTTCTTTTAGGATAGAATATATAGTTATCAATAAATTGACATGTTTTTAGTGCATTTTTGTTTCTTTGAAGAGTTATTTCAGTGTTTTTAGACTTGCGGTGTTCAATAGTTGCTTTCTGCCATCACGCTCCACATCAACCTCTTGAATGAATTGCTTTGATGGATGGTTTCCGGTGCTTCACCCATCGAGTTCACGTTCTTCTTAGGTACTTGGTATGCCGGATCAGCTATCTGAAATTAATGGACATTCATATATGATAAAACATGAAATAATTAAGGCAAAATAACGAAGATATAAAACGTCTAATAACAATAAATAACAAGATTGATTCGCGCTTTTAAAATAGAGATTTAACATATTGACAATTAGTATGATTGATTATGTTGATTAATGACAATTTTCCACTTTACCCCGGCCTATCATGGGCATGAAGATAAGAACAGGTTGTCCGCTACCCTTGCAGAAACGTAAACATTTAGGCGATCCAGTAAAAATAAGAGAATTAGCATCAAGATGTAATTGAACTGTCGACAGCACTAAATAAAGAATTGGTGGCAGTAATTGTGAAATGATTTCATCGTTTGGCAGCAGATGATAAAAGCAAAGAGTTGAGTAAATTATATTATAAGTAAATTATATTGCTGCAAAATTAAATCAGAACTCGTGAAAGATGTTAAAGAAATATAGTGGCGTAAACAACATAATTGCGTCTGCCTTGATTATTGTATTAAATTAGTCAAAAAATTAATAAAATTGCAGTATAAAAAAAATCGTCATCGTTATGCAGATTACGCTAATTATTAAAATTGTATTATAAGAGGCAAGAAAGGTTACTTCTGCCACTTCACTATACAAAGAATTTCCGAATACGGATTAAAGGGTGTTATTACCTTCGTGTTTCAGCCGCTTTTTGGAATGGGGGATGAATAGTTCAGTCAATTTTTGAAGTTAGAAAATTAGGAATTTTGGTAGAAATAATAAAATAATAATAGTTATTTTTGGAGAATTAGAGGGGAATTTTGTATCGGAATTCATATTCAAAATCAATAACGCGGATGGTCGTATAGAAATTCCCAGTTAGAAAAATACATATTTCATGCGAATCCGAACTTCCCCTATTTTACATCCTTAAGGGCTAAAATTCCAAAAAAGATTGCGTACCTACACACAAAAGAAACCTACTGTCCAAATTTCGTGTTTGTAATTTCAATAGTTTCGGCTCTGTATTGATGGGTCAGACAATCTGGCCTTCTCTCTTAATAGGTAGTGAAGAACATTCTAAATACCAGATGAAGAGCCTATCGTGTATGAAACAACAGATAGTGAAAATGAAAGTGAATGAGAAAATTAGAAAAATAGAAAATAGAAAATCCGAATATTTCACTCGGAATTAAACCATTAAACAGAAACCTCTATGTCTAGCTTTTCTCTAGCTTCTAGAGACTCTACTGAGATAAGAATGTCAAGAAAAAAGAGATGAAACGATTTAATATAGTTATTTTTTTCATGTTTGTACTTTTTATTATAAAAAATACAGCAATCTGAACGTCTACTGTTCATACATCTGTGATCTGCCTTTAATACAACAATATCAAAGGTGGTCGCAATGACATAATTATCGAAAGTTGTTTCTTTTTGCAATTTCAAAATTCATTAAAAGAAACAGCGTTACTTAAGTTCACTTTTTATTTTTTCTAAACCACTTAGATGAGAACTACATTATATATTACTATCAACGACGATGAAATCATAAACCTAGAATGCCGTCAGCTCCTTAGCTAAAAAGTTAGTTTATGAAGAATAGAAACCGAGCTTGCTACAGTCGCCAACAAAACTGAAATAAAATAACGAAAAACTCAATTACCTTAACTTGTACTGGTTTATGTGGGCTGAATACTTTCGGTTGCGGCGGTACCGTCACCTCCTGCACATTATCACCAAGCTGCTCCTCCTGCACAGCTCTGTACGTCTCGCTAGATGCTGGATTGTATTTTATAGGTTTGCGAATGCTGAAAACCAAAAAAACCGCGTCCTTACGTTTTCCATCTTACGAATATCTCGCCAAAATCACTTACTTTACACCTTGCTTTTGAAGGGTATCCGCTATGTTGGCCTCACTGTACAGATTGATGGGGGAATTGAATTGTTTGTGGACCACCTAAAGAATGGAAGAAATCGATAAACACATTAGAAATTGCTTATACCTAAATTATTTATGTTGGGATTTTTCAAAAATTGGCTGGTTACTTGTAATGCACGTATTTACACCCGTATATTATTTAGTCCGGATTTTACGCAGTGGCCGTAAAACCAAGGTTAACAAAATAGAGCAGAGTATTTGGCATCTGCCGATCTATACATGTATATACTTATGCGTCCGGACTACTCTAAAAATATAATTTCGTAATTGGATGGAAGATGTTTACGTTAGCTGAATGTAATATCGTGTACTTCTGTGTAGCTACATAACAAAATGCAAGTTATTAGAATTTTAATTTTGTACGTATTGAACATTTACATTCCACTTTTCCAAACCGATTAGTTTTCTGTATGCCTACGTGGTTTTAGAAAGTTTCTTGTAGACATTTGGGAATAGTTCAACGTGAACACTTGCGGTATGCAAAACCACTATTATTGGTCATATTAGATAGTGGAGAAGATAGAGCTGAGAATGATATAATAATTGCAACCATCGCACCTGTAAATTTCGCCGCATGTATAGTTCCATGATAAATCTAAAAATTTTTACCGAGATACATACAAAGTAACGGACTTGCATGCTTCCATCTGCGGTGCACACACATGCAGAAAAGTGTTTTCGTCGTCAAAGCATAAAAATGATCTTAACGAATCATCTATTCCGCATAATTTTAAAGATATCATTGGTTTAGTTTAGCGACTACTTTTCAGAGGTATGTACACTGCCGTTCAGCGAAGTTCGGTTACAGAAACAAACGAAACTAAAAACAAAATGTATGTATGAACAGGTAAAAGAGACAAAAATAAATAAATAAAAAGTTATTCTGGCCTAATATAACATACTGAACATTATATTTTTTTTTCATCGAAAAAACCTCCTTTGCTGTTAATCACCGCTCGAACTATTCTAGGCATTCTTTCGATAAGTTTTGTTGAAACGGATTGTAGAATATTAATCCATTCATGTTGCAGAATATTCCGTAAGTGTTCTTGTGACGTTGGGCATATTTTTCGGATTCTCCTGTCCAGTTCATTCCACCACAACTCTATAGGGTTCAAATGTGGGCTCTGTGGGGGCCATGACATTACTTTCAGGGTGTGCTATTCTTCTTGCTCCTTTAGATAGTTCTTACACACTAACGCAGTGTGTTTTGGGTCGTTGTTATGCATGAATGTAAAGTTACGGCCTATATACGCAATCCTGATGGCACTGCATGATTCTGGAGTATTGCAAAATAATTTTCCTTCCTCATTACACCCTGCACTCTGCATTAATCTCCCGTCACAGCAAAGGAGAAACATCCCCACACTAACACAGAACTACGCCCTTGCGTCACTGTAGGCACAATGCAGTTCGGGATCACTTTTCGGTTTTAGATCTTCGGACATAAACTCGTCGATTTTGCCCAAAAACCTCAAACTTTGACTCGTCACTCCAAAGCACGTGTTTCCAATCATCTAACGACCAATTTAGATGAGAACGGGCCCACTGTAGCCGTTTTGCTCTGTTGCCCCGACGTAATAAGGGTTTTCGAATGGCAATGCGCCCATGAAAGTCCGCTTGTTGAAGTCGACGTTTTACCGTACTCGCCGAAACTTGTTCTTCACGGCCGCGATTGACTTCGGTTGCTATTTGTGGCGCTGTTAATTTTCTATTGCGTTTGCTTAATAATACAATTCTCAAATCTTCAGCTTTTGTTGTTTTCCTAGATGCTCCAGGACGAACACGATTTTCTATAGTTCCAGTTGTCCGATATCGCTTTATGATGTCATTTACTGTTGAACTTCTCATATTTATTTTTTCCGCAATTTGTCGCCCCGAATATCCTTCTTCAAACAGCGTAATAATGCGTGAACGTTTTTCTACACTGGTAGGCTTGCCACGTGCCATTTTAAAGTAAATCTTCTTAAAACTTTCGCGCAAAAACGACAGATGCACGCCAACACACGTTTAACAGTAAAATGAAGCAAATTTATATCTTTACGCCTGTGATAAATAAACAAGAATGATACTGCGGTATATTTCCTAAATGTATTGTTCGTTAATAATCCCCAAACGACCCGTTTCAAAAGATCGGTACTTCCGAGAAATTCTTGGAATGATAGTAAAAGGGACTTTATTGTGGTTGTCGCAATATTTCTACTTTACATAATAATTTATGGCTTTAATCCCTTAGAAAAGAGTGTATGCTTAATATTGTTCTAATTTTATGTATTAATAATTGTATACAGTGTGATATAATTGATTTTTATTGTACGACCGAACTTCACTGAACGGCAGTGTACATGATGCGTTTGCTCTGCGATGTGCACTTTTGCGCCCGCGATGAATCCATTTGTTAAGGAAAGCTGATTGAATGGGATATCTTGCTCATCTGAATTAACGAAGAGACGTTTAAAAACAACAATCTAATCTATTTTGCATTTGCCGATGTAGATTACTGTTACATTTCTAATAACTTGCATATCGCTACAATAACTTATTGTTAGGTGGAAAAGTGCATCGGTCTTTCATGCTGTTAATTAAAATTATTCATTAATTATATTATGCAGTATGCACTGTGTGTAGAACATGTAGAATGGGACGCTTCTATAATACCATCTGTAAAAATGAAAATAGGATTCTGTCACCATGCATAGTATCATTATTGAGATTTTATACGTATGCAATGCAAATACTGGTCAAAAAGTTGAAGCAAGTCAATGTTATTGATGTCCACAAACCTCGCTACAGCAAAGGTTCCTTTTATTCTAAATCTATTAAATATAGTCTTAAATGGCCACTACTCCTTGTCTAGTATTTACATTCTCTCGAATTCAACTTTTTTAACGTGTAATTCAAAAAATTTAGGAAAATAGTCCATGCATCTTGTATTTAGTACAAATTTTTGTAGTACGTTTGAAAATCATCTCGCAAAACAGGATTTTAAAGTTAAAGATAAAGTATGTAGCCGTCTTTTTGGCTAAATTAGAACATCAGAAAAAAGTGACGAATAAAGAAAATTCCTTCAAGAAAAAACCATCAGATCACATTACAAAAATTAACCTGTTTATTCGGATCATCTATCTGGACTCTTTGAAGGATCGTGTTGGCCACCTGCACGAAAATATAAGCTTGTTAACACGCTGGTTTGTATTTCCAATATTACTCCTATAATAAAAGCCTTTGAACTGGTGATTGTATAACAACATCAAACATTGCGCTGTATTCACGAAAAACATTTAACAAAAGCGCCAGGTAAAACATAACCGTCAAGGTTTTATTAAGAAGCGGGTACTTGTTATGCAAGCGTCGAATTTTTAGGCTAATCGTTCTAAATTAAGGGCACGAAAATGAAAAGCTCCCGACTAACATGACGTGAAAGCACAATCGAAATAATACGATTTGTTTGTTTTTAATAATGCACTCGTACCTTGCTTCTCAATACGTGATCTGTATCGACGATATGTTGAGGTGGCGCTCTGACTGTTGGATTAGGATGATGGCGAAGATAGCTTTCTGTGTGTCCTATGTCACGCTTTGCTTTCGCTCCGGGTAGTACAAGCGGAGTGGTGCGGTAAGGCTAGACGGACAAATGCAACAGACATAACAATAAGGCAAAGAAACGATTATAAAAATAGATATTTCTCACATAATCCAATTATTACATATGTCATTACAGAACGATTTCATCAGAACAAAGGAGCAAGGAAAGGACAATTAGTGTGAAGTATCCACATTCATTGTCGGAACTAACTACTTACACATATATTTTCATTAGATTTATTTAAATAAGCACTTAAGATTTCAGTTTTTTTTTCAAATTGATGTTTACTACTGGCATAGATTCAGACGCATGCATTAAACCGGCATCTTTTTAGTGGTGTTCAAATGTCAAGTGCTTCATATTATGTTCGAGCTGAGGAAAGGTAGATAGAGAATTGATTTGCTAAAATATCTCGTCTTTTATCTCTCATCATTTCTATCTACCGTTTCTCCCGCTTTCTTTCCGAAGTGTTGACGCGATGCCATTAATCAGCCATTAATATATTATACCGTAACATATGGCATGAAAATGTTGATAATGTTAGTGATTTTGTCAGAATGTCATATATTGTCATGCACCATATTGTTGAAGTGGTTCATCAATATTAGCAATATTCTTGTAACCGACAACATTAAAATCCTTCCTACTTTAACGGAAGTGCATTGTATAGAGAAAATAGTTACTGCCATATATCACAGATTAGATTACTCTCTCATCTAATCTAATCTAAAAAAAATCACAAGAACATTGCTAAAGACATTGCATTAATCCGCAATTTCCTAGGTTTTTCCGAAGTAATTAATTTAATTTAATTAATGGAAAATTTCATCCCCGAGGGCCTCAAACCTAACATCTGCTCTTCTATGGACAAGCATGCTGTTAGGTAAATGAAATTACGTCGAAAGAAACAAGAAAATCACAGATTCTAACAATTCGCCGGCAAAAGCCATTATTTTTACTATCTTTGCACTATTTTTGATTACTTCTCACGTTGTACGATGAATTTATACGATAAATATTATAGAATACGCTTCCTTTCGATATTATGGAAATTAAATGTATACAGTATCATAATATACGCCGAACAATTGTTCACGCAATATCGGGCGTTTCTGCGCCGACATAAGTAAATAGCAACGGCGATTTCGCGAATTACTTTAAATCGGTGTAGGTAATTGATACTGACGAATATCGCGCGAGTATTTAGGTTAAGCTCAAGAGAACTTACGTCAATAATATGTAGAACGGCACTGATTTAGGATGCTTAAAAATAGTCGAAAAGTCGGTTGGTGGGTTGCGAAAGATTACAGCTTGCGTCTGATGCGTCCGTGTTTTCGGAAACGGAATCTCAAAATCCGATCACGTAAAGTCCGCGTAACAATATCGAAACAGATCGCATCAGGCAAGAAAGGCATTTATTTATGCCGGAATCGGCAAAATTTCGAATTTAACATTTTGCGAGCTTTTACATGCACCAAAACATTCGCTGAGAATAAACTTACATACGGGTGTGGGACGCATAACCGAAATAAAACGTTACGCGCAAAGTAAAAATAGTAGTTGAAAGACTTTCGGTTATATGTATATCGAGAGATGTGGGAATTGCAGATACCCAGGGACATAATGGTTTAGTTTGGGAAAGAATCGAAGAGTAATGTGACTATATTGGCATGATTTAGTTAGACCACAAAAATCGAATGTATTCCGGGTGGTTCATTTATCTCAGATCCCCCGAGTAATTTAAATGCAGTTAGTTTTATGAAAAAAAGTTTCAAGTAAAAATTTTAACACAAGAGCGGGCCCATACAATGATAATATTGTGGTAGATCGCTTAAAGATCACAGGAAGGTCAAGTTAAGTAAACCTAAAAAGAGATATTTGTTACAAATTCCTAAGAAGCATCAATTCGGAGTAGAAAAGTATTAGACTTCATATGACAGCATCAAAGCTCTGCTAGTAAAAAAATGTCTAAATAGTGAACTGGATTTCTAAACAAGTATCTAATGATGCATCATTAAAATGTTATAAAACATTATTCAATTAAATGTTCGAAATGTTGATCATGAACCTCAATGCACACCTGATTTCTTCCAATGAACGAAT
>LR736864.1:2616388-2668611 GCA_902654985.2 Oryctes borbonicus | reverse complement strand
TATTACAATTTAACTCAGATAAATATTTCGACATGTATACGTTATACATATTTAAAAACTCTAAAAATAACGTTTCTCTAAAATTTCGTGCAACAAAACTCTTTATAAATTGGCAAAGAAACATACTTAAATATTAAACTGACGAATTTAGATTTTATCCGTTAGACATATCCCTTTTCGTCATGTTGTAAACGTTTACATTCTTTCGGATGTTCGAGATATTTCTATATGAAAAATGAAATGTTTTGGCTTACTTTCTAAATGATTAAATAAACGTTCAATCGATTGGGAAGGTACGTTTTGCTCATGGTCTATTCTTACCGCAAAAAGCCCAAAGTTTGCGTTTTATGTAACGGAGATATTTTCTGCTAAACGTTGGTGTTAGATTTCTTACTTGAATCATCGGAAAATAGGTACTTCGACAAAATTATTTTAAAAAGAACTTGGCCGTGTAAAAGTAACATTGGTCGGCTATTAATACACGCCTAGTTTAAGCGCAATCGATAGCATTTTTATCGAAGACGTTTTGAAAATAGCACCGAAGACTATTCATAAATCGGGTTACAAGGTTACCGTATGTATTGTAACTATAGAAAGATACCACAATACAAAATAAAACATTCGATAGAAAAACAATGCACAATTATTATATAATTTATTTTTGATTGTAACCTCGAAATCCTTACCCATAACAAAGCAGATTCACGTTGGGGGCTAAAATTTTCAGTTGCCGACCTTGACAGGATCATAGTGTTTATTGTTTTCTTTTCCTTTTCGATATTACGATCGTTTCAAAAATATATTCCCGATTTGTGATATGATCACTGCACCGAACCACTACCAAATTCAAACTGAGAAATTTTCGCGAAAATATCGCCCCACCAGCCAGTGGCGTGTTTCAAGTACACCTACGAAACGTTGGATATTTTTCAGGAAGAACAGCAGTAGGACCGACAGCGATAAGCTTTCGAACGAAATAATACAAACAAGTGGTCGGCGAAAGTTCAAATTTCAAGCGGTCACGTCTTCGAAAACAAAACGCGTATATAGGTACTCCAGCTGACGGTTAGCTGACGACACATCATTTTGGAGGATTTCGCGCACGAAATCGTTTGCGTTCAGTAACGCTATTTGTTATTTTGCATGATGCATACGTATTCTAAAACGAATAGGGCCAGGTGTAAAATAGATTTTGATCGTGGACGGAAATGCCGGTATCATCGCTTGCGTATTGGCATTAAGTTTTCTAGGAATCGGTTCTAATGTGGTCGCGTCACACAGCAAAGTTTACGCCTAATTCAAGAAAATGCTATAGGAAAACTAATTGTGAAGAATAACAATTACGGCAAACGCAGAGGCGTTAATGTTTGATCATATCGGAAAAATATGATTTGTTAGGTTGAAAATATAACGGTTCTAAATATTCATCGATATTTATATTGTTGAATATTGTTTCGACGAAGTAACATTAAGCGATTAATATAATCCGTTGCTAAATAAAATCGCGTAGCTTTCAGGGAACGCAATTTTAACGAAGCCATATTTTGAGCGAAGTGTGGGTGGAAGGCGTTTTTTTTTTTCAGCGTAAGAATATAATGGCAGAATATCTTTTACGAGAAAATCTCAGTTTTCATACACGTACGAATCATGTCACCGTCCTTCATCGACATCTTGATTGTCTCTATCAATTAAAATTAAATAACGGTTAACATATTTCAAGGCACGGCGTAAATAAGAATTTCTGTACAAAATATTAATGGGATACAATTTATATCGGCAACGATCGTAATTTTAAATGGCGACAAAGACTTTTTTTTAATTTAAAAAAATACTTTTTTGACATAATTTATTTGAATCAAACATAATCTCTCGAAGCGAATCATCTTAATAGTTTGATTTGAAAATATATCTGTTAGATTTAGTATACGTAATATGTTTGGTTCAATCTACACTACTGCTCATAATTATTTCGGCACCCTAAATTTGTGATATAAATCATAGAAAAATCTGACAGAATTGTACATAAATGTATTTATTTCGTAGTTTTATGCAATACACGTCAAAAAGAAAGAAAAATGTTTACAAAGTTTAAACTTTTGTTTCGTCAATGTGACCTCCTTTGGATTTTATTACTTTACATTTATTTATTACATTTTATTACTGCAACGCAAAGGCGCGGCATTCTTGCAACCAGTTTTGCGAGCGTGTCTGGGGTTATTTTCACCCAAGCTGATTGTAGTGCATTCCACATACTACCAACGGACGTTGGAGCTGATTGACGTGCATGTCGGTCAAGTTGTTCCCACAGCAGCTCAATTGGATTCAAGTTAGGGCTCTGGGGTGGCCATTCCATAATCTTTAAAACGTTCTCCAAACGATGCAAATATTCCTTGCATAGTTTGGACGTGTGTTTTGGGCCATTATCCTGTTGAACGACAAAATTCTGACCCAAAATTCGTGTTCCTGAAGGTATCGCATGCTGCTGTAAGATATCCCGGTAACCTTCTTTTTTTAATGTACCTTCAATTTTGACGATGTCGCCAACAGTTGTGCCACCAAAGCAGCCCCAAATCATTACAGATCTACCCCCATGCTTCACTGTGGGGACAATACAGTGCTCACTTGCACGTTCGGCCACCGATCGTCTGACAAATGTTCACCTTCGAGATCCGAAAATTTCGAATTTGGACTCATCGGTCCAAAGCACCTTACTCACACAGTCTTCCACAGTCCAATTTCGATGTTCACGGGCTCATTGGGGTCGTTTTCGTTTGTTAACTTTCCGCAGCAACGGCTTTTTCATAGCAATTCGCCCATGAAGACCGGCTCGCCGTAGGCAACGTTTCACTGTAGCTACGCTAATCGGATTCTCGCGATGTTCATTTACTTCTGCGGTGATTTCCGGGGCGGTTTTTCGCCTATTTCTCTTGCTGGTGACTACAATTTCGCGATCTTCTGCAACTGTTGTCACGTTTGGCCTTCCACTTCGTGGTTTATTAGAAATACTGCCACTTGCCTTATATTTTTTAATGTTATAATCGGCAGTAGCAGGGTGTATTTTTAATTCTCGGGCAATTTGTCTATTAGTTTTGCCACTATTATGGTAGGCAACTAAAAGCGAACGTGTTTCAATACTTAGTTCCTTTTTTTCGGCATTTTAAACAATCGTCACTCTGTATTTCGCACACGATCTTACCACCATGAATACTACAAAACAACTGATCCTAATTTGGAAATTTTACCTTAAGACTTACACAAAATTAGTATAAAATCATTACGCATACTATAATAAACGGATAAATCTTTCCGGGAATCCCTACGCCCCCTTATTGTATTTGCATATTAATGGGGGTTTTATGACAATAATCCTATTTCAGGTAAGAGTTTTTTTTAAATAGCTTTGTCGAATAGATTTTTGCGTATTATAATTCTATTTCAAATAAGTATTTATTTGTGTTTTGGAAGAATGGTTTTTAAAAACAGAATATTGTATAAGTAATGTAAGAAAACGTGGGTGCCTAAATAATTATGAGCGGTAGTATAGTTCTTTTAACTCTTAAGAGAGTCCCGTGGTGTCCACAAAAAAATGTCGTCAGTTTGTAGCAAATATATTTTTCTTTGCCATTTATTTAAAATAAACATGTATAAATATGATTCAGAGCTCCCCATTTGCGTTGGATTAGCACAATATTTTCGTGCTTTAAAGTATGCTATTATTTTGAAAAATATATTATTCGGTAGATATCTGTGTATTGTTTGCGACGCTATTTCTTTCACGAGTCCTCATTTGCTAATGCAGCAATATAACTCCCCATATCTCAGTTCTTGACTTTCATTAACTTCTGCCAAACTGTCAATTCGTTTAAAGATTACTGCCACCAGCTCCCTAACTAAAACATGAATATTATATCGTTAGGTACCAATTGAACGACTTTATGTAAGAGGATTTTTGCGGAATACCAAACCAATTTTAAATTAAAAAATATCCGGGTTAAAAGAAGATCAGAAACTAAGCTACAACTAATTAGAGTTAGTAGTAAAGTTTTCCGACCTTGTTTATTCTCCCCCACATGCAATATCATTCCATAAAATTACTTTAAATATGGCTCGTACTGTAAGCTTCAAAAACAAAGTAGCTGAACGATGAATTTATGCGCGTCGTGGTACGGATGCAACCTTGAAATTCGCCTAATTTTCAACGCCGAACAGACAAAAATGTATTTCTCCCTCGCCTGCGAGCCGGCTGGAAACGCGCCAAGTAGTCCAGCCAAGACGAAACGATCGGCGATTGACGATCTTCCTCCACAAAACAACTAATTATTAATTAGGTTAAAATTTTCCTCTTCGACCGTTCGATCTCCATCCCATCATCGCGCTCGCCCTCTACCGGCTGTCGAAAGTCAAGCAACGTTTTATAAACAACGTTTGGCTACGGGCCAAGAGCGCAAAATGTCTTATATAATTTTCCGGTTCATAAAGGATGGATATTACAGGATGGCATCTTCATAACGGTATTTTGCCGATCCTTAATGGAGTGTTACGGTTGAATTCGTATCATTAGCTTTCATGGTGCATATTTGAAAACGACTTTTATGGCGGATAAATCGAATTAATCTTTTGACGTCGATGTAACAATAATTATATTAGTGCATACACATTATCACACTTTTTTGTTATAAATAATGGTAATAATGGGAGACTTACAATTACGAAAACGTTAAAGACGCAATTACCGGTAGCGTTTTGTTCTTATGCGCCTGATGTTCACAACAAAAAAAATAGGTAGCTAGTGACAATATTTTTTCAACGATTTAGTTGTTTGTTGTTCGCAAAAGTTGATAAAAGTAAAGAACTGAGTAAAAGAATATGGGCGGTTTCTGCCTTTAGTATTTAGCCATTAACAAATGAGGGCTCGTGAAAGATTTCAGTTCGGTTACATTTACCGTGGTAAATTTGAGCATAATGAAGTTATTGCGGTTGTTCTGTTTGTTTTCTTTTTTATAAGCCAATCATGATAGCTCTGTTCCAACACAAATCAAAAACTAATCAGAGCTAATTATAAATATACCGACCATGAAATTAGTCAGAAAACAGGATTCTTCGGATTCTTTCCAATCAAAGCGCGTCTGATTAGTTTGTGAGTTATGTTTCTCTCACTATTCATAAAATGATGTGTGTATCTTGCTTAATATCATTGAACTAAAAACAATAACCTTTCCGGTCACCTGCAATTTCTAGAACAGTCGAGCATTTACAGTGGTCTTTGAACGAGATCGCCACGTAAACAAAGATATTATTAGAACTAAGAGGCCAAACTGTTCGGTTTATAAAAGCGACGTATCAAATTCGCGTTTATGATACTTTGAAAAAATAATTTCCTGCGCGTTTAATGGCTTTTCCTTATTTTATCCCGGACACGACGAGGCTCGTCACCTCGTCTGCAGACGGTAATAAACAACGAAGAATTTCTGTGTATTTGTACATGCATACATATGTACAGCGACATTTTTATGTTTTGTCTCCCCCGGAGACGATGTATCTATACTTTCTACTACTCGTAGCCATGCGCTTGGATTATTTATTTTTATTTATTATATTATTTTTTTATTTTTTTTATTTTTTATTTTATTTATTATATTATATATAATATTATTATATTATATTTATTTTATTTATTTAGTATTTTATCACTCCCATTTTAGATTGGTATTCCCAATAAACGCGGTTCTGTGCTTTTATTTGCTAAATCTAAGTTCTTGGGCTTATCACGCGGAAGATAATATTCATATTTAGTCGTTGCAAGGGGGAGACAAAATATAAACCGACCACTGTACATATCTATTACCACCGCGTTTAATTATGCGGTGGTAACTATGTTACATTCCTTTGCAAATTCTTGTTTAACGTTCGGTTTCCGAAAATAGCCGTTAATTATCTCGAGAATGTTTCTCTTTCCCAAACAGAGACGAATATCCGATTCTTTTCGTACTCAATTCGGTCTTTCGAAGCAATCTAACACGTCAGTAATATTCACGCAACATTACGCATTTTTGTCAATGATTGCCAAGGATACGACGATACTTACAGCAATAAATTTCCGACTAGATAGTTTTCATAATTTCGTCTAATTATGCGATAAAAAGCGCCTGAATGTTACCTGATTCGTAACGTGCACATCTTCCCTTGACGCGCTATCCGTTCTAGGGCCGAGAAGCGATTCTTGAACGTTGTAATGGTAATTATCCAATGATGTAAACGGCGTTGAATAGTATGGCGTAAGGGCCGGAGCACCTGGACTGTACATTGGGCTTGCAACGTTACCTCCTCTCGGTGATAAATTCGGCGATACGGACAAAGGGCTGGTCAAAGAAGATCCCGCGCTTCCCGGTCTACGACGTCCAGGGAGTTCTCTACAGGTATAAAAAAATGATGTCGTGATTTTGTAAAAAAAAAAACAAAATATATGCATATAAAATAAGCTCATTTGTTATACGTAATGTATTTTAATAGATGTGGAGAAATTAAATAAAATATTCCAATATATACTGCGCTAACATAACACGATAATGATAGCAAGGACTGTGGCGTAGTATGGTAAACAACACATAAGTATCGGCAACCTCCGCACCACACAAATTTAATCCTAATAATAATAATTCTAATAGCACGATGTACGTAGAGATAATTTATCGAGATCGGTTTATAATCTACAAAAACCATCTTAAAAACTTGTTTGTATCTAGCAGCGGAACGGCACCGTTCGCGATAATATATCTCTGCATACTGAATTGTCTTTCGGGTGATGTCGTGTAATAATCTTCTGAAGAAGCTGACAGCAGGGTCAGCGAAACGTCAAGTAAAATATTAACTACACGACATCACCCGAAAGACATTTCTACTATGGATTACGGTCGTGAAAGCCTACACTCAACTCTGCATACTGACTCCCTTCGCATCCAAGAGTCCATTCGTTAGCTACGCCGATGGTGCGCACCCGAATTTGCCCACTCTACTTATTACTTCCAGCGCACATTTCTTCGTCATTGCATCTATTTTGAGGGAATCAGTTGTTTTAAAAACTACTCTACCACTTTTAATAATGTCAATTCTGAACACGCTGAATGCGAAATTTATCGGGACTATCAATAGAGGGAAAGTATATGTTATGGCAGAAATTAAGGTGTGAGAGCATCAATGACTCACACAACATTATTCTCAAGTTAGTCTTTGTTTCCATATAAAATTTTAAGGTTGCAGAACAAGCTGAGAAACATGCTTCTTCAATCGCAACTTGTTATCTAAGTAAAAGCTCCAAATTTCTGCAACAATCAGAAAAGGGTACAGGTATATTGTTAATAACAATTTTAGTGTGAGGTAAAACTAAATCGCGTTGTTTAGAACGCCCAAAAACCAGAACGGCCGATTTTACAGGATGCAAGTCACAGTTAATATTAGTTATAGAAGTATGAACGTCAGAAGGTTTGAAAGAATAAAAAAGCTGCGTATCGTCAGCGTAAAATTGAAGTTAACAGTATTGCACTTAGTTATGTTTAAGAGATGACAAAGGCAGGTGAATTATTACTTTACTACAGCGACTCCTGTTTTGTCGACTCTCGGGGAAACCAGTAGGCAACACGAACCCTTCCTTACGAGACGAATAGACACGAGTCTGTCTAGTCGTTGCAAAAAAGTAATAATTTCACCTGCCTTGGTCATCTCTAGTTATGTTAAAGCTGTAAATAACAAATAATAGAGGATACAAGATACTTCGCTGGGGCACACCAGATGCAACTAATTTATTATTAATTAGTATTAAACGCCTTACATGATAATGAAGAAGAATTAATATTGTTATTAAATTGTCATCTATAGCTCTAAAAATGTCATCAGTAATATGGAACAGGGCGGTGGCACAGCTTGGACAAAATTCAGACTGCTCACACGGTCAGATGCCATTATTGTCCGAATATCTCAACTATTTTCCCTAAAATTTTCGAAAGCGTTGGAAAAATAGATAAAATGTATTGCGATCCCCCAATTCACGTGGTTGTAATTATATAATTCAAAGGGATTTCGCCGAGTTAATAATGCACTTCATATCGTACGTTATAATGTTTTCGCCTGCATCCCAAGATTCTATTTCCGACTTAGTTATTGTAGCTTTAAATGATATATAGGTCACCGTAATAGCGGAGAGAATAAACAGCGGCATGCATAAATAGATTTATAATTGTCGTGGTACGATTTAACAAGGATTCCGTTTAAATCTGGCAAATAATATACGTTTCGATTTGTAACCATGATGATACAAGTTATAACAAGCTTAGTCATAAGTTATAACTTTGCTTGTTGTTCCTAATGCATAATTGTAGATTTAATCATATCCGATAACTCAAAACACTTGAAATGAAATTCAATTTCTTATTTTGAATGGTCCTCATCATTGTAGAATTCACGTTACAAGTACCACAGATACCTAGTATCTTGTTTTGAAACATATTAGGAGAAACAACACAAAAGTATCAGTACACTCCGCACCATACAAGTTTTCTTAACTAATGCGAGACATCTGTTTCGAGGATGCGTCGATCCTCTTTCTCAACCGGTATCCTTGAAACGGCCAGTCCGGATTAATTAAACTTGTGTGATGCGGAGTGTGCTAATACTTTTGTGTTATTTGCCATACTACGCCACAGCCCTTGCTAGCATTATTTATTATTCACACACCTACATCTAATTTCTTATGAAGATTTCTAAATATGTATAAATGCAATATAGAAATTTATGCGAAAATTAAAATTATTCAAGAATATCAAAACGAGAATTTGTCTGTAATAAATATAAAATATACAAATTAAATTTATTTTATTTCTTAACGAGAGAAAAATACAGCCATTTATATACTTCATCTTCAAAATAGAATATATGCAGACCGTGTGGCCTAATGGATAAGGCGTCGGACTTCGGATCCGAAGATTGCAGGTTCGAGTCCTGTCACGGTCGACTATGCTTTTTTTTTCTACTTCCTTTTTTTATTATTATGAAATATTTTAATACCGAAACATTACTAACAAATAAAATTATTATTATTACTGTATTACAAACATTTATAAAAATACACTTAAAAAAATTAAAAAATTCATTTTTCAAAACTGAATTGAAATAAAGGAGTACATTGCCTTGCCTTGTACTTACTGCACATATCTACCGAATACGTAAATTATTTATATAATATTTGCATTAAAATCACTTTTTTTCTTGCGTAGGTACTTAGTAGAACGGTCTATCTAAGACCAAACGTTTCCATTTTACATTTAACAGTTTAGAGGAGCTTTCCTCTATATTCATCAAACGTCTATTTGATCTAGTTCATTGCTTATATAAATAGCGTTGCTTCATATATTAAAATAGAACCGATTGAACTTAACCCTACCATCAAGTGCGATCGAGCATAATAAGAGATGCAAGTGCTTCTAAAATAAATAAACTTCAAATTGAAATTGCAATTGACTGAATTGTGACTATGACTAATTGCAAGCAAAAATATCATTCGTCATCATTTCAAAGGTCAGCAAAAAGCTCAAAAGGTATAGTTTTCCAAAAAGTTTTGGGCGTTAGTGGATTTTGTTATTAGTTAACAGTTAGGATCGTAACGTGGTTATTTGCGACTTTTTTTTTTAGTTTATTATTATAGAATGGAGTAAAGCGAAGATAATATACCTAAATATTATTTTTACATAGCAGTTACAGTGGTTACCTATAATTAAATAAACCCTCCGGATGGATGAAGATGAAAGCGAAGACCAAACACTACTGCGTTGCCGATGACAGTTGAAGCAAGACTAAACATTTTGCAACATTGCTTTGACGGTAGCCAAGATCGGTTTCAGTATGAGTTAATCACCGAGAAAAACATTTAAGCTTGAGGCAACTGAAATTTTATTAATCCGACCTATTTCTGTAGTTTAACCTTTACCTATAACATATTTTTAGAAAATCTATGTACTTCCCCGTCAATTTTCATTATTGATATGCTGAAATGTTCCAAAAATTACGGTTTGTGCAAATATGAAATCAATGCAACAACTTTATCGAAATAATCAACGAAAATAGCGTCTTCTATATCAAAGCTAATTTAATTTTTAATCTGTATATTTTCAAAAATAGCTTCAAACGAAATCACAAATGAAGCGCTGAGAATTAATGGCAGATCAATAGTGCTTCCTGAATGAATGGTGTCTATTCTTAATTTTTTTCAAAAGTAGCCAAAGACCTGTCTATTAATAATGCTTTTGACATTCGGAAGGTCACTATTAAGCTTCTTGCTTACAAGGTCGAAATGCGCAACTGTTTTGTTAGTACTTTTTGGCAGGCCTATATGCTGATGTTATAGGTTAACAGCAGCAAATCGACATAGTTTCTAGGTGCCGAAAATATTTTTATTGTATGTATTTAGTAATGCCTCGTAGGTGTACCCTTTTATAACATTTTTAGTCATGCATACGAAAAAAAAAAATAAAAAAAAAAACAGTAAGTACAAGTGTGTTCGGTATGCCCACGTAAAAATAAGTAAGATTATCTGCCACAATACATGAAGCCAAACGAAATTGGCAAACGCTCACGAACACTAAAAATAAATCAGAAGCATTGTTGTTTATTGACGGTTTTAGTGGAGATGTCGCTTTTACTTGATTATTACTATTAAATTTTTCGTACTTCCCTAACATTGAATTAGAATTAAAGCTTATAGTGCGGTGAGCACTCATGATGCATTATACTAGCCTTTGTACGACGACCCTTATGGAATTGCCGGCATTGTTGAATAACATTTGGGCATCCTTGTGTCTTACGTCCCTAGCATCGTAACTGCCAATTTTAGTTATCACATCGCCTCTTTGGAGTACGCCGTCCGTTTTAGATCCAAATGTTACCTGCAAGGTCAAGAGGTTTGAATTAGATCACTAACAAAACCAACGTACACGTACATGCATGACGAATAACCTTTTGTGAAATTCACAAAAAAAATTGTGAAAAGTTTTGGCAGAATAATCTCAAAAGTTGATACAAAACTAGATGAAATAAAATCGGCTGACCCTCGTCTGGCGTTCTAAAGACGCGTGAATTTTTTTTATTTCAACATTACGTGCATATATAATCCATTGACTTTTTAATCCAATGAAAATTTGGCTGAATAAAATAATTAATTATCGGTATTATTATTCTCACGAAGATTGGAATTGAATCCAAAACATGGGGAGGTACCATTCTGTATATATATTCACCTTAGTTGGAAGCTTACAGAATTTCATCAGACAGCAACATATAAGCTTTCTTTATAATGATTACGTTCGATTAAACATGAAAAAAACTTTTGGAAGAAGATGAAGCTCACGACAACCGTTGCTAGTAAGTTCAGTTATAGCTATCTGCTAGTGTAACATTTTAATATTAATAATAATAATAACAGACTTTATTGGAACTAACAGTGACAATAATACAAAGCCATAACATTTTATTCTAATATAGGCAGGGAATTCAAATGCGCGACAGCACAAAGAAATACACTAACCGCTGTATAATAACCCTAAACCAACCATTATGTTACTATCCAATATCATTGTATATAAAAAATCTAGAAAAGCACAACATACGCGCGACTGATTTGCCTGTCAAGCACTAATAGTTTTATAGATAGTTTAAAAATTGATGAACTCTGATGCTGACTTTATTTCAGCTCTCAGACCGTTGTACAAAGAGCAAAGAATTTCCTAAATTGCTCCATATTAAAGCAAGTGACAAAAGCCCTCTAAATCTCAGTTTCAGGGAGCGCATGTACATCGGTCCTAAATCGAATTTTACTAAACAAGTATGTTGGAGCTTTATGCAGTAGGATTTTGTGTATAAGACATTGAACACGATTTTGCATACAGAACCACTGAGTTTCTACTAATTTATGATGAATATGTTCGAACATCCTAACGCCGTACATGAATCTTAGACGTGAGTACAAATGTCTTTCGGCTGCTGTCGTGTAGTTAATATTTTACTTGACGTTTTGCTGACCATGCTGTCAGCTTCTTCAGAAGATTTCTAAAGACAGTCTTTAGAAATCTTCTGAAGAAGCTGAGAGGATGGTCAGCGAAACGTCAAGTAAAATATTAACTACACGACAGCAGCCGAAAGACATTTCTACTATGGATTACGGTCGTGAAAGCCTACACTCAACTTAGACGTGAGTTCTGCACTATTTGAAGTGCATCTCTAGCGTCCAGACCGAGTCCATACACACGATGGCAATAATCAAATTTGCTGAGTACTAAACTATTGCATAACATAATTTTAATTTTCCCATTAAATGTATGCCTCTTGGAATATAAACATTTAAGAGTAGCATATGACTGATGACACCAATTTGGAAACATGAATTTAAGAAAACTATCAATAACAACCCAGAAATTTTTTTACTTCGTCTCTGCGTTGACGTTTAACATTCCCAATATGGACATTTAATTGTATTTTTAAATTATCAATATACAGAGGGTTACCTATTAGCAACATTTACTACAAATTTATGCCTTTTATTGCAAGCTGGTTTCACTTCATGTGGGCAGAAGGCGGGTCTATAACTGGATGTCATCAACATAAGAATGATAGATAACTGCAATACTGCAAGAATGTATAAATATTGGAAGTATACACTGCCGTTCTGTGAAGTTCGGTCATACAATAAAAATCTATTATATCACACCGTATACAATTATTAATACATAAAATTAGAAAAATATTAAGCATACACTCTTTTCTAAGGGATTAAAGCCATAAATTATTATGTAAAGTAGAAATATCGCGACAACCGCAATAATAAAGTCCCTTTTATTATCATTCCAAGAATTTATCGGTAGTACCGATCTTTTGAAACGGGTCGTTTGGGGATTATTAACGAACAATACATTTAGGAAATATACCGCAGTATCATTATTGTTTATTTATCACGGGCGTAAAGATATAAATTTGCTTCATTTTACTGTTAAACGTGTGTTGGTGTGCGTCTGTCGTTTTTGCGCGAAAGTTTTAAGAAAATTTACTTCAAAATGGCACGTGGCAAGCCTACCAGTGTAGAAAAACGTTCACGCATTATTACGCTGTTTGAAGAAGGATATTCGGGGCGACAAATTGCTGAAAAAAATAAATATGAGAAGTTCAACAGTAAATGACATCATAAAGCGATATCGGACAACTGAAACTATAGAAAATCGTGTTCGTCCCGGAGCATCTAGGAAAACAACAAAAGCTGAAGATTTGAGAATTGTATTATTAAGCAAACGCAATAGAAAATTAACAGCGCCACAAATAGCAGCCGAAGTCAATCACGGCCGTGAAGAACAAGTTTCGGCGAGTACAGTAAAACGTCGACTTCAACAAGCGGACCTTGATGGACGCATTGCCATTCGAAAACCCTTATTACGTCGGGGCAACAGAGCAAAACGGCTACAGTGGACCCGTTCTCATCTAGATTGGTCATTAGATGATTGGAAACACGTGGTTTGGAGTGACGAGTCAAAGTTTGAGGTTTTTGGGCAAATTCGACGAGTTTATGTCCGAAGATCTAAAACCGAAAAGTGATCCCGAACTGCATTGTGCCTACAGTGAAGCAAGGGCGTAGTTCTGTGTTATTGTGGGGATGTTTGTCCTTTGCTGGGACGGGAGATTTATGCAGAGAGCAGGATGTAATGAGGAAGGAAAATTATTTTGCAATACTCCAGAATCATGCAGTGCCATCAAGATTGCGTATAATAGGCCGTAACTTTACATTCATGCACGACAACGACCCAAACCACACTGCGTTAGTGTGTAAGAACTATCTAAAGGAGCAAGAAGAACAGCACACCCTGAAAGTAATGATATGGCCCCCACAAAGCCCAGATTTGAACCCTATAGAGTTGTTGTGGGATGAACTGGACAGGAGGATCCGAAAATATGCCCAACTACACAAGAACATTTACGTAATATTCTGCAACATGAATGGATTAATATTACACTTGGTAAGATAAGATCTCAACGTATGTCATCCGTTTTATCCAAACCCTACGTAATGCAAGAGTGAAGGTAGAATTTCGTGACTAATGGAGTCAAATGCCCTGGAAATGTTCAACGTAACCATTAACATCACTTTGTCTACATCCACTGCGCTCCTTTATCATCAGTTATAGTTATAGCAGCTATATCCTGGTCTGAAACCAAAAATTCTGTATCTTCTCCAAAATCTCATATTAAAAATATTTATGCTGCGATCTTTCGGGAAATGACCGACTAACGAACACTTCCAATTATTAAACTATAATATATAATATAATGAATATATTAAGAAAGCTATATTATTCTTACCGCAATATATAAGATTAAATGATGTAAAATCAAGTGTTTTATTATTATTATTTACTAAAGACGTGGCCGTTACAAATCATATTTTATGTTCATCTGACAAGTGTCTAATATAAAAGTTGTTTACAATAGACTCTATAACAATTATAACTGGAAGCTCTGAAAGGCACTTATTTTCTTTCAACTTGAACGTTTTTTACTATCTATACTTTTCAGATTAATTACCAAATGTGAATGGATAAAGGGATAGCATAAGCCTCTAGCATTAATCGGCGGTTCATTTCCATATTATGGTAGTGCGGGTTCTATTTTTAAAAATATTTTCGACTTCATTGTACGTACATACCTCGTAATGTTTCAAAAATGCCAGTGGGTCAATATTATCACAGTAATAAATAGCGACCGAAAGAATTCAAAAATACATTTAAATCCAAATGGTATTCTACTTGTCAAAGACCAAGTGGATATATGTTCCTTGTCTTATCGAATTAAATTCGAACATAACAAGAATTTTAAGCATATATTTTCGCCTACAATATTATAAAGCACACACATTATAAGTAATTTCTTTGGCGAAAGCATAGACATCAGTTTTTATTATTAGTATGTGGCATTATTTCGATATAAATAAAAAAAAGTTCTGTAGTCGAAGCTCGTCGCGAATGAACGAACGAATTCGGATTTTCTGGAATTTCCTAAATTTCGAAGATTACAAACAATCCACGCACATGAAGTTTGACCGGTCTGAGTCATTGCCTTGTATAAACGGAATGAATGTGAGCTCACAGAGAGGTACAAAGCACATTCCAACAGAAAAACAGAATCAACTTACTTTGGTGACGATCAACGGTGTTTTTAAATCGGCTCCCCCTACCAAACTGAAACCCCATGGTTCGTCGGGTGAATTTCGCTTCAACGTTAACAACACTTGCTGTGTTCGAGCCCCCATTATCGGGGGACACCCGCCCGAAACGCACTGAACGCCGAATTACCACTGTCGAACCGTCGTTTTTAATGAAAGAAGAAGAAAAAAGGAAAAATTGAGGTTATTTAGTTTATTTTCGATCTATTCGAGAAGAAGAGAGCCGTCTATAAATATACAGGTTTTTGTACTCCGGACGAATCGGCAAAGGAAACTAAATAACGTCAACTTTTCGACTTCCTCCCGTTTTCGTTTTGCGTGACTTGATGAACCCGAAGGGACTGTGTGCAATTGTTCAACAGGTTTCCAGCAGCTTCGCACTAATACGATCCTGTCGGCAAAAACGTTTCGGGATCAGGAGGAATCCCCGCCTTCCTCCACCTATAGCAGCTAAGATATCTCTAGCCTCGGTATATTCTTGTTGCAGAAATAGCTCTGCCAAGTAATCTATTGCGCTTCGGCGTTTTCAGATGTGCACCCGTACAATGTCTAAAGCTTAATGCGGCCAACGTTTTTAAATGTTTCATCCTATACCGCTCCTTCGATTAACGTCTGCATCCTAACCAAATAGCAAAGATTAATAAAAATTGTTTATAATGAATTTTCCTAAGCGAAAAATCATCTTTCTTTCTTATGACGGATTTATTTTTAATTGTGTATACACGTCAACATAAGCTATATTTTAGCGCGTAGGATCTGTAATGAATGTTTCTTTTCCAAGTTCCAACAGATACTTTTTATCGATTTGAACAAATATCAAGTGATACACCATGTCTTAGCAGCTTACTCAAAATAATCGGATATGATCAGTAAAGCTTTTACTTTACTTTACTTATCAAACGTTCTGGCAATTAAAAAACACATTGTTTCATTAATTTCGTACGTAGTGTGTATCTATAATGAACTTCTATTTTTATATTAAATAAAGACGTTTAAAGCGTGTACGTCTATTTGCACAAATGAAACTAACGTATAAAGCAATAATTTAACAATTTTCAAAACCTTAACTAACAAGTGAAATTCGGCACGTAACATTTAGAAGTAAAAGTTGGAAGATCTCCCGAAATCGGACGAAAACGACCATTCATTGATCTCATTTATCGTCATCGTGAAATTTTGTATACTTTGGCGTAAGTCCAGTTGATAATGTCAGCCAAACGTTTACTTTCTAACGCGAAAAAAAAAAGAATAAAAACGTCAGTCAATTTTCCTAAAATACACTTCGATGAATTGTACATATGTACTTGTTACACCATTACAACGTATCACTACTTCACATAAATTCTTACATAGAATAAACATAATTTTGGTATTTATTATCATGAAAGAAATCCTGTCCCAAAAGAAACTGTTGGCATTCGCCAAAAATATATTTTCCTCGTGATAAGGGCAATAAACTATCTTTTGCAACTGAAAGAATTACAGACTAAAAATGTCGATTGACAATGGTCGATTTGACCCGGTTTTGCTCGGAGTTTTTGTTCCTTAACTAATCCCCAAATTCTCGTAAACTCTGTCAGTGAAGAAATCCCAAAATATTTCAATAGGTTTAGTAGCTTAAGGCGCGTTTAGCGAATAATACCCGCGAGGCGCAAAAGATATGTTTAATATATAAAAATATCTGTCATCCTCCATTATGATGAATTTCTTTCCAGCAAAATGAATTTCTTTCAAAAATCGGCTAGCTAATGGAGGAATTCCTTGATGTTGGGCTTGGGTATGTTTTGGGTATTTTGGTCTTTTTCTGTTTTACGTTATTTCTTTGAATCTAGACGGATAAGTAGTCGCCTCTCTCAGCTGGTTTCGACAAGGTATACCTTATTCATATTGTCGAATTGTTTGATATACAGCAATTCGAGAAATTTGCAGTTTAGGTATTTTGACAATTAAATATTTTTTCATAATTAATTAAGTAAACTCGTGTGGTGTGGAGTATGCCGATGCTTTAGCGTTGTTTACGATACTACCCCACAGTCCTTGCCTACCATCCTCGAAAAAAATCCTTGTTGTTGTAAATATCTGAGGTTTATTTATTAAATACCTTCAAAGGGAATAAAGGCAATTTCTTCAGAAAAAATGATCCTATGCAAATTCTTAGTTATACACTGAAAGTTTTTATTGAATTTGTTATAAATTGATTATTATAATAATTTCAGGTTAGCCGGCAACGACACTAACAACTCTGATAAATAGATGCTTAGGCCTCGTTACTTAAATTGTATTTGCAAGGATCCTGTATGCCCTTCTTTCGTGCAAATAAGAATTGTTTAATTAGTCGAGTTGCATTATTTTGTAAAATTTCAGTCTCCGCATCCTGCCGCATTAATTAACGGCTATTTGGCAGCAAGCGTAAGCATATCGAATAATTCAACCTAAATAACGGAGGCCACAGAACTAATATTGGCAGCGAAAACTTGATGCACTTGCACTAATTTTGTCCGAGGATAAATTCCTGGGTCTGGCTCTCCCTATTATTTTTTCCTGGACGTGGATCGTATCAAAGCACTCAGCCAGCGCATCACTTTGTTTATGCTATGATCTTTATGTTTATACTCTTCGGACGCAACGTTTACAGCTATGGGGTATTTTTAAAAATATTTTGATCGCCGTGATTCATAAAAAATCATTGTCGTAGACTCACTTATTCAATTAATTCGGAATGCACTTATATACATTACTTATTACATACACATGGCGTTGGAACGATGGCAAAATCTCTTTCAATAGGTATATAGTGGCACCTTGGTTTAAAAGAGTGTCTTGTAACGAAATTTTCGGGTTACGAAAGAAAAATTTCATAGATTTCTGTTTCTAAAACCGAAAGGTGCTCCCAAATACGAAACTCGAGTTACAACTTTCACAGGTTCGGCAGAATTTTCGAGCGAGTCTATCTTTCATATAACAAAATGGAAAGTTCTACAAATATTGCCAAGTTCAGTTCCTTATTTGTCGTGCCGATATGTGCAATCTAAATGAAAAAACCGTCTTATCTCATACGCCAAAAAGGACTATTAAAAGTGCTGTATGTATTGGCGAGGTTGCTTATTTTTAATTTCAATCATATAGCTTCTTATTGATTTTTCCACTTAACATTATTTCGACATTTAAAATGATTATTTCTATTTCCCTTACGTAAGACGTAAGGGAATTTTCAGATAACGTTTCTTGGGAAATAAACCGAAGTAAAGCAGTCTCAATTACAGAAGTACATATTCCAAGGCCTTTTTTAGTCTGGCAAGTCGATTATCGCTTAGTTTAATTTCTTAATGTTAATGTTCTAACAACAATAATAATAATAAATAGTTGTTGTTGTTACTAGTACATTTATCACCCATACAGTTAATTAGTTGGTTGAGACTGGCTGGGAGATGGTATATAGACATAACAGAGAAATTTTCGATAACATTTTGAAAAGATGGAATGGGACAACGAGGTGGTAGCCTTCTTGTGGCGGTGGACAGAAGGTTCAGGTCTGTCAATTGTTACAAATTTAAAGACGCTCTTTATTGAAATCACAATATTCCATAGAAAGTACTTACTAAATACTATTTACTTCCGTCCTAATATCCACCTATGTCGATTTTTTTAACAATTCCAAAGTAAATTAATTGATCATAACATTATTGTTGCTGGCGACTTTAATTTACCACCCATTGATGATGCAGCGCATAATTTATTTAAATTGCGGTCCTATATGAACATCCTTGCCTTAGTTCCTAAATCTATATAACCTAGCATCCTTTAAAAATATACAAAAAAATGTTTGCAAAGTTAATTATAGCAGGGCGAACTTTCGTCTTGAGTCTGTATTTGTTACTTCAGGGATGTGGCTGGCAGCTATCGTTTGCGTGTGCTGAGGTTAGTAATGCTGTAAGGATATTTTGTGATACTTTTAATAATATTTTGAAAAGACCGTGTGCCTCCACGCGAAGTTCAGTTGGATAAGTATCCCGTTTGGTCCAATGCGGAAATTAGAAATTTAATAAATATCTTGAAAAATTTTTAAATTTATTATAATATAAAATTCGGAATTAAAATATAAAATTCAGGAAGCCTACAAAAATTATTGTGAAAACGTTGAGTTATCCGTTCAAACCAAAAACTCCAATGCTTTTTGGTCATATATATAAAATAAAAGAAAGAGCCTTACATAGACAGATAATTTATATGTATGTACAATGGGGTTTGTTACTCCGGAAATGTGAACATAACAAGAGGTTTCGCGATATATTTTAATAAATTGGACGGTTCTTGATTTAGCAATAAGAAACCTAATGCTTAGAAAATCTGCTGGTAGATGCTCGATGTTTTTGAGGTCTCAGCAAATTTTTAATGTCCTTAAAGTCGGGTATATTTCGAGATGAATGGAAATTAGCGAAGGTTGTGCCAGTTTTCAAATCAGGTAGCGCAAAATTAATGACAAATTTGAGCAAATTTTACACACAAAAAATTTAGATCGATTTAATCTAATTTATTGATTTTCGCCAACTATGCGTTTAAAGCAATCATTAGATGTTATCTACATCGATTTTGCGAAAACTTTCGATAAGATTGATGACGATGTCCTTCCGTCGCAGCTTCATTGACACACCGCTGATTTACTTTTGCTATTTTCAGTAAATTTTTAAACAAATCAAAATTCATTCCTGTATGTAACAAAAAGGTATCACGATCATAACTAGAGCTAGGATTTTCTAAATTTTGCAATCCGGCTTTACATTCAGAAGTTGGCGGAATTTATGTCCGTTATTGCCGAAACTACCGACGTAAATCATCCGAGAAATTTAAAAGGTGCCAGTTCTAATCATACACACTCTATGAGGTTTCTGCGGAATTTCATTCATTATAACAGAAATTATTAACATGTTATTAACAGATAAATTAAGGCTACGATACGATGAAGTAAACCGAGATATTAGTTGTCGTTTTAAGAATCACCCCAGCATATTGCAAATAATTTAGCGCTTAAACGTTACTTTACTTTTCAGTTACATCATATATATTACGTTGGGCAACCGATCAGAGATTATTCGAAAATTTCTGCGCAAAAAATAAACAGTGGCTAATGGGTCCAATGTTTTAAATATTTGCCTTCAATAAATCTCACGTTGCCTATGACATAAAAAAAAAAAAAACAAGAAATAACAATTTAATACAAAATATTCGATTTAATTTTACTCCCGTCAATTTCAGGGAATGCTTTTGAAATATATTTTCGATAAAATTTAGGGAAAATCGCATGCCAAGTGTTATAAATAGAGATTAGATCATTTTCGTTTTTTTATAATATTTGAATATAAAGTGAAATGAATTTACTAACTACCTACACATAACATATGTAAAATGGGCACCCTCTTCTAACAATCAAGAGCCGAGAACATTTTTATGCGCTTTACATGATATTTTGTCAACTTACGAGTCGTTTAGGATTTGCGATATTCGAGAGAAAAGAAAAAAAAAGCAGTTGAACGCCGGCCAAGTTTACGCGACGAGTATCATCAACAACTTAGGACGTATACATAAAATAAATTTCTTTGGACCAGGTAACTAAAAGTAAATTGCCCCCGATCTCATCATCATAGCATAATCGCGCGGTCGTCTTAGAAAATTCCTTAGGAACTAACATTCGACTTACGGTTTTGTTTTTCGGCTTGTATTGCCAAAACGACGGCCTCTGTAGGGACATTTGAAATTGTGCGTGTGGATGTGTTTTTTTAACACATACGCCGGTACTGACGAGACAGGCCGCCGAAATCCGTTACCGTAAGATCTTCGCGGTTCGATATCATTTTTTCGGCTGGGTGGGGGAGGAATCCTGGGCTCGCTGTATATTTAGATGGTTTTATTGTAGTTTCTGGTGAAACAGCCGAGTCGAATTGGCAGCGGACCCGAAATTTTGTCACGGCATTTTAGACGTTTATCCGACGAAATACGCTCATTTCCATCGCGTTTTTCTGATCGAAAATCTTTGATCACCTTTGAGATTCGAATAAAATTAATTTCTTTGCCAGTGGACATATTATAGTCTATTGCAAATGTAGAACCTACGTTTTATTGAATTTATCGAATTAATTTGGAACATCTTCTATTTACCATTTTATTTAATAAAAGTTATTAAAAATGTCTGAGGTTCAAGTAAATAATTTCATAACGCTCAATACAGCATTGGTTGTTTCACTTACACTAAATACGGAAAAAAATTCATAGTAGTAAACAGCCAAAGTTGAAATGATTATTTTGCAAGATTTATTGCAAGAAGTATCACTGACCTTCTTAATACAAAAGAGGTTTATTCCGCCTATATGGAAAAAAAATCTTAATTGGAATAAATAATTATTAGTACTTAAAAAAAAGTTCTTTTCGTTCGATTTATTTTTCTTGGTTGTTTTCTACAAAAGCCATTTTTGGTTAAATGAATCAATTATGCAGGGGTTTTCAGTAAGAAACAAGAAACTCCCAATTAAAATTTTGTAAATTAATTCAATAATTTGAATATTTTCTTCGATTCTCTTTACTGTCTTTATTTTACATGCACTACGCGAAGTTCTGCTTTAAACTGCTCTCGTTTTGATAGGTGATCTGGAAATGCACTTCTACGAAACGCTTTACAAAGCGGATATAAAGCAGAAACTACAAAAGCCGAATCTGTCCTAGTCAGTTTCATGTGGAGTTTGAGGTATTGGATCGAGTGGGCTGTAGCCTTCTTTTGTTAGTCTATATTCACTTGCATATAGTCATCCCTTTTTAAAAATAGCAATGTTGTCAAGTCAAATGGCTAGCTTTATTCCTAGGCTCCTTGGGTGCGGTCAGGATCAGCATCGGACGGAAAAGTTTTCTACCGGGCCTACCATGGGTAAAAAATGTGAACGGCTGGTATGTGCGCTATTTGATTTGAGGTGTATAAATATGAAAATTATTTTTTTAAATATTGGAATTGGTTGTACCGTTATTGAAATATGAATAAAGAAACGGTACGTAAGTTTTAATTATTCCCAAAAATATATTCTTTATTTTTCGTAATTAGGATAAAAAAGAAAATACAATTTATTTACAAGATTTTCTTTATTTTAAACAGGCTATAATAAATTTTGGCAATACAAATAAGAATAATTTTTAATATTTGAAAATCCGACTTTATTTAATGTCAGTCTAAGAACTAGTCCTGTTTTAGAAAAAGGGCGTTCTCAAGGTGCTGAAGTAGCCAGAGCACATCTTTGTTGTTTAATAACTGCGCTTCATAAAGAATATTTATAATTATTATTGTGCCACCACACACACCGCTCAGTCTAATTTATTTCCTTTCTGTATATTTACATTGAAATTGTTGGAATATATTCATAAATAACCATAACCTTTAATAATGATAGCATGGACTGTGGCGTAGTATGGTTAACAACACATAAGTATCGGCACTCTCCGCACCGCACAAGTTTATTATATAATAATATAATAAATAGTCCGGGACGGCCGTTTCGAGGACACGAATGGTCCTCATCATCAACCGGTGACCGAATTATATCATACATTCTTCTGCACTTCTCATAATTTGTACTATCAACGATAGGTGACACCAACCTACTCTCTGGAATATCTCTTCTATTGGAAACCTGGCAACATTTAAGGCTACCGCCATAAGAACAATACTTCGTTCTCGACGTAGTCATTCAAATGCTATTGAGCTGCCACGGGAGGAACTTGACTAACAAGCGGGGGCACCCACACCTACATCGGTTGCTGTATGTAAAAGAAGTTCCAAGAAAGGATGAACACGTCCAAAACCGGAAACTTGATTGCAAGAATGCCTCGATTGTGTGCCGTTTTTATCAAATATATAGTAATATTATTATTATTATTGATTATTATTATGTAATTATAAGCGTTTTACTTTACATGGAGACACCTAAATAAATTGTTTATTAATAACACAATTAGTACCAATGACAGAGTCCATCACGGTTAATATTTTTGTGGGTCTAAATCTGGTTAACTATGATTAAAATAAAAACTAGCGTTTCAAGTAGTCATAGCAGCGATGAAATAGAGTAAAAAAGTAGTTGCTAATCACTATATAACAAAAATTAAACAACACAAAACTATCGGCAACCCCCGCGCCACACAAGTTTAATTAATCAATCCGGGACGGCCGTTTCGTGGATACGAATGGTCACCGGTTGAGAATGTAGATCATTCGTATCCTCGAAACGGCCGTGCTCGATAAATTAATTAAACTTGCGTGGTGCGGAGGTTGCCGATACTTTTGTATTATTTAAATTGTGTTTTTCTACATTCATGTGTAGTCATTGACAAAATTCTTAATTCAAATATCAAGTGTGCAACGCATAATCAAAGCAATTGAAAATACATTAAACATTAAATTATAATTTTACAACGCTTATTAAGTAGGAAATTTTTCAACCGAGTTGGCCCGAAACAGAATACATTTATCTACTCGTCTTTTGTTTTTCAGTGGAATGCGTAGTAACATTGCCGACTAAATTTCGTGAAAGACCGGTCGAATCTTTTCGCAACGTAAATGCCTGGTTCGTAGAACCAGTCCGAGCCGACAGAGCGTCGCACATGCACTCTGGTCGGCGGTAACACTATGCAGGAAGGAAAATAAAAGAAACACAAATAATATAATATAATTTATTATATAACTGGTACATTTTATAGACATACTGCACAAGATTTCATCATCGTTTAATAAATATACAATTGGCGTAAAAACCATAGCCTTGATAGGTTTCTCATCCGTACCAGCCTTTGCGGCGATACCTCTCCTGCCTGCCCTGCCAGAAATAGCTGAGAGGTTTATCAAGTCTAGCAAAATGGAAAGCAGAAAAACGCCGATTAGCCGTTGTGTACGATAACAAAAAAGAGTCAACCTTTCGCCTGCTAGTTTGCAAAAGAACCGAACCCTTAGAAAGGAGGTACTACATTAAACATAAAATATCGTCATCTATTTTCAAGCAACAAACGCATGCCATTTGAACATTCATACACAATAAATAAATAACATTTAAACGGTAAGTAAAATACTATATAAACAATACCTCAACCCCACCTTTTCATTTTGGTAACGGTAATACGCAATTTTCTTAGCAGGTATTTTATTTCTGCCTATAAAATTGCAAAAGTACGCACCAATCAGTGTAGCGTGTTCAATGGGCAAAAATCACTAGATAGTTTAGAAAATAAAGTGTAAATATAATTTTATATACGTATATATGCAGTTATCGATTGGGTAATGATAGTAAGAGTTCCTTTTTTATCTCGTTTTGGCTTTCACCGATTCTTATGACGGTAATTATTTAAAAGTATTAACAGAATTCAAATAATTTTAGAGTATTTAGTTAGGTTAAATCATGAATAAAATAATAAAAATATGCGAGTTCCATCATCGCGAACAACATCCCATCTTCCACCTAAATACCTGACTTTATCACAATCGTCAGTTTTACATTTTATACTTATTATGTACAATTTTACTTTTCTAACCTAGAGCGTTCTATGTACAGATAAAACAATATAAAGTAATAATATGCTTGATTCACAAAAGACGTATCCTTCACTGTCCTAATTCTATTATTGAACAATTTCTACAATTAGAAACGAAAGCTTTGCTGCTCCGAAAATCTATCGTTGAAAGAACTTACGTAACTATTAAGTTCACGGTAATAAGTTAAACCCTAACAGATATCTCTTTATATTTATTAGAGATGGGGAAACGCAGTCTAATCGGATGTGCGACCGATCCCAGACGATCGTCGCACGCGACTTCCTATGGTTGTTCGGTGTCGCGTTGCGCGTCGCAGATATGCTTTCAACTTACAATGCGAGCAAGTCGTTGATCATCGACTGGTATTCACGAGTGTGCTGAGTCTTGTTGCCGGTAGCGGGACTCGGAGCAACTGGCCTGCCAATGTAGCTGATGAACAGAAGAAATGTATAGCATTAATACGGGAGTACAACAAATTATGTTTGACGATGCCGTTCAATTAAAGCTTGCCAAACAGGGTAATTTGCTGCATGTAAATTACTTGCTTGTGAACAGGCTGTTTCGGGAGGAATCGTAAATATTGTAGGTGTAAAAAGTACTTCTTTTCAGGTCCGTGATTATTTGAAATTTGAAAACGTCCACGTGTGCCGCAAAAATTTTATTTTGTGTTCATCCCGTTCTCGAAATAAACGAGACTGAAGAATGGGAGCCAACTTCACGCAGCTCCCGCACTTTCACTTCTTCAAAATTCGAGGAGGTGCTGATTTGTGCTGTAAAAATTTCGTTTTGTGCTCGCACCGTCAAAAGCCGAAAAATTGATGCGGATGCTGTTGAATAAATTTGAAATGTTAAAAGTTCAAATATCTAATCTGAACTTTGTATCTCAAAGTTGATTTTTTCTTGCCTTTCTTAGGAACAATATGTGATAGCTATAAATTCTACCAACATGATTATTTCAGTTATCTAATGAAAACAAATCCAAATGTAAAAGAAAAAAAAAACTAGATACAATTTTAACGACGTAATTTAAGATGAACTAAACCTATCCGTGCTTTAGAATAGAACGATTGCAGAATTATACAAAAACGTCACCTTTCAAACGTTCAACAACGCATTTCCAAATATTGAGCAAATGATAAGATAAGCAACTGGCAATTTATCATAATTGTCAGACATTCCCGACCTACAGCTATTTCTGATCACTGATCAGCAGACAATTGAAACAAGTCGATAATTATTTACGTCTAGGTCAGGCGATCTTTCTTAGAATCACAGCTGTGCTAAACTCGAAATATTTAGATTCGTGCCGAAATAAACTAGCCGTTTCTCGAATTTGCATTTTAAATTCGATTCGTTGAATTGAGTGGACAACAAGTAAAACAATAAATTGAGCAGAGGAACTTAAAACAGAAGCAAGTTAAAACTAAATATATAAGTGAACCAAAACTAAACAGCCAAAGGGATGTGCAGTAACTAATAAAAGGGGAAAAAAACAATAAAAGGTCACACCACATGAAGATATGATTTATTAGCGAACATATTGCTCTCACCCGACTATTCTTGGCTCATAATCGTCCGATTGTGTGCCGACCTCAGGTACTGGTTCTTGTTTGCCGAATAAACGACTGAACCACGAACCTAGACTCTTCTTCTCGTACGTCGGTCTGTTAACGTTTTCCGAGAAGAAAGTAAACAATAATAAGTTCTCTTTCAAATACAATAAAATAATACAAGTTAATTCATGCTTCTTTATTAATAAATCATATCTTCGATATATCATGTTTTACGCCTTTGCGTAACAACAAGAACTGTAGTAGATGGTGAACGATAATAAAACGTTACGTCAGTTCCGACTTACTTGATATCCCTTGTGCCGGTGAGAGCCGTATGGAAGCGAGGTTGGACATAGTTCCAATAGCCTTGGTTTTTGTGCTCTTCTTGGGCGAAGAATAATTTCGCGTTCGGGTGTTTTGCACATTCTTGTTTGATCAAGTCGTATGGGAAAGGAGAAACCTGAAAAGAAAAACGGATTGTAGGTATCGGTATTTAGTCCGTTACACAATGTACGCTAAAACAGTATTGCAGTGTGGGTGTTCAACTTTCGTCGCAATATTAGTGACACGGTGCAGCAGAATTGTTGCAATATGTAAGTATCAATAATTTCAGCAAAAATCCACCGGCGAAAATCACATACCCAAAGAAAAGTACCAACCTGTTCAATTCTGACGATGGCGATATCGTTTTGTAAATTTTTGGCGTCACGTTCCTTCTTGTAGTCGTAGTACACTTTGCCGGAGCAGAAGACGACCTTCTTCACCTTGGAGGGATCGGCTTCGCCATCGGGGATGATCCTCTTGAATTCGGTGCCTTCGACCATTTCATCGAAGCTGCTCCTGGCCGTCGGAAGGCGGAGCAAGCTCTTCGGGTACATGAGGATGAGAGGTTTGCGGAAGGGTAGCGCGATCTGCCTTCTGAGTATGTGGAAAACGTTGGCAGGTGTCGAGCAGTTCGCTACGATCCAATTGCAGTCATGCAATTGGCGCACGCTGAAGTCGTCGCTCTCCGGCGGGAAGTAGTCCGGATCGTCTGAGCACATTTGCAGGAAGCGCTCGGGACGGGCGCTCGAGTGTTCCGGCCCCATACCTAAAACGTCATACGACACTTATTTTAGAATCTCCAAAGCCGGCCACGGTAATCGTGTTTACCTTCCATTCCGTGCGGTAGTTGAACGACGAGGCCGCTTTGTCGCACCCATTTAGCCTGGCCGGATGAGATGAACTGGTCGATAATGCATTGGGCGGTGTTGGAGAAATCGCCGAATTGCGCCTCCCAGATCACGAGAGCATTCGGATTGGTCATCGAATAGCCAAGTTCGAATCCTAGGACAGCGTATTCTGACAGGGAACTGTTGCATACCGTGTATTGAGCCTGATCGGGATACAGATGGCAAAGTGGACTAAAAGATGGACGCATTTCAAGTTAGAAAATCAAGCGCAATAAGAATATACATCAAAACATTACTTGTATGTTGCTTTGTCGACAGTTTGATGGTGTAGGACGTGATGACGATGAGAGAAGGTGCCTCTTTCAACATCCTGCCCGGAGAGACGAACGTGGATACCTTCCTTCATCAGGGAACCGTAAGCGAAAGCTTCAGCGATGGCCCAATCAGCGGTGCGGCTGTTGATCATGTCCATTCTTGCCTTCAGAATACGTTCGAGACCTGAAAAAAAAAACAATAAACGCACAAACCGTTTAACTTAGGACGACCGCACCTATGAAAAAAAAAGAAAATATGGAATATCGAAAGACATCTTGTTGAAGTTGAAGACTATGGAGTACGTCAAAACAGTATCTACAGCGTGAAATCGGGTATCTGTGACCCTAGTTAATAAACGTTCGGTCTCGAATTATTGGTCCCAAATCGAACGTATTTTATTACGTACAGGAATATTCTCTCCTAAAACTTCAGCGTCGGAGGCAAGGATTTCTGGAGTTGAAACAGTTACGTGATCTGCTAGCTGATACCACCTCCAGCAGTTTTTATGTGTTTAGATTCGGATAGAATAGAATAGAATAGTTTTTATTGACCTTTTGCCTGTTCCAAAAATAGACGGGGTACGTCAAATAATACATATTAATAAAAATTATAGTAAGTTAGTTTCTAAGATAAAACAAGGAAAACTAGACTGAACTTGCATATTATCTGCCATTATTAGCAAACACGTTCACCAATCAATTTATATTCCGACCAGTTGTAATAGTTTCGTTCGATTAAATATTGTTTTAAATTACTTTCAAAGAGGCCCGGATACTGGATGGCAGTCCATTATGAATTCTGGAACTTGCAATAACTGGTGATTTTTGTATAAGTGAGATTGGATTTCTTTTGAACGATGTTGTTTCTGTTTCTAATTTCATAATTATGAATCTCACGAAACAATTTTCGATTACAAAATTCGTTTTTCCGAAACGCACCATTTTGTCCAATTAGTCTAATCTATTAATAGTTGCTAAACACTAACCTTTGTGAATAATGAATTCGGCGGCATTCGGAGGTGGCGACGAAAATCTCGTTCCTATGTGGACCAACGTCTCTTCTTTGAGTCCAGTAGCGCCAACTTTAAGTGGGTCCTTGCCCTCGAAGAAACCGGACCACGGGCTGTCGAGCCAATCCTTGTGCTTCACGTGAGTCTCCTTGCGGGCGGCCCCGAAAGCGTCTTCGCAGATCTTCTCGTACTTTTCTTTAACGTCCTGAACCTAGAAGAGGCGTGGGGAAATCAAGAAAATCGACAAAGTAACTCGGGTGCGCTGACACACGTACCTCCGCGGTGGTTACAACACCGTCGGCTATCAGCTGTTCGGAATATTTGTCCAGGATCGGCATGGTCTTCTTGATCTTTGTGTACATAAGCGGTTGTGTGAACATCGGTTCGTCGTTCTCGTTGTGTCCGTTACGCCTGTAGCAGACGATGTCGATTACTACGTCCTTGTGAAAGGTGGCGCGCCATTCAGCCGCGATGTTGCAAACGTGAATCACCGATTCCGGGTCGTCACTGTTTACGTGGAAGATCGGGGCGTTTACGACGCGCGCGACGTCTAGAAACAAATAGCTTTTATAAGGTTACGTCGAGCTATTACATTTAAATAAATCCAGTTGAATGAAACAACGTGGGGAAACGTTGGAAAACGATGGATTCTAAACGTATAGCCTACGTACCTGTACAATAGGGAGATGATCTAGAATAACGAGGATCGGTCGTGAAACCAATCTGGTTATTGATGACTATGTGAATTGCGCCGTGGGTCGTGTAAGCTGGTAGGTCGGATAAATGCATAGTTTCGAAGACTACACCTTGACCGCAGAATGCAGCATCGCCATGAATATGGATAGACATGACCTAAGATGATAAAGAACAATAAATAGTAATGTAAATACGGTGCGCCAAGATGATTATCTGCTAAAGGTATATGGAGAACCGTGTAATATTACTAATCGTTGTTAAAATCGCTCAATCTCCCTCAACCATGTGAGTGTATTGTTTTACAGTTTTTTTTTTAAACAATAAAAAATACCTTCTTTCCTTCACCATCACCACGATAAAATTGTTCAGCTCTCGTCTTGCCCTGCACAACCGACGACACGCATTCCAAATGTGACGGGTTTGCGCATACCGCTAGTCTGATATTCTTATTCGTGACACGATTCAATCTGCAAACGAATGAAAATATCACAATAACACGAACAATTACGTTTTAATTAAAAACTACCTCTCGATGTACGTGCCTAAATGGTACTTGACGTCGCCAGAACCTTCGTCGGCCGCTTCCAGACCAGCGAACTGGCTGAAAATCTGTACGAGAGGCTTACGACAGACGTTAGCCAGACAATTCAAACGACCTCTGTGGGCTAATCCCATAATGATGCTTTCCACTCCGAGTTCGGTACTCTTATCTATGACCTGTTTCATAGCAGGGATTAGAATTTCGCAGCCTTCAAGGCCGAAACGCTTTTCCGAGGTATACTTTCTTGATAAGAAGCTCTCAAATCTGCAATTTTAACATTTCTGGATTAGAGAATCGCGAAAGTGAAAGAAAAATTTAATCTCGAATACCCGGCAGCTCTCGTCAATCTTGCGAGTATAAGTCGTTTCTGGTCGTGCGTTAGTTGACCGGCGTTCGGACTTTCCAGCTTCTTACGGATCCAGTTGCACTGCTCTAAGCTGTTGATGAACATAAATTCGACGCCGATGTGTCGACAATAAGTGAGCTCGAGTCGTTTGAGGATTTCCTTAAGCGGTAAAGATTTGTCCTTACCGCCGATAAACGTTGTGCCTGGAAGTTTGAACGTACGCTCCATGTCGGTGTCATCTACGCAGTAAAAGAAAAAAAAGTTAAACGGCTTCTGTTAACCAACAAATTACTATAAACGTACTATGGCCATAATATTTGTTTTATAATACCTCTTTAACTGTTTCACAATCTGGTTTGATACTCACTCAGTTTATGTTGTCTGATGACTTCATCCGGCGGCGACCCCTGCCTTTCTGTGATAGTAGTACTTCTGTCTTGGTACATAATACCTAGCGGGTCAACTTGTGCTACTAAATGACCACGGGCCTAAGAACACGCAAAAAACAGCCGTTATTAAATGTTACGAAATAAATAAGAGTACGTTTACCCACCTGGTAGCTTCTGATAATAGCTTGTACAGCAAGATGGTCTTCAATAATCTTATCGTCCAACGTAGATACGCCGGCGATGCCACCTCTGAGGGCCGGTAGCAAAGAAGTCAGCGCAACCTCATTCTTGCTGGGACTCCCCAGCGACGGGGGCGGTTGGTATCCCTGTCCTTGCGCTGAATTTCGGAAAAAAGAGTCCCAGGACTGTGAACACATAAAGATTGTCATTTTTGAGCGTTGCCAAACATTAAAAATGGTTACGGGAATGAAAGACGATGCTCAAGAGGAATCCGATAAAGAAGTCCTTCGTGAATCGCAAAAATATCGACGTCGAATCTAGCGGTTGCAAAATTTTATCTAAAAAGTACAGCACTAATACAACAGTCGAAGACATTGTTTCGGAATCGAAGGACAATACACGAAAAAATTTTGGCTTTGACAGAACCTAAAATTTAATAGTAAAATGACAAACTATTAGTATGTATCACTCGAAACAATTGTCAGAAAAAATACTGGTTTCCGCAGGAGACTACCAATTTTACGATTCCGTAGTAATCGTTTTCTTAACATTTTCGTACGCAATATTTTTTATCTTATCACTTTCCACGATTTCGTTTTTTATTAGTTTCATATTTATAAAAAGCTTTTTGAAAGTTACACCTTATTTGGTGTAAGCAAGCATAATATTCAAAATATTTTCACGCGTTGTTTCGGGGAGTCGATTTACTCGGCGAACTGATGTATTGAGGAGTTTCGTATTAATTTCCCAAATTAAGAGCTTGACCATGACCATATTAAATAGACATAATCTATCGAATTGTCGAACATTTTCGTGAGACAGGAAGCGTTTCTAAAGGAAAATCCGCCGGTAGCAGAACAGTTCTGACAGCAGAAACTAGAGAATATAATACGAACTCGTTTGCCAGCTCTAAAGTATACTTAATGTTTTTTGTAAATATACAGGTTTATTATATGGTTACACTGTTAAAACAAAACTGCACTTCCATCCTTACACAGTTTCGGTTGTGCAATTGTTATGAAAGACGACCACAATACTGTATTTGGTTTAATGTTAATTTAAAAGATGATGCCTTGGATATATCTCTCTTTTCAGATGAAGGTTAGTTTAATTTGATAGGATAGGTCAAATAAAAGAATAAACGGAGCATCTTGGATTATTATATATTTGAATACGTGAAAAATAAAGTGTATAGAAGTCGCCTGCATAGAATTACAAAACGTCTTCGAAAGCATCAAAAGAAGAATTGATGCCTGCATTAACAGTGAAGGTAGCCACTTTCAGCATGGCACATAAGTTTTACAATAAAAAACATTTATTGTTTATTAATTATAATTAAAGGTAATGTAAAGTTTTTATTGCTTTTTCTGTAGTTAATTAATTAATAAATTTTACGGTAAGTATTGAGATTTTGCATAATTTGTTTTGAAGTAAATATTAACTACTGTTCTATTTTATTTCTCTCTTCACCTCATATAAAAAGACAAACGGAAAAAGTAGAGAGTAAATGAAGCATCATGGATGTCAGCTAAATTTGCTAGTTTTTTTTCTTAATATGATAATTCTGTACAGAAAAATCAGTTGGATTCAGTTTATTTCGTACACGTAAAATACCGTATGATCATTAAAAATCTAAAAAGCCTATATTGTAAGAATATTTCATATATTTTAACATTTATAATATTTCAAAATTCATTTCCTTCCGTGCCGCTACTGATTTCGTTCGAAGCACAATATCATAAACGCGGCAGAATACTGTCACTAATCGTAGAAGCAGCAACGACAATCATTTTGGATCTCCCTGTACGTGTACACAGTAAACAAGGTGTTTTCCAATTTCAAGCACCTATTTCACGGTCTTTACCAAGAAAAACCATCAACTTACGAAAAAAACATCAACCTACGAAAATAATTAATTCTAAATATAGCATTCATGGAAAAAAATATTACGTCTATAAATTAATACGATACTATTACACGATCAAATAAACTGATTTATTATTACGTAAAATACAATAACCAAATGATTTAATATTAATACAATGGTTTCTAGATAATTAATCTTATTGATCCATTCGACATTTTATCTTTCCTCTTAATTAATACAAGTTATATATTCATATTCGCAAAATGATCGACTATACAGGATATTTCATCAAACATTTCTTCTCTCATTTTTTCAATTTCCCGATCATATTGTTAAAAATTACCAAATCCAATAACCGCATTCAATCCGCTAAATTCACAGCCGGTTAGCGCAATTAGAATCGTAATATAGTGCGTGCCATTGCTAATTAGCATTGACCTGTAACTCGTCATCAACGATATTGAAAGTGCAACAAATCTGATATAACAACACATACAGGATGAGGCTGTTCAATGCTATTTAGACAAACCATTTCCCATTTTGCTACTTGCTACCGGTCAAATTGCGACATTCTCATTTCGATCTCTTTATACACACATACCTCCTTGACCGGCAATCAATCCTTCAGATTCAACATAACATTGATAGTAAACACAAATGAAAGTAATCCTACAATTTAAAAAGCGGATTTAGTCACAACTCAGACGGTCGACAAATATAATTAATTCAGAAAGTACGCAAAAATAACAGCCGCAACAAGTGACAAAATAAATAATGTAAACCAAACGCGACAAATGTTAATAATAAATGTGCTAACCGATCGCACAAAGGAGTAAGAGTTGTATTGTATCGGTTCTTATAAATCCGAGAAGGTGACTGATATACACTACCGTTCATATATTTGGGGACGACTAAGAAAAACTCCGAAAAATAAGCAAAATTGAAATATTGACAATTGATTGTGTTTTATAGGAAAGAGTATACATTTCTATATGTATGAACATAATTTACAACGGTATTCTCTTCTATTCCATCAAATTTATAACGCATTTATATTCTACAGCAGCCTCAGGCAAAGCTCCTCTTAATCCCTTTTATGGGGTTATAAACGTAAATTTGAAAATATTCTCGAATATTTCTACAAAGGAATAATGTGAGATTCATAGAACACTTAGTACAACAAACAAAGCAGATATCGTCTTGTATTTAAAATAAAATCGATCTTAATATTAGTTTAGTTTAAATTTAACTATCGTAATAAACGGGTGGTGCTGAAATGGCAAAACGAAAAGAAATTTCCATCGAAACGCGTTCTGCTATTATTACTTTACGTAATGAAGGATACTCAATGGCAGTTATTGCGAAAAAATTAAAAATATCGAAAAATGGTGTATTTACAACATTAAAACGGGTGGCGGAAACGGGTTCTTTGGTTGATGAGAAACGTTCTGGACACAAAAAGAAGACAACAGCTGCTGAGGATCAGTTCATGGTTCTTGTTTCAAAAAGAAACAGATTCCTAACGGCTCCGGAAATAACGCAGCAAGTTAATGTTTCACGAAGAAATCCTATTTCGCATTCGACCGTGAAACGAAGATTAATTGCGGCAGGCTTAAAGGGACGATGATTAGCTGTCAGAAAACCGCTTTTGAAAGTTCAAAATAAAAGAAAAAGATTGCAGTGGGCACAAGAATACAGATACTGGACATTCGAACAGTGGTGCAACGTGCTGTGGACAGATGAGTCCAAATTTGAAACATTTGGCTCCAAACGGGGGACGTTTGTTAGGGGACAGGTTGGTGAAAGAGTTAGAGAACAGTGTATTTTACCTACAGTGAAGCACGGTGGAGGTAACGTAATGGTTTGGGGCTGTTTTGCGGGAACACCTGTGGGTGATTTAGTAAGAATACAGGGAATACTTCGTAAAGAGAGCTATCTCAAAATATTACAAGAGAATGCTGTACCAAGTGGGGAACGATTACGAGGTCGAAACTTTACGTCTCAAGAGGACCCTAAGCATTCTTCTCGTATATGCAGAAACTATCTAGCATCTCTGGAAGAAGAAGATCGTTTAAAAAGAATGATTTGGCCACCTCAGCCTCCTGACCTGTCGCCTATCGAATTAATATGGGATGAACTAGACAGAAGGATTCGTCAAAAAGGAGACTAAGAATGCCACGAATATGTACCGCAGTAATTAAGTCAAAGGGTGGACATATTGACGAAAAATCCGTATAGACCTAATTATAATTTGTACAACATTTCTTTTTGGAATATTTTTAGTTTTGTATAGTATACTCAATGTACAGAAGTAAATTAAATTACAAATGACTTTTTGTTTTTATTCGAATTAAAAAAAAAAACTGTATTTTTTAATCGTCCCCAAATATATGAACGGTAGTGTATAGTCTCTAAATATATGTTTTTTTAATAATTAATGTAATTGAATAATCTCCTTCGGCTTGGTTATTGGACATAACATAATTTTTACTGCTAATGGCAGCTACCATCAACCTATTCTCCTAAATAACCCTTGCATTGGAAACCTCGCAACGTTTAAGGAGAGCAATACTTCGTTCTCAACGTAAATCCAGCTATATCTGCAACATGCTTTTTTACGTTATCCGTAATTTGATAATTCGAATTTAACAATTACATTATATTATTATATAATGTTATAACACGACGACATGTATGTTTATAAGCAATGAAGATGTTTACAATAATCTTTGATAATCCAAGAAGATATTACTTTATTTGTTGCTGATGATTAATTTCGTAATTATTTGTTATTACCGCGGTAGTTTACCATGAATACTCGAAGGTTAGTTAAAACCAAGCATATCTGATAATTAATTACACGCTATACGAAGCGTTTTACATATTCATTTAACCCCAGAACGTATACCTGCCATAACTCACAACCCCGACATGGAACCCAAAACATTTACAACCCGTTAGATTTCGAAGCTGCTCTCATTTCAGGAAGCTAAACGTAGATATTGTATCCCGCTGCTAAGCTGAACTAAACCGTTTAGGTTTTAATAATATGTATTAACATATGAATGCAATTGTATAAATAAATTATGCGGTTGCGATTTCTTTAAACGACCTCTACGTTAAATATGTAACAATACAAGTACAGAAAACGTTTGTAAACACATTCTAATATAATTTTGCTAAGGTTTCCTTTAAGTAAACATGCAATCAAAACGTAAAAACATAAATTATCAAGACCGTTCTTCGCGCTGTTACTAATAACCCATACCAGTTTTATAATACCACTTTGTACTTTCGTATGTACGTATCTGTGTGCGTTCATCTTCATGTTTTTAATTCAATTCAAATTCTAATCGTTTCGTTTACGGCCTTACTGGGGACGTAAAATTTTATTTATACAACGGAATACATCACAAACACGACATCAGTTAAAATCACGTGCTTAAAGATCAGCGCTTTGGCGCGTCTTCAAAATTTAAAATTAGAATTGAAAAAGTAACATAACAAGTTTAAAGCGGATACCTATTTCATTGTTCAATTTATTGCCAAATATTATAGAGTTTTATAATAATTTATATGGATTATCGTAATTACCTTACATATTTTTTAGAAGGATCTTTTTTATTGTTATTTAACGAAAACGGGGATCTTCTAATTTAACATGAAGACAACGCGCACAAAAAATCTTAAACAGTGGTAGATTTAATTATCCAATTAATTTAAATGAACAGCAATTTGGTTCAGCGTTTTTCTTATTCACAGCGGTTAATAATTGTTTATCATTTCGGCGGAGTACCGTTCTTCCCCTACGTATACACCATATTCAAGGTAATCTGCCCATTATTCTCAACTTTGTTGTTGTATTTATCGGTAAAAATGAGAACAGTAGAAAAAAAAAGGATGAATAACATGTTCCCAAATATTTACAAAAAAAATATTTCGCTAACGTACTTTCGCATCTTTCTTCATGTTTACGATTTTATTCCGATAACATTGTTAAACGTTTTATTTACATATTGTAGGTAACGCTATTGTGCTTTGATCAAACATCTTACCCTTGTCAAACAAAACCGACAAAACAGCTACCATAACGGTTTAGGTGAGCACCATATAATGAATTATTAACAATTTCAACTATTGCAACTATTTCATTACACTAAAGTGGAATAGAGAAGTGTGACTTATTGTTAGTAACGTTTCAAAGCGGACATTAAGTAAAAGATAAAAAAAAATAATTTCTTTGGCATTTTACTTAAGTAAAAAAAAAACGCACAAAATTCCAAATAATCAGTGACGCCTTTCAAGTAAATAAAATAAAATAGACTACGATATTAAGTATTTCGATGTTAACTCGAGAATATAAAAATAGAATGGGAATTTGTAATCTCCAAAATAACTACGATCTTTGAACGTATGTAGTTCCTCCAACAATATTTGGTAGATTCCAAGACACTCGCCTAGGCATTGGCGTCGGGTTTTCAAAATCTACATGGGGCAACGCTATAAAAGGAGCTCATCTTTCAAAACCATACGAGGGGCCAGGGCCATTTTTATAAATTTGGGGGCGAAGAATTATATTTTGTTGCAGTTATAAAGTACAGAACAAAAAATATATTTAGAAAGACTACATAAAACATATTTCTTCACATTGTTAGGATTTTGTTAATAAATTGAATTGCCACTAGATCAAAGTTAACATTAGTTTCGTACATATTAAGAATGGCTAGATAATTTATTCGTTCGTTGATAGGACGTAGTGCCGAAAACCATCGTTCACCTGTAGTACACTAGAACTGGTGGAATTATTTCCAAAATGTTAAAAACTCTGAGAGTGGGTTTAACAAAGATCCGTCTCCGTCTGTTTTGTATGAAAAGTGGTCATGTCGTTGATTTGAAATTTTAAAAACGTCGCAACTAAATTGGCCTTTTTGAACCTTAGAAGGCACAGCAAGAGGTAAAGAGAGAGGGAGGATGGTGGAAGTGATGTGTAAGACATTAAGTGCAAAAGACGTAGAGTGGAAACCGAGAGGTAAAAGATGTATAATAAAAGACAAAAGAATTAGTTTTTTTTTTCTAATTTATAGTTATAGTTTGCATTATATGTTGTATCTTAGTATTAGATATTATAATAATAAAACCTACAGTATAATAAGTAAACGGATTTGTAACAGGACCACGTTTCACGCAAAACAAATTTTTACCGTCTTTACTGTATATTATTTAAATTTTAATTACGCATGTAATACACTATTATTATTGTAGGCTAGCGTTGTTTACCACAAAATAGTAGGCAGGGCGAACTTTCTTTCGATCATAAATAAGCCCTTGACAACGTCAATGCTTTGCCCAGAGCAAAACCATTAAGATGCGCTTCTTCAGGTCATCTCGAGTTTTAGCACGAGGCACTGTTAATTCTAAATATAGTAGCGTTTGTGAATAGTGGTGGTAAAAAGTTTCTTTCACCATCCTTTAAGAATGTAAGCACACAATAAATATTCCACAATATTCCGGTTTAGGAAGTACTCAAAAATAAAAGATTCAAGTGTATCTACCATCGGTGTTTACTCGCCTGGAAGTAATTAAGTAAGTAAATAATATTTAGTTTTCTTTATCTCTTGCAATTAACATTTTATAATTGAAATTTGCTTGAATATTGAGGTGTGCACGCCCCGTTGTCCCGACGAAGTCGACGCCTCTGACAAAAAATTATTGCGCCCAAGACAAGTAAATATGCTCGCTTTACAGGCGTAATTGCGACGTCAAATTTGATGGCTGCATCTACTAAAATCTGTTCAATTGGGCGTGTAATATCGCTTTCAAATTAAATTCCCAGATGACTTTACGACAAATGAATCGATTTAAAGATTAATGAGGTTCAAGCAAGATCAAAACTCGAGATAAACGAAATCAGCCAAAAGCATTATAATGTTATCGGAAATCGTGAAATAAAATATTAATTAGGGTTTAATTTGGGCGATTTATCATTTAAGTGCTATAGAAAAGCTCATCTTGTTGCTGACTGGTCAACAAAAAAAAGGAGGAAAAGGTCAAAGAGACACATACCAAATTACCTTATACGATACTTGAACTACTAAAAATAATAGCTTAACAAATGTAAAATTGCTTCTTTTAAATTTGAATTGTTTCCTTGAATGCAGTAATATGTTCTTTTTGCGAGTAATTTTGGTAAATGAGTGCTTGCTGCGATACAAAGTCATCAAGTTGAGGTAATTTCGGAAATATGTGCAAACCTGCAGTATATAAATATGCACACAACACAAAATTCGCTTAAACAATGTTACGCAACTCTTAACCTTGACAAACATTTTCGGATACGAATAAAAATAATACCACTATTTTTTTAACGGAATAGAATAATGATGGCGCTTTTTTGCAGAGCAACATAATTAATTCGAATTAATTTAACCTTGCACTCGTAAATGTTTCGTCTATTTATTGTATTTATTATCAACATGATGGGTACATTAACGCAGTATCGCCAGAACTTTGAGCTCAAATTGACAGCCCATTGGCTACGCCAGGAAAACGTCTCTTAACGCGAAAGATCATATTTTCTAGTGTACGTTTGCGTTCTGTATTGTGTAAATAGACTTCCATTGATTATACATACTATTAAAGCAAAATATATATCAAACACTTTTCAGATTTTATGTTTTATATTTTTGTAAAAACAGCAAAAAAATGCTAAAGCATACTGCAAATATCGAACGATTTTCTATGCATTATAGCAGTGACTGCCGTGACGTACCGCGGCGCCGTAGAGAATAAACAGGGGCGCCGCGAGACATTCCTGTGAACGGTGGCAAACATAGCGGTCTGGAATATTCTGGAATTCTGGAATGTACATTTCGCAACTGTTTCGAAGCTAATGGAACTTTCTACTCTAGAAAATCTAGACTAAATTATTCCCTTACTTGTTATGCACGCTTTCCGTCTAGTTGAAGACCAGTTCTGCAAAACTATCATTGGTCCAAAGGCTGAAAACTTATTTGAGATGCTTCTCAGGTTTATAACCGAAAATGATTTGGATTGGGGAAAGTGCATCGATATGTGCACTGACGGAGTTCGATCAATATTTGGTCGTTAAGTAGGAATGCAGGGGCTCCTTTACAGCATTCATAGGAGGGTTCCCGATTGAATTTGGTATTAGAGCGTTTCGTAAACGTAGTAAATTTCATAAAAAATATGCCACTGAAAATCAAATGTTTCGAAAAGCTATGCATGAACAGGGGAGCTGAGCACACAGCCCTGTTATACTACTGCATTTCACGATCGCTTTCACGTAGGAACGTCTTATATAGCGCATTCGAGTTACGTTAAGAAATTTACAATTTTCTATTCGAGCAAGATCATAAAAATTCTATTTGACAAACTGAATGTCTCTGCAAGGCAATAACATGCACATTTTGGAACTTTTGAAGGTTGCGACGTTTGCGAAAAAGCTGCAGTTGTGGACAACAACATATCGCGCCGACGGGATGTTCGTTACCCAGAAACCTGGGATTGGTAAGGAGGTCCTGGCATTAGGATGAATCCAAAAGATTCCTCAATCAGCCAGGATACGGTTAGTGCAGCAACCTGCCTCCTCCCTTATGTATAAATGCCTCCACCACGGCCGTTACTCTGAAATCAGAGATTGGGTAGTGCAACTGCAGGGCTTTATGGATAGACGTCATAAGCTAAACGCCTACCCAATACGCTAGTACTGACGGTAAATCCAAACTTAACAGAGCTGGTAGATTTGAATTTGACATAATAAATCAGTATTTTAAATAATCACATTCTACGACAGCCACACTCTGTCAAAGATTATTTCTTGAATCATTATACGATAAAACCTGAACACAATCAATTTGGCTACGAACAAAAAGTCGTCTGAGACGAATGAATTTGTTAACGGTTACTGATAAGATAATTCCAGTTGAGATATTCTCAATAAAATGCTATAAAAATCACGTAATATGTGTTATTCTCGGGGATAAATTCCAATTATACATATCTATACACAGTACAATATACAACAATGTCGATAAGGAACGCGAACGCTTGCAAAATGTTGCGAAATATCCCAGCAGACACGTTATGTTTACCGAAAATGTGACCCAGTCCAAAAAAATACGCAAGATTTTGATAAACTGAATTTCCATAAGAGAAACAATTCGGATTCACCGATACGGATTTCGGCATATTCCGGTCAAAGTCTACAGGCGGATTTCAATAAAGCAGCTGATCTTATCAATTAACGGCACTTAGATACTATAGGAGTGAAAATAAACTATGTACATATGCGCTTTAAGTGTGTATTCATCGGTAGGGGAGGTCAGGAATGGCTGTTGAGCCATTCATTAAAAGATTCCGCAATAATATTCAACGAATACAAAATGTTAATAACCTCTATGTAATCATATATTCATAAAAAAATATGTAAGCAGTATGTGTAGTAGCGTTGCGAGAGAGTTAAAAATTATAGCAACGGCGAAGTGATTTTTCGGGCTTTCGATTAATTTATCAATAATGGAAATTTCCAGATAAGAGGAAAGCTTCCTACAGGAAGTGACGCTAACGAAGAAGAAATTATAGATAAGCATAATAATAATTACAGATTTGGGAGGACATGGTCCCTTTCTATGCCCATGTTCAAAATACGTAAGTATAAGTGGGTACTGATGATTCTTATCAATGCATTTATAACCGTAATTGTGTCGATATCCATGTTATCATGAATAATAGTTCCAATAAATCAACGCAGTTGAAATATGAAGTATCACTAAAAGAAAGCAAAACGTAATTTGTGTTATTTCTAAAAAAAAAAAATAGTAAACCGTAAATTGCAGCTATAAAACATGGCCGATTCACAGATCCGTATTCGGAATAGAATGATTTGCCTTTTTTTTTAATGAAAGAAACCACATTGTTATTTTTGTAAAAAGAAAATCAAAACCGGATATAACGAAATCCGCATATAACGAAGTATCGAAGATTATTGTAATTAGACTTTAAAGTGAATGAAATTTCCAAAAATTGCGATGCTATTTTCTATTCAAATTGTATAGGGTATGAAAGAGTTTCGAATTTGAATCCGTTAGCTGGAAAAGGGTTGGCAGAGATACTGAAGTGGTAGATACAATTTTCGATATTAATGAAAAATAAAATAGATACTTGATAAATATTAATGAGGTACTGTAGATGTAACAAACTGGATGTAAAACTTAACGTTGGCCATTTAAAACTTCCATATCAAAAATTTTCAACATCACTGTACACGCAATTTGGTGAGAAAATTTAGTGGGAATATTATTTATGAGCAAAACCAGGTCTAATTTTAACGTAGCCATAGTATTTCCTCGTGGTGTAATATAACATTTATAAGATACCTCTGAAGATCCAGTGGTATGTAAATCGATAAGTACTTACTGCATGAACACTAGACGGATCTGCTAACCAGGCATTGTACATGTCTTCTACGTACGTCGAAGAAGATCCATTTAAAAAGGGTTCTGCAGCTGCTGGACTGTTGTAATATATTCGTGGTACACAAACTGCTGCCGGTTGTATAGTTTGATTTAGAAGCCATCCTGCGAAGGCTTGTCCATTAGGCGCTTTCACTACGGTGTTCACTATGCTCCTGGCCCGATGCATTTTCTATTCAGACACAAAAGAACAATAGTATTAAGTTACTCAACTAATAAACTCACTCACTAAACGTTTTATTTAAGAGATTCTCACAAAATGAACCGTTCTAACCTCAACCTTGTACAAATGTGACATCAAGAATAACGTCAATGTAAAACCCTGATCTATTTACTTTCACAATTCGGTAAGTAAGTAAATAAGTAAATAATAGCGAGCTCAATTACGTAAAATTAACTGTATCTTGCGACACGACTACGTCATATTAATCTTAAATAGCATTTTGGTTGCGGTAGGCATGTAAGTAAAAGCATTCATTTTTCAAATTGCACAATTTCATCTAAAAACCGCAGTAACTGCATCAATCTGCATGAACGTGGTCATTTTAGCGCCAAAACTTGCTGTTAAGGGCTAATATCTGCCATAACCGCTAAAGTAACTCCCTAAAAATCAATAAAACTGTCTACCTACGATATTATGTAACCTTATAAAAATTATTGGCGTCTTTAAAATTAACTAAGCATTAAAACGATAAAATCGCCGAAAGTGTGAAAGGGGGCAAACGATTTCTCGGCATAATAACGTTTTGGGAAATACAAAAAAAAATTGCTTTTTTACCTTGTTTCGATGTTAACAGATGTTAGGTGCTCGGGCTTCCTTATCGAACTGGCAGTTTATTTATAAAGAAATAAATTCCCCTAGCCTTCTAGAACAATTACAACCGGTGTTGGCGAGGTCGCAAACTTTTTACGGTGCATACATTTTGGAAGAACAAATGTGAGTGCGATCTACAACGCGTGCACCTCAAATTTTCGATATTTAATGAACAGCGCATAAGCTAGTGTGTCGGTTGGGTTAGTTCCTCCTAAATTTATTCCGATTTTTTATCAGCAGTCAGCTGAAGCTCGTATATACATACGTACAAGCCGTTCAAAATTAATAATTAAATTGATTAACTGGCTATTTATTAAGACTAATTAGTAATACAATATAAAATTTTATTTGCTTTTGAATTCGGATGTAATGATTTATTAGCAATATAAAAGTTCTATGTACGACCAAAAACCTTTTTAAAAACCCTTGAAATTCAAAACTTTAATCACGTGCTTTAAGAAATACCGCCGATTGGTGTAACGTCATTCGGCCGCCAACAGGCTTCTTTTGTTTCGCAACAATGCCGCTTTTACAGGTGCAATTTAAATATAGAACGAAACGTTTTCACATATCTTCTACTCCGTTCTATTGAAACGGTAGCTTGCTATTAAATGATAACGATCTCGCTGTTCCAGCTCAATCAGTGGCATATCTAGGGTATGGCAGCCAGGACAGGTGCCATAGGCGCCACTGACATGGGCCCCCCCTTTGATATCTCAGCATTGCTGTACTGCCATGCCACTGTAGCATTATTGTCATTTAAGATGCAGCATTTAATTTTCGATGTTTTTAATTTTAGGCTCCAAATAATAAATTTTATATTGAACATAGTCATCTGTCAATGTAAGCTAATAAATTTACCTAACAATTACAATGATGCGCGCTGTAACTCAGGCCTTGGGACGGGACAGGAAAAACAGGAATGGGACTATTAGCCGTCATGTTACAAAATTTATGGTTTAACTCTTTCAGCGGTGGTGGTTTAAAATCTAATCGCAAAATGTGAGCTTCTTGTGGTTTAATTTTATACACTACTATGGGTGGTTTAGTGTTATTTACTATACTACGGATGGCGCGTAGCGCCCAAAACCCAATTTTTGTGCGTGATATCGTGTCCTTCATGCTAAATATTGTTTATATAGACATTTTTCTTTTTTAATAATCATGTATTATTTTGTGTTGAGGTATTATGAATGAAATATCAGTAATATGCTGTTTTAGTTTTCTTGCCAACGTAGGACATTTTGTAAGCTACGGCTTTTGCCTCTAAAAGAGTTCACAGACATTGAATCAAAATCTATTACAACTTAAAAATAAATATGTACTTATTTTACACGTCTACAATTATTAGTGATAAATAAACTTCTTAATCCCTGGTAATAGTGGCTAAGCGTGTAATTTATGTTTGGGAAACTGAAAACAGCTATCTAATATAAAAACGTCTGCGATATTTTCTTTAAATGCATATATTTCGATTAATAATTCATGTTCTGTGGACAATATTTCTGAATCCCATGGGTAGTCATTCGTCATAGAAGTGTTCAAGTGTTCTACACGAAAATAATCGTTTGCATTTCCAATCTTAATAACTTTATTATTAGTGATAAATAGTAACATTCCAATAAATGTAAAATTAACAAAAAACTAACGTTTACATAGTGGACTTGGCATCCTTGGCACATTTAACTACTGACTGCATAAATTTGACAAAACCAGTATCTTTGGGCTTCTCCAAACCTCTCAGTAATCTATTCTTCATGACGGCAATGAATTCACGATTACTTAACTGTCCATCCTCTGAAAAACAACAATATCATAGTCTAAAACTACAAAATGAAAGGCTCCACCTACGATTTTCATCGAATATCGTAAAAACAACATGTATTATATGATCGCTTAGTTCAACGTGAGCGACTGTTCTTGCAACATGTTTCAATGTGGGTTCGTCTATAGAAGCGCCAGCGATATGGTAAAACGTTAAAGCGGTGTCCACATCGTTGATATTGTTTAGGAAATGGAACAAATTCAAGTAATCTTCTTTTGCGACGCCTTGGCCGCTCTCTTTAAATCTAAAAATAGCAAATTGAATGAATACGATCGAAAAATATTCGAAACGTACGTTTTTTTAACTCTCTTCAGCATTTTCGCCTTCTTCTTATCCGGATATCCAGCATAAGCTAGAAGGAGCTCCGTGAAATCAGCCTCGTTAATTTTGCCATTTTCGTCCGGATTTTTTCGTTGAAATTCCAGACTGAGGATTTCCTTTTGCAATTGTTCCTGGAAATCTAAAAACTTTTCTATCGTCAACTTCTGTTTCAAGCTCGGACCGAAGAAGTAGGTTGTCAAAGCGGAGTTTACGCCCTGTACGCAAGTAAAACAATTGAATTTCGCAATTGTCGCAGAAAATAACGCAGGACATACCTTAAACGTGTTGCCGGTATTAGCATGATCCCTATGCCTAGATCCGATGCTGGTTTGATGCCTGATTAATGTTGCCACCTTTTCAAATTCTTCGCAGTCAACGTCTCCATCACCATTGAGATCGAACATTCGAAAAGCGATTTCAAAATGGCGTCTGGATGCTTAAAAATATATATTGAGATTTAATTATTCTATAGAATAATGTTATAATTATGAATAAATTGTTTTAACTAAAATGCGTGCTTCGCTTACATATACCGCCATGTTACGAGGGTAGTGTGAAAGGTTCCAACCTGTCACAGAAACACGCATTATATTGTCAAATTCGGTCTTATTTCTCAGCGTAGTCTCCTTGCAGGTCTTTCCCAGCAATTCCTTAATCCGTCCAGACACTAGTTGGCATTTGATTCTGCAAAATATGGCCTCCTCGGGTCTTGGTGGAACAAAACTTGCATTTTTCTCGAAAAGTGGGCGGTTTTTTCGCAATTTCTACTTTCAGCTTATTAAGTAACCATGCGTAGTATGCTCTCGTTAGTGTTTTTGCTTTTTCAAGATGGACGACTAACACATCTTCACGATTATCCCAAAAAAAACAGTCGCCATTACTTTTTCGGACGACCGAACAGTCTTCGTGTTTTTCGGAACGAATTCACCTTTGGCAGCCCACTGTTTCGAGTTCGTTTTTGTTTCAGGAGTGTATTGCTGTATCGAAGTTTTATTTACAGTTATTAATTAAAACTTTAGCGATTCATTTTGCTTAAATTACTTCAAAACCCGCCGAGTTTATCCACCTTGGTTCAACTTCGAAATCATACAATATTTAAAAACTATGTTACTGGTATTGAAAAAGTACAAACGTCACAAAACCCAATAATCTCAAGTTGAGGTTTGAAAGTTTTCAGACTACCCTCGTATATAGGTGCCGCTGAATATGTTGCACATTTAAATACTTACTTGATAATACGGTTAGTAAAAATATGTAGTCGGAAAATGTTATCAATCCGGAGCTTCCTAATTTATAAAATATACTATCTTCATCTAAGCTCAGATCTAATTTATGATGTGCGGTCTAGGAAAAAATATATCATTATTAATAGTGGGTAGCTAAAGGACAAAGGTAAAATACAACAATGGACTAACTTAATACTGAGTAATTATGATTTAGATGAGGAAAATAATGTAAAAAGTTCCAGTGATTTATTCTTTTTAATCGGTGGGTATGATAAATGATATAATCATTAAAAAAAACTGTTTCAGACTGAAAGTTTTTTAAACTACCGCGATAGTAATTGAAAGCGAAGCTATTTTTCAACTATAGAGTGCAACTATCTTCTCAACCAACAAGAGAAAGCGACAGACATGTGGTGCTCCAAATATCGTAACAGGGCCGCGCCGTGGAAATCAGCCGCCCGTGTTCAAAATAAAATTTACCGCCTCCTGTTCTAGTTCTAATAGTATTAATAAGGAAAGCTCCCCATGAAATAATAATGTAGGTTTCCACACCCAGAGTCAGCTAAAACTAAATGTGTTCCGGGTTCGTACCGCATCATGGTTGATCGAAAATTCCACGTTTCGCCCACAATCATATGAGGCTTCTTCAGAAGGAGGGAAGGTGGTAGGCCACGGTGAGCACGGTAGCTCAACATGTCATCTAAGTAACTAGTGTCTAAATAAATCTCCAATTAACAGGTGGCAATTTGAAGAATCCATCTGTTCACGGATAAATAAATACGACCATAATAAAAAAATTGAGCTTCAGTGCAACACCTTGTGTATCTCGCAGTTGTTTCTTGCATCTAGTGCCATCCCCACCAAGTTTTATCCGACTCTGAATTTGACACCTGGACAACTTTTCTTATGTCTCTAAATTCGGGTTTGGATAGAACAAAGTTTGCCGACCCTCACTAATGCCGCCCGTGTTCAATGAACACTTTGAACACATGAACGGCACGGCCCTGATCATAAGAATCGACATGAATATTCTACAAGCGCAATAAATTCTTGTGCAAAACTTTTCACCATACTGCTATTATTTCAAACTGGCATACTTGCAACTGACTATCGGTATTTCTCAATAACACCTTACTAAAGCTACTATGTAAGTAAGCATTATTTACTGATAGTTCTATGGGACTGCAGTTGAAAAAAAAAGCTTAGATTAAACTGCCTCGAGACTTGACGTTACTTTCTAATGAACTTCTCAGAAATTATGTGCTAAAAATATTTAATAGTCGTACAACGGCGATCTTATTTACTAAGGAATAATTTTGAAAGGAAAAAATGATTTATCTCTATTACATCGAGATTATAAGTTTTCATACGAAGATAATTGAAATTATCTTCAAATTCCAGCGCAAAGCTATATTATATACAAAATTAAGCAGATTTCTTTGCGAATGAAATGCCAACAAAAAAGGTGCTAGAAAAAAGGTGCAAGTGCCGGAGCAGATAAAATCTTGTGTGCAGAAGAATGAAATAGAGTATAGGAATTATTACCTCTGTTTTGTGCTGCGAAATTCAGGGAAAGACATTAAAAGCGTTGCAGAAAAGATAAAAACAAAACAGTATGCTTGAGATGAACGATACCTTTTTGTCGGTTTAGTCTGTATCTAAATTTTTTCATTGTATTATTTCATCGTAAAGCATACTGGGGATATGGTGCCGTTAATACGGTAACAAATTATTAAAATTAACTATTAAACAGTGCAATATAGAAAGGAACTTCATACTTTATATGCGAAGTGTTATAAGAGTCCAATAAAAATGAAAAAATACACCAAACATTTAGAGAAAATAAAATAGACCAAAATTTTCTAATATCACAGTTACATAAGTAACAATTATCACAAACTCTTAGGTTCTATTACTGAAATGTCCTATAAGACTAAAAAATTTAATTTAAGTCGTAACAAAGTTGATAGTGTACGTATATATTTGCAAAACGATATAAACATGCAGTTACTATTCGATTATTTTCTTATTGAAATAGAAGCAATGCAAATTTACAGTGTTATTCATTAAGTTTCTGCAATATGGGAATCTTTTGTTATCATTTACTTTTCGGCAAACACTCGACTAGAATTGAGTTAGCTACTAAATCAAACAACAAAAAACCGCAACAACACTATGTATTTGTTCTCTTAAAACCTATTTATACATTTGTCGTTTAAGTTTAAAAATTTCATTATATACAAACTGTTTTTACGATTTAGTGCCCAATTCAGCACAACTCAAACATTTTTAAGGTGAATAGTAAAAGATTCTCCCATACGGTGCGAACTTTATCGATGACATTGTACAGATTTAAGATTTATGTAAATTCTCAGTTTCCTCGGTTCTCAACTACGTTTGTAACAGAAAAGTGCAATTTTTACATTAAATTTTAATATTTATTATAACATTTCGAGATAGGAGTTTATACTCCCACTTTTGGGAGGAACTCTTTCCGAAACGCCCACTATCGAACGCGAATACCATGATCGGCTTCCGTTGTTGAAAAATATTGGGAGAACGGCGTGACTTATAGGACAAAATTCCAAGAAAGATTTACCCAGTAATTTACAATAATATTTACTTTTCATGTAAATAATTCGAGCACTTTATCTTTTAGATCGCATCGTAAATGCTTGAACATTGCCATAAAACGTACAAAGTTTGTAAATACGTTTGTTTTTCAAAACAACCAACGAAATCGTTTTCTAAACACATTGTATAAAGATAAGCAAATAGAAATAATAATTGTTGCTGAATGTTGCTTCGATTGTTGAAATATGTCAACACGTACTAAAAAGAAAACAATAATAAACGACAAAAATGTTCAAGCATTTGGCGTATTGTGTACATTTTAAAGGATATATATTTACAGTATCGATCTTTTACATACAAAAAATGATATTTACCTTGGGATCGTACTTTTTATATTGATCCAGTCCTAAACCTGAAAAGATAACACACTTGAAACATTATACTTATCCAGATGAAAGAAACTATAAAAGTAGGTATTTTTATTAGTACAGGGTAAGTCAACGGTTCGACAAAGTCCATTTATTCTCCAGACAAAGATATTAAAATCTGACATACAATATTACAAAAATGCTTCCAACTTCAGAAGGCGATTATCTACAGTATAACGTAACAAACTTATTGTTTTTTAAATAGAATAGCCTATATATTATCACATTTAGCGCGCTCTTTACACCTGCCTACACATCAGCGGCGATGGGTGATGACGTAACGACGATTCGACTTCTTTGTATATTGTATACGTCGTACTACGCAACGGAAATACACGACGAAGTCGAATTGACCTGCGCAGCTCTCCGTTACGTCATCTCCCACCGCCGCAGAAGTTTAGGCAGGCGTTTCCTTAATATTATGCTGATCTTTATCAAACTGTTAACTTCCCTCGTAGATGTTAATTGAAAACCGGTAAATTAGTAATAATCAAATGAAAGAAAAAAACAAATAAACAAAAAAACATTTCCCAAGGAATTCATTTAACTTAACAATCGATCCAACTAACCATCTGGTTGCTTAGAACCTGGCGTAATCGACCTTAAAAAATCTTCTGGTGTCATGTAAATTTCATGTTGATCAGAAGAACCACCTTGGACTTGTAACGTTGCAAAATAGCGGAAAACCTTATCTGGGGTTGAATACTGCCGAATTCTATTTTCGTATTCGATAATCTGGTAACGCATGCAATTGGAAAAAGATCACAATATTAGCAAAACCTACATATATAGAAAGAATATCGCAAATTTGGGCCAACAATATATCCAATTAGACATATATAAAATGTTTTATGTATTAGTTACAAAGCAAACCTAAATCACCACAAACACAAGAGTTTTTCTTCAAAAGATCAAAACGTGAACATTCGTATCATTTTGTTAAATGCACCCAAAACCTAAACCGACAAACTACTTCATTTGTTACCATCAGGTTGTTTACTGCCCGGTGTAATAGATCTTAAAAAATCATCAGGGGTCATAAATACTTCAGTTCCGAACGGCGTAATTATCTTTACTGTGGCGAAATAGCGAAAAATTTTATCGGGTGTGGAAAAAGCCCTCAAACGGTTCTCATAATCTATTATCTGTTTAAATATATATTGTTATTTCTTTCTTTGTACAACTGCTTCTTTATTCACCATACCTTCCGATCTCGAAAACCAATTTTCTCCTTCTTCGGTTTTTTCAATTTAGAATCCTCTTCAACCTCCTTAGATTCCTCGGATGTCAGTATGTTCCCTTCAAATGATTGTTCTGAATGCGCATCAACAGACGGAAATAGCTTTCTATAGATCCTAGAAAAGATCCTTTTACTATTCAGTAAAATGTGAAAATAAGGAAAATACCATTTATAATTTATATTCGGTGCAATGAAACATATAAACATGAGGGAATACCATACTTTCGAGAAAGTAGGTGTTTTCTCTTCTTTATGCCCAAAGCCTTTAAACGATTGCCTTTGATAGGTATTGGAATCGTATTTGATGGTTAGCAGAGCAGGAATATGTGTATGTTTGTAGGCGCTAGGCCTGTACATATAGATTGGCCTCAATAGCCGTAGCCACATTCTTTATAAAAGTTCAGATGTGGTTTTCATAATTCATAAAACACGACCTCACAATATATTTACTTCGATTTGGTATCTCCTTAATATATGTTCGCCCTGGTTCTACGTTCTATGCTATTTTTCTTGTTTTCATCTGTTCTTTTTCCAACCCAAAAATTGTAAATTGTAAATTAAAAGGACAGATCTCATACATCACATATCGGTAATATAGAAATCATCTTTCATCTAAAATTGTTCTACGTCTAAAAGTATAATAAGTATATAATCCAAACAATAAAATAATGTAAAAACACGAAACCCAAATTTTTCTTTCTTCAGAAAATAAAAACTTTCACATCATTTACACGAATAACATTACTTACAAAAATTTATTAAACATTTTAGATGGTACAATGTGCACAGCGTCATCTATAATGTTGTTAGTGATATTGTCGTTCACCTATATATATATATGAAATTTTTTATTTGTAAAAGTAATTTGTAATTTTTTTGAATGACGAGAATTTTACAAAAATTACTACGAAATCTTTCTTTCAAAAGTTTTCACAAAATCACTAGATTTAATAATGATAAATAATGATAGCAAGGACTGTGGCGTAGTATGGTAAACAACACATAAGTATCGGCACCCTCCGCACCACACAAGTTTAATTTATTATATAATAAATAGTCCGGGACGGCCGTAGATCTTCCCGTCCATCTGACCGTGGTTTTCGCATGTCGTAGTTTAAGACGCGCAAAGGGTAGAATTAGGCACTTGTAAAATACAATATTTCTTCTCGGAAGAAGGGATAGTTCATGCATGTTATTTTTCGCACGTCGTAGCTTCAAGGCGTGCAGGGGGTAGAAACAAGCACCTGTAAAGAATATCTGTTCTAAGAAGTAGGGATAGTACATGCATGTTTAGTTTTAGAAAAAGTTTTTTTCTCACTTCATTCGGTCACCGGTTGACGATGAGGACCGTTCGTGTCCCCGAAACGGCCGTCCCGGACTATTTATTATATTACTATATAATAAATTAAACTTGTGTGGTGCGGAGGGTGCCG
>LR736864.1:2547057-2616378 GCA_902654985.2 Oryctes borbonicus | reverse complement strand
AATAAATTAAACTTGTGTGGTGCGGAGGGTGCCGATACTTATGTGTTCTTTACTAATAACCAAATACACAGTCCATATAAGAAAACGCTAAATTCTAATTAACTTCAACGAACATGGATAATAGAAAATAAAATAAAAAATATGTAACAAATCTAACACCGCCAAATAATCTGAAAATTATTTCGGGCAATATCAATGTTAATAACCAAAATAAACGAATTTGTAAGTGTAATCAATCATTAGGAGACATTAGTTTCATAACCCAGTTTACGACATGGCGGCGCAAGTACAAGGTCACGAAATTTGGTTGCGTGAGATCAAGTCGACGACGCGGAGAGTATTAATCTGTGACGATCTGCTACATCCTGCGCCATCTGAGAAGTGTCTTCCTAACAAAAAAATGTTTTAGTTCTTATGTATTTTGGCAGTTGGAAACGCACCTATAAAATCAGCTGATGTTGATATCTGCTTGACATAAATGGATGATACTTTATGAAGTTCAATTAATTATAATTTCGCAAAAATGGCAACAAATACAGAAGATAACCGTTCTGAGGGTGTAACAGATTCACCTAAAAGAGGTAATATAATTATTTATTAAGGAATGTTCGGTAACGTTGTTTGATACTAACTGTAGGACCTACACTTTCAACTTCTACCTCAAGTTTCGAAGCGTTAGACCCACACGATCCGAATTTAAGTAGATTAGCCACTACGATGTTTAATAAAACAGCCGATTATTTATATGGAGAATTAACAGCGACTCTAGAAGATTATAGATTATTAGAAAATATGAATAGAGCCACAATCACCAAGTATTCGGATATGAAGCACATCGCTAGTAACATTGGCAAGAATATAGGCGATCTAAAGGAGAAATGTAATTAAATTTTATTTGTTGGATGGGTTTCGTATAAAACATATGCTTTTAGATGATGCGTTACAGCCATATCTAGATCAAATAGACCAAATTGAGGACAGCGTTATAAAACTTGAACAGGCTGCCTACAAATTGGATGCTTACTCTAAACGCTTAGAAGCCAAATTTAAGAATTTAGAGAAACGATAGCTAGCATTAGCATATTTAATTCATATATTGCTAGGATGTATTATCGTTACTATTAGTTGCAAATTTCCTTTTAATGGTCTTCAATCTTTGAAGGTCCACACGATCTACGAATTCCTTACATTCGGGTTGGCACCGAAGAGTTTCTCCTGGATATTTCTTATAACATCGTTTAACCTTCTCTAGGCAAACATCTTTCCCTTGTATATAGACCAATGTCTTTTCAACACGTTGAAAAATTCTATCGAAGCCTTCTTTTGATAAACTGTAGCCGTTTGTATGTACATCTTCAATGCATTTTATCCTCTCCATCCATTCACGATCTCCTATGTCTTGCGGTACGCCTTCTTTACGTTCTTCGGGTTCGGGTTGAATACCTGCAAAATTATTACATATGCTTTGTATGTTGTGTATTACGTTTAAAACAATTTTATCAGTATATAATAGATGTTTTTTTCTTTACCTTCAGTTAATTTTAGTACTAAGGGTTCAGAAAATGTAAAGACACTTGCTGTACTGGCAGTTGGACATTTATCGCAACTAAGCGCATTTCCCATTTTAAGTTACTGTAATTTTTTTTATATTCAAAATATGCCGGGAATAGGTTTCCCTTGTATGCAATTTAATACATTTCTAATGACAAGTGTCAAATGAAAATAATGATGTTTGTATCACATTAAAATCATATTTCGACGTTTTAATGATGTTACTATGAAAGGAACTGGAATAAGTAGTTATAGCATCGGACTTTTCAATTTTTTTATTTTAAAAGCCAGGGTATACTTTTTATTAGCTTAATCAACTGTACAGCGTGTCCCATTTTGGGCACTGAGGCAGAGTATCATATATCAGATATTAATAAAGATAGAGAGTTGCGGTTTTCGGGACAGTGTCATACTTTTCGTATGAAACTGATGCCGCAAACGGAATTTTCCTAGCCCCCTTAGTTTTTGATATACAGGGTGAAATTGAAAATGTTTAATTTTCGGATATCTCTTGTATCTCAGTTGCTATGTAAGTTAGTGAAAGTGTAAAAATGGAGTATTATCCAAGTATTTTGAGGTAAATCTAGTGGTGTTTCTAGGTGCAATATATTTCGAGTTATGGACCAAACTTATGATTTTTTAAACGAAACATCTTACTTATTATTTTTTGTGTCGATGAAGTATAATTTAGGGATTTCAAAAATCTGTTTATTTTTATTTTGACAATCTAAAAATATTTTTTTAAATTCAATATGTGTAACAGTACGCCATTACCAGGTTATAAGCAGCAAACAAACGAATGTTCTAGTTATTCAGAAAGAACGCAGCTATTTCTAGATATTCTTGCTCGTTTGAAAAAAGATCTAGTTCGACACGTCTGTTTTATTCAGCAGCGTCCCAAAACATACGTGAAAGAAGGCGGGCGAAATAAACAATAAATAAAATAACTTTAGAGCGGACGTAGGCATTCATTGCTGCTCCGTCACCTAAAACGTGTGATCGTTGTAGTGAAAGCAATTACTACAAGAAAGAAGCGCAGTGGCTTTGCAATACTTACCAAGCAAATATCTGTTGTGTGCTAAAACTCTATTGAAACTTTTCATTCTTAATAAGTGTAATCGGTATATAAATAAATGAAATTTTATTGAAGGGTACATTGTAGTGGCGGCTATAATAATTTACACTTTCTGAGCTCCTGTACAATTTATAATTTGTTGGACTCTTTCCTTGAGAGCGGCTTGCTTAATTTCGATGGTCTTCTTCATCTGTCCCAGTACCTGCAGTTCTTGCGTTTCGCGATCGTAATCGTCGCTGCCTTTGGATTTGGATTCGATAATGGGCGAGAGCGGCGTTTTGTTCGCCTTGTTCTTAGGGTCGTTTACGTGGAGGTTACGGGTCGCACCCGTTCTGCCCGTCTGCGTTTTCAATACTTGCGGCCTTTGAGGAACAAAATCTCTGTGCAATAACGTACATCAGTATCAAGAACGAACACCTTCTACGTTATGTTACTAATGGTAGATTAAGAAGCATTGTCGTGGAATGAACTCACCCGCATTCGATCTCCTTTACAACCTCTTCTTCTCTGTCGTCCAGTATTCGTTGCAATCTTCCACTTCTTTCCAGCTTCTCCAAGTCTCTAGAACAAGTAATAGGGAATGAATAATCGACAATCGGGCCCCAGAGTAGCCTTCAATGCTTGCCGCTTTATTAGGATCTGACATTCGAGAGCTGACGACATAATTCGTTTCCGCTAATTGTTGTCCTTAAATTCTCAATCGTAATACTGTATCCGCAGTTGAAATTTGTAAGTAAAAAAAAGGTTGTTAAAATTACCTTTCACCTTAAGAATAATTACCTTAATCGTTGGCTAAGCTTTCCAATTATCCGTTTCATATTATTGACGTTATCTTGTTGTTCGATAGGATTTTGACTCTTCATATTTTTCATTGCTTTCAGTTCCACATCTTTCATTCTGACCACCGTATCCAGCGAGCGCTTTTCTTCCTCTAACATTCTGATCTGTTCCTTCATCGATTCCTCGCGTTGAACGTTCACGGACCAGGTGAATTCGCGCGTCTTGATCATATCTTTGAGCAATTGGAGATTCTCGTGAGCGTCGGTAAGTTCGGATCGTCTGATCGCGATCATCGAATCGCTTTGCAGAACGTTGCCGTGGTACTTTGTAAGGCATTCCTTGTCGCAGGAAAAGGTGCTCATTGTCGCGACCGCCTTCGATTCGAACTGCCCTGTACCGTAGTCGACCGTCTGGCAAGCCTGCTCACAAACGTCCAACGTCGACGATTTGCATTCTTGTTGTTTCATCGCTAAGTAGACCTCCTTCAGTTTCTCGAAGTTCTTCTGATTGTCTTGAATGAATCTTAACTTCTTTTGATATACGGCACATTTTGTTCTTTCGTGCATTAGTCTGCGAAATATGAGATCCAAAGAAATTACTACCATTAACAATTAAAGTCGAGCTATACGTTTACATCAAACAGAAAAAAGTTGAGAAAACCGTTAATGCACTTTCCTGGTGTAATGTACCGTGTTGCGCTTTATTTCTATAGCTTTAAACCTTTAGTTAAGCAATAATTGAAAACTCACTGATTATTGAGCACGTCATTTTCCATTCGCAACTTGTTGAATCGTTTCTCCGCTTCGTACCATTCGTGCTCCAGCCCTTTTAATTTGTTGAAGAAGTCGTCGAGCGCTCCCGGTTTATTGTTCAGATTACCCGCCAATCGACCGGCGGCGCTCGCCAGATCAAATAGGTCGATGGAATTGTTGCTGTTCCATTCGGATTCACCGTCGTCGTAAGACTCTTGAGTAGGTGCCACATCTAAATTTTGCATTTTCTCTTGCACGTAGATTTGGTAAATGTCAGATATGAGACGACGCCGTCATCTCTTAGACAGGTGACAAGTGTGTAAAGGTTCAGTTTTATTAAATTGTAAATATCTAAATATAAAGTTATTCATAACATGTTTCGTAGATTCTTTCTCCCTTTGTATATAAATATTTCGTAGATGTACCCGTTCGAGTAATGTAGTGTGCCTTCTGATCTCTTGCTGAGCACTTTAAAGCAAAAAAAGTTCAACTCCCTAGCTCTAATCGTTCCGACGTTAAGGTGTCTCAAAGTTGAAAAAAGAAATTTTGTTTTATAATAGAAGCTCCGTTTTTTTTTTGCTTTTCAAAAATTTGGGTTCAAATTTTTACGGCTCTTCTATGTTTCGGCATCCAAACGGTGCCAATCGATAGGGCCATAGATTGGCACCGTAGAGGTAAATCCGTTTAGGAAGAACACTATTGTTAGTGTTTCATTATTAAATTGATTATTTTTATTGATATATGTAGCTTCCATCGATGAAAACTAAAGACTGAAACATTCTACTTTCGACGAGCGTTAGTGTTCAATTTCATTTCGGAAAAATTAAAATTGAAATAAAAAACGAATAAAAAACTCATCAACCACTCTTAAGATTATATGTACATACATTAATTCTATAAAATAAATCGTTTTTACAAATCCCCCATTGTGATAATGAAAGCGGATGAAAAAGAACGAAGTGTTTATGTCTATTAAAGAGCTGAGTTGCATAATTATAATAATTCTCAAATTGCGCCAATACCTCAGATTTGTGTTTTATTAAGTAAAGCGTCACAAAATGAGTATAATAATCAATAAAGGTTACGAAATAGCTATAATAACCGTCCCATGTAAAGGGATTCATTGGTCCACATACATCGTTATGAACAAGCTCCAGAGGTTTACTTGCTCTATAGCCTCTCTTATTGAATGGTTGACTTGTCATTTTTCCCTACGGTTCACCCAAACTACACTCAACTTGTAATATGACTTAAGCCCTCAACTTCCATTTTTGATACAGACAATCATTTTTTTCTTAATTCTGACGCGTAATATATATTTTTTTATTGCAATATGTAATTACATTATTTACTGAGCATCTTACCTTTATATTACCAACTCCTATTGCATCTAATACTAAACCATTATTAGCGGCTGAAATTTTTTGGGGATTTCTCAGCTCTATGAACTTATTCAAATGTTCTTTATTATTTATTAGATGATCTGAACAACCTGAGTCAATGTACCATTGAATAATAATTATGTCTTACCAGTATCTACCTTACTCATTTGCTCGCACATAAACACACTTCTCTTTTCCTCTTCACCTTCTGTAACAAATAATCGCTTTCCTCTTCCTCGACTCCAACTCTGTTCTCGTCCTCCTCGACGTCCTTGTCTTCCTCCTTGCTCATAAAAATTATCACTTCTACTTGAGCTAGCTTCTCCTCTCTGATCTTAGTCATCTCCACTGTATGTTCATCCAGAGCATTCAAATTTCTTATGATCAGGTTTCCCATATCAAAAACACAAGAACACAATGTATACCTTGTGACTCACGGCACTTAAGGATTTTTATTCGTAAATCACCGGTCATTATTGGTAATTTATATTTTAAAAAATTGGACGTACAAATATTAGATTAGGTAGTGTTTTAATTTCGAAGGGGATAGTACTTGTTTTTGTTTAGAGTACAAGAATTTTTACGATATAAATGTATATATATTTCAAAGAAACTAAATTTTTACTAATAGTTCTACGAACTATCCTTTATTCAAATTCTGTTGGCATGAATTAAGTCATTTTTCAAAATGTTAAAAATATACGGGGTTTAACTCAAATTTTCACGATGAACATTACCGACTCCACAGCTTATCCATTGTAACATAAATTTGATTTTTTTCCAAAGATCATCGGCACGGAAGCCAGTTAAAATCGCTGCTCTTATATTTCGCAGGTGCATACTGACGTGGACCACATTTAACTTCCAACAAGCAGCAACTGTGCATTTTTTAAACTTTTATCTGTACAACACATTAGGTTTGAAGCACGGTAAATGCACAACTAAGTGTAGAATTTGTACACTTATAAAGGCTATCATTACGCCACTAAGTGAACCATTCCTTAGCAATATTATTTCACTACATCTTACACTTATTACAATTCGGCGTTCAGAAGTAGCTTATAAAATAATTATATATATATAGGTATTACTACTCCATTGAGAAACAATTTACAGCAAGCTTATACAGTATGTTAACCAAGAGAACGAAAGCATTGAATGCTAAGCAATTGACACCTTACAACAGAACTAGTCTCTAGGAAGAAATAGTACTACTATATATCTTCAGGTGCGATTGATATATGTAACATAAATTTCCCCAGGTTTTGAAGAACCAAAATCTCTCTAAAAAGATTTAGCAATTTTGAAAGAAGTAAGAATAAAAGAAAACATTTAGTTTAACAATGGTATAAATACGGTAAGTGAAATAAAAACTGAATACCAACGTTATTTATGTAATAAATCAAGTAACAAAATGACTTAGAAACATACTGCGTTCAAATATTTTATTGTAATCAAGCGTATAAAAATATTAATTAAGATATTATAATATAAAGAATTTAAAAAGTAAAATAATTATTAGTAACAACATATCTTACACATTGCAAGAGTACATTTCTCTCGTGTCGAATTTCGTTCTGTAACAGATTTTCTAAAAGTGTAACTCTTCTTTTAACATATATATTTGTCGGTATTTTCGTTTTATGAATTACTTCCTGTTCTGCTTTAATCCGCTTTATTTTACTCGTGTGTACACGTTTCCTTTTTTGTTTCTTACCACCTTCCAAACTTTTCTCTTCTAATGCCGGCGTTTCTTTGAAAGAACTTCTATTTTTACATTCTTGAACATTAAAAATTGGTGTCCTAGAAATTGGTTGTTGCGAAGGACTTTCATCGTCACTATTTAATTTGTCACATATTTGTTTTTGTTTAGTTTCCAGTTTCGATTCCATTAATACTGATTTTTCACAATCTGAATCATCTGAATGTAAACTATAAGCACTTATCAAAGCTCCTAGAGCATTGTTAATGTTTATTTTCGGTTTCGTGCTCCCTTCTTGTTCCCACTCGGAGTCTTCAAAAGTAACATTATCTGGCATTTTACTTGTCTTATATACATCATCGGTTCCTTTAAATGGAAACATTGCACCGTTCCAATCACCTTGCTCATTTATTAGTGAAGTTCTCTTTGTATATGCTCTTCTCCTTTTAATGATTGAAACGATATTTGTTTTTCTTACGCATCGCACTGAAATGCACAATAATTAATTATCTATAACTTTGCATCTATATTATAGGCTGATTCATGTTGGGGATAGAGGATAGGTTTACATTTGGCAAAGTCGCTAAATGTTGAGTTTGTTATGAACTCGAAGAGAAAATGGACCTGTGTCAAATATTGCAGGTAATAAAAAAAAAGAGCATGTTTTCTTCTTTTACCTCTAGCACCTCTATTTGGCAGTTTAAAATTTTATGGCTACAATATTTAATTTTTAAATTGTATTTTTCGTCAATTAAAAATTTTGATGATGGTTAGATATTTTCAAAGTTTTGTTTTTTGTTCGGGTTTCAAGGTCTGGAGAAAAGACAACGATCCTTTTCTTTAAAGTTTGTTTAATAGAGCGTGTTTCGTCATTTGAGAATGTATTTTTAGTTTTTCTCCCTAACGCTGAAGGTAAAAAAAAAGGAAACTTGTATTTTTTTTACCTCAAACACCATTTGTCACCTCCTCGGGTGCATTACACAAAATTTAGCAACTTTGATAAATTTAAATCTACCCTCTTTTTCAAATAACGCGCAAATAAAGCGTGCCGAGGACTGAAAACGAATCAAAATGAATGAAAATGATCTATATCGACAGGGCGCACCGTTCGTCAAGCGCTATCAACCGCTGGTTGGATAAAATTTTAGGCCGTCAGTGGGGAATCGACAGCGGAATAAGCAACAACGATTGAACATTACCACACTATGAATAAGGGCGTGATCAGCAGCGAACGAAAGCGGGTTTCAGTGAAGTTAATAATTTTCCATGAAAAGCAAGAAATAGGTTTAATACTTTTGAACGTACTTATTTAAGAATCAGTCAAGCAATATTGGTGATTTTGTTTCTGAAAACTTTTTTACATATGTGTAAAATTAGAAATAATAATCCAAAAACTAATAAAACACATACCTAGTAATCCATTTTTTGCTCACATTCTTAATCTAATTGTTATCTTTAAGATATTTACGTGTAATTATTTGCTTTCCACTCGGCAACCGAGCGTGCATTTCGCTAGTCACGTGCAAGCAGACTAACAGAAACAAAATAACAAAGGAAACACAAAAAAATATAAACCATAAAACACGGTAAACCCCATCTACCTAAACAAACCAGCGAAGATTTACTTACATTTTTGCTTATCTTTATTTCGCTGCTTATTTTTCACTAATCTTTCTCCACGCTCTGTCATTTCTTGCAGTTGTTCTCGTTTTCTTTCTATATTTTCTTTAGTAGGGTAATTGTGCTTTCTCTCATCTCGCCATCGCCTAATATCTTCTGGTGTAGAAATGTTACAAATCTTATAATATAACCCAGTTGAATGTTGAGTTTTTATGTGAGTAGCTACAATTTTTTCGTGTGCCGTAAAGTTGCAACCATCAATATTACATGTAATATGTTCTTTCATATGACACTGATAAGCATAAGTGTTGTTAAAAATTCTATCACAAGTATCACATGTAACCTCCTTTTTGTTTTCAGTATTCTCTTCATTAGAATTATCTTGGGAAGTGTTACTGGCTTCAAAGTCGCCGCAATTACTTAAACATACGTTATAGTCTTCATCTTCTTCAAGGTACTCTATATATTCGTCATCTGTATTTATTTCATTGTTGCAATTTATAGTGCACTCCTAAAAACAGAGTTAATCATAGCGAATTACATTTATAACTGATAATTGAAAAATAACATAATTTCAAAAACTAAGGATAAAGGGCTTAGCAACGTTAACGTGAAAAATCACTTACGGGAAGTCCATTATATGAATATGTGCAGCCCACAAAACTATTGCAAATGAAATCGCCTACACCAAATATTTATTTATACAGCCTTTTAGTAATTTTTCTTACTTAATTATATAGGAAACAGAAAATCACATGCTTAATATTTATTAAGTATTATGTAATTAATAATACTGTAATACATTTAATTATTTATGGTTCAGTAAGTCTGCTCTGATTAGAGGGACGTAAGTGCAATTAGCCTTTGTTGCCTTTGACAGCGGGATGCAGTGGAATTTTACATCCGTAGGACGTAAATGAATAACATTAATATAGCAAGGGGACAACAATACATAGAAAATTATAACTTTGGCTATTATGTATATGCAAATGTCTACTTTCGTAAAACGCAGACGAAAAAATATAACATAACACAACATAAGGATTAAGTGTTTTTGCGGTTTTGGATGCATTGCAAAGCTCGGCTTCGCCTCGGTCTGCAAACAACACCCCTAAAGCGCAAAACCTCACTTACGTCCCTTGTGATAGAAATAACTATTGACGTTGATTATTGCTTTCAAATGTAATAAAAATATCGCGACAATACAAGTAAAAATCACAATTGTGTCCACATTTATTAAAATTTATATATATAGTCGATAAGAATTTTTTATGAACATGCTGCTATTACTGTCTATATTTCGTGCGCACAGAATACATTAAAATAGGAAATAAAACATTCCGCAAATGAATGCACAATATTGAATCAAATTCGATCGTCAAGCAAAAATGCGCACAAGCAAACTAATCAACCGGTTCGGCTAAATATAATCGCAGGTTAGATGTACACATTTGGCAGATATTCTGAGCAACTCGTGTACATGCCAGAAAGAGATAAATGCAGTACGAGCGATTGTAAATTAGCGTTCCCCTATTCCACATCGCGTCTGCGAAATCTATATTGCTAATTTACAGGATGAATAATTTTTATGTGCATAATTATCCGCAGAATTGTGCGTCGTGTAACATTTTTATAGAAATCCAAGGTTAAACATAGAACATGTAACTTCAAATCCGCGTTAGTTTCCGTTATATTTGCGAGATGCTCTTCCTGCGACCACAACCAAAACGTTAGGATCACCAAGAAACGCTGAACAATGCCATGATAAGACGAGAGTGAGGGCAAAATTAACAAAGAATAATTATTTCACTTCGTTCACAAGTTTAAGTTGAACGGTAATTTTTGTAGGCCTACCTTAACAAGAATGAATGTGCAAAGATAATGCTTGCAACGGATATTCCAAGGAAATACTGACTACACGAAACCATTATCTGCAATTATAGAAGACGGTTAATAAAAATCAAAAGCGATAATGCCATGGGCAGTGTCAGAACATGTAACATTCGTTTAATAACTTTCTGTTTAATATGTTTTTCAGCAGCACAAGGCATGTCGCATGACATGTGGAATTCTCTTATTAGACATAAGGATAAAAGAAATGCGTGCTATCATTAGCAGGCATCAAATAACTTTTTTCTTTTTTGTGAACCACTAGTAAGAACCTTAATGAATAAATTAATAATTCACGCATTCTATATGTCGCTTTCCACAGTAGTATTCTACATTAGAAGCCGACTCCTCGATTAAGTGGTATTCCGTGAACGTAGCAATACCATCGAGTCAAAACCAACCAATTTGGCTTTGGATTTCTCCCTACCACCAAATTTTCATTTGTCTAATTTGTGACCCCATAAAACTTTTTTTCCGTAAATAAAATGTCGGCCTTCACAGCACAAAGTACAAATGATATAGATAAATACAATTCTATTGTGCACGGAGTCCCATCCCTGTAGTTAAAATGGGTGTAAAATCATGTGTTATAAATAAATCTGGAAATAACCATTCCATATATAAAATTTTGTGAGTGATACAGAAGGAGCAGTGACATTATCTCAACCGGAAAAAATCATGACAATATTGACAAACGCTAAAGTCTTGCACGCGTAACACTTGAATTACAGAGGAGTGACCAGGCAACCCTAACATCGTCATTTTATTCAAAGCACAGTTGTATCTCGGTTTACAGAGTTAATTGGTTCCAAAAAGGACTTCGTAACCCGGAACCCCGTATGGGAAAAGACATGAGCGAGATTTTTCATGTAGATTACAATGTTAGCGACGCGAAAAATATTGACAATATATACAACTTTCGACTTCGTTCTTTGAAAAAGATTTTACACCAAGATAAAAAGATTTTCCAATAAGGTAAGAATAATATTAACTATGCATTCAAGACAAGCACCTTTCAATTTTAAAAACAAAAATCCATCAACATTTCTTAATTTTTTTCGCGTGGCAAGGCCAAGTACTTAGGGTCGGCAAATAAAAGTACAGAACCTAGTTTACTGGGAATACCCATCATAAACTAAAATAGGAGTAATAAAATCTACCTGCGAGAACAACCATAATCCAAGCGGACGGCTACAAGTACTAGAAAGTGTAGATACATCGTTTAAGGGGAGACAAAATATAACAATGTCACTGTACATACTACTGTATATTAAATATGCAGACCATATTTTGCTAATGAATACTATTCTATTCGATCCCCCATTCTACAAATACGATCCCTCGGAATTCGCCATAATAGTGACTAAGAATGAGCTGGGTCAGGACAGGGAAATTGCAAACGTTCGAGGATGAATGCTGAATGTTTCTCTTGCCATATCATACCATAACTACTCAACTGATCCATTAATTCTCCAATAATTTGAAGAACTAGGTTAAACATAAGTCACTCCATCTAATTAATTTTTTATTTGTGAAAATTACATTTTTGTTCTAAATAAGGGCTTTTACAGGCAATAAACTTTGAAAACATATGACAATTGTATACTGCTATAGACGTTTGAAAAAAATAATAAAATGAGGAAAACATTAAAAGGGCTATGATAATAATTCTAAATAAATGACACTGAGATTTCCAGCATCCTAACGAAAGTTAATGGAATCCAATCTATTAATGTACCATATTTCAATAAAGTATCTATTTAATTGATCACATTCAACATAAAGGATCTTAGCATTATCAAAGTCAAATTTGTGATTAGATACATGTGTTGAAAAAAGTGCTTAAACGTGTAGATGATATATATCTCACATCATTCTTATATTTCAAGATCTTATTTTTCGTTTTTGTAATGCTTATACAGCATATTGCAGTTTACACATTGAATTGAATAAACAACGTTGGATTTACTAACAAGGAACACCGGCGAACCACGAAAATTAGATTATGATGGAGCTCTAGGATCTTGGTATAAGAACAACAGCGGCGGGATGGCCTGATTTTGGAAACTATAATAACTGTAACACGATTTCAACTGTAGTAGTTTCAAGGATTATCCAAATTACTTACATATATAGGGGGGAACGGGGACCCCATTATATATTTTCTTCGAAAATAATTTACATAATCCTTGAGACTAACTAATATACTTCAAATTATGTTCTAAGAAAATTTGTACCTGCTATAGTTTCCGAGATATCTACAAACATGTAAAAAACACAGGAAGCTGTAGCGCAAAATCGGTTACAGCCGCTAAAATAATGACGCTGTCCTTATTCCCCAAGGGACTGTTTCAGTTTCTAGTTTCATCGAAATCCGAGTTTTTGAGTTGCTGGTGTTCTCTTTTTTGTCCTTTAACACATTGTAAATGCAAGTGGTGCCCGACTTTTTTTTTTATTTTTTGACTTTAAATTGTCATGTATGTTTTTCTATGTTTTACTGACCAAAGAAGCCCTTATTTAAGGCGAAAATTTGCGATTTTTACAATTAAAGAACTAATCACATGTGGTGTCCTCCATCATCAATCTAGTCCTCGAAATCATTAGAGTTTAATTTAATTCAATATTGATGTGGTGCTTACCTGGAGAAGTTGCCTTATTGTTAATACTCTAGTTACTGTTGAATCGCAAGGAGTACGAACGCGGATGCTAAAATATCAATTTTCAATTCTACTTAAAAATTAATTTGAGTTATAAACATACAGTAGTACTGATTGAACATTTTTCTTTGTCATCCACTAATCTTTTGCACAACGTCTAAAATTCACCTTCAGTATTCCTCAATTTTAAAATATACACGCAATATCTCGCCATTTCATACATGTTAAACCAAGCCATTTTCACAAATACAAATATGCAATACAAAAAAGCTAATACAAATTGTAAGTTGATGTACAAGCGCCTTTATGGCGATACTGCAAACGATGGGAATTATGAGTTATCTCTTCCGTTAAGTTTAACGTGTCATAATCGTACTTTTCGATAATTTTTCCATTGTATTATACCGGAAAAACTATCAAAAAGTACTATGTGATTGATTCTTGGCAATATCTAATGTCAAAGAGGCTAGAACTCGTTGGGCTAAATTCCAGAGCTTCGCATTCCATGGACTCCCTAGCCCTTGCGACAGCAACCAAACCAATTAATTTTTTAATTAATACATGATGAAACTCCTAATTAGGATGTCAGTCTTAGCTAATCTATGACAATTTGTTTTGTTTACTTTACTTACCAAATAATAGCTAAAACTAACGTTAGGCTGTAATCAGATATTTTTTTAATGATGTGTAAAACGGAAAACGCGCGATCCAAACAAACTGGCTCGCACGATCAGAACTTTCGCTCCCTTTGCATTCATTCGGGGATTTCCCTTACGTTATCTTTTCTCGGGGTTGAAAATGAATTCACACGCTCAATTAATGTATTTTCGCACAATTTTCTGTTTCTAGAACATTATAGAACTAGGTAAACAGAGATACCAATAGTATTCGAAAAAGATAGCTCATAGCTTCGAACAAACCCTCGTTCGTTGGATGCGGATAAAAAAACCGCATTATTTTTCCATAATTCGGCAGCTTCCCTTACTTTTATTACATGTAGTATAACAAAATATCGTGCACCAAAGTGATGTGTGATCAACTAAACTTTGCAATCACGCATTAAAAGTTGTAGACATGTTCGCCAAATATTTTATGTCCATATTATCGAACCTGGCAATGACGCTCCCTAGCAGACGTATTTGGAATTTAAAAGTATTTTTACCGAATTGCGTCACTTATGGAAAATTTTCCCCGTCGCTCTAGGTATTTTATTTTCAAAATAATGCTGATCACCATTTTGAGACACTAGGTATATTACGTATATCATCGTAAAGGTAACCTAAAACATCAATAACATAAGTAATTTAACTTTGGACGAGATAGGTATTTTTTAAATAATGATTATTCTAAGTTTTATTTCTCACTAAGCTGGTAGCCGCATACAACTGCAGTTACTTGCAACTATACATGGCGCTATTGTAATATGCGACTTCAATACGAGACGGTTTTGTTAGAAAATAGATGTTAAAGAAATAGCACATAAACAGAACGCATCTGAAAATGCCTAGAAACAATAACCAAAAAATAATGCTAAGATAGCTTAGCTTCCTCATGGGATTGATGGAATAGCACATGTTTATTTACACTGTTGCTAACACCAATTTTCGATGCATTCTATACAAATGTTCGGCAAAGAAAGTATTTAACACGTTCTAGTTTATTTCTTAAATGGATTTTCTCCATCTACCTGTTTATTCGCCAAATACGCCCTATTCAAAGACATAGGCGGCGCGTGGTGTCATTTCACAATCACCGCAACTTCCCAATCGCGCCCGCGCTACTGGATAACGTCAATGTAAACTCTGTATAAATAGATCTGACAGATTTTGGGTTCAGTTAGTAATTTTCTTTTTTTACAGCGGTGTATTAAAGTTTGTCATAGCTCAGATAAAGGAACTTTACAGATAGCCAATGTATATGACGTAATTGAACGCGCATTTTAATAACTTATTTGAAGTTCAAAAGATGGCGCAATAATTTTTTTCAGTCTTTCCGCAATCACCCTGATTTCATATGTATAGGGGACGCCTCCAGCATCGGCGTTTTAGTGCTTCGATTTTAAAAGTAGATTTGGTTGGATTCTACACATTATTAAACTAGCTTTTAAAGGAAGTTGATATGCGCAGATTGAAATTATATTTTCTTCGATAGTTGAAACGGTAGATTTACTTGATACACGGTTGTAATCTTTCCATCATACACTTCAATAGGTTCGAAACATATATCGGATATGAAGCGGTATGAACCGGTCCAATTATCCAAAATGGATATATTCTGTAAAATGATAATACAAAAATATAAAAAAATGCAAATATCTAAAACTGCAGATATCTCGGAATACAACGCTAGCGGCCCTCCTCTAATGCCTTGTCTCCATACTGCGTCTTGGTCCCAAAAAATGCGTCCTAATAATGGCATGGGATTGGCCATCTGTAGAGCTCCTTTATCCTTTATTTGTGATGATAAAGCATTCAAATAATTTGTAGAAACAAAAACCTACATTACAGAAAAAAAAAACAAATACTTTTGCTCCCAAAGAACTTAATTTATAAGTGACATGAATTCAATAACTTCAAAATTCGTAATACAACATCTGTAACAATACTTAGTAATTTCTTCAACAATAATTGTAAATTATGTTATTGAGATAATTTGTATCCACGCTACTGCTACCGCGGCACATTTCCATTTCTACATTACTATTAGTCCTACTCCTTACTAATCACTATTAATATTTCATGTATTATACAGAATATCATCTGTAAATATTTGTTATTTACAAGCATTTTTTTCACTTCAAAAATATTAAGTATGTTATTCTCTGATATCCTGTTTTCTCTACCTAACCATAGTGTATCAATAATATATAAAATATATTTAAATGGTACTTTACAAAAAAAAAAACTATGTGTATGCACATGTAAAGTATAAGGGAAAACTGTTTAATATTACACAGTAATGGATATTTGAAAAGGCAGATAGACAAAAAGTTCTAGTGACAGTCAGACAATTAATTTTTCCCATATCTCTACATAATCTCAATCAGCTACTGTTTGCCAGTAATAAAAAATATTGACATGTTAAATTAGAATTAATAGACAATTATAAGAAAGTATTTACAATTAATAATATTTTTATTATCACTAGCAAAACCCAGCTGTGTAAGCCTGTTATTTATAATTATGGTTGAGGGACATGTATGGTCCTACACAAAAAAAAATTATTCTTCGTTGGTTCAGTAAATACATGCCAAATAAATTAAATGACTTGACAAATTTGTTGAAAGTTATTTATTTATAATTTTGGTTAAATACAAGTAAGATTAGGTACTACACAATGTACCATGTATACTAACGAGGTACAATACAATATGAAAAACCAATAGTTATTTTGCAATTGAAAGGTTATGTTAATGTAAAGAAATTTTTGTGAAAAATACATTGAATGTAAATATATAATGATGACTTGTAAGAGAAAAAGTCAAGTCCAAACTGCAAAATAATTTTACACTAATAGCACACATTTACGTTGAATAATACATAATAATTTATTAGTAGCTAATATAAATTTAAGAAAATTAATAATCTGATAAAATATTTTTAAAAGCCAATTTCAAAAATTGGCTGTAAAAACTGAACAAACTATGTGAAGCACATGTACTAAACAATTAATTTAGCTGAGGCACCCGTATAAATGAGGCGCTTAAATGGTTGTTGGCTCGTTGACAGTGGGTTTATCAGATTCAGCGGGTTCATTATGAACAGACTCATGAGGATTTTTTACAGATTCTGTAGAAATGCTATTTACAGGTTCAGCGGGCTGAGAAACTTGCCCGCTGTTATGTGAAACCTGTCCGTTACTGTCTTTGTTAGTTTGAGAGTCTAATATTTTGTTTGCTTCTGCCATGATTTTGTTTACATCCTGCAAACAGAACCAGCTAACTTAAAAATCACATTCTTGACATTTAATTAATTATACATATTTTATATAGATATGGGATTTGTTAACTGCTACAGTTTCTAAATGTAAAATTTTACATCGTATAGTATGCATACAAGATAAGCATTAGACTTTTCTATTCTACTAATATTCACACATGGATAGTAGAATAAAATCAAAATACTCATCTTTCTATTTATATTATTTTAAGAAAAGTTTCTATTAATGTTGCGGTATCCATCTTGTTAGGGTCAATTGCAAACAAATGCTTTAGTTTATTTGTACCTTAAAAGAAAATGCAGCTCTCATGTCAAGCATATTCTAGGTTTAATTAAACTATTGGTTAATTACCATCCTCCACTGCTTGTAGCCCAAACTTCGTTATATATTTCATGTCACTTATATTGACCAATAAAATTATAAACAACATGCGCAACCTACAAGCCGATACAGACATAAATAACACATGGAATTTAAAACTGACGATTCGTCTGTTATTGATGATATGGAAAGGTTACTATGTGCAATGCAATATAAAAACCTTATGTCCGTGAACGTGATACAGGGAGGTACATTCATGCACATATTCTTTCAGTACAAAAAGAGAAATACTTCATAAGACCCCTTGCTTCCTTTTAAGGCACACACAAACTATTGATATCGTGTTCAAACTCTTGTAAATATGTAACAACTTTACATTACAGAAACAGACGCAGTTATTTGATTTTTTTAAATATAATCATGACTCGCGCCTTTTTTAGAAACTTTGCAAAAATAGTAAGTAGTAAGGATTAAAAGATGTGATTTAAATTAATACCTATAATTGAACATCTGCTGTATAATCAATAGGTGCGGTGATAACAGGCGTGTTGTTTGCTTGGGGCATGAGCTGTGGAATACGCACCTCTTCTGGATGCTGTCCAATATATTCCATTCGTGCTGTGGTATACATCTTATTACATTTCTCTCGTTGTTCTCTATATACTGACCAATCACTTGGATTTTGTGTACCTTTTGCGTTTTTCAACAATTCCTCTTTTTTAGTAAATTCTGATTTAATTAGTTCAGTTACCCATGGCTTTGTCAAATCAATATCCTTTAATATAATCCTTTTCTTTTTTACCACCCTGCCTTTTTGAACTTTTCTCATTTTATTTGGTGGCATAAGTGGTGGAGGTGGTGGCCCAGGTCTAAAACCGCGAGGACCGGGACCACCCGGTCGCATCATTGGGGGTGGCGGCATCATCGGGCGCATAATACCAGGTGGTGGTGGCCTCATACGCGGCGGTGGTCTCATACCATGAGGTGGTGGTGGCGGGGGCCTCATACCAAAGGGTGGACCTCGTGGTCCTGGCCCCATTCTATTTGGAGGAGGCATACCTCTCATTGGTGGAGGTCTCATACCATGAACCGGGCCAGGACCCATCGGTCTCATGCCCGGGGGCGGTGGCATTCGCCCTGGAGGAAATGGTGGTCTTCTCATTGGCTGAGATAGAAGCGATGGCGGTTGGTTACTTGCCCCACGTCGTTGTATTTTTCGTCCTTTCAAAAATCCGTTTTTTTTCATCACACGTGCTTTACTATTATTAATATTATTGTTTTGTACAGCTGCTCCCATTTGCTTATATATGTGAAGATTGTTTTGCTGTAATTTATAAAGCTAACACTTTATATAATCACCACAATAACTACACAAAACACTTCTATCGACCATCAATTTACAACCGGAAGTACGCCAATCACAGCACGCTTACGTTGCTTCACAAAAACGACCTTCACTTACTGCCAACATAAAATCACAATTACACTGCTACTTCGGAGAAAATGTGATAATTCAAGTAAGGTATTGCATAATAATAAACGTTCAGTGCCTTATTATTTTCACTGTTATTTAAAAAATGCAATATCAGATAAATAATCCGTAATATTTCTATTTATTTTATAGTCACAATTTAATAATTTTGGATGATATTTGAAAGCAATAACGTTAGAGACAACAAATTAGAAAACATTACAAGACATTATGTCAGTATCTACATCAATTATATGGATAAAACGATTTACCATCGAATCAAATAGAACAGAATTCACGGAAAACGAAGCGTTTGTAGAACAATAGATATTTCTCATGTACAGATATTACCAACATAAGGAACATAAAGCTTGTTGATGTAGATGCAAGTTTGTTTAAGTTGCTGGTACTGTAAATGTCAAGAACTATCCGAAATTATGAACTACTTAATTAAACTATAGGTGCTCTACATTTATAAAACTGCGGCTTTGTGGAAATTTCCGCCATCAAAGTGATACTGTTTCATTCAATAATTAAATTTCTGTCTTACATTTCCCAACGACAACTTTTTGTGTTAGCTATATTGCATCCTAATTTATATTTTCCTTAAAAGCACAAAGGCAAATGAAGTGGGACATTTGAAATTGTCATTGTTCTATAATTATGAAACTACGTGACTTCTACAAAATAATTATACATTACTGTACTACATACACGAAGCCAAGGACGTAAAAGAATCCCGATCTGGAGTTAGAGCTACAGACATAATTTCTGGATTAAATTTTCCTAGAAGAATTTAATTAAAACTATGCTTCCTTATCTTTTGTTAATAAAATCATCACAAACACAAATACATTTGATAAAAAGCCCTCCTGCAAGAAAAACGTTTACCAAATTACAACGAAATTGAAAAACGATCCAACATCAAACATTTATCTTTCCCGCCTCTTTTAGTAATCTTAGAACGAAGGTGTTGGTAGTTCCGTAGGAACTCGATGTAGATCTGAACAAAAAAAATTGACTCATTCCCTGTTTAGAAAGATGGCAGACAACAAGTTATATGAAATACTTGGAGTGAGTAGGTCTGCGTCAGATAATGAAATTAAAAAGGTATTCAAGATATTCATTCGCATTTATGTATTAATTCATTTCTAAAACAAGCAAGTTACACGTCAATTATCATCCCAGTTATGGCCATTTTGAGTTTAAGTTTAGGTTGATCTTGACTGTAGTACCATCTTTATGTTCTAGCAATACAGGAAACTAGCCAAGGAATACCATCCCGACAAAAATCCCCAAGCTGGAGATAAATTTAAAGAAATATCATATGCTTATGAAGTTCTTTCTGATCCAAAAAAACGTCAAGTTTATGATAAGTATGGCTTGAAAGGAATGCAAGAAGGCGCGCAGGATGGTGGTTTCGGTTCCGATGAATTATTTTCTCACCTCTTTGGAGGAGGATTATTTGGTGGTTTTGCTGGATTTGGAGGGGGAATGCGTAGAAGGCAGCGAGGAGAAGATACTATACATCCATTGAAAGTATCACTCGAAGATATGTATAATGGTAAAACAGCAAAACTACAATTAAGTAAAAATGTAATCTGCTCTGCATGCAATGGAAAAGGAGGGAAGTTAGGTGCAGTGCAAACATGTAAAACATGTAAAGGTTGCGGATTGAAAGTTACATACCGTCAATTAGGACCAGGAATGACACAACAGTTACAATCACGGTGCCCCGATTGCCAAGGCGAAGGGGAAATCATAAGCGAAAAAGATAGATGTATTACTTGTCATGGTAAGAAAGTTTGTAATGAAACCAAAATTCTTGAGGTGCACATTGACAAAGGAATGAAGGAAAATCAGAAAATCTATTTCCGAGGAGAAGGTGACCAACAACCTGACATTGAACCTGGAGATGTTGTTATTATTTTACAGCAAAAGCCACATGAAAAATTTCAGAGATCTGGTGATGACTTATACTTTAGCCATACAATTACTCTATCTGAAGCTCTATGTGGTTTGTCATTCATAATTCGTCATCTAGACGGCCGAGATATACTTGTTCGAAATCCACCGGGCCAAGTCATTAAGCCGGGAGATGTTAAAGCAGTGGTAGCAGAAGGAATGCCACTGTTTAAAAATCCATTTGATAAGGGTAACTTATATGTTAAATTTGAGATCCGCTTTCCAGAGAATCACTTTGCAAATGAGAATAAATTGAAATTGTTAGAATCAGTATTACCTCCAAGAGCAGAATTTAAAATGCCAGTTGGTGAGCATGTTGAGGAGGTTGATCTTAATGATTACGATCCCAACGAACGTGGCACACATTCTAATAATAGAGAAGCTTATGCAAGTGATGACGAGGATCATATGCACGGATCAGGGATACAATGTGCTCATCAGTAGTAAATTTTTTTAGTTACAAATTATGTTGTCTTGCTTCTTTCTAAATAAGGGTATTTATATTTTATTTCATATAAATGTTGTACTTGTATGAGTTGTTTTGACTCATACTTTAATTATGTAGTTATCAGGTCATTATAATTTAAATTACAGTATTTTTTCAATATGTAGCTTGTTGTTTTCATCAATTTATTTTATAATGGAAAGGCATCTAGACCACATCTTTCAGTTGTTGAAATCAAATGACTAAATATTAATTACAGCTTGCTATACAACAGCTCTTGAAAATGTCAACATTTTATTCTTAATGTTATAGACCTCAAGCTACATATAACAAATAGAGCCACACTGTAGCAATTTATCATATTATATACAAAATAGAAAAGAATGTCAGTAAAAGCGTATACTTTTTTGTAAAGTATTTAAAATGTTGTCACTAATAAAGGAATTTACTATATATTTTAGTTATCATTATGAGCAAGTAGCATATATTGTATTTTGTCAAGCTAAATTTAAAATAGGCATTTAATTAATTTAAAATATGGGGCTGGGTGGAAAAAAAAAGTAAACACGTGTAAATCTGTGTATTGTATTTATCTTGAATAAAAATTAGATATAAATGTGTTAAGCTACAATCTCAAGAAGCAGAAAGTTTCTTTATTACGATTTTAAATAAAAAGGTACAGAAAAGTTTATCATTTGAAGGTCTCATGTATTTAATAAGGAATAAAGGCTTTATTTTTTAGAAATAAATAATGATAGTAAAACAAATATGGAAATGTTAAAGAACAGCAAACATTCTTCTACAACCGTTATAAGCATTTTTCAGTAGCTGGAGTTAAATGGAGTGTTGATGCCAATCGAAGTTCACTTGAATTGCCTCATTGTCAAATGATCTCCTTTTAGCGTCGTACAAATATAGCTCCACCGAACTTGTTTCAATAATGGTCACAACAATACGCAAGTGCAAAAGTCAAAAAGTTCTTAATTTGTAAGATAAGTGTTTCTTGGCGCTGAATTAGCTTCAAAACTGTTGAAAACAGCTGTTACTTCTGTTTTTTTCTATACCATACTACGTGGTATTGCTCAAGCTAAGTAAATATATAAAACGGAGAATATGGGCGGGAACACCGCGGTTATATTCTCCCTTTTTATCATTTACTTAGAGACTTGAGCACTACTATATATGCATGTGATGAGTCAAAAAGAATCAATATTATGGTTGTCCCAGAAACAAACATATAAGACCCGATTTTTATAAAAACGTGGGTTTCGAAATATATCAAATGTACAAATTAAAGAACTGTGCCAAAGTAACGTGAAAATCAAACACAAAAGTATCGGCACACCCCGAATCACACAAGTTTACTCACGTAATCCGGGACAGCTGTTTCAAGGGTGCGTCGATCCTCATTTTCAACCGTTGACCGAATTGTGTGAGAAGAGCTCTGAATCTAGCATAATGTGCTCGAGGAAAAATATTTACAAGAACCTACTTTTGCACCCTACTACGTACGTTTAGGGTTGCAGACAACTAGGACATGTGAAAAATACGAAGATTGACCAAAAAGATCTCTTGTCATTCCAGTACACAACGTAAAAACTGTGTTTGCCTTAGAACTGAGTACAACGATCCGTTCTTTCTTGCTGAATAAAAAGTATGGACTCAGTTCTATTTGATTTATCAGGGTAAGGCATACACGTCGTACTACGACAAGAGACACTTTCGTCTCCTTTTTTTTTCGCATGTCGGTTTTAGGGTATGTAGCCGGCAAATGTAGGTACTTGCAAATATTTTTTTCTCGAGAGTACGCATAGGACAGGAATGTTAGATTTAGAGTTTTTTCTCACATCATTCGGTCAACGGTTGAAATTGAAAATCAGAATCCACGCATCGTCGAAACGGCTGTCCCGAATTTATTAATTAAAATTGTGTGGTGCGGAGTGTGCCGATACTTTCGTGTTGTTTGCCACACTGTATCCTTGCTGTTAGTACTATCGTAAAAATATTTTAAATGGCATGCACTAAACATTCCACGTATCTGCTTGCCTTTACTTATACTTACAGTAAATAAATTTTTCAACGATAGGAAAAATTATTTTGCATATGGTAGTAGTAGTGCCATTTATTGGGCGGGAGCTGTAGTTATAATACAGGAAATTATCAATCGCTCGTTGGTTTTATTCCATTCCACGATACCAACCGACAAGCATTGCAGTTTTTGGTAACTTTACTGAATGTGGTGTTTTCTGTGCAGTTGAATTTGCTTGGGTTAAATATGTATGTTTTGTATAATTTGTACGCCATGTTCTTTGTTTGGAAGTCTCAATAGTGTAACCGGTACAGTTAATTGAAGAATATAAAAGAAGTCCCGTGTATGAAGATGAAACTAGTTGAAAACGTTGTAAGAAGTTTCCGAGTGGCAAAAGTATTTCGAGAAAATACCGACAAAATAAACAGCATAGATTTCTCACCGAACGGAGAAACGCTAATATCTTGCAGTGAGGATGATCAAATAGTCATATACGATTGCGAGAAAGGCACGCAAGTTCGCACCGTTAACAGTAAAAAATACGGCGTGGATTTAATTCATTTCACCCATGCCAAGAATACTGCCATTCACAGTTCCACCAAGATTGACGATACAATACGGTATTTATCTCTTCATGACAACAAGTATATTCGATATTTTCCTGGCCATACGAAGAAGGTGGTATCACTTTGCTTATCACCAGTTGAAGATACTTTTTTGTCAGGTTCGATGGACAAAACTTTACGGTTATGGGATCTAAGATCTCCTAATTGTCAAGGATTAATGCATTTATCTGGGAGACCTGTTGCTGCATATGATCCAGAAGGCTTAATCTTTGCTGCAGGCGTTAATTCAGAATGTGTGAAACTTTATGATCTAAGATCATTTGATAAGGTTAGATTGAGTATAATATTCATTATAGTCTGTTGCTAGTAAATACGAGTAATAGTCAGTAATATTATAGGTTTACTAATACTTATAGCCTATTTCATTGCACTGCATTAGTGCGCACTCAGAGCTTCCAATTCTAGTTATAAAATTTAAGAACAAGCAGTGTTAATTGAACGCACAACTCCCTTGCAGAGAGATTTTACATGTCATGTCTCATTAGGAGAAGTTAAATACATCAGTTACAATTGTCTTTGTTGTATTTGTAAATATTTGTTGCTGTTAGTCAGTCTCATTGTCCGCAGTAACCATTGCTCCTTTCGCCAAAACAATAATATTTTCGCATATTTTCAAACTACGAATGTATAATATGATTGGTGATAGACCTGGTAGACTATAATGTATTGAATTATTCTTTATTAGGTTTGCACCAAATATAATGTTTTGTCATTACGCTTGACTGTCGATTTTAGAATGCCAATTTAAGCTTCATGGTTTAAAATGGTTTAGATTGTATTGTATAGGGTATTAGTTTGGCAATCAGTGACGATCAAAATTGAGTCATAGTTATTTGGAATATAGAAATTTGTCTGGTGATAAAACTAAACATACTTTTTTGCAGTCATATTGTAATTTATTAAAATTAAATCACCATAGCCCATGATCCCAACTTAAGATGTTACGCATGATTGACCTGACCAAACGGCGGGGACCCTTGGATTCCCACAAGAAAACTAATTTTGGCTCTTTCGTAGGCTTACTGCAACTAAGGTTTCGAAGTTTGTAAAACGTGTTTGAAGCCATAATTACTGCAGTAAACTGTAATTCGTCAAGTTCATACCGCATTCCTGTGCAGTTTTATACATTATCTGTTGTATAAAGTTTTCATTAAAAAATGAGTCTTTTCAAAACTATCTGTATGAACAAATTTAACAGTTACGAGTAATACAACTCCAGGCATAGGTATATTTATTAATTTTGGCATTACTAAGTTATGTTTTTTTAAAAATATACTTATTTGTAATACTATCATCATAAACTCCAATTTAACGGACCAGTAAGTTTCTTAGCCTTTTATAAAACTTCGCGATGCAATACTTTTTGCTTTAATGTGGACCCTATTGAAAAACGCACTGTAAGTGCTGAGTCTCTAATATTTGTATCCAATACAGAATTGACAAAGATTGCAGAAAATTTAAAACAAATAGACCGCGTATTCTGCTGAGTTTCCAGTATGCAGTATACGAGAGGCGCCAAGATACGTGGAGCCAATGCTACCAGGTTGAATCAGCAAAATTAAAGCTACCCGATTAGGTCGGAAAAAATCACTAGAGTGGTCTTATTTTCACCAAACCACAATTGATATGTAGAGTTTTTTAAATTAACATAGAAATACTTAACAAGGACAGTATAATGCAATATGTATACAGGATGTCACACCGGGAATTGCATCGATCGATATAAAACAGTATACAATGGAAAACCTTGAGAACTCGCCACTACACTAAAACCGACATGCACTATTAAACTAAAATATTTTTATTCATCTAAAACTTCCGATTTTACCGGAAGTAATTTGATAAGGCAGAGAAAAAAAATTTTGTTAAACGATTATGTAAAGAACTGTGAAGAATGTTCGTTTTAACGTGGTACGTTGGAAACTACTTCTTTGCAATAGAGTTATAATTTTCGTAATTTTTCAGAATAACTTCCACTACGTACACATTTTGCACAATTTTTGTAGATCAGCTGTTAAATCAACTTTTCCACGTTCCGTCGGGAAACTAGGGACACGTTATTCCATACCTTAAAAGTTAATCGCTAGAAAACTGTTTTTATTTTATGATGCCATTAACATTATTTAATGATTCATTTTCAAACTTAAACAACAAATTCCAGCACCTTGCAAAGTTCGGTACTATCTGCTCGTTGGTTAAAGTGTAGGTTGCCCAAAAGATTCAAACCTTCCTCATTTGAGGATAATTGTTGCATAGATATAGATAATGGTTAGAACATCCGGTACATGAAATCACAAACATGCTTGTGTGTCCCGACCGAGATTCTCTGTTGTAACCCCTTACATCAATATGTACAGTTGTACACTGATCAAAAGATCACTTTCGGGGGGCGCGCCCACATCATAGTAATAAACCTACCAATAAACAGAGAGCCGACTTTACGTAACGAATATTAAAATCGATCGTCAATCTGTATGTATTTCATATATACAGGGTGAGTCGGGAAGAATGGATCAAACTCCAGGCGTGTATTGTACACGTGAAAATAATGTAAAAAAAGTCATATGTTCTTATTCGATTTTTTATTTGTTTTCAATTTATAAGGTACATACAGATAAACGAAGTCTCATAGCGTTCTTTAAATAAATGTACAAAATTCCCACATTGACATTTAAACATTTTATGCTTCGATGTTGTAGTCACAAAAATAAGTATTTTTAATAATTAAACTCATGAAAGATCTTTACTAATTATTGTAAGTGTACCTTTAATACTTTAATACTACTAGGACTAGTATCTGGTTTCTAGTAAAGGATAAGGATAAGGAAGGTGGATTTTGATGCAATGATGACATGTTTCAACCTGAATTAAAATTCTGTACTCTCTCTGCTATTATTACTAATATAGAAGGTGTTCAATTTAAAAATATATCCAAATTTGATTTTTCTCTATAATATAATAATCGACCGTCTTTTTTTTTTGTTAATTACATATTAATCGACATTAAAAACACTATTATTGCGCGTTTTTTTAGAGAAAGGTACATTTACGTCATACTCTTCGCGAAGGTACTTGCGTTTCGGAGCTAATTCCGCTAAGCAACAGATATGAGCGGGCGTATTGCAATGGCGATGAAGCCATTGCAGTTGTATGCGGCGTTGAAATTAGTGTTAGCATTTGTTGGTTTAATTCTTCTGGAATAGTCATTTTTCAATGATGTCACCTTTCTTTAAAGAAATGCACTATGGGTGGCTAATTTTTGCAGTAGCGATGGGTGGGGGCGCGCGGGCTGCGATTCGATTCCCTCGTGTATTTTCCTTGCATGATGTGTACATTGTACTGTGCAACGAAAATACACGAGGAAATCGAATCGTTGTCCGCGCCTTCCCGTTTACCCACCGCTACTGTTGTATTATAAAATTGATAACCGAGGCACCGATAGTGCGCATTTTTAGATCAATTTATAGTAGAAATGTATTTCGGGTGTTGACAGTCTTTATAAATCTCCTGAAGAAGCTGACAGCATGATCAGCGAAACGTCAAGTTAAACATCAAGTACGCGACAACACTCGAAAGACATTTCTACTATGGATTACGGTCGTGAAAGCCTACACTCAGACCAATTTATGTTTGTTAAAATATCAAAGTCGTCAATTTCAAAACAATATAATTAACCATCGGTACTAATTGCAGGGTCCCTTTGTTACATTTAAGTTAACTCAAGAAAAAGAATGTGATTGGACAGGACTAAAGTTTTCACGTGACGGTAAAACTATACTTATAAGTACAAACGGATCTATAATAAGGTTAATCGATGCATTCCACGGAACTCCACTCCAAACATTCACAGGTCATTTGAACAATAAAGGAATACCTATAGAAGCTTCGTTCAGCCCAGATTCTCAGTTTATATTTAGCGGTTCAACTGATGGACGTATTCATGTCTGGAATGCTGATACCGGCTACAAAGTATGCGTTTTAAACGCAGATCATCCTGGTCCAGTGCAGTGTGTGCAGTTCAATCCCAAGTATATGATGTTGGCTTCGGCATGTACAAATATGGCTTTTTGGTTACCAACAATTGATGAAACTTAATTGTATCTTTCACGTTTAATAAATATTGTCATATTTGCTGAATTTATATCAGGAAATGTAAATATTTTTTTATCGTAACTTAGACATTAAATAGTTTTACGTTTTTATAATTCATTGTTAAAAATATTTTTATCTATAAGGTATTTCTGTATTTAAAAATATGTAATGACATTTTTTCGTAGTACATCGATCGTGTTATATTTAAATGTGTTTATCTTTAATAAAATCATGAAAATTGCGATATTGTAAGCAAATCGTTTATTACATGTATAAACCATATTATGTGAACTTGTGATAGCGCATAATTGAAATAGTAGTCGGTACAGTTCACAACGTGGGTTTTACTCGTGCGATCAGGGATTCAAAGTAAAATTAAGACGACAAAATAATTAGAGTTGCTGATTGTTTTTTAACTGATTAATTACAAACACATAATTCATCCGTAACTGTTTAATAACGTATGATATACATAATTAACATGTAATTATTATAAACAATTTTATATAAGGTCCGAAAGTGATATTTTTGTAAAAATTAAACTTAAGTAGTATTTTCTGAAATGCTATAGATAGATAATCGAGAGATGCTACTGTAATTGCTTTTTGTTACGATAAAACTATTTTCTGTTTATTCTTTGTTTTATAAATAATATTCATATTGTAAAGCAGGGCCCGAATTATATGCTGAACATCATTGATGTAAATAAATTAAAAAGTAAAGCTCAACTTTAATTTTTCACTTGTAGTTACTATATACATACAGAAGTGTATGCAACAACTATTGTTTGTCACAGTGTCAAGGATGATGTAAATTTTGGCCGCATTGGGTACGAACTTAAGTAGAAGCAGTTACCAATTATGCATATACATAATATTTTCAATAAAGACCATTTATTATTATTATTATTACATAATATATCACTCGAGCTTAGATGTTTGATTTCATTTACATTATGTAGCCTTAATCAATAAAACGCAAATTAATATCATGTATGACCTCCTCAAGCTTTAACTGCCTGTATATGCAACCAACAATTTTTCGCAATGCTATTTTCCCTTATTTTTTTCTCAATTTTTTCAATCGTTATTACTTCTTCAATTTATCCAACTTCATTGGAATTAATTAATTATGGTTGCTGGTAATTCTTTGTCAATTCATCAGTTGTACAATTTTAACAACAAAATAAAATAGCAAAACCTATTTTTGTCTAGTCGCCACAATTCTTTTTCTTCTTCTTTATAAAAGGAAAAACTTAATGGTTTTCATTTCTTGCTTGCAAGCTCTGGAACTTGACTAAAACCAGAGACGTATATATTAACTATGATTAAGTAAAATTGATATAAGTGAGAGGTGAAATGGCATTGCGCATGTATGAAAACCAGCTATAACCATGCAAGAATAATACAAGATAAGAACTAAAAAAAAAATTGCAAAGCATAGGCATAGAAGCAATGAGATCAGTAAAACGAGTCAATGAATCTAATGAATAATATTTAATAAGCACTGAAGTTAGATTAAATTGAAATAAATGGGTAATCTCTGTAATTTGCCATACAAGTCCATTCTCGTGCTTACTGTGACTACTAGATAATGCTTGAAGAGCGCTTTTGGAATGAGTGATTATAATGGATTTCGAGATGTTTTCCATTTCTATCTTCTTAAGTGCAATGTGAATAGCTGTCAGTTCACAGGTAAAGATGGAGGCATAAAATGGTAAAGCTCCAAAACACTCCAAAAGATTGCAACTGAACCATCAGTAAAAAATGAGGTGTGATCCGGCCACCAAAGGTTGACCAACTCCTTAAAGCTATCATTTATAATGTTACTTGGAAGAGGAAAAAATTTAAGATTCTAATTCTACTAAGTATTAAAATTAATAGAGGGCCTATAGGAAATACTTGCACTATAATAAACTTCTTGAAAGGAAAGGGAGAAACTGATTACACTCCAGGAAAGATTTTAGAAGAATCGGAAAAAAATCTGAATGTATTCCTTTGAGGAAGATAGCTTACAAGGGTTTCAATATTTTCTGTAATAAGATTTCCATCAATTGAAAGTTTTTTCATAAGTTATTTGCTAGCTAGGAATTTTGCATATTGTTTAGAAAGAAAATTTTGACCAATGTGGGAAGATAGAAGAGAGATACCATCAATAGCACAATAGCTCTTACGAAAGCGAAACATGTATTTAGTAAATAATAAATGGTGTTTATACCATCAATCTAAGCAGTTTTTAATAAGGGACTCAAATGTTCTTCTCACATTGGAAACCAAGGAAATAAGCCTGTGGCTACTATAAGAATTAGAAGGTTTATTCGTTTTGCGAATAGGACATAATTGAATATATTGCCAAGAATCAGGAATCAGATCCCCATCTAATATTTTAGTGGAGATCAACTAAAAATAATTTTGCACTGCGACGGAGTTGAATTAACATGGAGTATTTTATATTATCATGACTTGGGAATGGTATCTTTAACACTAGTTAAAGAAAAATCCAATTCCTCCATGGTAAAATGCTTATCAAGGAAATTTATAACACTAGAAGGCCGATTCAAGATTGGTTCTTAAAAATCTAAAGCATAGTTTGGAGATATGCGGAGAAAATTATGCAGTACGCTCCCAGAGATGGAGGAATGATGTTCCGCAGGCAATGATATTCTTTCAAATTTCCCAACTTCCTTCCAAATCTGCGTAATAGAAGTGTCTCTAATAGTAAAACAATACGCTCGAAATTATTGACGCTTCTTCTGAACTAAAATCCTCTTAATTCTTGCTACAGCTCTTTTAGCGATGACATAGGAAAAATAAATTTTTGAATTAAAAAATTCCTAAGCTTAACCAGCTTTGTACATTGGAAATCTCTCCATGGACAAGGCCCCTGAAAAGACGCCTTCATTTTATAAGGAATATTATCGCGCGCTGCGAGTCGCCACTGTTGCACAACAACATAGTGCTTATTGTAATGCCACCACGCAAATATCTATAGAACTATAGCCATACAACACGTAAGTTCGCCTAATTGTTGACAGAAGTACATGGTGAAATAAGGTTTTAAGGTTGGCCATCTTTATTTTACAATAATTTGACATTTATGGTCTGTTACGGTTAGTGTCGTTTTCTTGTTTTTCTTCAGGACTTAAAATTAAAAGAATTAAGAAAACCACGTATTTGTGCTGTTTACCATAAATTATCCAACAAATTGATTTAATAGTAAAATCTCATGATATAGCAGACAACTCTAACGATCTTTATAACACATTGGGGACTTATGCCCATCCCTTTATTTAGTTATTGTTTATCAGAAAGTTAATAGAAAGTAAATTACAATTTTGTGCATTACGTTAAGGAATAATAATTGAAGGGATGAATTATTGTCTCTTTCAACTTAAAATCTACATTATATCATCTATAAATATTTGCAAATCATGAACAACAACTATGAACTATTATCTAAAAAGGAAACCAGTAGGACCAATGTAGATCTTATAAAAACCTTAGAACGGAGGTGTGGAGGATATATATTAAATCCAAGCAGTTCTCTGTACGATTTGGAAGTTCTTGCGGAAGATGTCTTTGTTAAAAAGCAGTTTGACGAATTAGTAAGTCTTTGAGATTTTATGTTATAAATTAATACTGATGAATATTCTTAGCGATGTGAAATGCCAGGTACTCCTAGATCTACATTTCTTATGGTGTTTAGTCCCGATGGCAGTAAGGTAGCATCAACACATGGGAACCATAATATCTATGTTACCGATGTAAGAAGTGGTAAAAATATAAAAACATTAATTGGTCATCCTCGAACACCGTGGTGCATAGCCTTTCATCCAACATCTAACCAAATCTTAGCTTCAGGCTGCCTTGGCGGTCAAGTTCGAATATGGGACTTAAGTGTAAGTATTGCAAGATGTAATCGTAAATATATCGATTGGATATTGTTCAAGAATATATAGTATAAACAAATGTATTAAAAAAGTCTATATATACCTAGAGTAACCACCTCTAGGTTTTGCCTGGATTTTCAGGGCTTCAATCTCTGATTTTTAGTCTTTGGATCTTGCAACATTATTTTAGGATTGTACTGAATTTTTAATGTTGATGAAAATGTGCAGTATTTGCTAAAAGCCGCATGCAAAGCAGAATAGTTTGTTTTAGTTTTACCATTTGCCCCAATATATTTTGCAAGCTCTGTTTTTGTATTTGTAAATGTTTATTCTAGCTCAACGTTGAAAACTGTCAACCCTTCTGTAGTACCCTCGTTGCGAAGCACTTTTAAAATGATAGAACAGGGTCATGTAGGTCGCTTTTAGATAATGCAAAATTGTTTTTTTGTTAACTTTAATTGTACTGTCGAATTTTTTCTGTTGTGTTTGAGTTATAAGCAAGCATTTAGAGTTAGTCTAGACAGCAGGCCAAGCAAGTGACAATGCATCTATGAAATTGAAGTAGTAGAACAGAGAATCTATTGTTAGCAACATTAGAAAGCGCTGTTGGTATATGAGATTATTTAGACCATATACAAGGGACAGCGGGAAGTGGGTACACCCTGTAACTTTTTGTTTATTCTTGGAGCACTTCTGCTGGACGGCGTTGCCTATTTTTTGGATGTTAGGATTTAAGTATTTTTAATAATTTTTTTAGTACTGAAATTTTTAAGATAATTAGCACGAAACACAATAAAATATTTAATTCTTTGCGCTGATTTTTAATGATATTGCTTTCGACGTAATTAGCATTTGCAAATTCGTCATTTATGTTAATAAGTAACTAGGTTCTTGTCTCTTTCTATTGGACTAAATCAGAAATTCTCAACTTTTTTTCTTACATTGATCCCTTTTAAAAGAATGGCTTTATTATAGTAGAGCGGGTGCGCTTATTGTTTGCTATAAAGTTTCAGAACTAGGATAAGATGTTAACTACGAAAATTTTTAATGAATGAGCGTGTAAAATGCGTAAAATAATCCGCTGATTCGAAAGATATAAAAAGTACAGGATCTTCTATTTAGTAACCAAAGCTAGGGACACTTTCGCTTAGACCGGAAGTAATTCGATATTAAAAATTATCCCAGAAACTCCAAAATTAAAATTTAAACTTAAGTAATAAATGTGTATCCACTACTCGTATAGTTGTATCGTTGTAAGGACTATAGTTGTGGAGAGATTTGGGCAAAACAAGCCGCCCTCGTCCAAATTTCAAACTTTCAATATAATTTCTATTTTTTGCAGTTTTTTATTAAGATTGATTAACTTTCAACGATTGCTTGTAACTCAAATACAAAAATGAAAAGGAATTACAAAATCTTGTTAGAATTGATCGAAGAATGTAAAAATATCAAAATGTACAAAATATCTCATTAAAAAAAAATTAAAGTTCAGCCTCCATAGTAACGTAAACAACAATATAGTTGTTTACCATACTACGCCACAGTCCTTGCTATCATTATTCTCCATAGTAACGTACATTAACAATGATGTTCGATGATAGCTTACTTAAAACCAAAAAATTCTTATTTGAACACTTAAGAAAAAATGTTTAGTGGTTTAAAAAATATTTACATGTTTATTTATCGCGTAAATGAGATAAATTGAAGAAAGAATGAATTAGTATATATTTTTTTTTAAGGGCGGAAGCGAGACTTGGACATCAGAAATACCCACTGTAATTGCCTCAATTGCATTTCATCCGGATGATCGATTATTAGTCATAGCTACTTACAATGAACTTTACTTCTGGGATTGGAGTAAGCCTGAACCTTTTATGCATGTTGCTACTGGAAGTATTAAGGAGAAAGTAAGATAAGTGAAATATTATCTACGGGTATGTTACATACTTTGCTTTAGGTTCGTTATGTAGCGTTTGACAAACTTGGTCAGAAACTTATAACGGGTATATCAAACAGTCCACAAACAAGATGGGAGCGAGTAAGAACTGCCGTACCAGTACCACGACAAGTTGATAGGTCCGCTAATCCGTATAGACGTAGAATTACGCCGCGTTTAATTAGTAGCATACCTTCATTAACTCATTCTTCTGAGGTTAGTAGATTATTAATAAATATAATTAAATATTAATACCTTTATTTTATCGATTTACGTTCGAAGCAGTAATCTCTTTATCTATGCCATCACCAATATTGTGACGATTTTGTAAAAGAAACTTGTTTAATTGCTGCTATATTTAATGATATTAATCGTTCGTACGATTTTGCTAATTTGTTTTTATTTTAGAATGTGCAAAGTACAAGCACAGCCACGGCTAGAGAACCATTAACGACAGTACCGGAAAGAGAAAGAAGGATTACTGCTTGTTATCGAAACTTGGTTAGAGAATATGAATTACTTGTTCATAGATACTTGCAGATCTATCGTCCTCCTACAATGGTAGGTAAACACAATTCACATTATGTGTGTGAACGATTGTTATATTTTCATAAGACTCCACCACTAGTTTTTCATCTATTCACATGTTGTTAAGTAAATTTATTTGTCAAAAAAGTCTTGGGGGGAGTGGAAAACGTTTTCTTTTCTTCTTTGTACCGGGTAATTCATTAAGAGCGTCCTAGAACTAGGAATGTCGTAAAACTAAAAAACTTACTACATAGTAAGGGCAAGTTACAAATTTTATTAATGACACTTTGTGTAGTGGAAGAAGCGCACTTTATTGTGAAAAGAATACTTCACATATTCGCTATATACCTACTTTTTTACTTTAAAATTGCAAGAATTTAGTTGTATATTATTGTAAATAACAATAATGTTGCTCTGTACCTTTCTTTTTGAAAAATCATTACGAGTCTGTCTAGTCGTTGCAAAATTCCCCTAATTTGCTCCTCTCTAGTAATGATTCTCATTCATCTGTCTTAAGGGAATTGGTCCAAACGCATGAGAAAAACGTGCACTAGTAGAGACACACGTTCATCGTATCTCTTTGTCGTACGAAAGGTGCATTTCATCAACTTAAATTTTGCACATTTGTAACTTTATTGCAGTTTGTTTGTTGCAATTGTTTCTCAGTGGTCCGCTTTAATAAAGAGTACAGTTACAGTGAAAACATATCTGAGGTGTAATAAAGAAGGTTACCCAAATTTAGATTTTCCCACTCTTTGCCTTTCCTAATTGGGGGAATTTGTTGATTGACGTTGCCATTTGATAGTTTCATTGTATTCCGTTGGTTCGACCTATCTTTAAACCCTGGCTATAGTTAAATTTTAACATATTTTCCCAAAATCTTTAATATTTATAGAAAAATCTCACTTTAATTTTTCCATTTGACGAACGCTTTGTGGCGGTCATTGTTATTAACATGTTAAAAACGTACTTATATGATCTTATTTTATTTTAGATCGACCAAGGGACCGATCCCATGGAAATAGATCTTAGTAGTATTGCCGGCAGCAGTAATTCATCCGAGTCCACAAATCCTGGCAATTCGCAATCTCGAACTTCCGCAAGTACAAGTACGGAGAGCGTATTTCCTGCATCTACCTATCACAGTTTCAATTCACTAGTAAATGATGCCAATCATCGTGTTTCAACTGCATCTACCAATCCTTTATCAGGAATATTATTTGACACTACTTCTAGAATGAATTCATCACAGGGGTCACCTTTAAGTAGGTTATGTACATCAGTTAATGATAGTTACAATGCTACTTTGGGCAGTTCTTCAAATACCATTGAATTAACTGCATTCCCCGAAACTTCAGACAGGCCCATTAATTTTACAACATCGCAGAACAGCACCGCAAGCATAAATAGTGTTTCACCATCATCGCAAATTTTAGATTCGGCAATATCTAATCTTCGAAATGATACGCTTACTTCAAATTCACAAGAAGTAAGATTGTCACCTAATACTGTACGCAATGTATCATCAGAGAAGAATGAGAATCTAACCAAAAATATTTCAGGCCAAAATAGTGTGCCAAATTTACCGAATTGTTCGTATACATTTCGAAAATTGCATCAGCAAAACAATAGCAATGACTCAGAATTAGCAGAAAATGTTTCCAATACTTCTACAAACATTTGTGAGCGCCTATTGTCAGATTCTGCGATACAAGAAGAACCTTTGCGTAGCTTAGATAATTCGGTATTGTTAGATTCTACGCCGTTTAAAACAAACAAAACACAAGTTAAAAAGGAACAGTTCGATTCTAAAGTAGTTGATTTACCAACATCAAGTAGTAAGAGAAATTCACTAAGTGGTCAATCGACAACCACTAAATTAAAAACGCAGTCTCCAACCTCATTAAACAATCTTACAAACTTAAATAGCGACATGGCTTGTGAAGTTTTAAGAGGGACAATACATGTTCCCCGTAACATTATCGATGCAGTGCATCAAACTAATCTTCAGAATAGGGAACGTTGTGTTGAATACGTGGAAAGTAATAAAAAGAATATGTCAAAGCGGATGGAGCAGGATGATACATCAAAAGAAACACGTTTGGGAAACCAAAATACGTTACAAGATTCTAGTCTTTTTGACCTGGAACCTAGACCTAGTACTTCGGGATTTCGCGCTACACCTTTTGAAAATTATGATGATTCAAATTCAGGTGTTAATTCTAAATTATACTTGCCAAAGCAAGACAATACAAAATTTTACGAACACACTCGCAAAAGAGACTATCCTTCACTTCTAAAGAAGAATAGGCGACCTTTTATCGATTCATCGTCTGATAGCAGTTCTGAAGAAGAGTTGGCCACAAAACGACTACGTACCGCAAAACTTTGTTCTCTCTCTTGTAGAACACCCAATGTAAATACAACCCATCGCCCTTCAGACATCACTAACAATTCAGGACCAAGTTCTAGTAACAATAATAACACGGGGCCGGCAGAAAGACCTTTAAATTTTAACCGTGAATTGGAAGTTTTGGTTACTGATCTACTAATGGACAATGAACATACACAAAACCCTACTTCTTCAAATACTTTTAACGCCAGCAAGAATGGTTTAAAATCGAATGTTGAAAGTGGAGCTCGTCAGACCTGCGGAGAAAGTTTCCCGTTATCAACTAGTGATGCACAATGTAGTAGTACAACAGCAACAGATAAAACTGAATGCTCCACAAGCACTGAGAATTCTGGATCACAAACACCGAGTTCGGCAATATACACGCAACCAGGAAACCACAGACTTAATAGATCAGGTAGATTTTTTTCGCATAGAGTGTCTGCCTTTTATCCAACTAGAATACAGAATTTTAGACCATTCTCGCGGTTGAGGCGTAGTAACGGTTACTTATCTCCTACAGTAAGAAACAGACTTCGGATATTGAATACGTTAGAAAATCCTAGTAGATTGGGCGCTTTTGCGCTTGATGAAGTAATAAATTACTCTGAAAGAGTGGCTACGGAAGACATACCAGAATCAGATATAGGATTTCACCCGTTTGATCCGCCACCGGAAGTTGCTTCTATTAATCCAGAAAACATCGGGATAGGAAACATGTATTCTAATATTGTGCAGGAATTAGAATCTAGTTTGAATGATGTTAGAAATATAAGAGCTAGTAGTAGGCTAGGTGAAACGTCTGATATGCTGAGCAGCTTTTCCGAGCGCTTAGAAAGTATTATGAATCAATCAAATACAATCTTAAGAAATTTGAGAACGTCAATTGATATACTGCAACCAAATCACCAAAACGTTACGGCTCCCGCTAGTGACATCGACCCCACTCAATCATCCTCTACTAGAACCAATCAACCACGAATTTTATTCAGTGATAGCAGTTTTTATTTAAGGGAACAAACACATAATCAAACAAGTGACGGAAGATCTGGTAGGCCTACAACCGGTCTATTGGAAAGATCTACGTCACAGGATGAATATACCAACCATAATGGTAGTAGTTCTGTAGCTTTTGATCACACTTATCCTCTTAATTCTCGTAACTCTGATTCTACAGTAAGTAATATGTCACCATTAATGGTTTCCTTACATCTTACCGTGTCGCATATACAAAGACAAGCTAGATTGCTGAGACAACAGGTTGAAAGTATAGAAAGAATAGACCGCGCAATGTTGGAAGTGGCTCAACTACAAATGATGAGGCAGATGTTTATAGAAATGCAATGCTATTTTAGAGCGATACAGTGTAACGAAAATCGAAGTTCATTATCACGGGTTAGACAAATGATGGCAGGTACTAGAATAAGCGATTCTAGTCCCTACGACTCGCCAAATGATGATAGTAACGAAAATTCGAGTGTTTCTAGAGAGGACGGAATTTCCAATAGCACCAATAATCCAAATTTACCGCAAAGCTCAACGGTGGCACGTGGTCAGACAAGAAAAACTTATCCACGGTGTATGTTTTTGATGCAAAGATATTTTAGAAGAGGTTCTGCTGGAAATATTTTTCAAAGGCGGTGTCTCTCCAGAGAAAGAGTTATAAGAAGACACTCTTTTAGAAGATCGTATAGTTACCGTTCCCTAACTTCTAGGATGCCAGTAGAATTAAGTCGTCATCTGGGAAATGTTAATCAGTTATCATCAGATACCTTGCGTTCCATAACACGTAGGTTAGAGAGCTTCCTTATGGAACACGGCAGACATATAGGTCGGGTACTAGAGCATACTAGGAACAGTACATCAACCGATAAAGATGAATATATTATGATGTTGAGACTGAATCAATGTAGAAATAGGATATTAGGACAAGATTTTTATAGCAATTCTAATATTAGACGTCAAACAAATAGTGTTACAGTTGATGGTTCGACTCGATACAACGCAAGAGACATGCTAACTACTGCGATTGAAAACTTAAGCCGTCATATTATGAACGGTACAAATATTACACCGTCTCTAAGAGCATCGATATGGAATGTTATTGATCTGTCACTCCTGTTATCAGAGATTTTATTACTGCAAATTGTTGATTCCATACCTCCGCCTTCCGGTATGAATCTTGATTCTGAACGTGAAAGCTTATCGGCTAGGATCGATCAAATGTGCAGCAGAATGTTACAAAATCGATTGAGCGGACAATCTCAACAACTCACTCGTAGTTTAAGACTGACACGATTAGCTGTTCGACACGCATCTCGTGCCTTAAACCAAACATATACCGCACGAAGAAATTCACTGCTTCAAACTAGTCACAACAGGGATCAGAGAAGAATGTTATTGGAAGAAATTAACAATTGCCTTCGAAATATACGTAGGCATGGAGTAGCTACTCAAATGTCAAATCAAAGGGCCGGTGCAAACTTCGAAAATTTATCCAGAACTGAGTGGTTTCGTACTATTCACAGCCTTATAACTAGGTACCGATGTTCAACTTTATTAGAAAATTCTCAAATCAACACAAACAATAACAATGCTAATACGGACAACGCGGTGCAAACAGAAGCCCACCAAGGCGTTGAAAATAGTAGTAATTATTCACTAGCTAGTAGTGACGATGATAATGAATCTTGGTATAATAATAACCAAACAAGTAATACTATGTCTGATGTAATAAGCGATCGTACCAGACCTTTGTATAGAACAAACAATGTGAACCTATTTAACCTTCTGAATACTGAAGAGCAAAGTTCATCTAGAGGTCGTCCCTGGAATGTTCCTGTTGTTCAAATTAACGATATACCTATTTCCCAATATGAATCACAATGGCATTCTAGGATGTTGACAGGTAGACAACGCACACCCGAGAGGTATTCTGAGTTAAGAACGGTTCCCGTTGGAAGTTTTTATCGGCCCCGATTTTTGCATCCACTTCATGCTAGTAATCCATTTGAAGCTGATTTTGATGAATCTGTCAGGGAACAAATATACGATAGTGATATTATGACGCCTATTACACCAAATCATAGAATCCAGGTGTGGGAATTTTCATCAGGAATCATTCCAAATATTAATAACGGTACGGGACGGAGGGAAATGGCAGTGTTTTCATATTTGGTCACTCTAGCAATTACATTTCCTCCAAATGTATTACTCGTATAAGGAAAAGATCAAATAATTTGTTTCATGCAAAAGTGAAGCCAACATAAAATTCAGATATCTGCATTCAGTAAGAGTGGGAAGTAAAGCTTTATCGTTTCTAATCGTAAATCGTTCTTATTTCCAGCTTCTTTAATAACATAGCAACCTCATAGAGAATCTTCCAAAAATATTTCCTTATATATAGGGCGATCAATAAGCCGCGAACTAAAAGTGTTAGCTTGCCCCTATATAAACATGGTGTTAGAATACCTTCGAAAAATACAGGATGATCAGTACTGAACATCAAATTACCAAATTCAAACATCTAATATTTTTCGAATGATGCATATTTTACGTTGAAAGTAAAAGAGATACTTACAATTAAGCGCGAGTCTTGCATTTGGATATTGTTTGTGCTGTTAGTACTGTTTGGTTACCGTAACAACAGGCAGCCGACAATCATTTAAATTAAGAGAGGTGAGAAACGACAAAGTTCAATCCTATCTTACTCCCACTCTTGGAATGTTAGTTGTTCGATTAAAATGCCTTTTTCAATTTCAAGAAATACAAAAAAAATTCCTGCTGCTATGGTTTCACTTTCACAATACTTAACCTCACACATTTTAAAAATGTTATTCTTATTACGCCAGCTGAAAACACTGTCATCTCTCTTAATAATTTTTAACATAAATATATCGTATATTCAAATTTAAATTGTATTTTTTAGCTCTAAAAAATGTAGTCGTGAATGAATGCAAAATACACAATGACGCTAGCGTTGACATTGCTAATAATGGTAATATTCTGGTAACCTTGCTGCCTTCCGGAGGATACCTTAATGGAACAAATCGATTAGGTAATATTACATTAAACTGGTTACAACACATGCTATAAACGTATAAGTATACAATTAGAATTTAAAATTAAAGTCGTACGAATGAATCTAAGTGAACATGTAACTGACTCAAAGTAATGTAATTTTTTCAAATTTTACTCGTTTTTATTTTAAATCTATTAATTCGTAGGTACTGTTTATTTTTAATTTACATATGATTTCTATATTTTGTATCCATATGAAAGTTTGGGTTTCATAATATAAATTACAAGCCACTCCGTAAAAGCTTTGTATGTAGTAAGTTAAAACAGAACAAATTTGAAATGACACAAGATCAACATCGGTGCTCATTTAAACGATGGATGAAAGATTAAACCATATTGTAACAAATCTATTTGGTGCGCAGAATAGATTCAATAAAGTTCTACCTTCCGTTATATATATTTGTTACTAGAGTTGGTTACTTTTCCATAGCTATGTCTATATGTAAATAAATTTTACATTTTGACTATTTGGTAAATTAAAATTTGTATAAAAAATTACATTTTGCAAAATTATAGTTAATAAATAATTTCTTTTTAGGAGTATACAGCTTAAAATGGGAAACTTTGGGCCAATGTCTGTATGTAACAAACTTTGAACAGAATGCTGTATCCGTCTCCTTATCTCCTTTGAGTAGACATCTAGTTGTTGGCTTAGCGTCACGACGAGTATCGGTTATGCCCAGCGAAAAGTGGACCATGGCAAGAATTTTTCTTTTAGATGATATTTCGAGCACTTCCAATCAGCTGTTTCCAATAAGGGAAGTAGAGCAAAATCGAGATCCGAATTACATGAGTGTGAACTGCATACGTTGGCTACCGGTTTCTGGGCAAGGTTTAGTTTACGCTACTAATACCGGACAGTTAAGGATATTAACATAACTTTGATCTGATAAGAATAAGTGATATTTCTCTAGTGATTAATCGTAATTTTAATACTTTTAAATAGAACATATTTTATTTATCGATTAATTGTTTTTACTAAATTATTATTTATGAGCATCTTATTCTATTTTGGTCATTGTACTGTAACCACGTTCAGTAAGATTGTAGTTATTTGGATAAGTTGACTTAACTAAGACTAAGTAGCAGCTTTATGAGGTTACAAATAAACATTTTTTTGTATTAGCATTGATTTTTTCACATCATAACAGCTTGTATATATTTTTTGAAAATATCCTCAATAAACATTTGTCTGTTGCAATACAATTTGTTTGATTGGGAAAAAAAAAATAAATATTCGTAAACGCAGCAGGAACAACATCTGCTACTTGCATTAGCTTGTTTTTGGTCAGGCTAATTTAATACAACAAGGCAGACAGGATTAAATTGAGCTCTCATTTGATATTCCAGCAACATATTAAAGTTTCTGCCTTTCCGCGGATCATATCGTTTATTTTGCTCAGTTCTTCACTTTCATCAATTTCTGCTAGACGACGGAATCGTATAAAAATTACTGCCGCCAGCTCCTTAAATAAAGTAAATTTACTAATAGATAACAGAATAAGGCAGTGTAATCTTCAAAGATGTTTTTTTTTTTTTGTTGTGATCCATCTTTTAATAGGTTTTTATCTAAGAATAGCTCAATTCTTTGAGTGTATTAACCATTAAGTGAAATATATTGAGATAAATAATGAAAATGCATTTATACCAAAAGATGATACAGTCAAAAGTATCTAAATGATGTTCAGGATTTTATTGAAAAAATAAGTTTGAATGTAACAATTCTAATATCTAATTAAACATATTTTATAGTTCTTTGCTTCATCTATTCTGTTTACCCCCATTCTGCGATTCTGTAACCACCTAATCATGGGCATAACTTATATTCAAATAAAAATCTAAGAAATCATAATCACAATAATTGTTTAAAGAATACAAAAAGTGGCTTAAAAATTAATTTTCTTAAATCTACCATCACATACGCTTAATTTACGATGATAAGAAATACAGCTCTATAACGTATAGAAAGAGTTCCAACACATACGGTAACTAACAAATAGAAATAAACACATTATAGGTCCTTCGGAATTGCATAACTACAAGCTGTACATTAACAAATCATTAAGTTTTCCAATTTTACTAATTAATATTCGTAGGTTTTGGTGTAATCTGTAGTAAGACGAATAAACACGAGTCTGTCTAATCTCTACTAATTTCCCTTACCTTGCTCATCTCTATTATTAGTGATTACACCAAAACATATCTTCAACATCAAGTGTGTTTCCACAGTCATTTCTGCAAAACGTGCCCGTCGTGAAGAAAAAATATGCTTATATTCAGAAAACGAGCGTTCTACATCCAGTGATGTTATATTTGCATAATTAAAATAATCTTTAAAACAACTTAACGCATCTGTAGACGTACCTTCACAAATATGTATTAGATTGTCAAAATCTGAATCCTTATCTAAAACACTTTCGAACTTCATTAAGACACTTTCATTTTTTGCGTCGTCTACAGCACATAGTTGTGCGTGAACACCTTTCACGATTTGCACTGATTCCTCTAAGGACAGCGACGAATTTTCTAATTTTGTTATTGCTTCCTCTAGTCCCAAGTAATTCTTATGAATAGTTTGTAATTCTGTTTTAATCCGAGCAGCTTGAAATTTTTCCTGGCTTGTGTTGACAGTTGCACTTTGCTTTGGATCGAATAATAAAACCACATTCTTTATTTTGTCAAAATATTTATGGTAGTAAAACCCTGCACGTAACCATGTTCCCCAACGTGCCAAAATCCTTCGTGGTGGTTCAGGGGTATGGGGACACAATTTGTGAAATTCACGAATACGTTTTGGGGATTTGAGGAATACAGCATTTGTACTCGTTATTAATGCATCTACCTCTGGATAACATCTACGAATCTGTTCTGCTACAAGATGTAGAGCACAGATTTTACAAGTAATATATAAAGAGTTACTGCATTGCTTCTTGAGAGATCGACCCACAGAAGACATGGTTGGGGCACCATCTGTCATAAACATTAAAACTTGTTCTCTTGAAAGTTCAAATTTTTCCAATGTATTTAATACCACCCCTGAAATTTTTTCAGCATTACATTGTTCTACTCGTCTGGATGCTAGCAAGATTGACGAAGATGGTTGATGTGGTTCCATTTTACGTGCCATCACATTAATTACAGAATACTTTTTACAGTCAGTTGTTTCGTCCACACATATCCACAGTTTTTTATGTTTCAGTTCGTCTTTAATTTTATTTTCTAAATGTACACGCACAGATGGTAAATAATTTCGTAAGGTGGTCCTGCTCGGTAATGTAATATTGGCGTATTTGTTCCAAAATGAAATAAATGAATCGTTGTTTAACAAAGTAAACGCCAGATTACACTGAATCATCGTTGTACATAAATCAAATAAGAATTGTTCGTATTTTGCGGCGACACCGGTTTTGATATTATTATGGTTTGCACTTTGCACATGCCGTTTACAATGTGTTTGTGACCAACACGTTAGATATATATCACACACTAAACATTTAATTTTTACGCCGTCGTAAGTTAAATCCGGATAAGCCTTAATGAACCCATTCACTGTCTTTAATGATAGCTGTTTTCTCAATCTACGTACCTTCGACATTATTAGAAAACAGGACACAAAGTACTTCCCTGCTACTATTACGTACCCTCCAAGCGGCACCGAACTAGATGCTAACTAGCAAAGATAAACTAACCAACTGACTAGTGCTTTACATGCGAGAGTCCATTCGTTAACTCCGCCGATGGTGTACACCCGAATTTGCCTACTCTAACAATGACTAACTGTATGTATCGTCGATAACCAAAACGTTGATAAAGTTGGTTGGAAAGCTGTTGTTATTGTCTGGTATATTGGTTGGTTGGAAGACAACTTTTGTACCGGACCGTGGTTGGAAACAAACCTTATGTTAACCGAGAATTCGATAACCATTCAACCAAATTCAGCGCTGATCGTAAATATCTAACCTCTTTTGTAGAAGAATTCATAGGATGTAAAGGTTCCAAGAAAATATTATTTAAATAATTGACACGATGGATGATGATAAATCTATGAAACTGGTGCAGCAGGACTCTAATAATTCATTTAAATGGAAAGGTACGCTGTATACAGTGTTGTAAAATTTATCTATTTATGAATTTCTAGCTGGTTTGTTTTTGGTCGTTGTTAGCGGCATTTCAAGTTTAGTAGGGTTTGGTGCAACTTTAGCTGCAGCTAAACGAAAAGATACAAAATATTTTGATAAAGGAATGATAGACCCCGTCCATTTACACACGACAGGCGTCAATTTAGCATTAAGGGCTCTTGGATGGGGCACACTTTATGCAATTACCGGCACGGGTATATTGACCTATAGCATTTGGAAACTTTCGGGTGCAAGAAATGTAAATATAATTACTAAACATTCTGTAGATCAGTCTGACTTCTTAAAATTCAGTTTACAGAATTTCGCTATAAAATAGGTAATGCACTGCCGAAAATAACAAAAGAAACACCAGGAGAGAGAACAGAATTTAATGGATTAACTGACTTATTAGATTATCTACAATCCAAAAAATAAAGTTTGCCATAATTGGAAGCAATTGTGTAGTAGGTAATATCTTCTGTGTATATAGGAATGCTATTTATTGATTATATCTTGGCAAAATCGTTAATAAAATTGCAAAAAATCTAGCCCTACGATTAGACAGAATTTTTTTATTATTATTAAGTTTAAATTAAGAAATATATAATCCAAGATATCTACAAATGTAATTCTTCGCCGGCAAAACTTATTTCAATACTGGCATGCTGTGGAATGTTCTATCAGGAGGCCAATTCTCGAAAGCAAGAGAAGTGATTGACCGCGTTCCCATCTCCTATTCTCGGACGGGTATGAAACGGTCATGCAGGGGAAACTATATAACAGTGTTATGAACTTTAGTACCTGGGCAATTTAGGACATTTCTTCTATATTTATATAAAATGTTGTGAGAGAATATCATCTCATTTTATTGCGGTCTGTTTATTTTGAGGAGACACCATGGTTAGTAAGATGAGATGCTAAATCTCTCGCATCAATCTCATACATATGTACTAAGTCGGTGACGAACGTTAATGGCCTTTCAAACTTGAACTATGAAATTTTTAAGCTCCCATGGACGGCCGCCAAGGGAATTTGTTGCCGATGGCTGTGTATAATATTGAAATATCCGCAATCTCTATGGGGTTTGAAAGTAATACCTGATCGTGAATAGACGCAAGAATTTTTTTTAATTTTTCGGGGGCGTTTTAACCATCGTGGAGGTCCGCGAAGGAATTTTGTTTTCGACTGCTGTGTGCATTATCGAATTATCCGCTATCATTGTGGGGTTTCAAAGTGATACTGGTTCATGTGTAGATTCAAGAATATTTTTAATGTGTTTTACGGGGGGCGTTTTAACCTCCGTTGATGGCCAGCAAGGGTTGCTATCTGTAATTTCGTTTAACAAAAAGCGACACCGTCCGAACCCAGAATACGTTTAGTTTTAATATGTATGAAATATTTAAGAAACTATCGTTTATAATATGCAAAAATATACTACTTTTAATATTAATTCAATATTTTTGTACCAGTTGGGAATGGCTTATCGATTCTCTATTTTCTTAAACTTTTTGCTTGCGATTATTGCGGATCAACATTATTCTCAATACCGACATATTTCCCAGAATAGGTAGTGCGCCCTAAGAAAATATTTAGTAGTCGTAATTAAATGATTAATATCCATAAATAAAACGTTGAATATAATAAGGAGCAAATGAATTGTAAATTTACCGCAAGAAAACGAAGATTCGTGTCACTTAGTGTCAACAGTAAGTATATTAGTTTTTCCGGGTGTGCGACCCTTTAAAGTGCAGCTTTCAATTTTATTCCTTCCACGTGGATTGAGGCGTATTCTTCTCTGGCACGTATAAATATCCATAAATTTTAAATTTCCACAGCCAGGTAAAAGGAATATGGATCTTCCAGGGATAACATAAATTTTTTGAAATCTCGATTATTTTCTGTTAGACAAATCTAGGCACAATGGAAACCTGTCCATAATGGAAAAAGATATAAAATAATTTTATTGACTCAAAATCAATCCTTTACGCAGTAATACATCGCGCACTATTTTTAAGAACTGTATTTATGTATTCCCGACGTAGAACTTTTCTTTTTTATGTACTTAACTACTTTTACTTGCATGTTATTTAAAATAGATACTTATTTATTGTAGAAAACATGATACTAGTATAAATAATAAATGTTGCCTACATGGATACGAAGATAAGTGTGGGGTAAGGTATATTGTCATGTTTTCCATTATGCAACCGCAGATATAAAGACTTTTCAGATTGCAGGTTGTTTTTCGCTGCAAATTAACTAGCCATCAAACGCTTTTATTTTAATAAGGAACTTTCTATATAAATACAACTCGGTACGATGTGCGCACATTAGAAACATGTATTTTGCAACATTTTTTGCATGTGCTTTTCTTTTAGGGTGTCAAATACAAACAATTAAATCCTTCAGTGAGTTAAATAACATAAAAAAATTAATTTCGGATTTGATATTTACCCTAAAAACACCGACTAGCGTATCTTCTAAAGTATGTTGGTCCCGCCGTAAGTACCTACCGTTGGGTTACTATGTGAAGAATTAACTAAATAGAATATTCTTCTTCTAGGTGATAAAATTTTATTTTCACAACATTTGAATAAGTACTTAATTAGAAGTCAGTATGTAAATGCATTCCACAATCGCGGAAATGGCATGCCGAAATTTGTTCAATTATTTTTATTAGATCTGAGGTGTGAGGGATATGTAAAATTTTTACAAGAAGTAAGAAAATTTAGTTTAATATTTGTAAGCTTTTGTGATCTCCTAACCAGTCTTTATGATGTAATTATCTTTATATTTATTACATACCACATGTTCGTCTAATACCGCAAGCATGGAAAAGAAAAGCTTTAGATTAGTTAAATTATTCGGAGACGAGTTCGGCACAATACAAAATTATATTGTAATATACAGGATGTTCAGTTGTCACCCGACACGATGCAAGCATGTTTTTTCCTTAAATAAACAGAGTGCTGCGGCGAATTACTTTAAACTTTGTTTTTCCAAATATATTGTCCGTCTAGAAAGTATCCGGAATTTATTATTTTTCATCATTTCAATATATTTATTTTTTGTTGCATCCTAAGACAAAAGTAATGCATCAAGTAGGTTATGCCGACTGTAAGCCATGGCAAAAATCATATAACAACACCAGCTGTCAAGTATTGTTGATTATCAACAGGCTTAATATTTGTGAAATAATGTCGCAAGTAGAAAGAAGAAAGTTGGTGGAATATTTGTATAGAAAAGGTGTTTAAAACGTTGAAAAACTAGTGCAATTGACTGAACTCGGAAAAAGTATATGAGACAATAAATAGGATAAAAAATAGGAGAGATATGAGCCATGGACCAGTTTCTGGAAGACCGCTCAAGATTAGCGGAAACAATCTAAACGCTTTAGTGACTTTAGGAGGACAAAACCCGCGCCTTGGGTTTCGAAAACTGGCTAACAAATTTGGAAATCAACGTCAAATAAAAGCGTGTCCAGAGACTGTCCGCATTTCACTGAGAAGACAAGGTTACTTATCAAGCAAACCAAAAAAAATCCCCGCAATGACACCTCTACAAAAGCAACGAAGAATAGATTTTTGCCAACGATTTCGAGACGATAATTTTAGTGATGTTTTTTTATATGTGACGAAAGTTGTTTTCAGCTTGGTGCAAATCATTTAAAAATCCTATCAAGGGAAAATGTTACCGTTCAAATTTCCAAATTTCCCACAAAAATAATGGTTTGGGAAACAATTTCTCAGCGTGGTGCTACACCTCTCTGTAGAATTGATGGCACCGTTAATAGTGCAAAGTATTGTGAAATTCTTCATGGCTTTCTTCTTGAAACGGCTCGTGCTTTATATCCCGAAAGGTGGCGTTTTCAACAGGATAATGCAAGATGCCATACTTCTGCCTACACTAAAGCTTGGATGCTAGAACAAAACTTGGCAACAATTCCATGGCCAGCAGCTTCTCCAGATCTTAGTCCCATCGAAAACATATGGGGACTAATGAAAATTGAAGTAGAACGAGCAGCACCATGAAATAAAGAAGATTTGATTCGGTCAGTTTTACAAGCCTGGACCACTATCACCGAAAAATATAGCATTGACCTTGTTTCGGGATTACCTGAACGGTTAGTTAAGTGTTAACAGTTAAATGGAGATTGTATTAATGAGAGGAATTATTTGTTGTGATTTTATTATTCAAGTAATAAAAAGTTTTCCGGTATATAGGTGTTAGGCTCTGAAAAAATTTGGTTTCCACTTGTGTGTGTGTGCATATAAAACACCTTTTTCAATAAATTGGCCGTCCTACAGTAATAGTGAAATCGCTATCATTCATGCAAAATAAACAAAAAATTTAATATGCAATAGTGTGCTAAAATAAAACATGCATTATTAATTTCAGGGTAATGATCAACGTCTCTTCGCGAACCCGTATCGTTGGATTGTATTGGTAAATGATATGAAAGACATACCAAAAAACTTGAGCATCTTGGTAGATAGTCAATTTTATGTAGCAAAGAATATATTTCTTAACACATACACAATACATGCGTTATATAAAATTACAAGTTACGACAATTTTTTGATAAATTATGTGGCTATTTGGACTTCGGAATTGGGATTCAATTACTTTAATCGATTAAATATAGCAAGTGGTCGCACAAACTTAAGGAAGAATAATTTCACTCTTTCTATGGTAATTACCAATAAAGATACTTTAAATCATTTATGGGATTATAGGTAATTATTCTAGTTACACGTTAATATACGCTTACTATACCCAAATATTCCTAAAAATGGGGTACCATCAATATGTTTATGTCTTTTATTTTAGGGATAGACATATAGATACCGCATCCAAGTTGAATTTTTTGCTTTGCCATTACGTAATGGATTTCTTAAATGCTTCACATAATTTTATTATTCGCAGTACTTGGGGATATAGAAATCAAAGCACCAATAAGTACGACGGTATGTTAGGAGATTTACAATCAGGTTTAGTTGAATTCGCAGGTAAATAAAAGGCAGATTGTACATTCCCAGTTTTTGCTTATGCGCATGTTCATAAATAATAAAATTGTCCGTTTTCTATTTTCCGACACTTTTATTATTTTTTTCCAAATTTCTATAAATGCCGTCATATTTTAAGGCTCTCCTGTTGTTATAATCGCCGACCGCCTATCAGTACTAGATTATTTAGCTCCCACAACACCAACAAGATGTTCGTTTATATTCAGAGCACCGTCACTTGCCCATATAACAAATATTTTAACATCACCGTTTGACACAACCGTATGGTACTGTTGTTTCCTTTTGGTGATGATTATTGCTGTAGTAGTATATATAATAGTTGTTTGGGAGTGGAAGTATAGGGATCAGAATGTACTTCCAAACACTCCATACGCCTTAAGACCAAAATTCGTCGATGTGTTGGTGATGGAACTTGGCGCAATATGTCAACAAGGTAGCGAAGCCGAACCAAGAAGCACTTCTGGAAGAATAGCCACAATATTTATATTCGTTGCTGTTTTATTTATGTACACCTTTTATTCGGCGAACATTGTGGCGCTATTGCAGTCCACTAGTGAAAGTATTCAAACACTTGAAGATCTGTTAACTTCGCGTATTAAATTAGGTGCTGAAGATATTCCTTACTCGAAGTTTTTCTTCAAGGTAACGTACATTGTTAATTTGACTTTTTGATTAAACCACAGAAAAATATATAAGACGAGTTGGTGTAAGATACCACAATTAGCAAAGAAATTCGAAAAAAAAAACAAACGTTTATGTTGTTAAATGTATTATTAACTTAAGCGAAAAACAATTTACCCCTTTACAATCAAACAGCTTTTTTAACGTCAGAAAAGAGTCATTTTTTCAGCAGTAGCTTTGGTATTCACCCAACAAAATACCTTAAAATTATTTACCAATTTTCACACCTTTTGACTCCATAACCTGCTATACAACGACTGCATATTGACTGCCATCATAAGCACCTTTCTGCCCGTTTTATGCATTTGTTGATTTTATTTATTCACTTCGTTTTTGTGTTTGTTTACTTTTTTCTATTAAACTTATAATGTTCAAGCCGTAAGGTACTAGACTATAAAGTTATTATTATCAGCCATAATCTTAGCAAAATATAACATTGTGGCGTCTTCCTCACACTGGCGTCTTATACCGAATTACCCTTTTACTATTCGGAAAACTAACATTTACACATATTTATACTTATAGATTCAAGCTGAACCAATAAGAAAAGCAATTTATGAACAAAAAATTATTAACGAAAGCCGCAAGCCAAATTTTTTCGATTCCAAAACCGGAATAGAAAAGGTGAAAAAAGAATTTTTTGCATTTCACATAGAAAGCGCTATTGGTTATAAACTTATAGCAGATACGTTTGAGGAAGGCGAGAAATGTAGATTGAGAGAAATATTATATATTACTGAGTTGACCGACCCTTGGATGCCTATAAAGAAGGATTCTAGTTACAAAGAAGTTGCAAAAATTGCGTACGTACATTCAATTTACTTACCAAATTACTTGAATTGAAAAAGCAATTTATTACCGTATAGATTTCGAAGACTACGCGAAAATGGGATGCAGAGTCGTGAATTTAGAAAGGTATATTACGATAAAAAGCCGGTCTGTGAATCCAAAAGTAGCATCGTTACCAATGTTGGGCTGATTGAATGCTACTATGCCTTTCTAATTTTTATAATTGGATGCCTATTAGCTGTACTATTATTACTTTTAGAAATGGTTATGGGAAAAAATACGATTAATTTGGCAATATAGTGAACTCAAAGGATGTTATGTTCTATGGTATTTTAAACAACATCACAACTACTACTTGATGCATATTATGTCGAAATTATAGTTGTATATTTACTCACTAGACATTCACCAACCACCAGTCTTTATTCATTAAAAGCTGTCAAGTTGGTCAAGATAATATTTGTCCTATACTCTAGGGTGGAACTTGTACCGAGGCACTATCACATGATTGTATTGGATAGCTTGCGATTTGAGGAATAACCCTTGATTTCAACCAGATTATACATCTTATGGGTCTTTAACCCAAATAGATGCTACACACGTTTAGGTAAATTTTCTCAATGGAATTAAACGAGATATTTATAAAAAAAAAAAAACAGTTTAATATGTCCACCATTTTGTGGAGGACATAATTGAGGACGTCCTGTTATAGCGTCGAAATATTGAATATTTGTTAATCGTTTCTTAACGTTTCCATGGCATCCCAAATTTACCCAATGAGCTGTACACTAGCGTTAACTCTGGGAGCGTAAACTTGTACCGAGGTTGAGGTGAAAGAATAAGTGTCAATAATTTATTTTCCGCATTACTTTCGTCTTATTCTGTAATACCTTCATAAAAGTCACAATATTTTGTAATAATGCACACGCACGGAAAGAGTTAATAAAGTGAATAAAAACACCAGTCTGAATATTAGTAATATTCATAACAATTAATGAATATATTTACCTAAAATTAAACACGAAATAAGGGCACCTACATTACTCAATCGGTAAACGAAAAATGTAAATGTATAAACCCAATAGATCTCGTATTTAAATAAATACTACATAAATGAAGTACATAACTTTACAGGCACATACTGCTTAACTGCTATGATTGTTTTGCTTTATTTGCAAACAAATAATTTTACATTCTATTATCGAGTAGCTAAGTCATAGACAATTTTAATTTGAAGCTTGTATTGAATTAAAGTAATTGAAATATAACAATATTCATGTCTCTCACTTTTTCATCGTGACGTGCTAATGAATCAACAAAACTTCCAACGATTTCCGCATTCGTTGCACATAACGAATGTGGTCATCGGTTCATCAGCCGATCTGGTCTGAATTTGATTATATGTACAATTTCTTTTCTTACATTTACCACATTTTAATAGGTCCGTCTTAGTACCTTGCACTGTAGCAAGTTGTGCATCGTTTATAGCTTCTTTTCTAAATCTTTCTCGTAGTTGTTTTATCTCATCGTTTGCCATTTCTTCCGCTGTCATAACCGCTAATCTCGAAGCGGATATTGCTCCAATCCGAAAATTCGTTCTTAGCGTTGGATTTTTTGTATCTTTCAAGTTAGAAATCCGGGATCTTACTCTATTTTTATATCGCATATCGGTATTTTTGAATTCTGAAAATATCGCTTCCTCTAATTCTTCCGCCAATTCTTCTGGGGGAGCGCATCCTAATAAAAAGAAAAACAAATTAGCATATAATTGTTACAAAATTAAATTCATACGTCTCGATCATCTCATCCATTTCGACATACGTATCAAAATTAAAGTCATAAAATACTCTGTTCGAATTGATTAATCTCGAGATGAATACAAATCCGGCTTTAGATTCTTTTCTTTCGGCTTATAAATAGAAAATTTATTTTTGGATAATTATCTAAAATCACATGTCAACCGCAGTAGAGCGATTATCCACTGAAGAGGTTTATGTCTTCGAAAACTCTCCACGATTATCATCATGAGCAATCATACTTAGCATAACAAGCTAAATTCATGGTTTGCTAAAAACCTATTCTTATGAACAAATTATATAATTTCTGGGGACAATTTTACGAAACTGGATTGAAAAGTTTCTGTGCATGACAAGAAAAAATCACCAATAATTATTGATTACAATAATACAAAATCAGGCGTTAACACAGTGGACAACATTGTAGGAGCAAATACTGCAAAGAGACACACGTGAAGAGGGCCTGTTAAAATTTTTTATAATACCATAGATATCAGTGCTCTCAATGTGTATTATATAGGGTCACATAAATGAAGAATGGCATGTCGGAACTTGGTAAGTAGCCTACAAGTGCTGAAACAAAGCTACAAACTTTCCACGTCGCAGGGACAACTTTAGAAACTAACAAAATTGAAACACGGCAGACGTTCGGAATGTGCAGAAAATGTTCAATTAGATGAAAAGTATATCAATGTATATAGTATAGTATCAGTTAAGTTTTTGCTTGATGACTAATTTGCAGAGTCCTGCATAGATACATTTTTTCCTATTCCCATCCGAACCGTATCCGCATTTTATATTTTTGGTTATAAATAATACTTAATTGTAATAAAATTATAATAAAAATAAAAGTGTGGGGAACTTTATTCATAGTCGCATGCACAGTATATCCACATCTGATCCGTATCCGCATGCACAATAATAAATATTATCCTCATCTGCAAAAATTTAATGGATATCCGCAGTTTATTGCTGTCGAGGGTTACAAAGCATGAGAGTTAGTCTGTTTATTGTATTGTTGTAGAAAGAAAAATCTTTTCAGAATCGCGATGCTTTGGTTAATACAACATTGTATCGTGTTTCTGATAAATTCTTATAATAATATAGAATATAGTGATATATTCAGGCAGATAGATAAATAGTGATATTACCTTCAAAATCTTCTTTCTCTACTCTCAAAGCAGCTGCAAGCATTTCCCTACATTTAAGTCTGACAGCATCTGTTGTATTTGAACTGGAAGGAAACTGACTAGGTAATTTTTTTTCCTTCTCATCTTTTGCTTTTTCTTCTTTCTTTTTTGACTTGTTCAAGTTAGCTGAGTTTGAATTGCTATTGGACTCCTTATTGTTAGATCCTGACAGAAATTTTTTCCAGTTCTTAATCAGAGTCTTCGCTAAAGTAATCACTTCGTCGTCTGTGGTAGATTTTCTTAGCGCATTTACAGTCATTCCTATTCTTGTTTTTGTTAAAACTTCAAGGTCAACATTAAGTTTTTGGAGTTCTCTAAGTAAATCCAAGGCTTGCTCTTGATTCTGCAAAGATATAAAATTTTTGTAACTCACCTTTTATAATAAACGAGAAGCTCTGGGCACTAATCGATTGTTTACAATGAGCAATATAAAGGGTAATGAGGAAAGCAAAAATACAATGAATATTACAAACATACAGTGCCATCCCCAGAAGTCATTTTGGTTAATTTCTTCTGTATTCTCATAACTTCTTCTTCAACGCTCATAGTTACACAACTTTATTTTCCTTAGGTTTACAGACAATCGATAACGTTGCACGAAACACGTGCCACTACCAACGGTTCAGTAGTAGATCCGATCGCAAAATCTTCTAAGTACCTCTGTGTCTACAGAATTAAAGTGAATAACATAAATTGGAATAGATAATTTGCTTACAATTGTTGGTGCCGCACTTATAATTATGGCTGACAACATAACTGAAGATAGTAATGGAAGCGACTATATGCAGCATGGCAAATACCCGGAACAGGTTCAACTTGGTTGAAAATTGAATATGAGGATACTATGAGCAATTAGTTTATTGTTTCAGACGTACTTATAACACTCAAAACAAACAAAAAAAAATGTACGGAGAATATATTTTTCACATCCGAATGTTTATGGCACATGTGTGATACGATTTTAGCTTTGGTGTAACCTGTGATCGGTGGTGCAGGTATAACATACGAAACTTCATCAAACTATCATTGTCTCGTTTGATGAAGACGTAGAAAATGTGAAAGTGCAAACAATGTATAGATAACGTAAAGAAAATAACGAATGTGATAATGTTGGAAGTTCCATGCACTCCCGCATCATTATAAACTTTAGAGCCGCGAATGCACCGGTCCGAGTCGAACCTGTGATTTTTTATCCAATACGTTTGACTGATGGATATTAGCAAAGCTGGTCAAACCGCACGGTAACACGTCATTGCTGGCATAGCCGTCCGTTCGTGCTTATCGGTAGGACTCGCATAGATAAAGGTTGCACAGCGTTCCCATATCGAATTTTATTTGTTTACATACGTAGTTTCGTTGTTTTATGTATTTTTGCTTGTCTTTCAAATTATCCATAGATTCGGATTTTTGTCATACACCACAATAACACCTGTTGCACGGCGAGTCTATGGAAACCCCCCACCTGCGTGTCAGTCATCCCGTACAATCAAGCCGTACAGGATGACTGACACGCAGCTTTGGATACGACTAGTGATGGCTTAACATGAAAAGTCCACAATACCCACCATCCGCTGCCCTAGTTGCTATTTGGTTATCACAGAAGATAGTCGTAGTAATACTAATTGCAGTTGTAAAAATGCACAAAATGTAACGTTTTTAAAGTTTCCCAATAAAAACACGTTATTCAGAAATTAAGTTTTAAAATTTGAACTAAATTAGAGTCATGGGATGGTCTTCCTTTAAAAACATAGTAGTTGGAGTTCCTTTATCTTATCATAGTTAAAAATCCGTACTTAGTTTGTTTTTGAATATTTCTTATTTCTTCAGAGCATTATATTAAGAAATCACAGTTGATCATATATTATAGCAGCCTCTAAACTCAAGGTTCATTTAAATCTGAATTTTCGGGTTACGTGCAGGTTGATTTGCGGAGGTGCTAAAGATTCCTGACTTGCCTGTTTCCTGATGCAACCATCTCTTTCAAGGTCAGTTAACTATTTATTGCAACGGATGCAATCAAATTATATTTATTTTTTAAAACAAATTTGACGTTGTATTGGATAATGGGTTATGTGCTGTTAAAAATCAATCCAATGAAATATACTATCGGTAAAAATATTAGATTACATACACAAGATTTCAAAACCTTTATTCAAAATATAATATAAATATTGCTGGTTCATCACTGAGACCACGATATTACAGTAGCCTCGAAATATACGATGAATTAAGAGGCTTCTTCTCAAGATGGCTAAATGAATAGTAGCAAGTATTAGCAAAATTAGATTGATTTAATTAGTAGTGTGTGAGCGCGCAACGTTAGAGTATAGAATAGAAGAATAGAGTACAGAATTAGATTGGGTACAACAGTCGAGAGTAAATAATACTCAAATCATTGCTTTATCAAGCTTTCGCAGATTTTTATTTCCGCTTCATCAGGACACACCAAGACCCTTTACAACTTGTATGATGCAACTATAAAGCTCTAACATACACAAACATTATTTACGTAGCGTTTTCCAAATTATGATAAAAATTAGTTACAGATTCGCCATCTTCTTTACCATTCAGTTTAAAGTAAAGAATGTGTATTACCATATTTTATTACTGTCGCAATTATGGAAGCTACTTTGTGGTCTTTTGTTCTGGTGGCATCAACCACCATATAAATATACACGTAGAGACAATTTTGATAAAAGATTTCTCGATTTTCTATACCATGAAATTTATCCTTTTGCCTTTATTGTTATACTGTGATGAAAGCATTAATAATCAAATTGAGTAATAAATAGATAACAATATAATACATCAATGTGTCTTCATATGTGTTGAAAGTGGCCCCGTTTGCCCAAAGGCTTTATTACAAATTTGACACGTGTATGGCTTCTCTCCGGTGTGTATTCTCATATGAACCTTTAAAATAGATGCTTGATAGAATCCTTTCTTGCACACTGAACACACGTGGTTTCTGTCACCTGCAACAAGGGAACACGTTAAGAGAGTTATAAAATCGCAGATACATCATATTTTCAATTGAGCAGTAAAAATTGAATTTGAACAATTTTCGATAACTACACATTTTGGCTATTTTCTGGAAATATTTAATATTATATTATTAATTACATTTACATTAAAAATCGAGAAACGTGCCACGCTTAGGGGACTACGGTTTACTGTGATTATGGAGAACCCACAAATTCACAGTCCTTATGTTTTGCTCCGGACTTTTTTTCCTTTTCTCTTCCCAATGATTTGAATTTGTTCTGTTCTGTCGTTATTTTTAATTCAATTCCTCTTCAAATTCATTTCTTTCATTTGTTTATCCAATTTATCATAGTTCCTTGGGTTGCCGTACACTCTTGTTCTTTGGTATCTTTCCCAGTGCATTTATTTCTGTCTCACTATGTACACTTCACCATATGATCTGTCTATTTCCCGTTTTTAACTTCTTAAGTCCATTTCGCAAAAATTCTTTAATAATGTTTCTTTGAATGTTCTAAAGTGAGGGCCTTGCCAATTGCAGTTCCTCGTCTAATCTTTCCGGCCTCGAGTTTCTCATTTTTTAGGCGGCCCATATTTGTTCCATTGGTTTGTGTCCTCTTTCTCGATTTAACTACTATCAATCTGCGTTGTGCATTGCGCTCTGCTTGTTTTGTACTTTAACTTCTTTACAGTTGTTCTACACATTTCTTTTTTCTTTGGCCGCAGAGCACAAGTTTAAATTCAACTTTTGATTTACTCAAGATCCGGTGAAAAATGCAATAACGTGGAAGATTGGTTCAGGAAATTATCCTAATATAATCAAAATGTAGTGCTGTACGTACATAAAGCGGATACATTTTCTGTTAAAATTACCTGTATGAGTTTTAACATGAATTTTTAAATCTTCACTTCTGGGAAACGCTTTTGGGCATATACTACAAATGTATGGCTTTTCCCCTGTGTGAATCCTCATGTGCTTTTTAAGTTGAGAAGAACTAACGCATCCTCTTCCACATATTCTACATACATAAGGTTTCTCGCCACTATGGGATCTTGAATGAACTGTCAATCTAGAGGGGTCTGGAAACCCTTTACCACACACATTGCAGATATATGGCCTCTCACCTGAAAAATGTAGACTAGTTAAGTCACATTAATATTAATAATAATGATAATAATAACAACAATGAAATTAATAATGAAGTTAGACTACCAGCTATCCAGCTTCGCCAAATTTAGAGTAGGGAAAACTTTACTCTGAGAGTTGCGAGCTTAATAGTCGGGCGCGCTAGGCACTGTCACACTAGTTCGATACAATATTACTATTATTACATTATTGCTTACTATTGTATTTATTGTTTATAATTATTATCTATGCTTATTAAATTATTGTTAAAAAATGCGTTTCATATATAATAATATAGGAAGGTCAACTGGGAGCCCCAACGGTTTACATACATTTGTATGGACCGCGGAAATTTGAAAATTTGGCCAATTACTAATTTCAGAGGGGCTATCTAAAATATTTTAATTGCCCTCGTATATGCAGTAATCGCTTCTACAAATATAGTCCATAAATAAAAAATTTTACAGCAGAACCGTACCTGGGCGTTATGGTTGCATAAATAAACAAGTTTGCAATATTTCATGTTCAAAGATAAAAGAAATTAACATTCTTATTTTGATATATTTTCCCATTTGTTTATATTTACCTGTATGAATCCTTTTATGAATTATTAAATTACTTGGTGTTGTAAATCCTTTCCCACAATAAGGGCATATGTGATCCTTTACACCTGAATGAATTTTCATATGCATAGCTAATGATCCTGATCCTCGTAACCTACAAATAAAATATGAAATATAATTTCGCATTTGTTTAAAATTAACAAAAAAAAAAGAGTGATAATTTTTCAACGCACTCCATTTACTTTTATTGGGTTAAATCAATGCATAGATTTAAAAAATGCCATATTTTAATTATTGAATTTCGCAATTAAATAGCAATGCCGTTAGTATCCAATAAGATAAGATCCGGATCCGCTATTCAATTCTTTGCTTCCGGATTCGTTATCAAATACTTCGTTTCCAAATTTGCTATTCGTTTACCTCCTGATAATATGCAAGCATGTTAAGCACGAAATTACGTGATTTAAGTTCTAGTAAGCATTCAAACTACACTGTTTCTCTGGGTGATAATAAAGCCGCAGTATAGTGTAAAACCCTCTTGAAACGCATAAATAGATTTTTCATTCAGTAATTTCCGCACAGACCCTATTTGTATAGAAACTAAAGAAGGGTCTAAAAATCGAGAATCCTAAAATTTTAGGATAAAAGAGTTTTTGTGGTACATCACTCAAGCTGACCAATCAGAGAAATTAATGTAAAAATTCAGAATGATACCCGGGGCAACCTTTATTGATGCGCAAAGAAAAATACACAGAAAATTAACGTTTTCAGACATTTCCTGAAAGGTAATGGCATGGACACCTGTATAAAACTTCCTAATAATTATCACGGCCGAAAACAATAAAAAGTCATACAATAAAGCTTTACGTAAATACATTGACGAAGGTGGGCGATATGGGTTGCCTAACTGCGGGAGGGAACAAAACCACAACTCGCAAACGCAGCGACAAGGAGGTAATAGCTTCGCACAGCCCGGAAAAAGAAATACAAGAAATGAGCGGATTTATCCGCATTTATCTCTTCATGACAGTCACCTTCTTTTAAGCCGGATTTAATAACGTTAATAAACAATTTGGAACAAAACCCTGGATGCGTTCTTAGATTGGTTCCTTTCGAAATGTTTTTGAAAAGACCTTTTGTGCTACCATCGCTCCACATTTTGGAAGTTCTATTAAATCCCCTAAAATAATAATTTTGGGTGCATTTGAATTTGAAACCTAAACCATTTAAATTCTTGTTAACTATCTGACCAGTTCAATTCTAATTCTGTTTGCATTTTCTGTCGTAAAACTGGAAATGTGTCTTCTATATCATGAAGATTGTAAAGAATACCCCGCACGATCTTGATTTGTTATTCCGATGAGCTGCTAACAGTTCTTTGTCTTGATCCTTTTTTACCAGGGCTTTGAAATAGTTTCTTATTCGGACCTGTCATCAAGTTTCCTTTTTGCACAATCTTTCCAATTATTTACACCGATGCACCTGTAGTTTCGCAAACTAATTGTTTTAATTTAATCATGTTACTTGATGCACTTTTCTTTTTACAAAAATAATAACCTTAAATACAATGCTGCTAAATGAACAAGTTCACTTATTAAATACAATCCCATGGGTTTGAGCATGCGTCACTTTATGATTAACTAATGTCGACATTTTAGGTACAAGCGAATAGGCGCATTCCTTTTTAAAATGGCATCCGGCGCCATATATAGTTGAATAAAATTGATCATAGCGGTTACTGTAGCGCTATTCTAATCACTGTACCTACATATGTATATTTCAGAAATGCGATCATTATAGAAGTGTACAGATTGTGCCACTTCACGAAGTTTATTCTTGCTTAGTTATTTGTGCCAGTATCATTTTTATGTCTATATATTAAGTGCAATTATTAGTAATAACATATTTTGAAAACGAACTGAAGAAGTGCGGCAGGTTTTAAAAATTTCAATGTGTAAAAATTAAAATAGTAATCTTACCTTTTCCCGCATAATTTACATTCGTGGGTTTTAATGCCACTATGCGTTTTATTATGTGCCGTTAAACTTGTATACCTTGAAAATGCTTTACTGCAAATGGGACAGACAAAGCTTTTTTTATTAGCGTGAGCACGCATATGCTCCAATAGTCTAAATGATTGAGAAAAAGATTTTCCACATAATTTACATGGAAATGGTTTTTCACCAGTGTGTATTCTTAGATGCCGTGTCAAATCATCTGACCTAGTAAATCCCTTCCCACATTCATTGCATAGGTGTCGCTTTGCACCATCGTGGACCTACAAAAAAGAAGAAAAAAGAATTTGGGGCTAGCATACAATATAGTTGTGATAAAGATGTGGTTTACCTAATTTTATAAGTAAAGTTTATCACACAGTAAGTTCTTGCAGTATCCCTCGCGATAGAATCTGGCATTTTTAAAAAGAAAGAAAAAATACCCTGACAAATTTAAACAAACCTATTACAACTACTAGGCTACAAAAAAGTGACGTCTAGCATTATAGATGCTTTTCATTTGATCTCAAATACTGTACTAAACCGTCCTGTACAGTACACATTTCAAGTACGTCCGAATAAGGCTAGGTCAGCCGTATAATGGCAAATACAAGGTGAATGATGTTTTTTACCGAACGTATAAATTACTTAAAATCCAATTTTCAAAAATTGATACGGTTGCAATGTTATATACCCATTGAGCTCTATACGTTTACAACGTACCTGGAATTGGCCCATACACAACTAGCACTATACGTTAAATAGTTTGAATATAGCTTTGTTTATGTATCCGTTTGTTATTAGCTTATTGTCTTCGTTTAGAATTTAAATCAGTACTTTTTTCAGTGCTAGCTTAATAGAACTGTAAAGACGAGTAAAATACTTTAGAAAAATGATTAATTTGCATGCTTAGATACAAAAAGTCGTTGTCAGCGTGTTGCATGCTGCTCAGGCGCTGTATTTCACTGTATTATTATGGAGGTTTTACTTATCTAAGGTTGGTGGTATAGCGCAATATCTTGCGTAAAAATTGTGTAAACCAAGTAGCATGCTTTAAACGGCGGGAATAAAGATATTCAAGTTTTAAACGAATTTAAGAAAAAAAAACTTCTGAATTAAAAATTAATGTAATATATACAATATGAATTGCAGCAATTTGCTCTCTAATAACGTCTTTTAATTCTTCCGGTGTTTTAGTCGTATTCTAAAGGCAATTTTTCTTTAATAAGCCCAAAGACAAAAATCCGCTGGGTTCAGATGAAAAAATCTTGGTGGCCGTGAACTTTCAAAGTGGCTGCTAATAACACGATCTTAAAAAGCAGCAGTTAGCAAGTCTTTAACTGGTCGGCAAATGTGCGGGGGTGCTTCATCCTTTACAAAAATTATGATTTCAATTGGGTCCTCGTTTTACAATTGTAGAATTACATGATCTCTTAACATTTGCAGGTATTGTTCAGCAGTAACAGTCATAGTTATGGCTTTGTCATTTTGTATTTCCTTGAAAAAATACGGAGCAATGATGACATTAGTTGCGAAACCGCACCAACCACTGACAGTTTTGAGTACTAACTCCATGATTGAGATAAAAATGGGCCTCATTTGTCCATAAAATACGGGATAATGTTTCGGGTTCAATTTTAATCTGAGCCATTATTTGCAAAGAATCGTATCTGATTGCCAAATCTGTCTCTTTTAAATCAAACCGTGTTAAGGAGACATTTTTCAAACTTCCTAATCCAATCATGATACGCCTTCATTTTACAGGTGTCTGCTCTCAAACCCATTCTCGTACGAAATCTTCGTATATACCACATTCATCCTAACTTATTCTTGTTTGCACATCCATTTTTATTAAGTTTATGTCGCTCGAATTTACGCTAGGATCAGTTTTATTTTGAGAATCGATCACTGAACTGCAATGAAATTATTTCAACTTTTTAAAACCGTATAAGAACTTAAAGTATAACGGTTACTTTGTGACAACCCCATATCCAGGATGAATCGGGAGGAACAGACCAAATTCCAAATAATTTGGAAACAAATCAAAATAGTATAAAAACATACGAGTTTTCTTACATTATTTTCACATATACAATACACTGTTGGAGTTTGGTCCGCCTTTCCCAACTCACCCTGTATACGTAGTTACGTAAATACACTCTCTGCAACTGAAGTTCGACTTATTCCACTATTCTGTGGAAGCTTGTAAAAATTAAATCATCAAAACATAATATAAAATTAATCAGCCTGTTTTCCCTCAAAAGACGTAGGGAACTATGATAAGTACGTTTAATCCTGCGATTAGGTTTAAGTTAATGCGTATCCGCGGATCGTACCAGATACATCATGCGCAACAATTTTGTAAGCAATTAACCCCGCCCGTGCGAATTGTAAAGAGAAAAGTGGCGTTTCATTTCGACAAAGAACTGAATCGAAACCGTTGTGGTGATGAAATACATAGATGACAAGATCCTCGGGAAACTTTCTCTAAACATGGTTGATTGTGCAACACAGATTTGGGCGGATGTTGTAGCACAACAAGTGGAATATCATAGACCATCGAACTACAATACAAACAAACAAAGGGACATTTGAATTGCTCAACTACACTGATCCACTTTGATTACAAGTAACCCCCAATATGAATTCATGGTAGAAAATTGGCGTTGGTTACGCAAATGACGAATAATAAAGTCTAGTTCTTCTGCAATGAAACATTGTTCAAGGAAGAGCGAATTAGACTCACCAAACTTCAATAAAAAATATTATATGTTCCAAATTCGAATAAATTTTACTGTATATAAATGAAATAAATACTTATTCGCGGACGCAATCATTTGTTCTACTGCTGTTGACAGAATGTTTCTTAATGATTTATAACAATACAACTTACCTTCATATGTCTACAGAGCGTACTGGCACTAGCAAAACCTTGTTGGCAAATCTTGCAAATGTGCTTTGTCGACTTCTTGGGATGTGTGCGCCTGTGAAACTGAAGGAATACAAATTAAATTATTTGTAACGAGTTGAAATAGCAAGATTATATTCACAATATTTGTCTACGGCTCTTATTCAAAATGTGAATTATAACAATTAACACTAATCTGCATGTGCAGACCGTCCCACATATGGACCTAATTACAAACTTCTTTTTACAGAAAAAAATAATATTTTATAAAAAGCTTTGCTTATTTTGAAAAATCTTTCATAATAATCAAAATACTAATTAAATCTACAGTGCGATTTAAAATTGAGCAATCAGGAAATTGCAGCAACAGTAAAGTACTAGTTATTTAAATAAAAATAGCGTAAGTAAAAGATGTTTCATTAGAAGTACCGATATTTTTCACCCCAGTTACGTCCGGTTTCATATTAATATTGGTAAACTGATGGTCTCAAACACTGTATCCCATTAACAATAAGTATTTTATTTCTGTGGAAATCTAGACAGAAAATATCTACATTTCCGCGCTTTTCTTTACCACAATCACTTGCTTATTACACAGGGCAAATTCACAATAGGGTAGATATATCTGAATATATCAGATGTTACGACTGATTGATGAAAAATACATTCCAGAAATTTTACCTTTAAATCCATTGCTGTAGTAAAACACTGAGTGCATTCTTCACAAGGATATAGCTTTTGCTTGGTATCATCCTTAACTTTCTTTCGTTTAATTAATGTTTGGATGTTGGTTGATCCTGTTTCTTCATTAAGATTATCACTTCCGTCACTATCTGATCCTATCTCTGAAAATATTACCGTCAAGTATTATTGCATTGAAAGCAACATGGAAATCCTAATAAATACCGATGGTGTACACAAAAAATAAAGCAGTAAACTTCATAATCGCATATCAAATATTTCACTCTGTTGTACATGAAGATAATAGCGTATTTCATTGGCTGCCCTGGGGTAGAGTGAATGTATATGTATCTTCTTTCATTCCTGTATATTAAGAAAGGATAAATATACACTCGCCTTGCGCCACGGCAGCCAATGAAGTTCCTTGTAAGATCCAGTAAACATTTATTATATTGTTTAACTACTCCGGGTATAATATAACATAAAACCAAAAATTTAATTTCTCGTGTTTTACTCTAAATCAGCTTGAAGACTTTTCGGGCAATACAAAGGCTCAGTTACATGTTTTTAAGTAAAATCAGACTCAAAGAATCCATTCCCGCCACCCTCATTTACTTATCTTCTTTATTTTTCGAATTACACACTGGAAAAGACTAAAGGTAGGCATCAAAGTTTCCCAACATTCTAAAACTTACAGCTTGCTTACAGCAAGAGATAGAAAATCGGGGCAACTTTTAATGGATCCAGTGTATCGAAATCTATAAATGATGTGTTGGTTGGAGACATATAGTAAAATTAAGATAATGATAAAAAACATTTCGCATAATTAGGCAACATTATAAAATTCCCCTTTTACAGCTATGTTTTATGTAGCTTATGAGACATAAAGTACAAAAGAACATACTTGATATGTCAACATCAACTGATTCAAATTTCGGTTCCAAGTCGTCCTTTTGATCAGAAATGTCTAGATCTAAATTTTGCTGATAAGGCTTTAACTCCATATACGATTGTGATGGCTGTCCTAAAATTTGTCTTAGGGTGCTCTCAGACCTTTCGCACAATTGTTTAAAAGAGAATGATCTTATAATATGATGAGTACATTGTATACAAACTTGATCTGGTAACCCATCGTCTTCCATAACCTAAAAATAATAATTAAGCATATTGGCATTTCAAAATATATTTACAAAATACTTGCACAGAAGCACAGGACATTAACATTTCATGTAATTTTAATGCCTCTCCGTTACTTTCATCAACACTAAACACTGACCTCATATTATTTTCTTCTGATAAACATGTTCGACATATTTTATCTGTATTTATAGGAGCTTCATACGCCATAACTGTAATTAGTTATTTTTAGTTAATTTAAACTAGACAATAGGATCATTACTTTAATAACTATAAAAAGTGTTAAAGAAAATTAATAAAAAAAAAAAAAACGTAAACACAGCCAAACAGTATGAAGATGTATGATTTGATTGGATTTGATACGTAAACGCATTGTTGCCAGCCTAGAAAATAGGAAAATTACTACATTGTACTATATCACAAACCTACATTCACAACCCCAAAATTAATATCCCTGAAATGACTACTGCCTTAATTTTTCCATAATTTTTTTAAATTAACAAAACACTCTTTACTGCCAATAATACATGTGGAATAGGTATTTAATAAATTTTGGGTACAATATAATCACCATGAGCGTCGCCAAAGAGGGGGCCATAACCTCCCCTAAATCTCGGAAATAATTTCACTTTCGTTTCTTATTTTTTTAATCCGCGGCGAACTCTAATTGCCCCCCTTGACCAAATCCTAGTTATGCTCGTTGAGTAATTTTATCTGTTAGATAAGCGAAAAGTTTATAAATTCGATAATTCAATACCTAGTCGTTAGTGAAGTATAAATTTTAATACACAGGAAAAAAATTACCATTGCATACATTTTAATTTACATTAAAATTTGAGCTGATATTTAACGATCTATTTAGCCTTACGATTCACTCCTATATAGCCTCCAGTTTCTGCTTCCCCTCACTCCTGCTGCCCCAACTATTCAGCAGATACAATATGATCCTACATGGGCAATTAGTTCGCTAGTAGAAAAGTGTTAATTTGAAATGGAAATGGAACCTTTCTAAATGGCAGACATTTTTATACGGTAAGCTTTCTTTTGTTCTTTAATGTTATTTCCGTATGTCTGTACTATTTTTGATTTATCAAAATTCCCTAAAATATTAATCTCAATTTTACAAACATTCTGCGCAAGCGCAAGCATGTAATTCTGCCAACAGCAGGTATAAAATCTAAAATTATATCTTGCATATCTTATCATATCTTGCGCAATTATAAAAAACAACATGACAACATCTTGTCTTTTTGCTTATAATGACTCCTTAAAGAAGCAGAGTTTGCTGAAAGACTGCTAAAAATAGGCGCACTTTGGTATGCTGATATTAAACTGGTGGGTGTAGTTGTGAATATAATGTGCAGAACGATATTCATTTTTAATGTATGCAGCACAATGTTCCGCCTTGATTCTCAATTCTAGAACTAGTATGCATGGTTATTAAGAGTACATTGTTCGAATCATGCAGTTCTAGTATTTCAGATTCTGAGAATTGGGTTCTAGCAGTTCTTGCCGAAGAGCAGATATTTAATATTCTTGCCGGAATTGATAATGCGCATTCATAATTTTACGTCACAAAAAATATATAACTTATAGTTGATTATAAGTTACTTAGCTACTTGAACATTACAAATATGTAGAAATCAAGTTTTCCACAACAAGACAAATCATTCGAAGTGCTTCGTTTAATAGTTTTGGATTATTAGAGTTGTAATGTCTATTGAAGTGGTGCCCCGTTAATAAACGTATCAAGCAATGGTAAACAACACATAATTTTAACTAATTATATAATAATTAATCCGAGACGGCCGTTTCAAGGACACGAATGGTCCTCATCATCAACCGGTAACCGAAACGGCCTCCTTGCTATTATTATTGTACCAAACAATTACAATTTTTTTTTTTCATTAAGAATGACTACATATATCACTATTTGTCTAATAACCGAGTATGAATTACTATCTGTTTAAACAAATCACTTAAAATTACTAAAAGTTTGATATTTGAAAATATGATCCACTATTTTGTAAGTATTTAAAAGATATATTGCAATGCCAATACAGTTTCTATTTATAATTTGTAAAACCAACAACCAAAAACAGTTCAATAAAGTTGAGTTTCAGAAATCAATTTCTTATTAGTATATGAACATAACAAAAAACAAAATTTACATTAATGCGCTATAATTATTTACACATAAAAAAGTTACAACAAAACTACAGCTGTCAAATTTTTGAAGCATACATTTTACAGTTGATATATTTAATTGAATAGGCACAGGCCATTTAAAATAAAAGTCAAGTCATTAAATAGCATAATACCCGCAACTAAATATATGAACACATCAAATTATGTAGGCTGTAAATAAACAAAATCATTAAATTTTACAGTCTTGAAAAGAAATATTCGTATAAATTATTAATCTGTGCAGGTAATATGGTACATATTTTTTTCCTTTTCTGTAATTTCTGATGGTGCTCCAGATATTGGATCTCTTCCACCTACACCTTTGGGAAAAGCTATAACATCTCTAATACTTGGCGTTTCTAATACTGTGGCAATTAATCTATCTATCCCTAAGGCTATTCCTCCATGAGGTGGACATCCTGATGATAGCATTTGTAACATATGATGCAATTTCGTTTTATCAATGCTGAGTAACTCAAGCACTTTTTCTTGCAAAATAGGATCATGAATACGTACTGATCCACCGCCTACTTCATTTCCATTCAGAACTAAGTCATATGCTAGTGATCGCACCTGTGAAATGGTAACAAATTAGTAAATTATTTTGAAACATTTTAAAGGAAACTGATAACAAAAAATTGAACATATGTAAAGGAATGTTAATGAATAAAAAACAAAATATTGCTACTAGCATGTTGTCTTCCTCTTTTTTTTTCCATGCTGAACTGAAGGTAAGCTCTCCGTAAAAGAAATATACAAACAAAGCTATACTTTAAAGGACGTGAGACTAATTAAGTGAAAGTTGCCTGTATTCTCTTAACTGGTGATTAAGCTTTCAGAAACGATAAACAACACATAAGTATCGGCACCCTCCGCACCACACAAGTTTAATTTATTATATAATAATATAATAAATAGTCCGGGACGGCCGTTTCGAAGACACGAATGGTCCTCATCATCAACCGGTGACCGAACCACACAAGTTTAATTAATTATATAATAATTAATCCGGGACGGCCG
>LR736864.1:2501896-2542057 GCA_902654985.2 Oryctes borbonicus | reverse complement strand
AATCGAATCGCTGTCTGAGTTCATAGTAACATACAGAAAGTTGTTTTTATTTTAATATAATTTTATGTTGTGCAACACTTATCTCCGAATATTTTTTATTTCAAAACCTTTTTTTTCTAAATTGGTCTAAGGTGGACATGCTGTATATCATTAATCTCATAGTTTTCTTAATCATAAAATACTAACCATTTGTAAAATTTATAAAATGAAATGAATAGATACATTATAACAAATTAAGTTAGTATTTTGGGGTTAAAATCCCAAATAAAAATGTTAAGTCAAAATTGCTTACTCCAGGTGTTGCTTTAAACAGTGTTGGTGTTTCAACATCCACAAATCCTGCTTGATTAATTAAAAACTCCCGCATTTTCATTAGTATCCACGAACGTGTTCTTAAGTTGAACTGCATTTCGGGAAATCGGAGATCTAAGTATCGATATTGCATTCTTAAAGACTCTTTTGCTTTCTGGAATTCTCTTAAGTTGAATGGTAAATTTTCAGACGCTTTGTTTAAAACATCAACTTTATCTACTAATACTTCAATTTCACCAGTTTGTTGAGCAGCATTTACCATCCCATCCGGTCTTGGAACTACTACACCTTCAATTCTAAGTATAGTTTCATAAGGTAGAGACGAAACTAAGTTCTGAAGTTTAAGATCCTAGAAGTGCAAGATTAGGCAATTTATTACAATAAATAGTTCAACTAACCTCTTCTTTTACGACAATTTGTATTATGCCATATCCATCCCTTAAAACAATAAATTTCTTTAATCTTTGGTATTGTAACCAACCACACAAAACAACATTTTGCCCAATATTATGTCGTCTTAGTTCTCCACATGTATGTGTGCGATATGTATAAATATTAGAATTTCCTACTTCATTTTCTTTTTTTTCCGCCAAATGTGTACTATGGGCAACAAGTGATAAACTTCTAACGTGTTGGGAATGCCTATTTATGCACTTGAGCACGCACGTTTCCCTTGTGGTAATATTCTAAAATAGCAATTAACATTAGTGGTTTTAAAGTGAAGTGAAATTTACCTTGAAAGCTGTTGGTTGTACTTTAAAAAATTGACGACCTAAATTTCTGATATACATAATAAAGTAAAATACAAAACATGGAAAAATTTAAGGTTATAAAAACTACACTTCGTTCCTTCAAGAGATAGCGCTACGATCGGCATCACCAAGAAAATTTAACCCATGGAAAAAAGCGGTAAATTTGAATCATAAAAGTTTGATTATCAAAACTTTCTAATAAATAACGAAATTTAATATGGAATGGCATTATAGTTCTCCGTATTTTATGTGCAATATGTTATGGTTATATGACTAAACCTACAGAAACGAGTACACTTTCCGTGCAATTCAGGAAATTAGCAGAGACTAGACAGACTCGTGCTTTGTCGACTCTCGAAGAAACCACTACAAAACACGAACCCGTTTTATAGGACGAATAAACACGGAGTCTCTGCCAATCTCGCCTGACACACAACTCGTTTCTGCAGGCATAATTATAACATGATAAAATAACCGCAATAACGTAAAAGTGAACACATCTCAATATAAATATATATAATAATAAAAATATTCAAGGCTTATGGAAATGTTGAGAATAGATTCAAAAAGAAACATCAAGCATGGGTTGCTACTGACGAAATTCAAAACCAAGTAATGCTCTCAGCTGTAGAAAATCCTAAATATTCGTTAAGGAAAAGGTCAGCCTTGTTTGGTGTAAGTAAAAATGTTGTTGCAAAAATATTAAAATCAAACAAATTTAAACCTTACAAACCCCAGTTCAGTCATACTCTAAAAGCAGGAGATTTTGATAGAAGGTTTGAATTTTGTGCTTGGTTCCAAGGAGAATTAGAAGATAATCATGGTATGGCAAGATGTATACTTTTTACTGACGAGGCAACGTTTACTTCGAATGGGATAGTCAGCTCACAAAATAGTCGCTGGTGGAACGACGTTAATCCACAGTTTACTGTCCGAACTCGTGATCAATATTCCTTTACCACAAATGTATGGTGTGGCATCTTTAAAAATAGACTAGTTGGACCTTTCTTCTTTCGCCAAACTATGAACGCACAACGTTACTTAGAATTTCTAAACACTTCATTGGTTGGTTTTCTTAATGAGCTGCCCAGAAACGAAAGACAACAAATATGGTACCTACATGATGGAGCAACATGCCATAGTACGAGAAATGTTCGCGAGTTTCTCTTGCATATTTTTAATGGAAGAATAATTGGAAGATTTTTGGATGCTGCTTGGCCCCCAAGGTCTCCGGACCTGACCCCATTAGATTTTTTTTTATGGGGATACTTGAAGCAAAAAGTGTACCTTAAAAGACCATTTGAAAATGTTGATCATTTAGAAAGAACTATTAGGGAAACATGTAATGGTATAACTCCGGCTGTTATTAGAAATGTAATAAAAGAATTTTCTCGAAGAACAATTACCTGCTTAGAAAGGAACGGTGGATATGTGGAAACACATGTGCAGTGAGGAAAAAGTGAATCTGCATTTTTCCTTCTCATGCTTTAATGTGTAATGTTGCATTTTGGAAATAAATGTTTCTATTATAATTAGATATTTATTATTGATATTTTATAGAATGTTAACATCGAAATGAAAAACAGTTAAAAACAATTAGTACAAGTGTTATCATATAGCAATTTAATCAACAATTTGCATCTACTTAAAAAAAAAAAAACGAAAAATGACGAAATATCATAATTGAGCGTGCTTGACCGAAATTTTGTATTTGACTATATCTCTACATCACAAACAAATTTTCCTAATAAAATTTCTGCGTATCTTTCAGAATAAGGGTAGTTTACTCTTGAGGGGTTTCCAAAGAAGCGCTGTTAGCACTGTTATTGTTAACCTCCGAGTGGATCTGCTATGTTTACCGTATGTTTGGGTTCATGCAGCAACTTTTATCAAGAATAAAATTTTTTGAGAAACGTATAATAAAAAAGTTTCCAATTTGTTGCCAACTTTTACAGACACACTGTATATATATATATATATATATATATATATATTTTTTTTTTGAATTGGTGAAGCTTGTATAAAAAAATAAAACACCTTGGTAAATAAATGGGATTACATTTGGGGTTAATTGAAGAGAACCAACAATATTGCAATTGATAAACTTAAATCAAAAATTTGCCAATTTCAATACGTAATAGTGTTATCTCAAGACATTTGTTGTGAGGTAAATTCTTACTTACGTGATATTGTTAACGAAGGATTATTAATATTTGAGTTGATGTTGGGACTATTTCCTCAGTTTGTTGGAATTTTTAGAATCCGACGTTTCGGCACACATCCTTCTGCTGTCTTGAGGGTAGCCCTGATAAGAGCTGTTGCTTGCCTAGGTAACTCTGGTTCGAGCCTAACTTCAGTCGCACGCGGTCATTAAAAAATTTGTAATGAGTTTGGCAAGAAACACTCCTTATAAATAATACAATTTTTCTGCGTTACTACTTTCAATATTTAGTCCCTGAATTAGTACCGTTTTCACTTTGGATAATTTAAAGGTTTTTGTTGTTGGCGGCAACATGATGCTCATATAAGCTCAACGAAGGGTTTAGGTTGCAGTGACATGAAGGCAATATATCTTTCTTTTCTGCAAGTTCAAGTAACTCAGCTTCTAATAGAATACAGTTAGCACCAATTCTTTTCGCAAAAACCCCTTCAACAACAAAACATTGTTAAAGTAGAAATGCTGTTTAAATCTTTCAAAATTTGAACATTTGTGCAGACTATATACCAACATCGAAATGTTGCAGAGATTATCTGTGCACCAATTTACTATTATCTCTGATGTATGTAGCACCCTTTAGTCATTATTTTTATCATTATCTTTATGCCTGTGCTTTTGTCGACTATTGTTTAATTCCTCGAATCTTCTTGGTATCCAAATTGTAATAAATAGTGCTAAGGCAACCTTTCTACTGTATAATATATTAGTTTCGGATCAGTAAAATAACATCAATTCTGCAAGATCAACTGAAGAAGTGCGTTAAAATTCTCGCTTCGAATTTAAATAAAAAGCTGTCTTCAAAATGAGATTTTTTATTTAACAAAACAGTTACGTCTAGTTTCGCCCTAAAGGAATGACGCTCAAAAATATTTCTTTCAGTAATGATATGGTTCGTCCTCAACTGTTCCAGTTAGTATGCTCTCATGAAGATCCCAATATCATTTCCTCTTAGCAGCGCAATCGAAAACCAGTGCTACATTATGTGATGGGCTACATAATACAGAACAAAATTATACATTTTTTCACTTTTCTGTTGGTACTATTACAATATGATTTGTATACAGTTTGAAATCAGCTTAAACGAAAAGAAATCGTATGTACTTCGCTGCATGTTCTAGGAAAGGAAAAATGTAAATTGAAATTTTTAAATTTTTGAGTTTGCTCTAGATGGCAATTCTGACCTGTTTACATGTAGTTTCACCCCTCATACCAGTGAGTCAACTTATGTTTGAAGAATTGTTTTGATTTAGTGGGTGAAAATCAGAAAAAATCTGGAGTTGCAACAGAGTCAATCTATGGTGTTTGGGAAAGCATATTACAAATGGTATTTAGAAACATTGCAATTCGCGAATTTGCAACTGTATGCAATAAAAAGTGAACATCAGTTAATTTAAAAAACAAAACCCTTTCCCAAATGAGTAGATACAATAAAATTATAACATTGTAGATATAGTCATTGAGATAAATAAGAATTATATTAGTTTATTCTCCATATTTTCATAAAATTATTTTTACACAAATAATTTTGGCTTAGCACACATTTCTCTACGACACATATATGTATATACCACATCTTGCATGCTAAACTAGCAGAACCTATGTTAACCCATGACATCTCCATTCTCTGTCACTCTAATAACGTATGCTGCAGCATAAGTTATATTATGGAACATTAAAGATGAAAATCGTACTTACTAGTTTTGTATGCAAGACCATATAGATTCCAAGTTGGTTCTGTGGTCGCATCCACCCGAATATATCTGAGCAAGGTAGGATTGCCCATAGGACCAACTCTCAACCAGCACACAAAATGCACATAGCAATTACACGCTAAAATAAATAAATCTAATTTAATGACGCTTACAATTGGAATGACTAAATTAATGCAGCAGCACATAAACCACAATTTAAATTAAGGCAAATCATGTAAACTATAGGAGGAATATAAATTTTCTACCCTCTCATAAACCACAGCAGTCACTTCTAAAGTTTTAGGTAAAATGTTAATAGTATTTTCTATGTGTTCATCGTCATTTCCGCAAACCTGAAAAAAAATTGATTTCAACAAAAAGTATCCACAATTACTATAGACTTTACTTTCTGACACATGTCTGGCCGATTGCTGGCATATTTACCTATATTTTAATATTTGTAAATATATACCAGCATTACCTTTTTTAACAATTCTTGTCTTGTTGGCATTGTGTACATAGCAATTTGTGCTCCCTTTCGTATTAAAAATGGGTGATGTTTGGCCAATGTAACATTGTAGGCTTCCCGACAAACACTTGCAGTAGTCTCCTCGTCCTTTAATTCACCAATAGATTTTAAAAACAATCGTATAAAATCTAAAAGCAAACAATATAATTTCAATAAATTGACTAGTTAACTACAAATTTGAACCAAACAATAATTTTAATAAATCTTTACCTAATCCTCGATGCAATCTCAATAACGTGCGACTACCAGAAGTGTATCCACTTTTATGGAGTAAACGACAATTTTTTTCATGCTCTATCATCTTTTTTGCAGTACCGAAATTGTTACCATTTTGTTTGTGTAAATCAGATAAAATATCAATTTTGCTTTGTAAATCCTTACTAACAAAGCCGAATACTGCTCCCATTAAATTAAAAAATCTACAAATAAATAAAAATAAAATAGGTATTCAATATAAGATACATGCATTCTCTATACTTATTTAATTCTTGGTAACTGTTGAGGTAGTCTTCTAACTTGACATCGTCCTCTTCATCATGCAAAGCCTTCGAAAAGCTTTCGTGAACAATCACCAAATCAAATTTAGTGTTTTCAGTGGTCATTATTCTTCTTGCAAATTAATAACCCGTTATTACTTATATGACTACATTTAACATTTACGATTTAACCATAACCACAAATTTAAATTTAACACCTGTACAATCCTACCTAAGCGACGTGGTTAGACGTAGCAACTGGTAGCGACTAGGCAACACTCAAGGCCATGGACAATCTAATAAATATAATAATACAAATGGATATCATATTCAAATCAAGAAAGGAACCAAACGAGAGACATCAGATGGTTCTCTCTCTAACTACAACCTATAGATTAAATAGATAGACTATAACCACAATGACCAGGAATTGTTATGGGTATAGTTCATTTCATTAGGGAAAGTTCAATTTACGTCATAGAAACATTGTTCCAATTATACTATCAAATGCTAGGACAAACGTCAACGCCGCATATGGTTACAATGGCGACGAAACAACACGTCCGCCTGATGTTGATATTCTCTGCAACTCTCGTTGTTAGTCAAAGAAATTCTAAAATACAAAGTCTCTGCGCAGAGAGTAGACCTTTCTCTGAATAAATAATATATTATTTAAAGTTTAAAAGATGGGGCAATAATTTTTTTGTTTCTTTCCGTAATAATCAATAATGATAGCAAGGACTGTGGCGTAGTATGGTAAACAACTTATAAGTATCGGCGTACTCCACATCACACAAGTTGTGTGGTGCGGAGGGTGCCGATACTTATGTGTTGTTTCCGTAATAATGTGTATAGGCGGTGCCTCTGGCATCATCTCCCAGGCCAATATGAATATTTTTATTAAAAGAATGAAATCTGGGTAGACAGAGTGGGAAATTCGCCTCTTTAGAATTTTAGCACGAAACGATTATATTGTAGTTATTATACATGTTCTACTCATTTTATAAAGGAATGCCATAACAAATATTTTTACATACTTTCTTAGGTAGTAAAGAAATCCCAACAACGCAAGTTGGTAGAAGCGAAAGGCTAAACAGTATAATTTTTCGATTTTGTATTGAAATTGTTAATAAGTACACATTGTATTTGTTTGGCTTTCATATTTTAGTATGAATAACTTTGTAAAATTAGGTTGCAAAACGGTTAAATGTATTTTTTCTTTTAGTTTCTGGGCAAAACACAAGCACTAAACATTCCTTTTCGGTAAAAAATTCTTGTCTTATTATTGTACATTTATATATACATTAATTTGGTTTATATTTAATACATTTGTTACATTTTGATGGATGCCAAAAGGTAACACTACGTTTGTAATTTTAACAATTTTAATTTAATTTAGCAAACCCCAAATAATCTATGTAAAATACATTTAACCTTGATTATGTAATTATTTATTAGTAAAATAAAGTACTATCATATGATTATCTGGTATTTTTATCTCTACCTCAGAAATACTCTCAAGCATTTATATTTTTTAGTTTACATGTAAATACTGATATTGTAAACATTCGTGTGCTCGAAACGGGCGTCCCGGATTAATTATTATATTACCATATAATAAATTAAACTAGTGTGGTGCGGAGGTTACCGATACTTATGTGTTGTTTACCATACTACGCCACAGTCCTTGCTATCATTACTGATATTGTAATTCATTTCATTAGTATACATACTTTCTTCCTTATGTTTAAGAAATATACATGCTTGTAAAGAGTTTCGAAGACAACTGAGTTCTCTTAGTTAAGACGTGAAATTTAAAAAATACAAAAATTTTTACATCATAAGGATCATGCCTACAACTTTCACGTTCTCTTAATTGAAGAATAACGGTCCCATCATATCGAATTTGTAGGGTCCCGCTGCTGGTTTGAAATGGTCTCTGCAAACCCGTTTCATTGCCGAAAAACACTAATGAATCTATCATAAAACTACTCTTCAAACTTTATTAACTCAAAGGAATTTTCAAACTTAAAAATTGGGAAAAAAAAAATCAAATTTGAACATTATCTTCATTAGTTTAATAGACCCCAATTGATTATAAAAAATCTCTTGATACATTTGACAATATTCCAGGTTGAATGTTTATTAGGAAATCAAAAACCACAATTAAAACTTAAATGTTAACTGTTAGCAACTGATAGCTGTGTCGGTAGTCGAGTAATTAATTATAAATAAAAATAAAACATCCTTTTCGCCATTTCAATGCATCCGATTAGGATAGGTGTGACTATAGTATACCGACCAAAATCTCATGAAAGTGGCGAGTCACTTTTTACTCAAAGCCCACACGATACTCAATGAGAAGCTCTAAGTCCGCCCTTTTTACCAATTTGAAGGAATTTAGGTCGGGTCTTAGCAATCTGTTTGTATCTACACGTGATATATTGTTTGCAGGTATTGAAAGAAGCATAATTAATAATAAATTATTTTCATGTCAACTTTAAACAAAAGAATTAACGAAACCTACACTGTACCTAATGACTTCAGCAAAAACAATTCAGGTAAAAAATAAGAAATTCCTTTGAACAACGGCATTAAAAAAACTATAAGAAATAACGTTAATAAATGACGAGATACAGAATGCAGTTTTTGGGATAGTTCAAAACGTAGCGTTTATTTCTTTATGTGCTCCTAAGAAATTAAAGAAACACGCAATACTTTTGAAAGCCTCTACACTATTATCTCATATAACGCAAGTCAATAACATTACGAAAAATATATTTTTTGTACGACATGTACAGCTATTTGCATAAAAACATTAAAAACATGTACATCAAAAGTTAAGAGTTGTAATATATCTCCTCAAATATAGATCACAGCTTTTATTATATAGAAAGTATAGCATAAACATTTCTGTAACCCTCATTAAAAAAAAAACCTGTGTAATGTACTCATTGAGAAACTACATAAATATATCTTTTTACAAGTTAATGTTCTTGTGAATGACACTCTCATTTTCCATTTTTCTTTTTCCGTAGTTTCAAGTGAATCATTATCATTATCTTTGCCATAGCCTAATGGTTTGCTCGTTTCTTCGACTGCCTTGGAAACACCCACATGTTTTATAAGATTCTTAAAAGCATTACAAGTAATCTGCTTTTCTCTTATAGAGTAGCTTTTGCATTGGTGGCTTCTCTTTACAGATGTTCATCTTGAAAACCTAGAACTTCATAATTTTATCGTAGTAGTTAATTATTGCTACAATACTTACAACGACAACACTGTTAAAAGTTGTAGCAGATTTTTAAAATGCTCATTCACTGAACTAGAATTGTCTCTCAATGTAGCCATCGTCTATTTATACGACTGTCCCGTTGGTTAAGATCCTCTTTATGTTTACTATATTTGTAACTTTTATAACCGAATTTTTTTAATATCTTACGTACTGTTTCGCGACTTAAACCTACTACCGCTGCTATTTCTCGAGATGATAAATTCGAATTTTGTTCAACCATTGTACAAATTAATCTTTCTCTTTGTGCTATATTTTCGTTCACTACAGGAGGAATCCGCGTAGTCCTACATATTTTACACTTTTGCAAACAACCAATTTTCTCGAAATGTCCGATGATGGTACGGAGATAATGCATGCTAGGGATCGGTCGATCTTCAAATGAGGCTTTAAATAAATTTATTGTATCTTTCAATGAATTCCCAGCGTAATACCATTTTATCAATTGTATCTTTTCGATTACCTCAAGCATATTTGTTTGTATAATTTGACAAGTATGAGCTGGAGATAAAGCAAAACAGAGAGAAATTGGCAGAAATTTGCTGTTGCCAATAGCTAGCCCAACGCTGCCAACCAAACAAGTCGAAAATTAGGTAGAAATTTTGGAGAATTACCTAGATTTTAATGATTGAAATTAATTTGTTGTTGACTAGTTGTCTATATTTATTTTATTTTTCTATTATTAATAAAAATAAAGGTAATACACTTCTGCGCCTAATTAAAACGTACAATAAAACATATTAGAAAAAAAAATAATTATGAAAATATTCATTGTACAACACATATGTACATATACATAATTTTAAAATATATATAACAAACTTTTCTCTGTTATACGTAAATATTAGATTTTACTATGAGAAAGTTTATAATCCATAACAATTATTATTTGTTATGTAATTGTTTGTGTGAAATGAAGAAAGTAACTCACTAATTGTCTGCGTTTTTTTGCCACCGCTCAAGCTACTAAAATTGTTTAAAAAGCTTTTATTTTTTAAGAACACCAAATTTAAATACTTATCCCTTTATGTACTCGATAAAGGAATAATCTGGAATAATCGCTTGTACTTCTACCACTTAGCAAATAACAAAGAAAAGCAAACACTGCAAATTCTGAGGAGATAGGGATCAAAACAGATAATCTTAATTATTTACATTACATCACACCAAACACAACTTACATTTTCTCAAATGAAGTGCATATTTTATTTTGCATTTATTGAAATCTAGGTATTTTTATGAGTATCTTAGCGTAAACATTAACGTTTATTAATAACAAATAAAAATTCATAATTTTTAAATATCCCTCCAATAATGATAGCAAGGACTGTGGCGTAGTATGGTAAACAACACATAAGTATCGGCACCCTCCGCACCACACAAGTTTAATTTATTATATAGTAATACAATAATTAGTCCGGGACGGCAGTTTCGAGGACACGAATGGTCCTCATCATCAACCGGTGACCTCCAATATTCAAAATTGTTAAGGCTGCCAGGCGTAAGACGCATGCTGCCCATGCACGGTTGCATACTGCTTAGGCGCTGTATTTCAATATTTTGCGTAAACCAAGTAACACGCTTTAAAAGGCGGAAATACAAATATTAAAATTTTAAACGAATTCAAGAAAAAGCTTCTACATTAAAAATTAATGTAAAGTGCACACAATGTAATCCAAATGACGCCCTCTTTCAATGAAGGCACAAAAAAGATATACATTCCATTAAAAAAATATTTGTTTCATGTGACGTAATGTTAACTCTACTCTAAGTTTAAATATTAAAACATACAGCTATTGGGTGTTTTTTTAATTGCTCGAGCTTTGGATAGAACAGTTCAAGCAATACAAATGTGTATTTTAAAACTGTTCGACCCGTTGTCTGAACATAGATTCGAGCTATTAAAAAACACATCCATTAATATATACAGCGTTTTTTTTATCTTGAATGAAACACTCTGTATATTTTTTATACTATTATATTATATATATATATATATATTACTTTAGCTTAAGAAATATTAACATATACTATATAGCAATAAATGTTTTTGCTGTTATGTTGCTTATAGAAAAAGCATTATAGTCTGCTGTTATTTTTCCTTTATTTTTACCTGTTTTCTTAACTGTTGTTCTTTCTTTACTTTATCGATCTTTATTGCAATTAATTAATCATGTTATTTTGTTTATATGTATTCATTTTTGATACATAATGTGTTTATTTTTTTTACTATTGCATACGCATGAACCGTGTAAGATAAACTTCAAGCAACGTAAAGTGTAGTAAATTTATCAACTATTACCACAAAGTGGATCACATTGGATGCTATACTTGTGTAGCAATAAATAGTAACATTGCACGAAAGCAGAATAGATAAGATAAAATCTTTACGGAGAACTACTGTAACTGAAGATTGTATATCTAAATTATTAAACAGTTTATGGTGAAACCATGGCGAAAAAGGTAATACTTAAATTTAAATAAATAAAATAGCTGCCGTAGTATAACAATAATTAACAAAACAAGTAAAGAATAAGAGAAAACAATTAGAATGATAGATGCTGGAAATAATAAGAATAAATAATAAACGCTTTTAGAACTGATATTTTGGCGATTGTTATATATAATTGGATTATCTAGCAATACACAGCGTCGTTGCATACTTAATTTACGATCTGACTGTATACAGAATATAAAATTACCATTTATTTTAGAATTCTTTATTGTGCGTGAGCAGGAAAATTTGGTAGTATTTAGCGATTCAAGTATATTGATAAGAAAGCCAAAAAAAAAACTGGCATATAAACAATGAATTAGCTCTCCCGTTGCTATGTGTCCTTATCTCTTTTGTAAATTGAGACAACTTACCACCACAGACACACCATAGACAAAAAAAGACAACAAACGAGCCCAATCCGATAAATTAAAAGGAATCCAGCTCTTATTGATACTAAAATACACTCCAGTTTTGGAGATGGATGTTATCGTGTTTAACGAGTTAAAATACTGGACACATTGTTACACTAATGGTCTCCATTTTCAACACAATATACGATGGAACAAAAGTAATTGTAAGTGAGGAGGTAGTATCGGCAGTATAAACCATAGATAAAGTAATGGACACTTTCCTACGTATCATCCAGGTTTACTTTTGTATCATAATCCATAAGATTACATAATAGGAAGTTCAGAATATAAATTGAAGCTAATCACTAACAAACTATTTTTTTTATTTAGAAGCACTACATCACATAATTGCTTAATTTTAAAAAAATAGAAGAGCGAAAAGCTCGCAACTCGCCATACACCATCTTTTGTGATGAGAATCCAAAATTATTGACAAAATTTGGTGGATTTGGTATTCTCTCATAATACGTGAAGATATTATAACCATCCTTTCTATATCTTTGTTTTATTTTTTTTAAGCTAAATATAAAAGCCCAATTCTAACTATTTTTACAAATTTACAACGTTCATAATACAACCTAAATCTAAATAATACGATTCACGACTGTAGAAGTTGTATTAGTTGGTAAATGAGGCGATGTGTGATGGCTCTGGCATCGGTGAGAGGAGGAAATGATTACTAGCGATTACTCAGAGCATTCACGGTTTGTGTTGATACAATCAAGCGCAGTATGGCGCGTACGAACGGAGATGTTAATGTTGTTGTGTGCGTAAGGTGTTAGTTCGCTTGAGCAGTTTTTTCACACACGTCCGTACGCAAATATAGCTGAACGTCAAAAAGTGCAGTGCGATTATGGTATGCGTTTATCGGAAGCATGCATCATTTGTCGACAAGGAAGTCGGTTAAATTTAGAGTGCCATGTCGCAGTGTAAAAAGTTCGCGCCCAATATCTTTCATAAGACCAAGTGTTCTAACTGCTTTCGGCAAAAAGAGGAACACACCGCGGAGGCCTTGGAATGTAACCGAGTGAGTTTCGCTACATTCTTTTATACGCACATTCTAAGAAAATATTCTAGCAGCTCTCTAACTTGGTACATTATTAAGGTTGCGTCTTATTTGGGTTTTCACACCATACAATTCCGTAATTAATTCCACATGGGTTATTAGATTTATTTTACGATATTCTTATATATATATATATATACCTACACGGCTAATTGGTATCTATATACTCAATTCTGGATTGGTGTTGATAACGTCATTGTTTATTCACCGTTTCGCCGTAATGTACGTATATGTGTGGAACACATAAATAACTAAACTAAATACTTGTTATTGTTAACGTATCCTAGTAGTCATATTTTCGGAATGACAGTGGATAAAAAAGAATGAATAAAATGCAGGTCAAATTAAAGAGTGTACAAGGTGGCTGCCAATATACGTACGGATGGTTATTTGCCTATTTAAAATTCTACGATTCTTTGGCAAATGGTGGTATCTATCTGTTGTAATTGAAATTATTGTATGGAGGTTAGTTTTGATGCAAATTTTCTAGGCGTTAGTAGCGTATTTGCTAATATTGTAAATATTACATTTTCCGTGAGATAAAAGATATTCCACCCATTCCATTAGAAGTTACATTATTTCTTTTTGAAAGTTTATGATAACTGTATCTTCTCAAACAAAAAATATCTGTGCTCTATTTACATCTAATCCATATTGCAACTTACGGCTAAAAGGGCGTTCATATAGGGTAAATACTACGTATTACCAATAATTGTTACACAGCAAATTACCGTTAATGACAAATTGCACAGGGGACACTGTACGTACTTGTAGTGTGTAGTGCAGTATTTGGACAACATTGAACTGCAAACGTTCCAGCAATCCACTTTGTTTTTGGGTGGAATTAGTTGTAGTATTAGTATCATCGGGCTATAGCACAAATGCCTTTAGTCACTACGACCATTCTAACAAAATGCCCTTATATGTATTAGAGTAGGTGAAGGCTCTTAATATTACTCCGGGATCTTCAGCCTTCAGTTCAGTTCAGTAGATGGTTACTGAAATGTTGTCGAGTGCGACTGATGGTGACAAATTTGCATAGAATATGTTCTGTCGCCTCCAGATCTTCTAAGCATAGACGGCAGATTTGATCTTCAGTTTTTCCTAGATTGAATAGGTGATATTTTAAGGCTGTATGACCTGTGAGAAATCCCGCCAGTATTCTAAGGTCCCATTTGCTGAACGATAACACTATTTTTGTTGTCTTAGGCGAGCTTGATATGAACGCTTTCGCCAGTTTTTGGCCTGGAACACTTTCCCAGTACGAGGTCTTTCGATTGTCCTCCCATGTTTTAATTACTTGTTTTATGTTGCTCTCTTGTAGGGCATATTTGATGCTTCTCTAGCCAATTTATCTGCCTTTTTATTACCGTCGATCCCTTGATGATTTGGGACGCATCGCAAAGTAACGTGGTATTTGTATGCCAATTGTCTTAAATTGTGTATACATACGTAAATCAGATCAGATTCGTGTGAATAGGCTTTGATAGCCTTTAGAATTGCCTACTGTCAGCGAATATAGTTATGGTTGCGCCTCGAGGTTCTTTATGACGCGCAAGTTCAAAGCAGAGATCTCTGCTTGAAATATGTTGGTGTGGAGTCCTGTTAAGATGACAACTAGGCCCACTCATGCCTATATATGTTCCAACGCCTTCTATTCTTGAGCCTTTTTTGCTTTGAGGCTGCCCGGATTCCCACTCTGTACTGCTTTCAATGATCGCTTTATAGGGCTGATCAAAATTGTATTGCACAGGGATCATCAAAGCTGGGAAATCTTAGAGAACATGTTAAAACCCTCGATGAGCCTAACAGAAGCTACTACTTTAAACGAAGCACTTTGTATATTGTCATGTAACGACGCGTGTCGTACTAGCTTTCACATGACTTTATTTATCTTGTACTTACATAACTGATTTACAACGAATTGGAACTTCCCTTGGCAATACCCTCCCCTTAGCAAAATATACCTTATATAGTGACATTATATCTGGAATGGACGCACATCATTCAGATGATCCCTTATTGTCAAATCAAAATGTAAACAAACATTTTAACCCCGATTATAAGCAGCTGATTTTCAACGGTTATATCAAGACACAAAAACACTTTAATTCCGATATATCCCATTGAACATCTAATATTTTGTCAGGCAAGGGTCGAATGGTAACTTGCGTTATCCATAACAATCATTGATTGTGTTATTAAATTGAATACCAGACATCTTACTTTAGTTTTCAAAGAGCTCCCTACTTCACCTGTTGTTTTAAATTCTTTATGTACATTTGACACTATGTGAAAACTAATACCAATTAAATTAAATAATAAACACCTGAAATACAGCATTATTAGGTAGTAATGGATACAGCTACAATTTGTAGCTTATAATATTTACAAAAGGCTTTAGGGATCTTCGGTACCAAGAAGAACTGACGAAAATAGCAAATGGGGTAGAAAATAGGTAAAAACTGAACGAGAAGAAATCATATATTTCCTGTTTACATGTCTTATTCTGATAATTATGTTTTGTAATAAATGTTTGAGCAGCTATTATTTCAGATTGAAATTTGTTAAATTTCACCATGTTTAAATGAAATGCATTTTTGACATGGACCGTTCGTTAATCGATCACCCACTGTATCATTATTTTCTTAGCTCTTCCAAGGATAATATTCTCTCTTCCTCGTCTCTACATTAGAGATATTCAAATAGATCCCATACATTGGCTTAACCCTGAATGCAATCAGCTAGCTTAAAATATTCAAATTAGTAGAAAAAATTATCTAGAAAGTGCTTACGGTAAGATCTTGAGCATGTTATAGAAAATTACAAGTTTTAACTTGAAATAGAAATACATAGAAATAACGAGCTGCTATTTTAATTTTTTTTACGATTGCTGTAACGTTACATACCTGTATGTAGGCGTGGGAAGCCCCATTTAACATTTTTATGATTTCAATTTACTGTTTGCTATTTCTAACTCCTAATTTGTTCTGTTTTGATCAATTACATTATAATTACGAAAGTTACTGGTTAGTATGTATAGCTATAATAAGTATTACGGACTACATAATTGACGATATTTTCTTTTCATAGGCAAGCCGTTCAATAGCTCGTAGCGGTTACTTGTTTGTAGCACCGGATTGGGATTTCTCCGTGCCTCTTAATAGAACAAAGGTAACCTTTTAGATTGAATAATCTTGTTCCAAAATACTAAGCAAACCTCCAATTAAAAAGATTTACATATCTAATTCTTATCCTATTCTGTTTCATAATATTATTGTAGGCCGTATTCATCTCGATTCGGGCAGTGAAAATGAAAATGGTTCAATCATTATACGTTGTTGTAGACTTCCGCGGTTGTTTTCTTTTAAAGAAGAATTTGACACGGTTTCAACCCGGAAACCCAGGTTGAAACCGTGTCGTAATTGTACGAAGAATTCTTCGTACAGCAGTGACGCAACATGTAGCAGCCCAGAAGAAGCTCCATACTATTGAGAGCGAAACGTCGGCATTCTCATGCAATTACGACATGGTTTAATCATTGTCTCTGAGAAAAACGTATATATTTAATTTTATCTGAGATATACTTGTTAAACTTTTTCAACGAATCATTTTTTTTTTAATTCGAAGTATTTTCTTGCTGAGTAATATAAACAAGTAAATACCTACATATTTTCAAAACCAATCTAGTGCAGCAATAAAAAAAATATATTATTCTCCCAAAAATTCTAAAAATGTTACAAGAATTGAATATCAATGTGTACTAAACATCCTGAAAAGGGGAAGAATGCCATTTTGCTTCTGGATCTTCAATAAATTAAAAATAAAATCAATTTTTCAACCAATTTAGAACTATTCAAATATTTTTGTTCTTCTGTTTTGTAAAACAATCTTCTTTTTAGGAGTTTTGGAAAGTTATAGATTGTTTTCTCGTAAAACAATGTGAAGCCTTTCAGATAATTCTGGAAAAGTATTCAGCCTAGCATATAATAGTTAGGACTCATGACTTCACAGTTCAGTTATCAATGCACAAATAAAGAAAGCATTTGATCACATTTGTGCGACCTCAGAGAGGGTTGCCGGTCATTTTAAAAGTCGCTGTGAACTTTCAAAATTGCTAGCTCCCTTATAACGGATTTTTTATGCCAGTTTTATGAAATTGCATCCTTCTTGTTGTTGTCTGTTACAGAGGTGGCAGAGACGATGGTTTATTCTGTACGATGATGGAGAACTAAGCTATTCGGTAGACGAACATGTAAGTATTCTTTTGTAGAATAATAAGTTAACCTTCAAGTCTAGTAGAATTGACTTTTTTATGTAATTTCCATATAGACAACATTAACATATTTCAGTTACTAGTGCTCAAGTATTTATTTTCTTTGTTTCATTTTCCACAGCCAGATACGGTGCCTCAAGGCTCGGTCGATATGTCCAAAGTATTAGAAGTCACAGGTGCGGAACAAATTACTGGACATCCACATTCACTTGCTCTAACCGGTCCTGACAGAGTTACCTTTGTTAAAGCAGCAAGTCGTGAAGACGCTCGATGGTGGGCCGAATTATTAGCTGTTTTTCCTAGGCGTCATAAGCGTAACGCTACTTTTCCCGGTGGCAGGGCTTCCCCTAGCTTACCACATTTAGGCCGAAGCGCATCACCGCAACCACCAAGAGCACGTCATCTGTCGTACATTGGACCCAGTGCAAGAACAAATTTTACAACTTCTTTAAAGGAAGATCGATGCGGTGAAAGTAAAGTCGTAACTTCACAAAAAATATCCACAAACGTTGAAACGCCGATGTCAACCCGGCTCCTAGAACCATCTGAAAATTGGCTTACTGGAACTGCTTTTCTAAGAACAGGTATCATTGACTGTAGATAAGTAATAGTTACTTTACCTATCAGGAGATATCCATATGTTACACAGGCTAGAAAGTGGTACAAAATAATTGTATGACTGCTGTAATTTATTTGTATTAAAATGATTATCCGATTTAAAAAAAAATATTACTTACCATTTAGTCTATCATTTGTTTCAGATTAAATTACTAAACGCTTCAGATTTCGCAAAATACATTTTTTGTATGAATTTTCGCATAGCTCTCTGATCAAAAAATTGTGTTTGGAGTTAATCTTCGAAATACATTGTATAAGATTTTTATATTTATTTTAATTACAAATTACTGTCTAGTTTGTAAGCATCTTAAACCTCACTTACATAGCTAAAACCAAAGAAATATATATTAATTAGATGCTCACATGTTAACAATAATAGTGATATTTTATGTTATTTTATTTTAAAAAATTGTTGGTGCTAATTTGAAATCTTATTCTCTTTTTAGATTATGTAATAGCTGGTTTACCACCCTCTCGAGATAAATCAAAGCACGAAGATATAGCTTGTTCACCAAGAGAATGGCACAAGGAAAAATTCAAAGAAATGAATACTGCTTTAACCAACCGCTCTACCGAAAGTACGGTAGCAACTCCAGAAGGGCAATTAAATCTAAAAAAAGTGAGCAATTGCTAGCAACCCTACATTAATCTAGATTAGCTAGAATACATTGCCTGCTTATAATCAATTCATATGTAATCTTAGTGTCATTGCAGGCGGCTTTTCTGTAAGCCATAATATAGAGGATATTCATTACTGTGCGTACTATATACTATAGATTTAGTTACAAAATGTTTACGTTATACAAAAATTGATAGTTTGTTCACAAGTGATATTCAGCATCCCGTTACGTCCCGCGCGTTTAAGCAAATCTTGTATTATTTTGTTCTCTAAGGATAACATTATTATTTCAGGGCTGGTTATGGTACAAAGAGAAGTGTACCGAAAACGAATGGTTAAAAAGGTGGTGGATACTTTGCGGGCAAACATTAAGCGCTTACGCTGATCAAGATGACCAGTCGCTTCCAGAAATTACAATAGAGTTACCAACTATATCTGATATAACCGAAGTGGCAACTGACGTTCGGTATGGTTTTCAAATTAACTGGTCCGGTCCGACATACATTTTAAGTGCCGTTACGTCAAATATACGCTGTAGTTGGCTTCAAGCACTAAGAAAAATGTCATCAATTATCGATAGTCCACCGGCACCGGCGACACCACGTTCATGTTTATTCTCGAGCGATGAAGAATATCGCACTGCATCAGAGGGAGGTAGGAGGGATTCCGAAGATTGGGGAGACTTGCCTCCTTCACCTCCTTCGCCTAAAGCTACATTTGCCAAAGCTAAAGATAAACCGAGACTGAGATCGAAACTACCAAAAAGTCAATCCAGGCAGTCTACCATAGACAGTGTGTCAACAGACGAAATTGATGGGTATAAGCAACCTGACGAGGTGGAAATTAAAAATACTATAAATAAGCAGGCAGTAGAAATTGATGCACTCAAGCAGCAGCTATCTTGCGCTCTTAACGAAATGCAGACTTTGGAGACACAATTAGCCAGGTACTGTTTTGATCTATAATTGTATCGACGTTTCTGGCTTTCTAGCCAACGTCCAGTAGCCCGTAATAAAAAATAATAAAATACCTATTAAGTACATACCTGCATGACGTAGATTTTCATTTTATTTTTACAAACTAACCTACGTTGGATTTGGTTTCTCTTAATAGTTACAAATTTAAAAGGAGGGCCTATTAAATACCAAATATTTCAATAAAATTAGTTACTAAGTTATTAGTAAGTTGGTATATGTTTGGCTTGATATTATTAAATCTGATATTGGCAGTAATTTTACTTCTTGTGCGAACAGTCTGTCACTTTTTCTATTTTTGCCATAAACTAAAACAAATGCTATTAGTATATATATATATAGATCCTTTATTTTGTTAACAACTTTCCCGTAAATAATTACCTTAAACTTTATATCGTTGTTGTTATCGCTTAAAAGAACAAAGGTTTCTTCATTTTTGCAAAAATCGGCATTTTAACCAATCAGGAAGCTTAGACTTTACTTTGTCTAATACGCATCTAACCTAACTTCTTCCATATTTCGAAGGTATCTTCGCAAAGTTTCATTCTTCATATTATTGAAGCATTGCAGTATTTACTGGAATTGCTAAAAAAAAAATATTTGTTATTAAGTGTGTTATGTGTGGGAAGAAATTCCTTTCCCGGGTAATTTAGAAAGTTTTGAAATAAAAAAAATATTCAGAGACAGGTGCTGTACAACATAAAATCATATTCAAGTACACACTAGTTGAAAAAAAAATTACGGATTGATATAAATAATTTTGTTAACCTATTCACTTTCATAAGGGCATGTTTTTATTAAAAAAAAAATCTTTCTCTTGTGTGTAACTAGGGTTTAGCGGCTTAGAAAAGGGATTTTAGTTGCTAAAATTATTATGTAAAAGACCAATAAATTATTTGAAAATGTTAATGTGTTGGAGTTCGAATTTTTATGCACAAAAAATGTTATAAATGTACGCATAAATATATCAAAAAATGCTTTTTGCCAACAATTTATGCTATTGCACTTTGTTTTTAATCTATTTAGCCCTCTAAATTAGACAAACATGCACTTTCAAATAAAAATAATTACATATTACATAATAAAAGTACAATCTAAATTAAACTACCTTTATGTTCACTATTCACTTTCACGATCCGATATATTTAACATGTTATACCAATTAACAATTGAATGTTTTTCAAGAGTTTCAACAGAAATTTTTTACTTCTATGAGAATACTTTTATACACCGAAAACGTTTGTTCCACATCGACGGATGTGATTTGTGCGTATTTTAACGCAGCAATATGCTCAGGATTTAAATCTAAAGCATTATTAATCCGATCTAATGTTAATAACAGCTGTGGCAGTCAGTAGCGGCTGGTGGTGACGTAAATGGGAATTCAACGATAAACCGTGGATTCCCCGGTGTATTTGCGTTGCATATCGTTGTAGTATGCAACGGAAACACTCGACGGAATCGAAACTTTGTCATTGAACTCCCATTTACGTTACCAGCACTGATGACGGTTAATATTTGAAATCGTTACATAATTTAATTTATGTACTACAGTTTTGTCAGTTTTACCTGGAACGATTGTTACTAAATGTTCACAAATTTCTGTTGTAATAGAAATTGATTTTAATAAGAGGATTTGAGCACCTTCCAAATTTTTGGATTGAACTACTTAATAAACTATAAGGAACTTTAATATACGCCAAATTCTCATAATCTCCCGTTTTTGGAATAAACGTTTGGAATTTTTTAAAATTCAGTTGAATTTATAAAATCTAATGAATCACGTACCCCATCAGCTAATTACCGTTTCGGGAAGAAGGGGAAGGTTCGGCAATTTTCCTTTGCGTATACCGTTATCCTTTGGACGCGGCGCGATAGATATTTTTGACGTTCGTAATTAGAGAATTATAGATAGAAAGAAGAATTTTGTCAGTTGGCAGCATATTTGGAACAAAAAAAAACGACAAAAATAGTTTTGTCAGAATATTTTCATTTAAAAGTCCTAATAAACTAATAAATTTACAATATACCGATTACCAACATCAATTGTTTCATCATTAATACGGAGAAATTGATATTTTAAATGACTTTTTATATCTGCAAACACATTATTGTAAATCAAACATACATATTTTGTTTTTAATGTACTTTTACGAAGTATATTTATGTTGCTAAAAATTGGCAATAAAATGTCAAAATTCATTAAAATTCGTTTTTCTCAAGAACAATTAAAGATAGGTGGAGTGGAATTTTAAGTGTTTATGTAGAATAATGCGTGATATCAGAAAATGAAAAAATATACAGGGTATCCTATTTAAAATAAGCAAGTTCAATTTCATTTCCCGTATAACCGGAAGTAATTCGGTATTGTTAATATTTTTATTTGATGGACCAGTCAAAACTTCTGGAACACAAGTTTCCAGCATTCAACTGGTAATAATTCTCAGTGTTCGGCTAATCTATGGTTTAAATGCCACACTCTGTATATGTTCTTTTTAACTGTAACCACAATACATATAGTTGTTGTGCAATTTTCCCGCTAAAAAATGCATGCAACACTAACACATTACTTTGAACTTGTAGGTATAAAAAATTGCAATCAGAATCGTTAGTACGTGAACAGCAGACGACAGAGTTAATTGAAAAATTAGAACAGGTGGAACGTAACACGAATCAACAATTAAAGCAAATGGAAGAAAAGTACAATCACGAGCAAAGAGTAATACAGAGTCAACTCGCAGAAGCCAAACAATTTATAGAGAGGATGCAAGAGAGGTGTTCAAGCTTGACCAGGGAATTACAAGTTAAAGAAAGAATTGCATCAAATCTACAAGTTGAATTGAGCTGTCTAAACGAAAAATATCGCAAAACTCAACAAGAAAACGACCATTTGTGTAAGAAAATACAGGAATTGGAAAGTAAACCATACAGGCGAAAACGTTTAGATTCTCTCACAGAACTAATAGATATTAGTCAAGATACCAATTTCGAAAGCTTAGGCCATGCAGAACTTATCGAGCATTGTTTAGATTTGCGGAATAGACTTGAAACTGCTGTGATTGAAATTAAGGCAATGAAGAAAGAACTTCGGGAATCGCATGCAAAATACGATCGCTTAGAGTTGGAAACAGTAGGGCTAAAAAGTAATTTGCAGATGTTAGAACAAGAAGGACATGCGCAGTCTGCTTTAATGGTCGACAGAGTTCAGGACTTGACCGTGAAACTCGCTACAGCAGAAAAGCAAGCAAGAAATTTGAAGTCGAAATTACAAGATTCGAGGGAAAAAAGAAGATCTCTATCACTAAAAGGTTAGAATCATTAATTGGTGATGCCTATGCCACTTCATTATGACAAATTAGCAGTTAATACAATTCATTTTGATAACTTACTGAACTTTTGGTTATTCAATAAAATAGTTAATTATGTCTCAGGAACGTAAGTGCAGGTTTATGGTCGAGTTCGCAAAAACGTTTGCGGTTTCAGTAGCATACAATATTTTTCCTACTACCGACCCCACATTTTGAAAAAGTCGGCATTTTACTAAATGTATTACTACTTCACGTCAATAGCGACACAGAATTCCACATCCCGCTGCCAAGTGCAACCCCTGTAAATCGCACTTGTATCTTTCTAATCAGGACGGTAATGATTGACTGACAAGGCCCACTGAACTGCGATAGCTCATCGCTGCTCGTATATTCCGATCCTAAAACTAATGGTTGCGCTACTTTCATTTGGAAAATTTTTATTCCTTTATATGTACAGTATGTTGCCAGACAGGTGTTACAAGAGGAGAAATTTTCTCACTATTGGCTTAAAAAAAATTGTTTATAAAGGTTCTTGCTTGTTCCAAAATCCACAAATAATACAAGTCAATTTTAAAATAAGCCATAAACTCGACAATTTTATACATTTTATGCGAAATTTTTCTAAATCAATGTTTTGTACTAAGTTGCATTAATAATAATGTTTAGACGTTACACGAAAAACATTTCTTTTTCCTCAAAAATCAATAGTAAAAAAGTTTTCCTCGTGTGGCACTTATCCAACAACACACTGTATATAGCCTATTTAGTTAGTGCGTGGGCAGCAAAAGTTCCTTTTCTGAGCAAGTTGTAGAAAAAAATTTCAAATAAAAAATAATGCAAATGCTGCCCAAAATAAACCTATACCCAAGTATACAAGATGATCAATTATTTATAGAGTTTGAAGAAAATGCAAAGTTTCAAAATGATTAAATATTACAAGTAGTCTAATTAATAACTTGAAAATCTTGTCAGATTTTTCCAAATTTTCTCTTTGAAAGAGACAAACACCCGGATTTTCGTAGTTTAGGAGAAAAAATAAAGGTTAACTATAGGTTAGCTAGAAAACGATTTGCCAACTTGTCTGTCAACGATATTATTTTCTACTTTAAACGTTTAGTATTGACTATGTAGTAAAATGATTAACAGAAAAAAAATATATCTAAAACGAGATGTTTTTATAAATAACTAACTAAACCTGTCTTTTAGGACGAGAAAATATATCAATCAATAAAGAAATAGAAGATAAAATAGCAGAACTAGAAGCAAAAATAATCACTCTAGAAAGGAATAAATCTCGTAGAAAATATAGGAGGGAAAGAAGTAACGAAAGAATGTCTCCCGTAGATGATAAATTGCATCAACGTATTAGACGAAAGTCTTTAGATAGTGCAACGTCTTTTGAACCGATTAAATTATTTATGCGATTATATAATTTGGAAAGAAAAATCACAAATGTTACGAATTCGAATGAATCACTTAATTATTGTGAGATGAAGACTGATGAAACAGGCAATACTAATTTGTATGCTGAATGTGTGATATTAGCAGCTATAGAAAAACTAAATGATTGTAAATATGCTTTTAATTTATTGAAGACAAATGTAGGTAATATGTATGTTGATGAACTTCTAAACTTGGAAAGTAATTTAACCAAGCTTAATTGTGTCTTAAAATCCAATAGAGAAAACGAAGTAAATGTAATTTATTCATCGGCTGATGGTATTGTTCGACAGTTAGAAAATGTATTAAAGGAGAAATTGCATAATTTATTGGAAAAGAAAACGACATTGATGAAATTGGATCAATTAAATGATAAAGCTAAACTCGAAATACTAGCTGAAAAAATTGCATTCGAAAATCTAATTCTTGCAAGAATCCATCAAGCGTTAAGTGTCTCTAATTTTAATGATAATAATTGTACTAGGCATTTTATAAGAGACGCCACGGAAACCATGGATTTACTTTGTAATTTAAACGAAAAGCTACACGATGTAAGAAGAAAAGAGGTTCCAGCATTCAGGAATAGCGTGGATTACCTAACTAAAGTACTTACAAAGCGGTTACTAATTGCTGCTCATAGTTCCGATTTAAACAAACCGTTTTGTAATTTCGCGCCTGCCTTAAGTTATTTGAAAGAAAAGCAAGCTGAAATATCTTGCTTAATGGACGCATACAAGCTGAATAAACTTCCTCAATTAGCAGACGCATTAGCCCTTGAAACGATAAGTTCAGAAAATTCAGATTCAAATTGTAACTTGATGTCTTTAAGCAATGTTGTAATTGATGAAGTACGAACGATGACTAAGGAAATTATGAATTCTGAATTGGTGGAGACGGAAATAAGTCATGTAATGACAAAAATGGCCCAACTCTATGAAGCAAAGTATAACGCAGAACAAAGCTACTTTTTCACATTCTTTGCATATGAAAGGGCCACGTTAGAATTGTGGGGAGAATCGGTACAAATGCAATTACAAGTAGAACTGAATAAAAATATAGAAGAATTAAACAAAAAGTTCAAATGTAGTTTAAATAAATTTCAAAATGAAAATTGGAAGAAAAAGGAATCGCAGCTGTCTCCCGAAAGCGTTAAAACGCTGCTTCTGGAATTTGCAGACGTTATTTCTCATAAATCGCTAATTGATGCAAGAATCAACGTTTTGAAATCAAAGTACAAAATAGATAGTGATGTTCTTGACTCTAATGAACCGATGCTTCTAGTCTGCTTACATAATGAGGGCTTTTCAAATGAGTTGGAAGAATTAGAATTATTAGATGTCAATCAAACTTTAGAAGCCGAATTTAAATGCATGTTAACAAAGTACAAAACAGAATGTGAAATATCATTAACAGAAATGAATTTTCTTGAAATTAAAAAAACCTTGCAAGAACTCTCACTACAGATTTTAGATTTAGCAAGTTATTGCACAGAGAAAACTGTAGAACCTTTAAGGCCAATAGACAGCATAGAAGATATATGTAACCAGTGCAAACAGTTGAAAAAGAGTTTAACCGTTATAAAAGGGAGCATAATGCGCACGAAAAGTGCTACCAGGTAAGCAACAGCTATGCATACTTATTTTTCTAATATATTAGATTAAGTATGTAATTTGAGCCCCCAAATTAGTTACCTTTAATTTATAATCTGGGTGCCACCAACTAATCTAAACTAACGATTCATAGCATAGAGTGAGAGTAATGTAGAGTGTTGTCAGATAAGTATCATAAGAGAAATAACTACGGATTTATGAAAATATTATTTAAAAAACTTTTACTTGTTCTAAAACACAGGTAGCACTAGATTTTTTAAAATAAGATTCTGAATATTATGTAAAGTGACTGAAATTTTTAATTAATATGATGGTAATATTTACTGGAATTTATCGAAATACTTCTCACATCACTCGTGTTAATGTTTTTATTCAAATAAAAGAAACATTAGTAAGTTAACCAAAAAATATTCTATAAATTGTACCGTCTTCCACAACTTGTCACTCCTTTCTTTCCTAATAAGGGCGGGATCACGATACTCACCCGAATTTAGCAGACTAGATTGAAGATCGAGTCGATTCGTGTGCTTAAGCACCCATGATACTTGATCGAATTGATTTTATACTCATAGGTTATTTCCACGCATCGGAAATAAATGATCCTAATTTCCGATGCTATTTTAGCAAATGTGCACCTTTTGTAACTAATTTACTGTCTGTTGTGGAACGAGTTGAGTAGACTCGATGAAAATGGTGAATTCTAATCCAGTTGCGAGTGTCGCGAACTGCCCCCAGTTTAGTAACGACATTTCGACAGTTAAATAGAGCATGGCGGTAGTCCATCTTCGTGTGAAAAAAATATTAACATAATATTAACTACATAACAAATTACAAACATCGCCATTTAGCACATTAGTAGAAAGTTATATTTCAAACTGTAGTGTTATTTGTGAGTTTTAGTAAAAGCAAAAATGAAGCAATTAAGCAAAATTAGTTATGACTAAAGTTCTCCGCACAGACTAGTGTTTTGTCGACTCTCGGGGAAACCAGTAGGCAACACGAACCCATTCTCATGAGACGAATAAACACGAGTCGCACGGAAAGTGACGAACTTTAATTATTACTATAATTTCTTCTTCATTACGACTGCATTTTAAAATGTTGTGTTTGTCTCCTTTTATATATACATATCTCGGGTTGTGAAGGTGATCTTCCCTATGTACACTTCGGCAATATATTTTACGATTTAATTAATTTCAAATGTTGACAACATTTTTTATTTGCTATACATATTCTTGCGTGAGGATATGGTGCTAAGCAGGAAACCCATCGCAGTTTATTGACTATTAATGTAAAGAATTTTGTGAGCAAAAGGATCTGTTTTATGTTTCTTCCGATTAAATTATTTCATTGTCACGCTTAAAATATCATTTGAATGAACTAGTACGAAAGAAATAATAATTATAATACAAATATGACCATGTCTTTTATTAACACGCAAGTTTCATCGATTAATCCGGGATAGCAGTTTCGAGGACGCGTCGACCCTCATCTTCAACCGAAGACCGAATTTCGAATCATTCGCTGCAAAATGGCTTTCGCACCATTATTCATAAATGGCGGTTAGTCAAGACGGTTATTCATGAATGTATTAATGTAGTTGTCTTGATGATTATGACTAAATTTTTATTTATTAGTCGTGAAAAAATGTTTTGATTATTAGTCATAGCGATGAATATCGTTTACCCGTCTCTGTCTGTCATAGCGTTTCATACAAAACCCTAAAACGACAAAATTACATTTATTCCATAAGTGCACACCTGTGCTAAAACGGCGTCCGAAATTAGATAACAAATAACCGAGTATTGTTAAATTAATTCGGCCGAGTATTTTGTGTGGTGTTTTGCAAAATACGAGTTGACTGGGTTTTCGAAATGGTTGACCGAACACAGCCAAGTATGGTGATCCCACAGTGCAAATTAACAGACTATCAGTGGACCATATTATTAAGTATTTTGACACATCTTCCACAATCCATATCAATCTGCTCTCATCTTAAACGGAACATCTGTATATTGTCTTTACATCTCTGACGTTCAAATAAAATTTTAAACTATTTATCCAAGAGTTTATATAAATAGATGCAACTGTTTTTAAATTAACTGCTGGAAAGATGTGGCATGCGTAAGCCATATGAAAAACATTGTTCTCACAAACGCTTTCGCACTTTTTAATTTTCTTTAGTTTGGATTTCATTGTAACATTATGAGAATAACATTAAGGGAATAAAACAATGTAGTTATATTTGCCAGTGCTCTGGTGGTTAACGAAACTTACGTTTGGCACATTATTCTTTAGAAAATAATTGTAATATTCTTATTTACAATAAATTCATAAATAATGAATATTATTTCTCCTCGGTTCTTGTAAATTGATTTATATGGAAACGTATATAAAGGACAGCAACTCGTGCTACATATAGCAGCAGCATGATATTACTTCGACTATTTTAACTGATTAACTCTCGCCGACGTTAGTAAATTAAAATTGTAGTATACTATATGCAACGAATATATCATTTTAATTTTTACTGTACTTATTTTTTTCTGTTTTAGACCCGACATTGGCGAAGAAAGACTGCCATTGTTTTTGGGGACGGAATATTTAAATCAAATGGAACATTTGCGGTCAGCATATCGTCGCATTTTAGATGAATGCGATAGTCGTAAGCAACAAGCTAATTTGGAACGTTTACAAGTGCTTTGCGAACAAGTACTAGTTGCCATGGAACATTGGCATCGTAAAACGTTGCAAGAGTTGCGGGAACAACATACGCGCGAATTGCAAGCCTTACAAAACGATAAGGAACAAGCCCTGGCAGAAGAAACGCAAGCTACCCTGGCGGCTTTAGATGCGATGAGAAAGGCCCATGAAGCAGAAGTGCAGCGAGAAGTCGCAAGATTTAAGCAGGATTTTGCTAGACAGCAACAAGATGAGTTGCTGGATTTAACTGAACGATTATCTGTTAAATGTTTAGAGGCCGCTGCCTTGGAAGAACAGCTAGGAAGTGCAACTCGCCAATTAGCACATGCGCAACAGCATATACTTCAATTGGAAAAGAACCCCCAACTCTCCTTGCAGGTAAATGAATAACTTAAATATAGAAATTTAACAAATAATAAGTGCTATTTAAACTGCAAAAATATTAAAGTTAACTAATTTGCTTAATTTATCCTTCACTACAGTAGAGTGAGGGTTGATGTAATATTTTATTCGTATCTGTCTAATTAAATGAAAATAATGACTAGAGCAGGTACAAGTCGATTGCTCTCAACTGACTGACCACATCAACGATAGTGTGCTGCGCAAATCCTCAATCTATGAAACCCTTAATTTATGATTTTTAGAATTTTTGTTCTGATTAGCAAATAACAATATTATTATTTTATTTTTTATCTCATAACTATCTTGATACCATCATTCACTAGCTAATGCACTAGAAATATATATAAGGGTTAAACAGCCCCTTTTGTGTGCAATATCCTTACTTTCACTTATTCATAGCGTATTTCTTTTTCAGAATTGACGGGTTTTCGAAATAGGAAAACAGTGACCACCTCTACTAGTCTAAAATGAGCCTCATATATGCATATACATAAATACGTCTACATTTTGAGTCATCTCATTTTTGCCAATGCAAATACAAGGGCAAACAAACTATATGTGCACTACATCAAGAGAAAGTGGGATAGTATAGTGATCTAATAGTCATTTCTACTACAATAAGCTGTCATTTCATACCTCGTTATAGGAACACGAGACTATACCCGTTTCTTGAAACGTGCATTTTGTTGCCTTCGTATATGCAGCGGCTACATATTTATAATTACAGTACAAGTGTAAATTTCACCGTTGTGTACAGATTACAGCACTGACGCCTTTAATATAATTCGAAATAACGAAGAAGTACCTCTCGCGCTAAATGTTACTTGTACAAACAAATAATATTTAGTTATTTTCTTATTATTGTTTATACTATGTGTTGGGTTTATTTGGATTGTTTATATTATAACAAAATATATTGTGAGTTATACTAGTATTGTATTTATTATAAAATAATACATTTTTCCTCTAATATTTCTTTATACATTTTCAATGCCTTAAGAAACAAAGCACTTAATCAGATTATTAATTTTTTAATTGATACATAATATAGCTTATTGACTAGTAAACGGATTAAATTAAAAATAAATACATGCGCATTGTTTATTAAAATGCTCGGCAGCTTACGTGTTGCCACATTCCCTGGAATTAATAAAAGAAAATCAGTGGATATACTAACTATCTGACAATCGAGTAAGCAAGCAACGACTCGTAATTACGCATATACAGCCCACAATAATAACAAAAAGAAAATATAAGAATCGAAATAAAAATAATGGGAAGGAAGGTGGCGAAAGATTAGTAATTTTTTAATATAAGAAAGTACCAAATGAAGAAGACTTTTTATTGGTAGAAATAAAAACAAAAAATGCGATGTTACGGTCAAATAGAATGGAGGAGAACAAAAGCCAAAGTAAAAAGGATCTAAGTAAGTGGGAATATTAGATTATGGAAACAGAGTGAGCGTCTAGTGTTTTACTGGCAATGCACAGGCATGTTATAAATAACTGAAGAATTCAGATTTAAACTAAATTTTATGGGTTCACAGGTTTATTGCGGGTATTCTTCCGTCAATATTTGTGTATCTGTTTCTAATTTGCTTCGAATCTTCAAATTTGTTGAAAAGATTGTTTTTAACGTTGACTGCAATACAGCTTGTTTTATGCAGAAGATTTGGGTTCCTTACTATTGCTATTTATCACTAGGATCTTCCCAAATTTAAAGAATATAGAAAATTTGCAGTTATATAAGAACTATTAAATACTACAGATAATTAATCATAATTATTACAGCGAAAACATGTTATTCTAATGGAGCAACAAAAAAACAGACAAAGTTTAGTTCCTGTTGTAGTAGTATCTAATGTATAATGTTATCCAACTATATGATGCAATTTTTTGTCAGAGTAGGATATACTTTACTAATTATTTTTTACTCTCTTATATTCCAAATGGTTGCAACTAAAAAGTTAGAGTAATATAAGCAGTTGTTTGCATTTACGAGTATGACCCACTTAAAAGAAAAAAATATTCACATCAATCACACCTTGCCAGAATGTAGGTAAACGTTGTTGATTCTATTCGTAATTTGGATTTATTTTTACACTCTTATTAGTCAATCACGAACACATATTTTTACACTGGTTACCCGGAGAAGTTAGCGTAGGTCGAGCGAACAAATCTGTAGACAAGTAAGGCGAGACAAAAAAATAAAAAGTGACTACGGTAAATCGTGCGCGTTTATTTATATATATATATATATATATATATAGATTTTTTGCGAAATCAAAGAAAATATATTTCTTTAAATTTCTAAGCGGGAACAATAGAAGGATAGAAGCATGCATTACGCTAAGAAATTTGTGAATATGCTCCAAAATTCAAAAAATATTTACTGGAAAAAGCTTATGCACATATGGATATATTCCAGTTTAGATTTTACTTCACTTACAGGAATTGCGGAAGTCCAGCCACTACCAATTGGATTTTCTTTGCTCACTCCTACTCGCCTCAACAAGGCGCCACTATCAGTAGTCACCCAAACCTCCTTTCTCCCGACACTCACATGTTTAAAAGCAGACGAGTTTTGAGCATTTGCTAAAAAATATTGCAATTAAATAGTTGCCTATTAATATCACCTGTGTATCTTACATGTAAGCAAAGGATCTACACTAAAATGTTGCCAACAACTGCCTTCAGGCCAACCATTTGAGATATCTTTGCGAATGTACAGATTACCTTTGCGCGAAATAGCCCAAACACCGGTTTCACTGACTGATACTTGTTTCAAAGGATTTCCCGGTGGAGGTTCAATGCACATCCATTTATTTCCTTGAAGCAAATCAACTTTTATTCCTTGACGCACGTACACACTGCCATTTGCTGCTGTTGCCCACACATTAGTAAATGGTCCACAACATATGCTACTTAGTGGTTTATCAGAATTTACGTGCTCCCATTTAGCACCCTACAACGGAGATACATCAATGGATAGCAAGTTTTGATGTATGTTTGAATATACAGAGCGCGGAAGGCACCTAGAATTTGTAAGTTGGAAAGTGTACTGCATTATCGCCGTCCGTCGTCGAGTCCACTTCACGTAAGATCATACATTTCCGCACTCTGTACATTTTAAGTAGCGCTAATCTTGTCGTCAAAACCTATACATGATTCAATGTACTTCAGATTAAAATAATCAAGTTTACTAATGGTTACAGGGTATGAAAAGATTAGAGTTGATACAAAAACTTTTCCAAAAATTAATTTATATTACATATACATGCCGCTTTACGAGAAAAATAAACGAATATATTTAAGTTAAATTCTCTACCATTACGAAATTAATTAATAGTAGTTCGATGAATTTCGTGCATCCAATAATTTTAAGGTTGGCAGTGGTGTAACAATGTTGCTTGAGAGGGCGTTACTACTCTTAAAGGTTAAATAGAGTGACATGAACCTAGATATCCTATTAATTAAAATTGCCGATATTAACGCTATATTGACCTCCACAGAATAGAATGCAAGTAAATATTCAACAATTCGGCGAAAGCTAGCAGACTTCGGCTAGTAAATTTAACAATGGAAATTAATTAAATGAGTAATTAATACGAAACTACAAGCACCGCCATCTACAGACGTGTTTCGCCGTTTACGACTCATCGGCACAGCTTTGCGAACGCTGGTAGTCATATGCTAAATAACATGTAGCAAGTATCGATGAGAATATCTAACTTAATTAATTAAAACTGCCGAAGTTAATGCTATATCGACCTTTACAAAATTGAGAATTGGAAATTTTTTACATCGGTTTATTGCGGCTTAATTCGGGTGTAGAATAGCGGAATGCTAATAATAAAGTTAGCAACATATACATACCGATGGATTAGATTTGGAAACATCTAACCTAATCATTGCTTGTCCTCCAGTAGCTAGCCCCCAAACAACAATAGGCGAATCTTCATCATTAGAAAGCGATGCAAGTGAAACATCTAATAATTTTGTATGACCTAACTCTATCCAAGGCCCTGTTGTAGCAACGCCACATTTTCTGATCCAACGCCTTCTTCTGACATAGTCAGTAAAATGTTTATTTGCGTGATAACTGGCCGGAAAATCAACCGCATACTGCCAACCCTCCTTATCTACTCCACCGGGTACGTGAAAGTCAACCATCCAATCGCTAATCCACTGCCAATGAACTGATAACAATTTTGCTTGCTCTTTTGTTCTTTTTTGTTTGCCGGTAACGTCACTCCACATATATCGATCTGTTGGTAATCCGGTGGACGTATATCCAGTTACAGGGTTCCATCGTTGGTTCTCATAAACTCTGTAATCTTGTGTATCAGTCATTGGATGAACGTTATTACTGTTTAATGCGCCGGCAAACGCTCCTCCCCATCCCCCATTATAAACCCAACATGTATGGTCGAAACCGATGGCCCAAATTACACCTGCGACACAAGATTCTACTCTTCGTAAATGTCCTCCGATCTGTCTCCATATCATTTCTTTTGGATTTAAAATAATGCTGGGCGTCGAAATTTTCAAAGAGTTGGGGGTAATTTTACCCCACATATCAATTAAATGACAAGCTGAACAAGGCAATCTATGACGATAATTACACAATTTATTATCGTTTACGAATATAATATAATCATCTGGCGTAAATTCAATTTGAATAACAAATTCTTTTCCTCGAGTAAAGGGATTTCCACCATACCGTTCTTCTTCTCCCCATTTACCATCAATCATAGAGTTACGGACTACTAAATCTTCTTCAAATCGCACGTTGAAATGCAAAGCGCAATTTTCTAATTCGGAATAATTTTTAGCTTTAGCTTTATATGTTGGATATACATTTAGATTAATTGCAAATCTATCAACATCGCACAGCACATAACCAGTTAATGTTAAAAATGTTCCAGGAACACAATTTGTATACAAAGGAATCTTCATTGGCATTAGCTTTCTGGTTAAATCAATTTCTTGTACATATGATTCTTTTTCTTGTAGATTTATAAGTTGCTGAGAATCCCACACAAAAGTATCTCCCAAGGACGTAACAGCCCATATACTTTCTTCACTTGGTGAGCCTGTAAAAGAAAAGCAATGATACTGCAATAGAATTTATTTTCAAAGTAATCAGAGTTACTTTAATAATACTAATTTAATAATGCAGATAATAGGTTAGTAAGTTAGCGCCAAAAAGGATGAAATATTGAAAACGCATTAAAATTAATACATCAACTATTATAATAAAAAAAAAATCCAGCCCATAAATCGATTTTCATTTTTCTTTTTGTGAATTGTTACAAGAATCATAACATGCTTTATAAGTTCAAATTATATTAAATTACATAGGACGCCATGTAATTTGCTCGGTATATTCCGTCCAATCCTGTAAGTTGCATCTTGAACACTATTATCGATTTTAATTGATTTGTTCTAGCCGATCAAACCACGTCTGATTAGTTTGTGATTTCAGTTGGAACAAGCGAAATGTAAAGGTTGCATTTTACCTTAACATGTATTACCTTGAATGTTATACATTTCTCTACAAACGGTTGCGAAATGTGTTTGCCATTCCTCCATTTGGTTATCACTTGAAAATTGAATACGTATGACTGGAATGTTAAGGTTTGGCGTATGAATTGCTAAACGTGGACTACCTGGTTCACTGCAGCATTGAACACACGTTATTTCATTAATACTAAATTGTTGCTGAAAATAAAAAAATGTCGATTAGTAAAGTTTTGCGAAAAAAACTGAATAAAACATTAACATTAAATATTAATCACAATAATTACCGACTAATGTTACTTCGATAAATATTTGATAAAGATTGCAAAATTGTTATGTTGAAATATCAACAGCGCGTCTACATCAACTGTAATACTACGTCAAAGCCAAAGGAGACAAGAGAAGATAAAAATTATACAAATTTTGTTCATCATTCGATCTCTAAATAACCTTTTTCCATTTGCTAACTAAAGTTCTAAGTTGTCGCGAAAAGAGGATAATGAAGCACCGGCATTCATATAACTTACGTATCAAGACGAGCGATATGCAGGTATTATATTCCCCATCAATACCGAAGAATGCAGCGCAACCAAAAGAAAGTGAAATGGAAAAGTGGTAGAGACGCTAAAACAGCGATTTGAGACAATAGTCAAGAAATTAGACGTACCCGAATGCCAAAGAATTTTCCTGCCAAATGACCGTTAACCAGACCTCAAAGCTAACAAAAAAGATTTTTCTAATCCGAGGAAAACTAAGCGACCAAACAGGAACGCTTGGTGGAGAGGGTAGGAGGTTCTTACAACTTGTTAACAAAAACGTCAAATAAACAGTAAAACAACAAAATTTTCGTTAATAATTATCGAAATAAATAGAATATGAAATGAAATGATGGACGTTAACCACTAGGCACGATTTCACATAAATACTACGTATAAATATGTATACGTAAGTAATTACTTTCATGTTAAAATAACTCAGTAAATTATAAAAATATTGTTAAAATGTAAATTTAATAAACTTCTAAGGAGGTTTTTGAGGGTACCATACGAGAACTTCAAAATATCTATAATATTGATACAGAAGAATTTTTAATTGAAAAATAAAGTTAAAAAGGCTTAAAATGTCTTAAAGAAGAAGTTAAGAAGTTAGTTTCACTGATGGTTGTCTAGCATACAAAAATGTTAAAAGTAAACAGGTTAAATTGTTACATATTGGAAATCATTATAATAATGTGTTTAACTAGATAGATTGAATTAATATAAATTAAAAAAAACCGTGCATATCAAAACAGTTTAAGAAACTTAACATTACATACCATAGTAGTTGCCCCATCTGAATTTAACACAGTTAGCGTGCCATAAGTATGAACCCATTCTAACTGTAGAACACAGTCCACATAAGCAGATCCACTCAAGTTTATTCTTCCTTCACCTACATGCACCCAAGAGGTAGTATCGACAGCTAATGGAATGTCTTTATATAATTGATCTAGTAATCTAGATCTTAATTCTTCCAATATTTGCAAACGCCAAGGCTGATCTAATTCAGTTTGTGTTATAGTTCCTTGTTCCATGAACCAATTTGGCAATTGAGAGGGTTCAATTGTGCATGCACCAGCTGCTATCCAAGACCATGGAGTTTCATATTCACCCCAGCCCAGTTCTTCATCATCAGCAAATATACAGGAGTCCTGCCTATCTGACCATAAACTTGCATCGGATTCTGGATGAACTTCTGTTCCAACAATCGAACCAACAGATCGTACCGGGCTCCACGCTCTCGGATTTTTCAAAGGTGTTTCGAAATGCCTGCCGCCCAATTCACCAACAGGCAAAGAAGTTGGAGCAGAATGGCTTTGATCTACTAAATCGCCAATTGCGGACGTATCGCATAAGCTGCTTGGCCTATTCTAAAAAAAAAAAAAAATTTAACATAAATTGAATACAATCTCCAAAAAGTGCTCAAATAAAATTTGAATCTGAAATTATCTCAAAAACTAAGATAGGTGGATATAGAGAATATAGAAGAAATTTGACATGAAGGGAAATATTCAGAAACATTACGCATTAAATGGACACATTTTTTACTCTCACGCAAAACTTGGGTTTCAGACCGTCCAACGGCAATACATTGATATGAATTGAGATTATGACTTATTTTTCGATTTTTTCTTTTTTGTAATTTGTTGTTAAATTAGATGAAGTTAGTAGTACCATAGCTCGGATTTCAATATGTTGTCATAATACGATCTGGGCAAATTGCAGATGTATGCAATGTCCAAACTTTGTACTTATATACACGTAAAGATTTATAATACATATTTCCGCCCAAATTACCAGGAAAATGCATGTTGAAATCCGGGTATAATAATTACAATAATTTTTAACAAATATTGAACATCAATTATTTAGTTCCCATACTTACTAAAGAATATGTACTCCTTGTGCTGTTATTTGCAGCTCTATCTCTGTTTAAACTGGCGCTACTGCTTGCTCTACTAACTTGTAGCGGGGCATGTAAACATTTCCATTTCTTTCCAGTTAAATCGCCATTATGGACACCAGTTCGAAAATAGATAGCTCTGTCTTCTCCTCCAATAGCAAATACTTGATCGTTTCCAGTTACTGAAATACTAGACATATTGCCTACCATTTCGACCCATCCACATCCAACAGCCATTTCTTCGCTTATTTCTGCAACGTCACCTCTAACGCCTTTCCGAAACCACACTTTTTTATCCTGAGTCACAGCCCACACTGCACAAACTCCAACTGAAATTTGCATTGTGCGCAAAGTATTCGATGGCCCCCTTGTTTCAACCCACACATTCCCCATTAACGACTCTCTGGTAATACCAATCCGTATTAGTGCCCTCCCATCAAGCAAAGCTGCCCACAGTAAACCAGTTGGACCCACGCTTATTTGACCAACTTCACAACCACCAGGGACGGTTACACAATGCCATTTTGCTCCTTCTGGAGACTTAGTTGTGACTCCAGAGCGAAACATTATCTAAAAAACGAATTGAGAATGATTTTTTTATTATAAGTGGGTAAGTTTTGTAGGTTCTAAAAAAATCAAGTGCCAAAATTATTGAAGTTAGTCATGATTGGCGTTATTCTTTTGTCAATATAATTTACGGAATATTGCTAAATTATTAATTATTTTCATTAAAAAAAATATTTAAACAAAATATCTTTTTAATTATATTGAGAGCTGAATTTTGAGGCCCCTTTGAATAATAAGACCCTAGACGCGTGCCTTCTATTGGTTTCTATTCAAATTGCTGTTAACATAAACATTACGCGGTTTGATAGATGATCTATTCTTGACCAAGTTTCTATCCAGATCTAGAAAAGTGATACGATATCGTGGTATCGTTCTGGTCGTGGTATCTTGTGCACGCTATTGTTGTATCGCGGTTCCATAAATATTTTTTTTATTTACGTAGTTAATTACCAATGAGCGACAACTGAAATGTTTGGCAGTTTGAAATATTATTGCCAACTTATTTAATCTTTAACACATATTTTTTGTGAATTAAAGCATATCAAAAACTTTGGTCGAGATGTTATACATCGTTTGAAATCAAAAAAAGATTATTTTTTATGATGTTAAAATCCACGGCGCCCATAAGAAATAAGTTGAAAATGCCCAGGAAAAACCAAAATGTCATTAAAAATTTCGAGTACACCATTAGATAGAAGATCAAAGCGGACTCGGGTATGTAAATATAATTTTTCTTTGTAAGGTCAAATAAAGCGGCTAGAGGTAGAAAAAAACGAGCATTTTTCATTAAAGGAAAATGTAGATGTCATTTGTTGGAGGTCAATTTTCTCTTCGGCTTCATAACAAACACAACATTTAGCAACTTTATCAAATTTGAATCTACCCTCTGTTTCCAATAATAAGCGGAATCGTTATGCTGAGTGTCGAAAATGAATCCTGTATATAGATGTAAGAGCCGGACAAAACACACCGAAAAAGTGCTTGCAGCACTTTTAGCAATTTTGTTTGTGTAATAAGCCATTTGGCCAATATGAAGTAAAATAACGTTCGTATTTAATCTAATGCAGTGACATAATTTTTACAGTCTCGATACCGTCGTTATATCAAACCTTCTCTGTAGTTATTATTGCTTTAAATTACTAGTTCAAGAACGTCTATTTTTATACTACCTTCACATACATATCTTTCCAATGTAATAATTAAGGAACTTACCCTATTATGTGAGGTTACCGCCCATACTAACATAGTGCCCGTCTCAGCACCGGCAATATTTTGACCTCCTACAGAAATGTCAATGAAAGGCTCCTAAAAAATTTTCTTTAGGACCTTACAATCACTCGTATGACGTGAATATTACAGCAGTTGCATCTTTATGTAGCGGAGCAATTGCGCACCAAGAATTCATGGCCACGTATTTTCGATATCTGACCCATAATCTTCGTCGTACACAAGATTTCCATTGCTTCTTAGCGTAATATTGTGCAGGGAAATCGACAGCGTAGCTCCAGCCATTGTGATCTAAAGGTTGGCCGTCTAATGTAAGATCTAGTTGCCAATCACCTTCCCATTGCCAAGCCATTGATGGTAAACGTATCTTATCTATTTGACGATCAACGGTGCCATCCACGGAAGAGAAATGAAATCGATCCGTTGGTAGCAGACGTGATGAGAATCCTTCAATGGGAATCCATCTCTAACAAAATTATTATACAATAAGTCCGAAGTTCTGTGCGTTAATGCAAATTTATTTTTCTACTACATTTTTTTTACATAAATAGAAACACAAATTTCATGTAAAGAGAGTACGGACTGTCGTCATATATCAAGCTTCTTTGATTTATTAGGGTAAGGGGGGGCACGTGTTTTATATCTCCTGCTACAATTGTCAAGAGACCCTTTCGTATTTTTCGCATGTCTTGGTTTTAGGTGAGAATAACAACGTATGGTACGACGTATGCCGATACTTTTAGTTTTGTTTGCCATACTACAGCCCTTGCTATCATTATTTAAGAGATTAGAAAATCGAGTAGCAGAATCGTGAATTGCTTGAAAACGACTTTTATTAAACAAAATCGAAAACAAGAACAATTGTCGTACAACAAAAAAAATGAATCAACATTAATTCATCAAAATGTCAAGTTAAACAATATTGGAAAATTTTACTACCTAAAGAGTTGATTAAAAGGCGAGGCATGTGTGATTGTCCAGTCGTTAGAGGTTTCGGACTCAAATTATGAAATCGCGTGGGTGTTGTTATAACAACGATTTGAAATTAAACAAGTAATTATCGAAAAACACAGAATGAACAAATTTCATTTTAGAGCATGGTACCAACTGAATGGTAAACCACTCTTATTGTTGAGTGTAGGCTTTCACGACCGTAATCCATAGTAGAAATGTCTTTCGGGTGATGTCGTGTAGTTAATATTTTACTTGA
>LR736864.1:2442387-2496896 GCA_902654985.2 Oryctes borbonicus | reverse complement strand
TAAAGTACCTGGTTATAGAAACCCTATTTTGTATAGACATGGAAGCAACATTCTCATAAAACCAAAAGAACGGTTGCAAATTGTACATTTGTAAATTAGTTAGAATTCGATAAAATTCAAAAAACAAAACTCCTGTACCGTCTGGATCTAAAACAAAATGGTGATTTCTCAAAGTTCATGTACAAATAGACTGAATTTACCGTACAATCCCTTTCTGTAAGGGTTCGCTAAACTCAAATCATTACAAGGTGATCCGCCTATCAGAAGATCGATTGGCAAGATACTTTTAATATCATCTTCTGTCAGACATCTTACATCACCCAACAAGGTAACTCCACCAGGGTAATTTTTCTTTACGACAGCAATCGAATCATCGTCGATTTCACAGGAATAATAACATTCTACGGTTATATTCAACTTTACTAAAGCGGTCAATCCTAAAAAAAGAAAATTAGTCAGTTTGCAATAATTTTGAATGAACTTAGAAACAAGTGCTCGAATATTCTGTATATCCCGTTAAAAGAAAGAAATTCTCTTATATAACACTTCCACGCGTTATACATATTTCAATTTATTTTTTAAAACATCTCATACAGTATGAGACTACAAAGATTGCTCAATGCCTGCGCCACAATTTCGAGTATGATCGTGAAATAACACTGACCGCAGAAGTCGGTATAAGATGTTTTCAAAAGCGCGGGAGCCAATATGGCGCAATCTTAAAAATTAAATTTTACATTCCTTTTTCTGTTTTTTCTTGAGCATATGAGACCTTCAATGTATTTTTATGGAATATTTTCATTTAGATAAGACTTTTTGCTTTTCAATAGTTTGCTCCGAGGCAGGAAAAAATGGAATAAATGTCGCCAAAATAAACACAAATAATTACATAAAGTGCGGATAGTGGTGACGTAAATGGGAAGTTAAACACAAGGGGGCTCGATTCCTCCCGTGTATTTCCGTCGCATATCGTGTACGTTGTATTTGACAAAAAACAAACACGAGGAAATCGAAGCCTGGTCCTTATATTCTGCATATTCTCTATAATACAATAAGAAAATTTATATTTAATAAGTACCTGTAGCAATACCATCAAACAATGATAATACTCTAATCGGTTTCTTAGTAACGGGTATCGGAGGTCGGCTTATCACTGGACTGTCATTAAACAGTAACTGTATCTGTAATTTAATTTACTAGTTACCAGTGTAAAAGTATATTATTATATACCTTATTTTTCCAGTTTGTCCTGCTTCTTATAAGACTATTTGGATAATGACGAGTTGGATTACATATGAAACAAAACCAAGGGTCTTCTTTTAAGATGTCTTGTCTAATTTTTGGGGAGCAAAGATCATCTAAACATTGAAAGCAGTACACGCTGAAATGAGATTTTTAAAAAATTAAAAGAATTCCGAGATTAAACTTACAGCGCACAACCTCTCGTACTACAAACAACCATGTTACCTAAATGTGCACAAACCGCGCAAAAGTACTAAAAATTGAGATACTCATTACAAGTACATAACTTGCTATTATTTACCTTAATGTTGTCTTCTCCAATGACAAAATAGGTTTTTTGCATTTTTTTCTGAAAATGTATCAACATGAAAAAACATAGGTAATAACTAAGATTATAACTTTCGAGCGGCGCGCCAGGATCATAGTAAGAATGAACGTATTCACAAACAAACAGTATGAAGAAATCTACGGCGCACCAAGAGCACAGAATCGGCTACTGTACCTGAAGTTACTGGCTAGTTTTCTTCTTTATTTTCAACGTTATTTTTTTGTTCCAATACATAAAATGTCTCAAAACTTCATGAAAATCGTTGTAACTATTCGTGGACAAAAAGTAAATCAAACACTCCCCGCAGGAAAACCATCAATATCACCATAAGAGTATTACTATCTATGCGAATAAGGCAAATGTAATGTAACACGAATCCGATCCTGTCGCGTCGCCAACAGTTACAACTCTATTAATAACTTATATGTAGCATCTTGTATATTATAGCAACATATATGTACATATTATTTGTTCTCGTTATTTGCGCTTGTGCAAAGTTGTTCAAACTATAGTACCGTATTTTTAATATAATTTTAAATATAAAAAGTAAAATTTTCTTAGGTATCGCAAATGGGTAAGAAAATTGCGCAGTGCCAGCAGAGGAATGGTGTTCTGTGGGGTTTTCACATTCACCGACACGATCGCGGCACGACACCATTCACTAACATACGGCGACCATCGTCGATCGATTTCGGTGCGGAATATTTTGCTTTCACTGTTCATTAGTTCAACTATCTGAAACACTAAGCTATTTAGGTATAAAGAATCTTGAAAAAAATTGGGATGAATTAAAGACAGACAAAGCACAATGATGTGCAAAGTGTTTAATTTCAATCGTGTATAGCGAAAACTGAACGCCCCGTATACTAGAATATAATTTGATATTGTCTAGGACTTGTCTTCGAATAATCGTCTAAATTAATCAAGGTAGGAATTTTCTTCCATCGATGTATTAGGTGGACACACTGTATATGAAAAAATACGTTTTTAATGTTACCTTACAATCCATACAGACGCATCCTTCAAATAATGGATGATCGTCAACTACCTCGGAAGAGTAACAGCCTAAACATATATCTCTTATATCCTTCGTCCCGTTTACTACATACTTCAAAAATTCTAAAAGTACATGTAATTGATGAAAACTATGGTATTGTTTCAAATTTAACAAATATATCAGGCGATTCAAAATAAAATATAAAAAATTGTCGAAGATTGTAAAATGGATCAAAATTCAATATAAAGATTTTTCTGTAATAAACTAATATCCGGAAATATCTTCTATACAAGCTCACTTGCCCGCGCTCTTTAATACGAAGTCGTACAAGATAAAATAATCTATCTGTATCGGCAGCAACTTAGAGGCGGTTTTTCTCACGTCGATTAAGGAGCTGGTTAGTGCAACACGCAAACAATATTGGTTCAAATGGTGACATTTTTTTTAACCCAGATTAAATGGTAATTAAAATCTTTTTAAACAGAGAAATTTTAATGAAGCGATTAAAACACTTCGTTTAAAAGATAGTACATGCATTTTATATGTTGTATACATACACTACCCGACAAAAATATAGACGCGGTAAAGCTCAAAGAATTTTAAAGGCGTCACCGGTAATATCACGGAAGAAAATGTTGAGAAAACCGCCACTTTCGGCGAAACACAAAGAAGCGAGATTGAGATTTCCTGAAGAACACATATCCTGGAAGAAACAATGGGAAAAAGTTATATTTTCCGATGAGAAACGTTTTAATTTGGACGGACCGGATGGGTACTCGCATTATTATCATGATCTGAGAAAGGAACCAAAAGTGAAAATGACCAGACAATTAGGGGGTGGATCTGTGATGATATGGGCAGCGGTTGGATTTCGCGATAAAAGTGGGATAGTGTTTTGCACAAACAAAAAGACATCTGTGTCGTATAAAGACTTATTGCGTGACAATCTTCTACGTTTTGGAAACCAATGGGTCGGGCGCAATTTTGTTTTTCAGCAAGATAACGCGCCAGTTCATAAAGCAAAAACCATTACTGAATGGTTTAAAGAGAAAAAGATTAAAACTTTACAGTGGCCGGCACGGTCACCAGACTTAAACATTATTGAAAACATGTGGGGTGAATTGGCACGTCGCGTTTATGGCGGAGGCCGTCGATATTTCACGGTACAGGAACTGAAAACTTCAGTAGTGACTGAATGGCAGAATGTCCCTCAAAATTATGTGTTAAATTTATATAAATCTATCAATAACAGACTATTGGAAGTGATTAAGAACAATGGAGGATCTACGCATTACTGATCACTCATTTTTGTTTTACATTTGCAACAGAGCGTCTAAATTTTTGTCGCAGAAATTGTTTAAACATTGGAGTAATAATTTATTATTTAGTTCATTAAAAACTTAATTAGATATCTTGCTAGTTTCGCAAAGAAATGTTGTAACCCTTAAAACCCGTAAAACATCTTACCGCGTCTAAGTTTTTGTCGGGGAGTGTAAGTATACAACATATAAAAACGAGAGCCTTTTTACGAATATCCAATAAACAAAATAATAACACAACCAAAACGTTTAATCCACGTTTGTAAAACCAATACTTAGCCTACTATGAGTACCCCTTATCTTAGCCTCGTCGTTTCAAAGCCGCAAGACAAGCAAATTTAACTATCACTATCATGTTATATTACCTAATGGGTTTTTCGTATTAGTTTATTACAAAAAACTTCTGCGTAATCTCCTTTTAGAACATTTCGAAATTTTATTTTGAATCGGCTGACATATCAATAGATATTACAAAAGGTATTCAGATATACCGTCAGTAATTAAATGTTACAAGGCAACGACAGCGATATAAGGCAATATGCTTCGCAATGTGTTCCATTCATTCCCTTATATACTGCAAGTACTGAGCAGCATGACTGCCGGTATCTATATGACGTCATAATTTTTGGCAATAGTCAAAAATAGATAAAAATAATCTATCGAGAATGTGTGGTTTCAGTACTTTTATAGTTTGAAGTTATGTTTATTAGAATTACAAATAGTGCCAGTGCCGGCCAGCAGCAAACTGGAGAAATGTAAAACAAATCATATCGGCCGATGTTAAAAAAAAATTCGCACTAAAATACAATCGTCTTGCGAAGGGTCTAAGGAATAGTCTACCTAAAACCCATACACAAAAACTTCATATCTCGGGTCGTTCAAGACATATTACATTCAGATTCGACGCGAGAATTTTTCAGCGCATTACAAAAACTTCCGTTCCGTTGTTCCAGTATTACCAGTACTATTACAAAATTCAGAACAGTTTTGAAAACCCACTCTTAATCATGCGTTCAGTACTCTCAGTATATATCGGAACACACTGTATATGTATATATGACGAAAAAATTGAACACTGCCATTTTATGGGATGGTGGACGCGAAAAATTTAACTACTAGTTTCTATTAGAAGTGGGGTCAATACAAAGAAGTAGTGCTAATATTTAACAACGTACGATGCAAAAATAATCACCTATATCATCTCAAATGGATTTATATTAAAATGGAAGTATACAAATGCACTAATATTACTTTCAATAACTGAAATATTTATTTTAAAAACGAATCGTACATCGTTCAGATGCATGTAACTCCGGAAAAAGAATTTTTGCTAAAAAGCTTGTTCAATTAAACTATTAACACCAAAAACTTTCAAAATGGCGATCCCATGAGTGCGTCCTTGCTACCTTCTACATCTATCAATTACAACTATAGTTTCACTTCAACAAGAAAAAAATAAACGGGAGTTACCTTTGATATCGTTAGACGCACCAATTTTACTGTTTTCATCCAAATCGTCGGGCTTCTGATTTTTTTCTCTAATCGAATGTAGCTTTTCAATAACGAAGTTTGTAACAGAAACTAAAGGCTTATTACGTTATTGAACCATAAAAAAGTGCGAGTATATACTCACTTTTGTAGTTCTTGTTAAAAGTAAATTCATTTTCAGCGTATTTAAGTAATTGTTCGCGACTGAATTCTAAGGTATCTGGTAGACCATACTCCTAGAAATAAAAGTATTCAAAATTAGAATCACGATTACCAATCAAGCCGTTTAAAGTCAATACGTGCACTTAATGTTATCCTCATTTTATATTTCAGAGTGTTTAACTGATTATCGAAAGAAGTTCACATTTCCCTGCACCCAGTGCTTTTAAATACAAAACTTGCCTGTAGGGCACATTTTAGATATGTATGAAAATGTTTATAGAGATATGCAGCTACGTGTTAAAAATTAAAATAATTTCGATGGCCATTTGTAGAATATTGCTTGTGACTTGCCATTCATACGTGCCCATAGTAGAGACAAATCTTATCTGTTGAGGGTTATTCAAACAAAGACAGGTTTGAAAATGAGGGAGCTTTATTTTATACGGGAACTACGAGAGCATTATTTATAGTACTATGTAAGTAAATACTATGAAAATAAAACAAGTACCAATTGTGAAATGAGACTCACACCCAAGGAGTGTGAATCCACCCTTATCCATTTTACTAAACTGGAACTTTACGAAATTACTTTATCTTACCCTTATTGCTTCGAATACACCTTTCTGCCAATTTGGTGATATCGTTCTTCGTTTTTGGTGATATAAACGATGAAAATGTTGTCCGAAATGGTATAGATCCCTGTGTTTCATCTGAACATGACATGTTGATTTCATTAAATAGGGCAAATTAGTTGAATGAATTTTATAGTTCCTTGACCCAATAGGAGTATTGTACTTACTTGTGAGACTCTGTAGTCGCCAAACCAAAATATCCATGATTTATCGTCGCCGGCTGCTTTAAAATGTAATTCTTTATGACTGACAACAATTCCTACAAGTAATAAAATAACGAATAGAATTTTAAACCGGTAAGTTGCACTAAATGCTTCTCACATTTCTTTTTTATCAAAATAGGACATAATTATTTGTAACTCATTACTCTCATTAGAAAGAAGTATGTACAGCTCCCGCGGTATAAGTTGGCGAGCAGTGGGGATACGCCGTGAACGTATTTACGAAACGTGTCGCCCATCTATTCATCAATATCAGTTATTATATAGCAGCTGCCAGTGTTGTATCAATATGACTTCCGTGGGTGAAGGAAAAGTGATTAATGGTCAAGCGCGCGAAATAGATTGGAACAATTTAATTAAGAACTTTCAGGTACGCCTCTGATACGGAAACGTTATATTTAAGAACGAATAAGACGTAAGCTACCCTTCTTCTACCTGCGCGAACTCACTCCCACCGCTCGCCAACTTATACTGCGGGAGCTGTACTTCAGCTTATAAAGCGATTATACACTACAGTTACTGATATTCTCACCACAGTTGGAAACGAATTTATATGCTTTCATGGAATAAATTTCGCACACAGGGTCTCTTTCAAGTTGTAATTTCAACCAAATATGCAGTTTATTTAATGTGCTACAACGGTTTTACTGCTTTCCCATAAGTACAACACAAACTGTGGCAGTACTCAGTATCTAAATGCTCTGCCTGTGAGAAATGGGAACATAATTTCTACCTACGTAAATAGGCAACTAGTGGAAAACTAGAAAAGGCGGTGAGTAGGGGAAGGCCTCTTCACCTATTCATTCATGTGAGTTTTGAAAAAAGAATTTTTAGCTGCTAATTTTAACTTTATTAGCCAGGACCAGCCACTACTACCCGAGGATAATACGCGAATCGATAGAAATAATGAAGAACAACTTCAATCGCGAAGACGGATACAAGATCAGCAACACCTGGAAGTTAGCACTATGGAGTCGTCATACAACGAACGACGCGATTCAACGGAACGGAACGGTTATGGATCAGCAAAGCGGAATAGAAATGGGATATATAACGAGGAGCAAGAGACAACAACACCAGTCTTTAGAAATCTTCTGAAGAAGCTGACAGCATGGTCAGCGAAACGTCAAGTAAAATATTAACTACGCGACATCACCCGAAAGACATTTCTACTATGGATTACGGTCGTGAAAGCCTACACTCAACTAATTTTAACTATTATTTTAAAATAGCAGTTAGCAATTGCTATATCAAATTTAGGAGTTTATCCATCCCTACTTATTTCTAAAACAAATATATTTTTTTTTTATAAAAAAAAGAGCGAAAATTTACAAAGAGCGGCCCTACTCACAAAATCAAACAGTTGGAATTATTCATTATGCAATAAAGTTCATATACAAGGCTCCTATTCATTGGCTTGCTCCAGTATTTACATATATGTGTTGGTAAATATGAATGAGAATTCGGTAAGGGATAGGTTTGAATGAATAAACAAAAGCATTTTATCAAGCGTTTATCAGAGTAAAAAACTACACAGAGATATGTTTATTAAAAAATGTCTGTTCTATTTTGATAAAATGTACAAGTTGCTCCATTTAAGAGAATTTAAATAGTATCCCAACGATTTCGATGGCCGTCTTGTAGATGTTAGTTGATAAAAAAATCGACGTATTGTTGTAAATTCCAAGAAATATTCCATCGAATAGAATTGAAATCGTCGCTCTAGCGTGTAGGGCGTTTAAGATATCGTTCGTTAAAGAAAAAATCTCAAACTGTCAGTTATCTCAAAAGCTAAGATAGATGGGTATAGGGAATATTGTAGGAAGTTAACACCATTTGAAGATATATCCAAAAATATACAGAATACTCGATTTAAAAAACCAAACCGACTCCTGCTCAATGGAACTAAACTTTCTGCCTGCTTGATCAAAATTTTATGCTGTACAGAGCTTGCCTGGGAATATTTTTTATTAGAAGTTTTTTTTTTTAATTGCTTATCAGGAAAGGAATCTTCCATACCTTAGGGAGGTAGCTGTATATTTGCTTGTGTATTGCGCCGAACCGACTAACTGCAACATTGGCCGCTTTTCTATTAACTGCATATGGACCAGTAGCAAAGAAAACTATTAGTTTGGCAATTTAATCGATTTTATAGGATCAATAATAATAATAGTGGTTCATTAATTTGAATCACCTGCCCACAGTCTTTACTGCGTTAACTCACAATCAGTTGTTTTTGCGTTTGGGCTTGGTTGTGGTTATCCAACTATTTAGGCAATAGGGTGATTGTAATTATCATAGTCTACTGTTATATATATTTCAACTATTTTTAAACCAATATTAAAAAAATTTAGTTATCTTAAATAAAAATAATGCTACGTGCTCTAGAATAAAAACTTACCAGGCCAATATAATTTATTCATGCAGCCCCAAATGTAGGTTCCTGGCTTCCAGTTATCAGTATTGGGCCATATTGTTTTAGATAACGCTTTACCAGATTTACTTCTTGTCTTTACCATTTTTTTATGTATACGCAATACGGGTTTTAAATTTAACTTGAATAAAACATTACTTTCTTGGGTTTCGTCTGTTCCTATTCAAACTACACGTCGACTTTTATATTTATTAAACAAGAAACACGGAGCCTCTGTATACGATACGACAAAAAAAATGTATTCGATGAATAACGTATTCATTTGGTGGATCACACTAACCGATTAAAAAAATGTAACGTGATGAAAAAACGTATAAACTGTGCTGCCCCACCAACTTACTTTTTGGTACTAATAGGTACAGTAATTTTTGATTAAATCATGAATTGCCTTAGGTATAAAGGGGTTTTCCACACAACCGCTTCATCAAACGCTTTTACAGTTAGCATCTTAGCTTGGTGAAAATATTTGGCAGTTAACAAGCGTTCCCTATTATAATAATTTATTTTTAGGATCGTGTTACTTCTGGTTATACCGGAAGTTGTAATCAACTGTGTGTATCGTGAGAAAAAACGCGATCATATTAGATTTCCCTATATCTTATCTTTTACGGTTTAAGAGTTATAAGTAAGCCTGCGGAAATGAGTTGCGTTTGACGAAATTAGCAGAGATTAGACAGACTCATGTTTGTTCATAGCTCAAAAAATTTATTTCATTACCTTCTTCTCCTGTGACGGGTTTTTAATACGCTAGTAACTATGGTCTATCGGGATTATTGATAATAAAATATATTCTAAATTAAACAGCGATTACTTTCAACCTAAACTTCCAGTAAACTGTTGACAACACTTTAGATGGCTGTGAAAGTATAAAAAGATATTGAATTTAATAATAATAAACGCATAAAAGCAACATCTAGTGAAAATCCACCCCGTTAGTTTGGCAATATTTGGTCTACTTGTTGGTAAATTCAGCTACTTTGGGCAATTTTGACTACTGAAATTGGCCATTAATTGCAAAAAAAAAACACGGGTAACTGGGTATACGGGTATAAAAAGATATTGAATTTAATAATAATAAACGCATAAAAACAACATCTTCTAGTGAAAATCCATCCCGTTGGTTTGGCTACATTTGGTCTACTTGTTCGTAAATTCGGCTACTAAAATTGGTCATTAATTGCAAAAAAAAACGCGGGTAACGCTGGTTACACCCTTATCACATTCGTCATGCTCAAACATTGCAGTTGGAAGATTATGGTCAGGAGTTCTGTATTTGGTTGCCATAAAAAAATTCTTAAAAGATGCGATATTTTAACTGGAATTTATGGACAAATAAGGCCCAATTTACTGGGGATAGTATTAACAGCATTCAAAATCCACATGCTGTTAGACAATCGCCGTTTTAACACGGTTTTAATGTGAATATGTCGAAATTCAAGTCTGTTTTAATTCCGTAAATAAACGAGACGTATGTTTATTTAAAATTTTTTGCTCTAAACGACTTCCCGAATAAAATGCCAAAGTTTTTTATACATATTATAATTCATGCTGTATACTGGTAAACCAGATTCCATTCAACACTGATAGCAAGGACTGTGGCGTAGTATGGTAAACAACACATAAGTATCGGCACCCTCCGCACGGCACAAGTTTAATTTATTATATAGTAATATAATAATTAACGGCCGTTTCGAGGACACGAATGGTCCTCATCATCAACCTGTGACCGAATGAAGTGAGAAAAAACTTTTTCTAAAACTAAACATGCATGTACTATCCCTACTTCTTAGAACAGATATCCTTTACAAGTGCCTATTTCTACCTCCTGCACGCCTTGAAGCTACGACGTGTGAAAAATAACATGCATGAACTATCCCTTCTTCCGAGAAGAAATATTGTATTTTACAAGTGCCTAATTCTACCCTCTACGCGTCTTAAACTACGACATGCGAAAAACACGGCCAGATGGACGGGAAGATCTCTTTTATGACCCAAAATATAAACGAGTGCCAGCCTACTGCAAAAGGTCAAAAAGGACAGAGTACGACAACGGTCCGTTTTCTCGGTTCATCAGATTTTTATTACTTTTTATGTAAACTGTCTCGTACGTATCTAATTCTCGCGGCGACGTTACGTTTTTAATCAATTTTAAGTCTTCTAATTTAATACTATGCCCGGTTTCATTTATATGTTGTGCCACACTCGACGCGTCCAATCTGCCGTAGCGATAATTTCGTATATGTTCTTTGAATCTAGTTTCTATCGCTCTTTTTGTTTGACCAATATAGGCTTTATTACAGGGATTACATTCGATTTTATAAATACCCGACCTTTCTCCCATTTTCGGTTTATCTTTAGGATTACTAAGAGGATTTTTAGGTGTTGCGCGAACCGAAGCATACGTTCATATCTTGACTCTTCAAAACCTTACGCACGCCTTTCGATATGCCGTGAAAGTGTTGTTTACCAGATTCCATTGTTTTCTCCTGTTATTAATTACAAAGACCTAAAATTAATCCTAAAGAGGTGTTAGATGGCAAATATACGGCAGTGTATGTTCCATGTTATTTCGCAAGATATAGGCGACTTATATCACTTTTTGTTGATATTATTTCAATAAAACATCGGAAGTTCAAATAGCTTTCATAAATTATTTTCTTAGGTTGGTCATATTAATTTTGTGAGGGTTCTGTGTTTTGACAGTTTTTCCTTCACTTTTCTTGCAGAAGATTTATGTATATGCCTATATAGCCCTTTACAATTGGAGATATGTACGTGAAAGTTATATTGACATTAATGCTGTAGTGTTTTAATTTAAGTGTTATTACAAAATTATTAACACAATGCATAGTTTGGTAAGAAATGTAACGAATGTGCTTTTATGTAATCTAATAATATTTCGACATTGTAGCATTTTAGCCTCTACACCCTATCTTTTAGTACGATGTGTGTAATTCAAAGTTCACAATTTTATATACCAGGAATGGCACCGGTAGAATTTAGAAAAGGCCAACAAATCGATGTTAAAGCAGTAAAAATGACGAGTGTTCATACCCAGTTACCTTATGAATATTACTCATTGCCATTTTGCTTACCTAAAAATGGTTCATTTCATTATAAATCTGAAAATCTCGGTGAAGTGCTTAGAGGTGATCGAATTGTGAATACGCCATATGAAATTAAAATGGCAGAAGATATTAAATGTTCTTTGTTATGCCATTTTCCAAATAAACCTATGCATTGGCACGCGGAAGATTCTCAAAGAGTAATAGATCGAATTCAACACGAATATTTTGTACATTTGTATGAAAACTTATATCCTTGCAATATCATTTTAATACATTGTTTATATTTTAGATTAGTAGATAACCTTCCGGCAGCAACTCCTATTTTTAACCAAGATGTAGAAGATACGCAATATGAGCATGGGTATCGGTTAGGAAGTGTAGTTGGTGATAAAAGTTACATAAATAACCATTTAAAATTAATGCTCATGTATCACAACCCAGCACCGTAATATACTTACAACAAGAATAATGTTTACAGTTTTAAAGAGAATTCTTTTAGGGAAGTGTATAGAGTGGTCGGATTTCATGTACAAGCAAAATCAGTTTACATAGATGATTTAAAGTTTAATGATAATGTATGCTCAATTCCAACAAAGTTCAGACCGCAACTAGTAGATGCAAAGACAGGTACAACACTTTATTTCACATACGAAGTTGAATGGAAGCATTCAAAAATCAGTTGGGCATCTAGATGGGACACCTACCTGGCAATGAATGATGTACAAATTCATTGGTTTTCAATTATTAATTCATTGGTTGTAATATTCTTTTTGTCTGGTAAGTTATTAGGTAACAAATGATGTTTTAAGCTTTTTTTGTCTAAAAATGTTTTTAAATGGTTTATTTCAGTATTCCTAAGTATAAGGAAATATAAAGACTATTTCAGTATTCACATTTGACATAATTTTCTTAAACTGCATTTGGAATTTAAAGAATTTTATTTATAATTGGTATTTATGAATATTCAAGTAGTTGTATTCTTTTTGCCATTTTTAAATGAGATTAATTACTCATTAAATTTTTTTTACATTTCGCAGACGATTTAAGTTGGCAATTCCGGCGGATTCGTCACTTCTTGGTACAACGTATGCGATTATGAATCGCCTGCGAAATTTAAAACATTTTATCGAGTAGTTTTCTTATACAAATTTTTTACTAAGCTACCAGCCGCACAGAATTATTATCGTTTGACGCGATTGTAATATGCGTCTTCGCATGCTGCGCGATTGTTATGTCATAAAATGAATGTTGAAGAAATGTGCTTGGTTTTAGTAGAAATGTCTTTCGGGTGATGTCGTGTAGTTAATATTTTACTTCACGTTTCGCTGACCATCCTGTCAGCTTCTTCGGAAGATTTCTAAAGACTGGTGTTGTTGTCTCTTGCTCCTCGTTATATATCCCATTTCTATTCCGCTTTGCTGATCCATAACCGTTTTGCTTTGCTGATATGCAATTTGCATGATTTGCAAAAGCTTTGTGAAGAACTCCGAACATTTCATCGAGATACTACAACACGAAATAACAAAGGAAGATTTATTGGTATCTTTCGACGTCGAATCACTCTTCACCAATGTACCGGTGGAAGAGACACTAGAGATCATCAATAGGATATATAACGAGGAGCAAAAGACAACGACAGCAGTCTTTAGAAATCTTTTGAAGAAGCTGACAGGATGGAAAAGAAAGAACGCTCGCCAAAGAGAGCATTTATTTAACACGTTCTAATTTATTTTTTGGAGGCCGAGATTACATTACTTAAATTAATTGTTTATTCATAATGAGATATTCGTTGTTATTTAAGGAAATTACACTGTGTATAATGATTCGCTCTTCAGATTGATTTTGAATGTTGCGATTTTATTTGGTAGAGACTTCTTACCAAAATATAAACTGCTTGAGTGACGCAGCTGTACATTCAAAAAGAGCTTATCATTACCAAAATTGTCATAGGTATAATTTTTTTTGTAAGGCCTTTATAACTTGTTTATGAACAAAAGTAAAAGACAAGTTACCCGTAGCATTGCACATATACTATTTAATTACATTTACCTTATTGTTAAGTATGATAACATATACTACGTAAATTGAAATTTGTAGGTATACTAACTATGATTATTGTTCGTACTCTAAGACGTGACATCGCGCGGTATAATGCGGATGATGGTATTGACGAAGCAGTAGAAGAAACAGGTTGGAAGTTAGTACATGGTGACGTATTTCGCCCGCCGAAAAATTCACGACTTTTTGCCGCAGTAATTGGGTCTGGCATACAAATATTTTTAATGGCTCTAATTACGTTGTGTAATACGACTTAGTTTTTTTTTACCATGCAACTAAAATGTGCTGTTATAGTTTTTGCCATGTTGGGTATGTTGTCGCCTGCTTCAAGAGGAGCATTGATGACTGTAGCAATATTCCTATATGTGTTTATGGGATTAATTGCTGGATATTTTTCGGCAAGATTGTATAAAACTATGAAAGGAAGAGAGTGGAAGAAATCTGCGTTTTTAACTGCTACATTCTATCCCGGCATAATTGCTTCTACGTGCTTCTTTTTGAATTTCTTTATTTGGGGCAAAGCTAGCAGTGGAGCAGTACCATTCTCGACGATGTTATCGTTGTTATCTCTATGGTTTTGTATTTCATTACCCCTAGTATACTTAGGTTACTATTTTGGGTATAGAAAGCAACCGTTTCAACATCCTGTGCGGACTAATCAGATACCCAGACAGGTTCCCGAGCAACATTGGTATATGAATCCTATACTTTGGTAAGTAGCCTAAAAAAAAATTAAAGCAAGAACGTTTCTAACAATAGATTTTACCATTACATAAACAAGAAATAAGTTTCAGAGGAAAGTATATCACTTAATAGAAAGATATTATTCTTTTACATCATCGAATGAAGAATAAATAATGTACAGATGCAAATCGTTGACTCTATCATATAATTTAAACCCGTAATACAATTAATGTTAATGGCTTCCCCTAATGCTAAAACCTTCAATAGAAATGTTTTTTTATAAAACTAGCCCCTTCCAAATTATTTAAGGGTTCGAAATAAATGGGCCGCCCGGTATATATCATCAACATAAAATCAACAGTTTGATTTTTACGACCAATTTATGCTTCTTTTGATTTTATTCTGAATATTTTCAATAAGATCTGTAGCATAAAATAAATAATGTATAACATTTCTTGTAACAGCTTTTTTTTTCATTTCCAGTACACTAATGGCGGGTATTTTACCTTTCGGAGCAGTATTCATAGAATTATTTTTCATATTCACAGCAATATGGGAAAATCAATTTTATTATTTGTTTGGATTTTTATTTTTGGTTTTTATTATACTAATAATATCATGTTCCCAAATTTCAATCGTAATGGTTTATTTTCAACTATGTGGAGAGGTAAGAGAAATGATAATCGCCTTGTTCAAACAGAAATCACACACTAGTTAGGCGCGATTCGATTGGCTAAAAAGATCCGCGTTTTCTGACTGATTTCAAAGAATACGATTGGCTCTGACTAAGTTGTGATTTGTGTTTGAACAAAGCTAATAATATAAGTATTTCATACATACATTTTTTGTGAGGCACGCAAGTTTAATTAAATAATCTGGGATAGCTGTTTCAAAAACTCATCGATCCTCCTTTTCAACAGAAGAAAACGAGGATCGATGTATCATTGAAACAGCTGTCGCGGATTAATTAATCAAACTTCTGTTGTTTACCATGACACCCCACAGTCCTTGTTATCATTATAGATATTGTATTTTATCTATTAACGTATTTTTTAGGATTACCATTGGTGGTGGCGCAGTTTTATTGTTTCTGGAGGATCGGCGTTGTATATTTTATCATATTCTCTGTTCTATTTCGTCACTAAACTTGAAATTACGGAATTTATTCCTACGTTATTGTACACAGGTTACACGCTACTAATGGTTCTCACTTTTTGGTTGTTGACGGGAACAATAGGATTTTTTGCTGCGTATACATTTGTTAGAAAAATTTATAGTGCCGTTAAAATCGATTAATGTCTAACTAAGACTCGATTCGTTAAAAGAAATAGATCTAATGTGGTTTATTTAACATTGTGATGTTTATATATTTTTAATTAATTAATAATAATTATAAATACCGGTTAGCTGGTTTTTAGAATTTAAGTGAAGTACCAGTATTGTGACAATGTGGATTCATGAATGAAATGCCTTTTGTATAAATTAAAGTACACATTCTATAATGTTTGTTTCATTTCTTTATTAACATTCTTCTTGTGACTACAACCTATGAATGTTTATCAAAAATGGTTATTTTTAGAATAAAGTAACTAATAACTAACACCTATGAAGTGATGGTGAATGATGAGGTAATGAGGAGGACATGCACAACGATTTGACTTTCTCGTGGATTTCCGTTATATGGTATAACAATATGCAAGGAAAATATACGACGGAATCAAATCAAAGTAAAATCCAATGAAACAGAACAATATTCATAATTACAATAATCATTCGTCAGAATCGTATTTAATCAGTTCTTTCACTGATAATACTTTAGGGTCTGGTGGATATTTTGGAGATAGACCTTTTTCGAAAAAACTTTTAGGTCGAAGTACATAACAGTAAATAGTATTAGCAATCTGTTTATTGCACGCCTTCCTACTGAACTTCCTGAGAAAGTACAGTTGATCTATATTTTAAATTCCTGAAATTTAAAGTTAACTTAAATATTCTTGGAAAAAAAATGTTAAATGGAAACTTAAGTAATTTATATGTTCTAAATATTTTAAGTCAGATGAAAAAAGGAAAACGACATATACGCAATCATTAAAACTACATGCTATAGCAAGCTAATGTTATATATGCTATTTATTTTATATTTATCATAACTTTGTATATTTGGAATATTTATGATACTAATTGTTAGAGGAAATTGAAGTGTTGTCATTGACCTCCCATTCACGTCACTACCACCTACCACTGGTGGTGACGAATATGAAACAGGAAATAGTATTTCATGTCTTGAATATTATAACAATCTTCCTATCCTTGTAAGTGTCGAGGTTCAATATCATCTCTTAAATAACCCTGCGTATATTACTAAATCCACTTTTAAGTTGAAAAAAACTTAAAAAATGCGAAACTATGTACACTTGTGGTTGTTACGCCCGAGCAATTTTCAATCTATTAAAATGGCAAGTTCTATATAATTACCAAGCGTTGAGGCCTTGTCTATGGTTGCAACGCAGAAAAAAATGTAGTAACTGTAACTATATTCATATCGCTAAGAAAGTCATTTTAAAACTGTTTGGAGCGTGCGAGGTTATGTTTTAATTATATATTTGTGAGTGGCTTTGTGATTAGTTTTATCAGAAATTGTAATAATAATTCTTAAAACATAGTTGTAAATGCGGTGTAATTTCAAGTATGGCACAAGCTGCCCCATCACCTGTAGACACATTGGTAAAATTAAAATATCCTTAAAAACTTTTTTGTTCTAATCTAAGCATGTTTCTTTTAGGACTTTCAATTTAAATTACATTGTCGATTGAAAGTATTTGACTCTGACGATGCTTCAATATTAAATATACCATATAATCTTACTGCAGCTGCTAGTAAATTTGGACTTCTATTTGTCGGCTCAACCAAGTCTTTTTTTCAAGGTAAAATAATTTTAAATGTGCCAGAAACATGCTTTAATGTCTTCATTTTAGTGATTCAATTACAAAGTATTCAAAAATATAGTTTTAAAGATGGCAATATAGCTAATTATGCCAGGCGAAATGTACCTTTAAGTTCTATCCCGCAACATTTATCAGTGAATTGTGATTGCACAAAATTATGTGTTGTTGTAAAAGATGATTGTATTAAGGCGATCATATATGATATTGAATCTTTTTTGCAAGAGGTATGATTTTAACATAATACACATCAAAAGCACTACAGAGTTGGTGAAAATTTCAAAGTTAATTTCTTCTCGAACTGTTAATACGATTTGGCAACTATACTATGGTTGAAATTTTTATGCAAATTCTATACATACATGATGTAGAAACAAAGATAAATTCCATATCTTAACTTTGTAGTATTTTGTAGGGTATCGAATCTACTATCAAGTCATGTCTGACTAGTTTGTGATTTATGTTGGGACAACCCATTAGTTTTGGACTGATTGTTTTAATTTTAGAATATCAGAATTTACCAAGAGGTGGTTTTATCATTTGGCAATGGCGTAAATATCCTAGAAACAATTTGGAATCCAACAATACCCTCGTTGTGTGCAGTGTGTAGGAGCGACGGATCACTAGGTATATCTTTTTGATTGAAGTTTTTACATATTTCTGAAAGTTCAAATGTTGCTTATTTACAATTATTTTCTGTAATGTAATAATTAGGAATGGATAAAAAATGAGTAGCAAAATCATATGATTAAAATAATAACAATACATGTGTGGAATACGTTGTATCCATTGGCTGCCTTAGGCCAGAGTGTGTATATATAATTTGTAAATAGTTATAAAATTCTTACGTTAGGAACAAATAAACATAAAACTAATAAAGGTGTAAAAAAAGGAAACGTCTTGACTCACAAAATTCTGTTTAATAGACGACCGGTTTCGTGCGATAATGCAGTAAACAATTCTCAGAACAATAAATTAATGAACTTCAGTTGTTCATATTTCCACAGGTTATTGAAGAAGACTATATGATTAGTAAAAACTTTTGTAAAAGGGAAGAAATACTACAGATTAAAAAAAAATCAGTTTTTTTTTTATTGCATTATCGTATTTTGGCTAGGACATGGTATTGGTCATTGACGATAGCGTCATTACTAGTAATTTCCGACCATGTAATAGCAAATAATTAAAATAACCAACTAACTATATAACTTTTTCAAATACAATGTTGATACTCTCTCTCATTGAAATTGAATATATTTGACGCTCGCATAATGTTGTCAACTGCCATTTTTTACTGAGTTTTTTTAATTCTGCAATCCTATATCTAGTAATTAACATTCTTTGGATTCATTGTATAATATACAAATTATTTTTGTATTTTTTTTATTGGGAATGGGGGGCAAGGCAGAAGAAAGTATATACGGCGCGTTCACCTAGTCCCACACAATAAATGACACACACTACAAATTTTGTTTTTTAAATGGAACATCCTGTAAAATTTGCATTTTTGGATGCCTCTCCTCCATTGACGTCAACTTTCTTCAACATTACTTATGCTTATATTACTTAGCTTTTGAGATCATTTGTAATGTTTGCAAAATGCCGTTGTTTTTTTAATCCTCGATATCTTAAACGTTCGACATGTTAGAATGATGACTCAAATTTTATTGAATTGAGTATTTCTTAGGGTTTTGAGCAGCATTATATTAACTTATATAATTTCTTCTGTTTTTTTTTTCAAGCTGTGTATGATATAAAAGGAACTGCAATTGAAATCAATGAATTGCCAAAAAGCACAGGAGCGACGTGCATGTGTTGGAGTCCCAAGGGTAAACAGTTAGCAATTGGTAGTAAAGATAGTAAAATTACTCAGTATAAACCTGATCTAAAAATTGCGAAGGTGGTAGATTGTCCAGTATTAGATGGACTTCAATATCCAGTCGCTCTACAATGGATATCTAATTACCAATTTGTTGTTATTTATGCAACAAGCAAGAATGATCAGTGCAGTTTGGTAGTTATAAACAATCCCAAAAAAGGCGAAATTACTTACATCAATTATGAAGACATATGTTACAGCTGTGGTAATACCAGGCCCCCTCAATTTTATATGTACTTTCAAAACTTATGGTAAGTAATTAGAGTAATCGTATCGGCTAAAAAAATTTGTTTTTTTTGTTTTCGCGTTTATATAAGCTGAAGGGCAATGCCTTCCAAGTTTCTTAAGAAAAGAGCTAAGTAATTGTAATAACGTTGTTGAAGCAAAATATCCGCTGCAATACAACACACTCCTTGTAAATCCAGGTTTAAATACTCACAAAGCATACAGTGTTACACGACATTGAAACAATGCGGTAATACAGTTTCCATAATAATTCGTTATGTTTAAGGAATATCCTATTGGTAGCCTCGTCCAACAGCATGGAAGTAGGAGTATTCGGATTTGACAATGATATTTGGAGGCAGTGGATATTAACGGACGCTGCTAGAGCGGAATTGCCTTTAAGTGCCACTAACCAGGACACCTTGCCCGTTGGATTAGCTTTCGATACGTCGTCAAGCCAACCATTGCCGTGGAGTGAATGCACTATTCCTCCGCCACCGCTCTTGCTACTGCTTTCAAACCATGGAATTCTCTGCTGTTTTTATGCTGTGAATCTTAAACAGGGAGCTGCAGCATTATGTCGATCACCGGAGAATCTAAATAGTACTTCTACATCAGCGTACTTCACAAGCATGTCGAATCCGATAGAACATCTAACAAAAAAATCTACCCCGTCGACTTCAAATAAAGGATATGTAAGATAATATCAATTGAATTTAGGGTAAAGCGTTTAAATTAGGACAGATTAGAGTTTACCAACCAAAATTAAAGCATTTGAAGAAGTTTGTTAATACTAATTAATTTAACTTATGACGTCAACTTCGATCAAGAAGTTATTTAAGAGATACTTAAGTGATGCATTTGATAGTTTACTTGAACACAAAATTTCTGTTTAAGAGAAAAGGGACAACATAGAGTCCTGTAACGTTATCTAATTGTTTTAAACAGTGTAGTCACTTACTTATTATGCATATGTTTGTTTCAGATACCGGGAAGCGGATCACAGCCTAACAATACGTTCTCTTTTACGTTCAATCAAACACCAAATCCAGCGCTGAGTGTTAAACCTATTCAAACATTGGGAACTCAGCCGACCCTAGCGCCTACGTCATTGGCAACTTTTGATATTACTTCTACAAATGCGCAACCGCTCTTTAACACCAATTCGAAATTCGCAACTAATTTAACTGAGAGTATCGGTATAACAGGCGAAAAATCTGAACTCAGATCTCAGATAGAAAACCAACAAAATAAAACGCAACCTTTGCAACAGATAACACTAAAACCTACCAAACCATTAGCTCCCATTAAACCGTTGGAGAATGAATCTGATATTCCCACCGATACAAACGAAGATTCCGAACTATTGATTACACAGATGACAAAAGAAGAATATGTTATATTAGAATCAGAGTTTCAGTCATTCGTGAAAAACAATAGGAATTTTAAAATCAGTTTGGGAGAAGACAACGAGATGATAAATCTTGTTCAAGCTGGAAATAATCTGCAAGTGTTTCTGGATGCGATCAATCCTATTTGTCAATCGCAAGCTGTAGAGGTAGATATTTTTAAAATGTATAGAGCAAAAAGCACAGTAATTAACATTTTTGTTTCTGAGATCTCTAATATTCATAATTTAAAACAAAAATGCAATTACGACGATTGGTTTTTTGCAACGATAAGTTTTGATGTACCGGAGGAAATGAATGAGTAACTTTGTATAAAAGGTTCACTATTGCTAATACGTATTGCTTTGTTTCCGGTAAAATTGTGATTCATATTTCTTACTTCATTTAAAACATGAATGTGTTTAACAAATGTATTTATACGAAGTGAAAGGTTTTCAAAAACAAAAAGTAAACTAGTTTATTTTTAGATACATCTATTAAAGCAAAAATTAATTCAAAACTGGGCGTGGTATGAAGATGTCCGATTTAGGTCTGCCAGTAGCAAAGATTCTTCATTCATAACGTTGGTACAAGCTCAACCGTTGGATGCCGCATCATCAAAGCAATTAGAAGAAATACGTCATCTTTTATATTACTTGCAATCGCAGTTAGTTCACGCTAATAATGCTCTCGATGAACAATGGGAAACATTTCAAAACTCCTGCAAAAAGAAATTAAGTTTAAAACTACCCAATATTGAAGCTATTTATCAGTCGATGGTTACACAGAGCGCTATTGTACAAAAACAGGTAATAGTTATTACAAAATAAATACCGTAAAGTAACCCACAATATTCATAACTTTTTAGTTTATTTATTGATAATCTTTGCCGCTTTTGTGGCGTCTACTATGCTACCTTGCTGCTCTTTGATAACCTACATTAACAGAACAGTGTAGTTTTCGTTTATTTGTTTTCATGAAGCTGTCATGTATTGTTTTTTAAACGTCACGATATAGTAAAATATCGTAAAAATGATACGTTTTTGAGTTGTGGTGGCAGGGCGATTTTATTACTTTTTATTATGTAGGCTTCACATTGGCATATAGTAAATATATAGTACGTAATACTACTCTTAGTACTTGAAATTCTTTGTTTAAATAGACTTATACCGCTAAATAATAATGCAAAACTGCCACGAGTGAGTGCTACAACAGTGGTATTACATTCCGAGAAGTCGGACGCAGCCGATACGCTGTCGTGTAGCCTTTAACGATTCAGTGCTCTGCTGCAGTTTGTGACTGATGTTGTTTTCTCCGTTTTAACTGATTTTTAATTCTAGCTGGGTAAGTGTTACACAATATATAAATGAATATAACTTATACACGTACTGGCTTACTGACGGCGCCGCTAATGTTACAGCACTCACCTCGGCAGCTTTATTTATAACTTACTTGAAATTTATATTTTTAATAAAACATACGTACATGTTTGTCATTTACGTAATACAACAGTAATCAATAAACTATAGATAATTAACAGTCTTTTCTAATCTTTTTAATTAAATTGAGCAGTTAGGTATGTTATGATCCAAAAATATTATCATGCAGTATGGTTTTCTCATATCGTTGCGACGACTTTATATCAATTATAAATGTTATGAACGATCAATGGACGGGTAAAAACTTTTGACTCGGTTGATTCTATTGATGGTATTAATTTCCAAATTTTTAGATTTTTAAATTCAGGTTTTTTTTTTTTTCAATATCCATAATTGCAGTTCAGTTGTATCAAAGCACCTTACTCCTAAAGTCAACTGTTTTCCAGATATTTAGCATGTACACTACTCTTGTTGAAATTAAATTTTAAAAAAATTAATGTAGATCAAGGTATTTACTATTGTGGAACAAACTGGAAGATCATGCGCACCACATCTTATTGTTGTAGTTACTAAATTTTATACAGGATGTTTATAAGCTGTTTCTAAATATGTCTAACTCATTTAATTTTATCATAGGTATACTTGTTACGGGATATATCGAACCGAATCAAGACAAATGTGCAAGGTCGCGCTACACCGCACTTGTTGATGTCTTTAGACAATAATAAATTAGAAGATAAACTGGACAAACTGCAGCTATCTTCAGATATGGATCATCTACTTCAAATCCAATATAACGGGGTGTTTGAGAGGCAAAAGCAATTAACTGCTAACAAAAGCAAAACATTAATAAAACTACTTAAGAGCAGGCGTTTAAATGCCGTTGGCATTACCAAACCTGAGTTAAAGTACAAGACAATACAGTTGAATGAATTAGCGAACACCTTACTTTCGCCCATTCCTCCAAAAAAAGATTTGCCATTACAGAGACTCAATTTTATACAATCTACACCGAAAGTATTAGAGAAACAGAAAAGTTCCGTTTTAGAAAATATTAATGATGCTAAAATACAACAATCGACTCCAAGCGTAAGTCTGGGTCAGGATCTTCCAAAAACTGAAGTTGGAACGGAACTAAATCAGAATAAATTTAACTTAGTGTCCACAAAATTAAATATCATGCCTCCTGCAGTGCCAAACTATACGTTTGCAGTTGGTGAAGTTAAGACATCTTTAGCATCAGCTTTCGTACCCACTGCACAGAATAGTTTTAGCGGTAAAGGTTTCCAACCTTCTGAAACCATGAACCCTACATCTACAAGCAAACCAAAAAATATTCTTTCTAACACTCAAATATCTCTTACCACTCTAAACGATCCTTCATCCGTGTTAATTTCGACTGTCACAACTGTGGGTGTTAATAATTACAGAAACGAATTTAATGGAAAACCGACGACCAGTACGACAGCAACTGTTCCGAAATTTATCTTTGGAAATTTATCCTCCAATGTCACAACGTCAGCACTTTCATCGGAAGAAAATGTTGTTCCCAAAATTAATTTTAATTTCACCAACTTGTCAAGGACTGAGGATGCCAGAATTCCCGCCAATGCTAGTACTAAGACAACTATTGGAAGCATATCATTCTCAAACAATTCTACGTTTTCTACTTTTAAACCTGCTAGTAGTAACAATACCATTACATCGGCGTCTAACCCACTGCTTTTACCAACCGGCAATACAGGAGTGACAACAGCAGTATCTCCAAATACTGCACTATCAAATTCATCCTTAACATTCAGTAAGTCCTTCGAAACATCATTACCAAATAACTATAAGATGGCTCCAAATATGCCATTTTTTACATTAACAAATCTCACCACTACTGCAACAATAACAACTGCATCCGCTTCTGTAATTACACCAATTGGTGTCAACACTCAATTCACTCCATTATCAAATAGAATTGGAATATCAACAAATATTACACCTTCTTCGCAACCTGGATCTGCTGTATCTACCACTTCAAACTTAAGCTTGGATTTGACTATTGCGAATATTAAGAAAGGCTCTCCTTCCACATCGTTTTCCAGCGGATCAACAATTGACGATTCTAAAACGAATGTTTCATCAGAACGTATAACGGTTGTTGATGACAACACAATTATTCCAGCATCCACGGCTACACCAGTATCTTTATTTTCACCCACCACAGCTTCACTTACATTTCGCAACTTCACTACTGAGTCAATATTTAGTAATTCGCAGACTGTTTCTACAACTTCTGCGCCCCAAACGATTCAACCAAGTTTCGGAAGTTCTCAGCAGCTTGCAGGTCGTACCTTTTTTGGATCTCCACAACCAATATCATCAACGGTATTGATAGGCACACAAAAAAGCATTACTACTAGCAGTAACTCACCCGTTACAACATCAACATCAGCATTTGAACTATCTAAAGCATCCTTATTTGCAAACAATAGCGGTACAGTATGTACAACTACAACGACGTCCTCTATATTTGGATCAAACAATGTAATTAATACCACGAAGTCACCATTATTTAGCACAGGAACTGTACCTGCTTCAACAACTGGACCTAAATCTTCGCAAGGTTCAATTTTTGATATGAATACTAACACTAAAATTCAAACGCCTCATTTTGAAACTTCGCCCAATAGTACTATCTTCAGTGGGAAAACTAATGTACCAAATACGACTGGAAATACATTTGATATATCTTCATCGGGACCTCTATTACCAAATTCGACAGGAACTTCTATTAGCGTGTTCGCCTCAACGCCAACTTTTACTAGCGGTAACACAAATTCAACTGGCTTTTTTGTGTCCACAAATTCTGCAACACCTGCATTTGGACAAAACGTAACATTTGGATCGACTTCCATATTCAGCAGCCCTACCACCACCAACTCGGGAAATATATTTGGAAATTCGTCTACAGTGCCAGCAAATGCTTTTACCAATACGATAGTTACTACCAGTAGTACACCATTTGGTACTGCATTCGGGTCTACCGGTAATAATAGTAACATTTTCGGTTCTTCAACTGATTCATTCCGTTTTTCTGCTACTACAGGGACAAGTACGTCAAGTGGAAATTTCGGATTTACTGGTAAAACCTTATTCACTAGTTTTGGTAATACTGCAAGTTCAACTAATACAACCACGCCCAATTTCGGTAACCTTTCTTTAACTACTACATCGGGGTCATTTGGTAGCGGGTTTTCTCAAAATCTTTTTAGTAGACCTCCAAATCCAGAAGAGAAATCTCCTTTTAGTGGAGGTAGTTTATTTAGTTCTCCGGTTACTACTACATCATCTTCCAATATATTTCCTCCCACATCATCACCGTTTAATAAATCTGCCCCTGCTTTCGGTGCTCCAGCTTTATTTGGTCAAGCGCCAGCTTTTGGTAATCAAAATTCTTCTTTTGGTCAAACTTCATTCGGTGCCAATTCAAATGTTTTTGGAAGTTCTGCACAACCGACTTCATTTTCTGGCAATAGCGTCAATATGAATCAAAGTAGTTTTGCTGCCGCACCTGTATTTGGTTCATCGTTTGGAGCAACAACCCCAGGAGGATTTGGTGCCCCGCCAAGTTTCGGATCGCCTGTTTTTAGTCAAAATGTACCCTACGTAAACCCAACTAAACCATTTTCGGGTAATTATATGTATTTATAAATATATATATAATGTATCTAACATCATTATTTTAGCCACATTTGGGTCATCTTGTCAGGAAAATCCAACTTTTGCAAATCTCGCCAGCCAACAAACATTAGGATTTGAAAGCTTGGCACAGCAAAATCAGACGCCTACCTCTCAGCCTGCATTTTCTGGGTATGTACAATATTGAATGTATGTCTCTTGAGCCATAATGTATAAGCTCGCAACATGCCCTCATGTACATCTTTATTTTGTAAATGTTTACGTTCTTAAATTAATAAGTAACTATACAGGACAGGTCATTTAGTGATGCAATTAAATTACAAGAAATTGGGCCAGATAAACGTAATTTTTATTTACGAGGTCTAGACCAACACATAAGCTATATGTTTCAAAAAACAATTTGTAATCCTATTTTCTTCATAGAATGCAGAAATGTTTTAACTTTTATCTAGACAGGAATTCTACTAACGCAAGCGAACAGATGTATCCGTTGGGTGTTGTAAAATTCGATATTATTTTTCATAGCAGCCAGTATATTTTATTTCGTGATAAACACGTAGAAGAGAGCACATCAGAAAATGCCTAGAAACAATAACAAAAAAAAAATAATGCTAAGATAGCTTAGCTTCCTCATGGTATTGATGGAATAATTCACGGCAAACGCAATAAAAGGAGAGAGAGAAAAATACACTAACACACGGACATGTTTCTGCCTACCCGGCGTCATCAGCGTGGTTTCGAGAGTAATTTTCATATCTCTACCTTCTGAAAGTTGTGGTATTAACTGTGAGGCAACAGCGATAGAAGGTAGAGATATGAAAAGTACTCTCGAAACCACGCTGATGACGCCGGGTAGGCAGAAACATGTCCGTGTGTTAGTGTAATTTTTCTCTCCTTTTATTGCGTTTTCCGTGAATTATTCCATCAATACCATGAGGAAGCTAAGCTATCTTAGCATTATGTTTTTTGGTTACGTAGAAGAGAGCTTAATGGAAGATTGAATAGTGTGAGATATCCGTGAAAGTTTCTCGCTGTGTGTTTGAGGGACACATGGTGTCCGGATAAGAGTTAAAAGAATACTCGCGCAAACTATTTGCTTTGCCATTTATCCTTTGATTTATTATCCTCAGAGGAAACTAACCTTTGAAATCAAAATTTGTTCTAAGTGCATAGGATATACGACCACCATTTGCATCTTTGGCGATTTTCTTTTATTTTAAAATAATATTGTTTCTTATATTTTCAGGAGTTCCTCATTTTCCAATTGGCGCTAAATTACAACAATAAGTAGTATGAATTAAAAGTATGTTATAAAAAATTATGTTCGTTTATTTTTGTAATAGATATATCTCGATTTACTGAATTTTTTAACCAGATTTGTTTTGTACTCTATACTAAATTGCCCAATAAATATATGTAGATTGTACTAGTGTCGTTACTTATAGATAGAGGTGACCAAGGCAGGTGAAATTAATACGTTCTTGCAGCGACTAGACAGACTCGTGTTTATTCGTCTCATAACAAAGGGTTCGTGTTATCTACTGGTTTCCCCGAGAGTCGACAAAACACGAATCTGTCTAGTCGCTACAAAAATGTAATAACTTCCCCTGCCTTTGTCGTCTCTACTTATAGACAAAAAAAAAAAAAAAACGAAGGTGGAAAGATAATAATGAAAATTGAATTATTTCGAATGATACTGAAAATAGTAATCAGTAATACTATATTTTAAACTCACAAGAAAGTGGTCTCTTGCAATTGCCCTAGGTCTGCCACAAGAGCACTTTTTTAACAATTTTTTCCGAGACAGTCCCATTTATTTCATTAATCCTGCACATTCATTCTGACTGTCGAGTGTACTAACGTTGTATATCACCTCTCACATGCATGTAGCGGTATGAAAAATTCAACTTTCTAAAGCTAGTATATTATTTCAACATTAAATAAAACGCAATCTTTAATACTATGTAACTTTGAATATATACGGCTATAGTTATACCTTATTATGTAAACTAGGAAACTTGAACTTTCTAATGATTAACAGACATGTAGCATCTTCCAAAAATATTTCCGTATACATAGGTTGTTTGGTAAATAGTGAACCGGGGACTATTTTAAACACCTGTATATTATTAGTTTGGTTCGTCGATCTAGAAACAAACTAATATGGAAAATCTGCATAACTTTATCCTCAATTGCCTAATTCTAGATACATTTATTTCCTGAAGTGTAAATAATATTAGAACACCTTCAAACTATACAAAGTGTTCAGAATTGAATATCAAACTAAAATGTATTATTTTTTTAATAACGCCATAATATATTTTTTCGGTATTTCCCCGTATAGGAAATTTTACCTCTAACGTTTTTGTGTAATAATGAATATGTCTAGCACTGCAAGTAAAGTAGATATTTGCAGTTCAACGTCAACCCTGTATTTAGATATTGTATCCAGATGGTTTTTCGTGCTATTATTTGGTTAAGAATTTTAAGCCAAAGTAGCTACTTACGAAATGAAGCACTTAAAAAATAGTTAATTCATATGATTTATGCATGAAGTTAAGGATAACGCAGTCATTCTGAGTCAATAGTTCCAGTAACATCAAATCCTAGCTCGAAAATCGTATTGTTGAAACTATGGGCGGAATATAAATATTACTTATTTCTATGGAATAAGGCTCCTTCTACCGATATTTTAACAATTTGTATCTTGAGGTTCATTTTACAGATTACTTACGTTAATAACACTCAAAATTTTGCTTTGGCTACAACAAAAACAGATCGTCATATAGACCAAATCAAACGGGAACAATTTTTTTATGAAAGAAACATGAGCATCCTTCCTAACAAATTTCCAAGTTATTCTCTGCAGTAATTGTATTGACAGACACACTTTCTACATCAAATTTAGGAAATATATATGTAAATAAAAATAACGAGATATCCATTTCAACGCACACAAAAGAAACTGTGCAGTATAAATTTGTATAACTTGTAGCCTGCGATATCTATTTGAAGATTCTGCTACAAATTTCTGAAAAAGTGAAATTTAAAAAAAATACAGAAACTTGCTATAAGAACCACCCCTACTACTTTCACGATGTGATCGTTCTCTTACGTTGCATAATAAGGGTCTTGGTCGATTGCTACTGTAAGTCATTACTACTGCTTCTAAGAATTCAAAACACGAATATGTGTCAATTTTTTATTAAAGAAATTTTAGCTTAATATCCATAAGATTTTATAACAGCATTGTAAGGTGCCACAGCCTTTGCGACTTTGTCTGAGGCTTGTTTGGTAATCTTCTTAAGCTTATTACGTTTACGAATAGCTAACACTGCTTTAACTTTCCTCTTGGTCTCCAGAGTCCTAACAACTCCTTGATATTTCCACCCGACTTCGTGAGACAGTCGTCCCACGTGGCAAAACTGTAATTTGAAACAAATAAAAGTTAATATCTCACTCATCCACATTCATTAAGTTATTACTGAGTACAATTAATATTCTCATATAGGTAATTGATATCACTGACCCTCAGATAATGTAGGTAATTCAAGAAATAATCATTGAATATATACACATATATTTATATCTTTAACCATAGTTAACCCTATGTATGACTATTTTTATTTTCTTACCTTACGACCTGGTTTTAAGCAAATAACGCGTAATGCTCCGGGAACCACAACTCGTTTTCTGCGGTCATATGGGGGAGGTACACCTTCATATGCTTTTAATCTTCTTAGTGCTTGCTTCCCCCTTTCAGTTTTATGTGGCAACATGCCTAAAAAAAGATCAGTTATAGTAAACATATTGTAAATATATTATTTGAATTGCATTAGCGACCACTTTGTGGTAAATATTCAAATGATGCAAGTATACAATCAATAAACAAAGTGCTTTAATTAAATACCAAGTCATTGCAGGTCATATTTATGTACTACGGAAAGGTTGATATGTATATCTAAGGAAGGTGTAGAGATAATGTAAAAGTTCATATTCTGTAAATTGCCATTGCCGAATTATCTACAAATATTCATTACTTCAGTATGGCATTTGAAAATAAAGATATGCCATGCCACAATTACAGCAACTCGACACACAGCAACACGTTTTACCAAAATTCTATCTTATTAAAGGTTCCTATATTGACGTTGTACTGTATACTGTATTCCATTATGGAATCAAAATTTGGTACTTCTGCAGTTTACTAGGACCCTTTTCAGGTCTCATCCATGCATAACGACTACACAGTATTGTCAGATTAGAGAACAAAAGTTAAAAGAAAAGACGTATATACAGTTGTTGAAATTTAATCGAGTTACCGATGACTTTTTCCAAGATTTCTATTATTTGCCGTGTGATCTATAATATTGGTCATTTAATTGCCTTTTCTCGCTCTCTCTAATTAGATGATCTTTTTTGGCTATTTCTAATAGAGAGAATGGAACTAAACCAATAAATATAAATAATTGTAACTACAATATATAGATTTCGCTGAACAATTCTCAAATTACAACTAACGAAAATCTGGCAACATTGCATTAATTTTTATATATAAGCAATGATCATATAAAATGTAGAATTACCAAAAGTTAGTTGTACATGTATAATTACTCTAATTCTATAAATTACAATTATTTATACTAACCTCTTACAGTCTTCCAAAAAATTCGTGATGGAGCTCTAAAATGGAAAGGGCCACGAGCTGGATTTACATTGCAGCGTTTACGCAAAAATGATAAATACTTCAACTTGTTTCTTAAAAAAATATATGTAATCAGAGTAAAGTAGAAAGTCTTGAAAGTTTATGGAAACAATACCTATAAAAATTGCCCGATATATTTAGTTGTTCACATCTTACAACAATTATTTGATTTCCTTGCAAAAGCGCTTTTGCGACTATAGCCGCGAGTCGACCGAGTAGGTGACCTCTGCCATCAATTAGAATAGGCTAAAACATATACAGAACACATTTTTCTGGATAACCGCACCACAACACGTGTGAAAAGGTTAAAAACACACTGAAAGGATTAATAATTAGTAATTTCGCAAATAAACCCAAGAAAGCTTAATAGTAGAAGGTAGAAGCTACTACATGGCATAAGAAATTTAGTTAATACGTGAAACATCCAGTAAAGTAGTACTTACTTTTTTACTAAAACCCGTCATCTTGAAGTAAAACCAGGAAAAGGAATTAGAAAGAACTAACCGGATACATACAAAGATGGCAGATGTCGCCTACCAATATTAGTGAATAAATGTCCCTACTAGTATGGCAATTAGTGATGTGAAACACCGCTCTGTGCATGGAACGTTACTTTTACGACTGTAAAAAAAATTACCATTACGCTGGAGCGATATAGTACAACCGGTATGAAATAGATTTATCCTACGTCGAGATTTAAACGAAATAAATACTGTATCACAGGAGCACCAACGGTGTACATGCAACGGTTGGCAGCAATACTGCACTTTTGAAATTGCGCGCTAAAGTATCTAGTCAACATGCAAAATTTAATTTGTTTCAAGGAATTTATTATAAGTAAAAAAGAAATTAATTTAGTCACATACTGTTTTTATTCTTGCACTGTGTGTACCAGAGTAACTCTTACTCCATGTTTTCTATTTTCAAACACACTCCTGCGGTACAAAGTGATCCGTAAACTACTAAGTATATTGTACAATCATCATAGATTTATTCCCACTAGCGAATTATGCCTTTGCCAGCGGGATGTAATGGAATTTTATGTTCCCGTGGCTCCTCCAGACGTAAAGTAATAGTATATTTCAAACTTGGATAAAAAAGTGCTCTCTTACAAACCGTGGGCAATATTATATTATATTGTAGTTGTTCTAGGTCTGCAAGAGCACTTGTTTAACAAGGTTTGAATACAATTTTTGCCTTAGCCAGTTCCATTTATTTAATTAATCTTCAATAACGTCACATCTGGTCACATTTGACATGTACCGTTTTGCCATAAAACCATATTATTTTTCTTACTTAGACAATAAAATACCTCAAATGAGGTATGAAAGATTCAAGTTTCTTACCAGCTGACAAAAATGATACATCATGTAAATAGGTGTCAATACAAAGAAATTGAAGCAAACATTCCGTACCACAAAAGTGTTATTAGCCGGTTTAGGAGAATGAGAATCTCGGCCATTCTCGACTAAATCATATAAGGAGTGTACAAGATTTATTTATTACAATCATTTGTCAACATATCAAAAGGTTATAAGTTATAGCTTATAGACTTTTTAGAAATGTACGAGTCTTTCGGGGTATCACAGGATAAAGTAATCTGCGTTGATAAACTTCAATGTAAACCATTGAAATAAATTGACGTCCCAAACTAATGGTTATTGGTAAACAAAGTGGTTCCTATACCAATATACATTGTACAACGTTCTCATTAAAAGCCGCATTCTATAATTAGATCAACATGCCATGATAGAAACACATTTTAATCTATTAATTCTCATGTTTAATATTTTACCCCAAAATACTGTTATAAATGTAAATCAATCTAGAAATAGGAATATAATGTATAAAATTATTATGTAAATAAATGTTGTAGCAATACTTTGGCTTCACTTTTATTATATACAATAATTAATATATCCTATAATCACGATAAAATTGCTATGCTGCGTCTTACACCTAAACCACCACTTGAATGTAAATTGTCCAAACTAGACCACTTTTTCAAACCATTTTTCATGGCTTCGGCAGTGTACTTGTCCTCCATCACCCTAGACATCGCCTCGAGTTTTTGCGCTCTATCTCTGCTTAAAGGCTCACATGGAAATGATAAATCATTTGCTTCCGCTAAAGTACGCAAATCAAAGTAATATTTTGCGTAAACACTAGCTGGTACATTAATATTGAACTGAAGTAGCTCCAGAAATTCCCTTTCCAATTCATTCATATCTTTTACAGATATATCTCTCAATATCTGACAGTAATCCACATTCCAAACGGCCTGATCGTCCCACACTTTGGATGCTAGCAGTATTGCACCTAAAACAAATTATGTTTGTATTTTTCTAACATAGTGAGCGATATGACTGCAGAGTTAGGCAAATAAAATGATATGAATTGCAGTAATAGATACGAAAGGTATTGGCATATTCAGTATTATAAAAGTTGTTTAATTAATTTGGAAACATTATCAATCGTATAGCCAAATGGTGGAAACGAAAATCCACAATGTGTAATTACGATTATTTATAATTTGTATTCTAAACTAATAGAATGCTGATATACAACATAATTAAAGTCAGAGCCTTAATGGTGCTGAACCACAAGAAGACTTTTTTTATGACACCGCCTGGTTACCTACTGGATAGAATATAATTCCTTTGTTGTGCAATTTAGAAAAAAAGTATTCTAAAAAAAATTATTTAGAGACAAGTCCAACATGGCATTATACTGAATCGTACAGTTTTCATTTTTTTGGTGCACATGATAGAAGTATGACTGTTTTTAAATGCCTTTTTACAATTTATGCTAATTTTCCTTAGCATTCCTTGTATCTTGCTTAGTTTTTACGATAACTTGACACTTTTCCAAATATAGATGCTTCTATAATGTCTGGTATCGGCAATGATTCAAATTTTGTTGAATTCGGTACTTTTTAGTTTTCAACATTAATTTTTGTTTCTTATAGAAGGCCTAATACATAGTTGGATCTATGCGTTTAAAAAAATGTATAAGGATATACTAACCTAACACTATCCGTTTCCAGTTTGAGGGAGCAATATCTAATTCAGCATAAGTTAATAATCTCTCCAGATATACAAGTGTAGTTATTGCGCATTCGGCAGTTAATTGTGCAGCATTAAATAAAGTTCTTATAAATTTATAAATCTGTCTATGTTCGGGATTATGTTTATCGTATTCATCACTAACACCTTCTTTTGTTAATGGATGTAGTCTTTCATCAAAAATACTAATTGTTCTTTCAGAATCCCTATTTTTAATATGATAATAAATGGCTAACGCCACGCACTTTACCGTATTCTTTAAATTAGGTTGTGATACCGTGCTATCATCCAAATAAATTGTAGAACACGAACTACTTTTCTTCAGTGGTCGAAGATCTGTTATTTGATGTAAGCTTTTTCTCCTAATGAGACCATTTTCAATTGCAATTCTCGATCTCTCCATAAATAGTGTTTTTGCCATGGGGTCTTTTGAGGGGTCCAATTCTCCATCATCAGGTTCTCTTTCACTGATGTGTTGTAGATTATTAATGCTAATATCACCTTCGTGCAAGGATGCATCTTCAGTAGGATTTATTACACGATGACTTGTTTGTGGACTGTTGTGTGAGCAGCAACTGTTTTTATTACCCATTTTCCATTTATTGCTGGTGATTTCAGAATCAAGTAGCTTAAAATCCTCTAACGTGCTTTACTCGCTTATGAACGTAGTAAAAGCATTTAAGCGTTAACACTCATTAGATTAAATTAATACACTGCACACCCACTAACTTTTTCGCCCATCAGCCGGTAATGTTTGTATATCCATTCCATATCATTTGTACTCATTACGTATTTGTAATATATGTGTTTAGCAATAATGCTACAATTTTAAATGTTCAATATAGAATACATATTAGACAATAAAATTGATAGCTTTTTATTCAAACATTCTTAAGTTGTATGATATGTTGGATTTGCACCTACATCGATACGTGCGAATAACTATGGAGTCGCGCTAGTACTCATTGAACGTTTATTTTAGGCAAAATATAAAACCTGAATATAACTATTTCACAAATTAACAGAATGCAATGTACCTTAACGCGATTATTAATAATTATATAGCATTAGGCACTATAATGCGTTGTGGTAACAGCTTGAGCAATTCAGTTTCGATCAGCTTTAATAAAGAATGCGATCAGGAAGATGGCTCTTTATCCATGTTACCATACAAAAAAGTCATAGTAAAATTAGCTTTGTACTATAATGCAGAATACGTGGACATGCATTTATATTTATTTGCGGAAGGAAGCAGTAGAAGTTGGAAGTAATAAGCAGCTCATAATTGCGGATCCACATAAAATAATGGATAAATTCGGGTAACGCTGATGCAAGTCGGCCATTTTCTAAATGGGTACCATAGAGAACAATGGTGGGAATACCCAATTTAAGAAAATTATTTACATTTGTCATATTCGGCATATAAACAGTTGTTGAGTGTTTATTTGAGGCTTGTTATTTGGTTTTACACTAATTCTACGATGCATGGTAAAATTCTTCATTCGTTTTGAGCAATTGAAAAGAAAGTACTTACAAAATCAGCCGAAGGGTTGGGTGTGCAGGAGTGAGGGGAAGCAGAAATTGGGGCTTACGACTCAATGGAACGTTTTGGGATTGTTCTAGAACAGTTCTGGAGCAGTACAGCGAACTAAGTTACCAAAAATTACCCTATGATCCTAGCAACTGCGCTCCGTATGGAATATATTTGAAATCTAGAAATGTCTGCCTTAAATTTCTCTTTAACACTTTAGTTATCAACAAATAACTCCCATCAGTATAGCTATTGTAGTTTGCAAGATATCGCCAATCCTTACTCTTAGTGAGACACGCATTTCGTCTTTATTGTGTTTTTCGGTCTACCGTGCGTTGATATATTTGTTAATGACTTTATCCAATTCTACAAGCATCATTCGATAAATTCATAAATGATAAAAATATAGATATTTTTTATGGGCAATGCGAAGGGGGTTAGTTCACACGCGCAGTTGTGTGATGGCGCCAGTAACTAGATTACGTTTTACTGCATTAGTACCACCTTTATTTGATGAGTGTTCTATGATATAATGTTGGCGTGAGGCCCATATAAGCATTATTTGTTACAAAATTTAGGGGGTCTTTTACCAGTGGCGGCACATGCATTTGGTTACTTTGATATTTAGAAGCGTTCATTTTACTTCATTTACTAATTTTAGCCGATTATTGACTTTAAATGTTATTTAATAAAATAATAAAAAATCTAAATTCTGCCCACTTGGCATTTTTGATTTCGCGAAAAATTTAATTTGGTAAATCTACATCGGGGTGATTTAGGCGAATACCAATCTTTTTCCTATCCCAAATCCCAAGACATGGAAAAGTACCAAGTTGTGGTAGAGATAGGTAGCAAACATTATTCGAGTTCAAACTAGCGCTCATTTAATCTATGCCCCAATACCCGAATATCCAGTGGCGGCCGTAACACAAGAACATATTACAAAAATCCATAAAACTCAGTAGTGGGTGATGACGTAAACGGGAGGGCACGCACAGGGATTCGATTCCCTTGTGTATTTTTCTTACATATTATAGGGATTCATATCTAAAAGCCACCCGTGTGGCATATTTAATATTTATTCATGTGGTTTCGCTGAGAATTTAATTCCTTTCTCTAGGGGAGTTCAATAATGATAGCAAGGACTGTGGCGTAGTATGGTAAACAACACAAATGTATCGGCAACTTCCCCACTATTTGTATGGTGTGGAGTTTGCTGATACTTATGTGTTGTTTATTCTAGGGGAATTTTGTGAATCTTTTACGTCGATCATATTTTGATGATCAGTTGACATTACATATGACGACTCTTGGCGCTTTTTACCATATTTTGATGGTAGGATGGCATATGAAAAAATGCCTTTTACAAAAATAAAATGCTTGTGTTTCAGTTATTTTTCAAAATAACGCTTAATAGCAAAGTTATAAATATTGTGCATTACCATATCGGCGCATAGTACTTGCAACGTGATTTTATGCAATTATTTTATATATCTACGCCACTGGAAAATATAGGGTTAGATACACCATTCAACCAGTGGTATGGTAAGTATAAATTACTAAGAATTGCAGTTGAGTATAATGCTGGTCCGTTGAAAGGTTTGGGTAATTTTATATAACCAGTAATTTATTTTATAAGGGTTATTATGAATGATGTTCAACCCTTGGTTTGTATTCTTTTCCTTCCCTTGACAAATTACGAACGGTATTTCTACAATATAGTTACACACAGTTCCACAATTAACATCTTCTGATAACAGAAGTATTTCTAAGAAACTGCGGATGTGCATAGTTTAAATTGACGCGAAGTTGGCAACTCTCTCGCTAAATGAAAGCTTTAAAAAAGAATTCCGTTAAAGTGTTTAAAGAAAATTAATTGTAAACGCCGAATTAATGAGTCGTCGTTAAAGGATCGTTTCGTTAGTGTTTTTCTATGCATTCGTCCATAATTAGCAAAAAAAAAAACGATGATTTGAAGTTTCTATGATAGTGATCATTTGCCGAATACAGACAATTGTAGGGATACAAAAGATACAAAATTTGACAGATGCAAACGTAAGAAATGGATTTCGATTTGAGTAAAGAAAACATTCAGCCTTTGAGAGGTGGACGGAATGCAAGCCAGCTGGTAATCGCATTGCAAGCGCAAAATAACCATGAATTTCAACGTGAACTGTTCCAACAAAAAGAGTAAGTAATTGATGGGGTCTTATGTCAGAAAAGGTAGGTTATAGTTGCACGTTTTAGGGCATTCGAAAATGCGATACGTACGTATGAGGGGGACGATCCCCTCGACAATTGGTACAATTATATATCGTGGGTCGAGCAAAGCTACCCCAAACACGGATATGAGGGTAATATAAAAGTGCTGCTAGAAGACTGTCTAACAAAATTCGAATATGATAACAAGTACACGAACGACCACAGGTTTTGCAAGTTATGGATTAAATTTGTGAGTACAAAACAAGAAACAAAATAATTGAACATTGAAATCAGTAGGCTTTATTGATATTCGAAATTTATAGATTGACTATCATCAGAACCCGCTGGATCTGTATCATATGCTGTATACGAAAGGGATTGGCAGAGGTTGCGCTGAATTGTATAAAGCTTGGGCTTACTATTACGAAGTTGTTGGCGACTATAAAGGAGCTGATTTGGTATTTCAGCGTGGTGAAAGGGATCTTGCACAACCATTCGATGATTTGAGGGCTGCCCATCAGAATATGGTATATGCAGCTGGAGAACAGGTAAAATTGTATATTTAAGTATTGCTGGAAGTATTGATTATTAAAATTATGAAGGAACAGATTGCTGCTAGAGTTGTTTTTACATTGAACTTGTGTTGTGAAGAGCAATTCCTATATAAGAATATGTGAAACTTGAAAATCTCGAAAGTTGTAGATTTGTACTGAACTTGATCTGCATGCCAACATTTCGCCCATAATTGTGGAAGTTACCTTGACCTATTTGTCACGATTATCTCATGAAACTATAGGTTTAATATCAATATCAAGAATTGTAACTGAGAAGCCTATTACCTTCCATGTCTCTTCATTAGCAATGTTTTTAGAAACAAGCATTTTGTAAGCAGAGCCATTTTGTTCTGTTTTTGAATTATTTTCATTTTATTGTATTTGTTTTTGTTGTTTCTTAATAACTGAAACTACATACAGGATGTTTCCGTATATTTGTGCTAATAGCTTATCTCCTTTAATATCAACCTTATAGGATACTGTAAGATACAGAAGTAAACGTTTTGAATTTGTTACTCTTATAAAATGATTATTGGTTGCGAAGTTGTAAATTACGTCTACAGTGTGTATGCTAGAAAGTCGAAATGTTCGGATAACATAATAGACACAATAGAATATTTTTGTTAGTTAAAACGGAACATGCTGTATATTATTAAGATACGTTTTTTGCTTTTTCGTGTGAAAATAAACTAATGTAATATGGTCTATATTGGCTTCCTTCCATGAAATATAAAAATCCGTGATTTTCTGCCTGAGTTTTACTTTGAAAAATATCAACCCCTGCAAGGACTCATTACCTCACATCTTCCATTCTCCTGACAGGCGCCACCACACTACCGGGTTTATGCCAGGAATGAATCACTATTTTTTTTTGAAGATCTAAGTTTAAAGATTGATTCGCTCCTGGTAGACTCGGTTAAATTTAGCAAATGGTATTTATTCTGAACCCGAATAGAAAATGGACCTACGATAAATGACGTTCGAGATAAAAAAAAAATCATTTTCTTTACCTCTAGCACCTTTGTTTGACTTTTACTGGGAGAAAAACTAAAAACACATTGTCGAGGCCATTTTTGATCTCCTATCTAATGGTGTAGTCGAAATTTTTATATGATGTGTCAATTCATCTGGGCTATGTTCAATTTTTTTATTTATTATCTACACCATAATGAATGTTGACACCATCAGAAAGAGTTCTTTATTTCTAATTTCAACCAATAAAAAAGAAGTTTTATTTTAATATGACAATTGCGCGGTAGACAGCTTTCATCCCATGTAGAGTAGCACCTCTTCATATATTGTTTTTTTGAAAACTTATATTACGCAGGGAAGAAATAATCTTCCACTTACGCACTAAGTGGACTCACTGCGTAATACGTATATTTCTAAAATGACCTTAAGGATGCATACGCTTTGTCTTAATGAGAAGTATAAGTATGCGGAATATACAATCATTCTGTACCTTTAGACATGCTTAACACTGAATTCCCGTAATCAAATGGTTATATCTTTTTAACAATCAAACTTCTTGTGTACCCGAAATATTATGTTTTTTTTTTATGTCTACATATTAAATCGTTCGAATTCGGGCTGCAGGTGATCAATGGAGTAGACAAAGCACGATTGGAAGAACAACGACAAGCTTTAACCTGTCTCCGGCCCTACAGACATGGCGTGATTGGCAGTATACGAACGCCAAGTTCTGGTAATCCATGCACCCTAGATGGGAAACTGCAATCGAAGGCCAACGTTCCCATTCCCATCTTTGAAGATAACGCGGAGTGCATAGGAGGAGTGGAAGCGGGTCCCATCAGCGTAATCAGCATCGCTAGGCGAGACGAGGGAAGCAAAGAAAATATTTTGAAACCAGGACCCTGGACGACCGTTGTCAATCATAAACCTCCTACACCTTATCGTTTCCCGCCGATTACAAGTAAGCACAATATATGTCAGCCGCGATATATTGCTGTTTCTTTAGTAAGAGAGGGCGCTTGTACTGTTGATCTTGTAAATTTATTTTCTGTTGTTGCTGAATTTGTAAAAATTTTGTTGTGGTCAATTTTAAGAGGATACGACGGTGTATCACCGGTTGCGTGTTTTTTTTACAGTTTTAATATCTAAAAATAAAGCAAATATTTGTGGCAAAGTGAAATGTAGTGCTTTAAAATAAATTATAGTTTTCTGTCCTGTATGACCTTTCGAAGGTTTATTAGACTTATATACTACATTTGTCGTCAAGGTTTAGATTTTGCGGCTTTTATATCCACTTACATGCGGGATGTAATTACTAAAAACATAACGTTTGTTCGTTAGATACGCACTTTTTTACTTGGTTTAGTGTACAAATACGTCACTAGAGTAGTCTGTGAGATAATGTGTATGGTCTTATACTTTACAATAAACAGATGCGAACGAACGACTTCCCACCATTTTTCGTCACAATATCGAAAGCTCTAAATCGCTAGTGTTGAAGCATTTTGGGTAGCTTTTTGTTTTATTTTGGTAATTAGATATTTGCTAGTGGCAGAACCATATTATTAACTATGTTTACTACCGACAAACAAAAAGGTAAATATTTTCACAATTTCAAGGGTATAACCTTTAGATGGTTTTAGAATATTGAAAAATGTTGTCAGAACATTTTTAGACGAAGTACTAGTTATGGATAGCGATATAATTCCACACCAAAAAAACAGTATTATTCAGTTACAAATCTTTAACTCATAATCAATTGCCATCGCCAAGGTTCTTCAATCCAATTAAATATGCGTGATATAACAATCGTCGAACGGATACCACATTTTGAAAATCTTGTAAAATTCTGCTTCCCGAAGGACACACAAAGTACATTAAAATGCGGTATTTGTGGCAAGCCTGCGCTTATTCTTTTTGCGTAGCATAAGCAGTTCCTTTGTTTTCAACATTTATACACGGACTACCTTTAATGCAAAAACTACGCAGCGTAAACTGTTATAAGCAGACGTACAAAGTGTTTAATAAACAGATGAGTAGTAGAAAAAAGTAAGCAACCTGAATCAGATTGTAATCAGAGAAATCGTATATTGTGTGAAAATATAGTAAAATAAACAATATATGCCTTGCTGGACACTTATTATATTAGTTTCTGCTTGTGATTTTCATTCGTAATATTTCTCTTCTTTCACTTCTGCAGTACATGAAGACTCGGAAGACATTCACCAACGAGGTCTCATAAAACCACCAGACTTCTATCCGGTAACACACGAAGACTTCTCCAATTTCAAACCGAGTCTCCGCTACCCCGAACCGGCCGATTCTAAAGTAATTCCTAAATATCCGAAAGCGCTCGTATACGCCGAGGAGAACATGGAATATTCGATAGAGGAGATCAAAGCGCGACAATATCTAATCCGGCCAAATAACAGTTTAAAGGTTTCGTATTGTGAAACCGAGCAGGCGATACAATCAATTCTGAACGAGAAGCAAACGTCGACAGGTGCCATACGCAAATCCTCTTACCTTCATCATCACAATAGCATTGTTCAACAACCCAACCAGTCTTCACCTTATCAAACTATCGACTATCAATCACTGCAGCAGTCGAGTGAGGTGATGCATAGCTGTAGTAATAGTGGTAGTACCAGCAATCTGATTTATCAAGATCAAGAAAATCAGCCGCATTTAATCCACGCCAACTATCAAATGGGATCAAAGGAAAACGTATGGTCGCATCCTCTGCACGAACAACCGCAGCAAGTTTTACAACACCAACATAACTCGCAAGCTCCTTACATAGCTTCGCCACAACACCAACTGAGAATGGACACTTTCACCACGATAGAAGCTATTTGGGGGTCGCCGAAGGAATCTCGCAATGACGCCATGTATGGTGATTCAGGGGTACTTCAAATGCATCCAAAAGGAGCATCTATGAAGACCCCCATCAAGATTTTATCGGATGATGATTTAGCTGAAACTGGGTCGCGTGGCGGATTGGACATTGCGGCTACTGCGCAGCCAGTAGATGGTGCTATAATCAACTTGGAGGAGGATACGAATTCTTCGTACGGTGAGGCGCTATCCTACCAAGGAATGGAATCGCAGGGTAATTTCGACATAACCAATACGCAGATGTTCAATTTCAATTTGACCGCGATGAAAGTATCAACGCCTGCGCCGGAACGGCTGAACGTTATTGTAAATCATGCGGATGTGGATAGTTCGAAGAAACAATTGTTTAATACCGAGGAGAAGGCGTTGTCAACGATTTTCGAGGAAACGAAAAGTTACGCGTGAGTTAATACTTCACTTTACATGTTTTAATTTACGAGGTTTGTTTGATGATATTTGATATAAAGTGTGAAGCCTGCAGTGCTGCCATGGTATTAAAACTGCAAAAAAGTTGCTGTAAACATAGATTTTATTTTGTGTTTCTACTTACATCTGATAACTTTCCAGCCTCACGTCAAGTAGCGGTTCATCGTTAGGCACCCAATCGCGTAAAATCAATCATACGAACTTCACCCCGGAACAGAACAGCTACTCTTCCAACTTGGCGCAAAATCTCAAAGCCAATGCCGCTCTACGTTCCAGTTTATTGGGTGATTATATGGATTGCCAATCTCAACAAAGCAGTCCTGTAACGGAAGTACCACCCCCAATTTCGACCGTGAAACCAACGGCAATCACTCCTTTGACTAAGGCGCCCTCCGACCCATTCCAAGGATCTCTCATTAAGATGCTGCTGGAAAGGATAAATTTCCCCGGCCAGCACACTTACGGATATAGAAAAACGTATACCGTTCCAAAGTTGAATGTTAAAAAGGAAATGATAGCTATCGGTGATGATAAATATTTCGTCGAAAAGATGCTGGGTAAAGGAACATACGGCTCGGTGTTCAAAGCGGTGGACTGCCAAACAAAGGAGGTGGTAGCTTTGAAGTTCCAGAAACCGGCAAATAAATGGGAATTCTACATATGTCGGGAGTTGCAAGCTAGATTGGCTGATCATCCTTTAAAAGAGAAGTTCATGGACGTTTCGATAGGTTATTTCAGTGAGTAGATGCGATTTTATTATTCAATTAGCAGTTATTGACAATAAAGAAAACTGGTCTTCTTAGGTGATTTTGTATTCGAAGTTTAGTAAATTACATTTCATCTACTTTAACTGTGTAATAACAGCAGCATCCTATACACAGTTTAGAATGAAATCGTGAAGGTAAAAACCAGTGACAGTAAAAATCAGTTTGATACGTGTGAACAGAAACTTTAAATAAATTTTAACAAGTTTTTCTATTCTGAATTATTAATTTAATGAATCATGTATGTTTAATTTTATAATTTTTAGACGAACAAGCTTCTATACTGGTCTCAGACTTCAGTCCGAACGGATCTCTGCTAGACGTGGCGAACGCAATCAAACAAAAATCTGGAAGAACAATGAAAGAGACGCTTTGCGTTTATTTCTGTATTGAAATGTTGGAGATTGTTAGCGCAATGCACCAGGCCAGGATAATCCATGCTGACGTCAAGCCGGATAATTTCTTGGTACAACTGAATGACAATAACGTCACCTTGCAGCTAATCGACTTCGGGTGCAGTATAGACATGGCGATGTTTCCTCCAGATACGACGTTCAATCGGCGAGTAAGAACCGAGGACTTCGTATGCTGCGAGATGCACGACGGTAGGCCCTGGAGTTATCATACGGATTTGTTTTGCGTCGCCGCCACTGCGCACGTGTTGCTTTTCGATAAATACATTCAAATGCAAAAGAAGGACGGTCATTGGTCGATAACGCAACGCTTCACGCGATACTGGAGGGTGGATTGTTGGAATATGTTTTTCAGCAATCTCCTGAACCAGCACACAGGACCGGCAAAGGTGGAGCCGCTAGTGGCAATGTTGAACAACGCGCTGGATTTGAGCATGGATGACTTCAATACTGAGATGCGTTTTCTAGTGAATTTATTGAAAGGACGATAGCGTCCGATTCCCGTCGTTCATAATTTGAATATGTAATTAGACTTATTATTAATATTAATATTATTATACATTTGATTGACTATTATGATTATTGATAGTATTGTAAGTAATATAGAGAATATGCATATACATATTATAAATATTTCGCATTTAATTTTAGAGCGATTATTTTGCATATAGCAGCGAAGTGAAAACTCTATATATCTCAAGCAACTTTTTTGTTTTTCGATAAAAATGAAATTTTAATTTGTCATTGTCCTTTCTTCTCTTTTTTTCAATACACATTTCAAAACAATACATTTATTTTATTACTGTGGTGCAATCAATTTTTGGGATATTCGCATAAAACCGGCGTACCATGTGGAAATAGGAGTACGTAAAACATTTACATGGGGATATAATCCGGCGTAAGCGAAATAACATAAAAACAATGGTAGCACAATAAACGATGATTCCCAGGTTCAATGAAAAATTCTATTCAAAATAAGTAATTTTATAGGTTCGCGAATTAACGATTCCAAATCCTTCTTTTTAATGATTCTCACATTTAGTTTAAAAAATGTTGCGTATGGCAATCTCACAGTGCAGTATAAACGTTTTCTTTTTTATCTCGGACGCTGATGTCTCAAAAACGGAAAGGTATCAATGGTAACCAGAACTTGTTTATAATAATCGCCAACTTTATTTTATTCAATTTATCTCTCATTCCTTTAAGAAGTGTTTCCGAGTAGGAATAGTTGTTTTCTTCTTCCCATACTGAACATGTTTCAAAGCACTTCATAGCTTGATTAGTTCACACTCTTGTAGCCTCGAGCAACTGCTCGCCGACATCGTCAGAATTTTCTTATGGCAATGGTACAGAGTAAGTAATTATTCCTTACCCAACTGTCCGATTTGTATGAACCTGAAGCCTATAATTTTGCAAAAAATTAAGGCTCTCCAAGTGCAAAACGTCTTATTGATGCTCCCCCAAATAAAAGAACGTGGAATAAAGTTGCTGACGCAAAAACAGCAATTGAAGAGCTACGGAGTCTTAATCAGGCTATTAATCATGTAGACGTAGAAAATGATGTGTATAGAAGGTACATTGCTATGCAGTTAAAAAAGCTTTTTGATAAGATATGCACTATCGCTCAAGATAAAGTACAACGTGTATTGACGCGTATGAATAGGTACTTGGTTTGGCAGTTTCAAGTTACTTATTCACTTGAATTGCTTTACTATTGGCTTAATGAAACCGGCCTTACGATATATTAAATCTAATAAAAACCAATAGATTAGAAGGTAGAAAAAGATCAAACGGGCACACTAAGACATACTTTAATAATGACTCACGGGGCCTGTTTATGAATGAAATCTGTTAGCAAATTTTGATGACTGTGAAATATTGTTGCTACCGCAACGTTCATTCTAAACCGATAGACCATTTTTTTTGCGCTAATCGTTAAACCGATGGAGTATCGTTAGCGCATACATTTTGGAAAATTACCTAAAATCCGGTCGGCTGGCATCTTGTTCTCCCTACTGCGATTACAGATCATATATAAAACTCATAAGTACGAACTGCTCTGGGTTTCAGACCCGACGTATTCGTTGCCGGATTACACAAACAAAATTGCAAATCTATTGTTAAACCATTTTTCTGTAAAATTTACAGCTATATTTAGGGATACATCAAAAGGTTTAAACCATTAAATGTTAATTACTAAAAAGATTATTGCTTTTTATTATTACTTCCTCAATTAACTGTACATCATATATAAAGCATATTCAAATATATAAATTCTTCGTCGTAATATACACAATATAGTTTCTCTAAAAATTATAAACATACATACATGTATAACAATTACATAAAAAAATATGCAAAGGAAAATCTTCAATATGGTCATCCCATTGGATAGATAAATAAAATGGCAAGATTACATCATCTGTTTAGTGTATTAGTTTCCTAATTTCTCCAACAGCCAATCGTCAGTGAATTCATCTAATTCCCTTATTTCATACGCCCTGTTGAGATCGGCAGATCTTTGCAGAGTGATTTTGGTACCAGCATACATAATTTGCAATTCCGAATGGCTATCTCGTGGCGTATAGAACACAAAACATAACGGGTAGGAGATGCGGCCATCTCCATGCTCACGTTTATAGGACATTATTATAAATCGGGGCTGGTGCCCAGGCAAGCTTTCTCGTACTTCATCGATGGTAGTATCTTCCAATTTTTCATCTACGACCACCTTTTGGTTTTCACGATCTACTTTAACTGAAATATTTTAAACAGTTTACAGTAAAAATGCACATAATTCGTGATACATACGAATTAATGCGGATGTCGATTGTGCTTTACTGAAGCGGAATTCCTTTAAAGCTGTTTTTACCTCATCAGTAATATCGCAAATATTAACATTACTCTGTAAAATGGGTAAGAGTAGAAATACGAGATAGTTAAATAGATTTAATACGCAAAGAATTTGCTTACCATATTTTGTTTTGTGTATCGCTAGTGAATAATTTTTTAAATTTGATTTTTTATTTATTTTTAAGGATTCCTCCCAATGCTTTACCAACACACGAATGGTAAAATGCGATACGAGTCACTGTGACAAATGACAAAAGCCTTTGATGTTCAGTGTGATTCATGTACTTTAAATTAGTTATTATTAAATATTTTTAACTTTTGTAATAAATTTACAAATAAATTAAAAATTAATAGAAATAGAAGGAGCGTTAAGACTGATGAGTTATATTTAGATGTCGCCACCCATCAACGCAATGGAGCTATTTGTAACCAATCGGATGTAAGTTGTAATATCTTCTTTTTTTTTATCAAGTCCTATTCATGTCGTATTTAGGTTAGTCAGCTGTCAATTGTGAATAATCCCAAATGTAATAGTTAACAACAAAAATATATCCAAGATGACTTTAGTGGAATTTTTCGGATGTACATTCCTGGCGTTCGGACCACCGTTGGCGATGTTCATATTCACGGTAGCGCACGATCCCGTAAGAATCATCGTTCTGATAGCAGCAGCGTTCTTTTGGCTGCTGTCGTTGATACTGTCATCGTTGTGGTGGTATATATTCCTTCCTGTAACCAAAGAGCTTGTACTAGGAGTAATATTCTCTGTAATGTTCCAAGAAGTATTCAGGTATTTAATCTATAAGATCTTAAGGAAGACCGAAGACGGTTTAAAAAAGATTACCGATGATACCACCCAACTCATTGACAATAAACATCTTTCCGCTTATGTTAGTGGATTAGGCTTTGGAATTATGAGTGGAAGCTTTGCGATGGTGAACGTAATTGCGGATGCTGTTGGACCTGGCACGATGGGTTTGAAATCTGGAACGGAGATGTTTTTTATTACGAGTGCTGCAACATGTCTCTGCTTCATATTGCTGCACACGTTTTGGGGCGTAATATTCTTTAATGCCTTGGACAATAAATGTAGGATCCAATTAGCATATGTAATTTTATCGCATCTACTTGTATCCTGTATAACATTATTCAATAGATATCAAGTGTATGCTGCTACATTAGTGCCAATATACAGTATGTTACTTGTAACAATTGTGATAGCATTCAAAATCGCGGGTGGAACTTTGGCGTCCCTAAAGGCGTGGATATTATTTAACCAGTGATTTCTATTTCAATGCAATGTATAGCCTTTTAATCCAATTAATATTTTATAGAGTATTTTTATTTATTATCGTAGATTTTTTAATAAACTTATTCTTCTGCATTTTTTATATTACTACTTACTTCTTCAATTGACAAAATGCTGACGCATGCAGAAATTTGCATGATTTAGTTAAATAATAAAACCTTGTAAATCCATCTTCAAACGTATAAAGGTTTATAATTTGTATTCTTGAGTTCGTATAACAAGATATTAAATTTGATATAAATTCTCAAAAAAAAAATCTAAAATTAAATGTTTGTAGAGATGCCCCAACAATTTTTGGGAAATTAATAAATTACAATTTATTTTCACGTGTACCAGTACAAGGAGAATTAAGAAAGGGTGCATTCAGAGACGCTCAGCGGCTGATAGGCTAAGTAAACAATTTCCCTGAAACCTGCCGCTGATAAACAGCCTCTGAAATAGTCACTCGGCCTGAAAATTGTAGGCTGAGTTTGCCAACACTGCCAAAAGTAGTAGTAGGGAAAGTCACTACGTTTACTACTATGCTTACAACTCGCGCAATCTATCGATAACTGTCGCAACATAAAACCATCCCAACAACCACTCATTTGGTACTTATTACCAATCAAGCATGCGCTTGCAAATGGTTCACGAACTGATCCCTGATTTCTATGTTGAATGTTGAAGAGTATTATTATTAACAATAAGATAAAGCAGAAAGCTGCTGCAAGATTGAAAAAGGGTATTGATAAATGAGCTTTTTATTTATAATGATACCTAGTATTTTAGGTATCAAACATAAGATGGCACTAGCATACGTAAGTATAAATCTTAAATGTTAAAACAAATAATTTTAATTGAATTCATAAAGTTATGAAGTATGTTGAGTTAATAATAATAATAATAACAAAGTAAGGTAAAATTCTGAATTTAATATTGTGACAATACGCAGCTAACAAATACCAATATTTCGTTTTATTGGGCATGTTCATTATTTATTCATTGATTTTAGAAATGTATTAGAAACCAGAAAGTAAATGTAAAAATGTTTCATTACTAATCTAGCGTGTCCATGTTGTATCATAATTATTGATGTTAACCTGTTGTTAAAAAAAAAAAAAAATGGTTGTTCCGAAATAATAATAAAGTATAATAACATTATATTTGAAGCCAGTATACACTTATTATATCTGGTATTGTTTATTTTTTTCGAGTACAGACTATCCGCGAAATTAAAAAAACTGCTCCCATTAGTTCCCATTTTAAGTTGCAGCATCCTCTTATGTAAGTATATGTACACTCGCAGACAAGCAAAATGATCGCTCACCCGAGCACCTGATCACAGTCAGCGTTGGGCAATTACTTTCAAATACTAATTAATTACAATTACAAAATACTTTTCTTTAAGGAATTAATTGTAATTACAAAGTGCAAGACAATTATTTTTCCAATTACAATTTATTATTAAAAAAAGAAAACATAACTTATTATTAAAGTTCGCCACTTTCCGTACGCTTCACGAAATTAGCAGACTCGTGTTTGTTAATATATTAAAAAAAAAACAAAACAAATGAGGCATCTACCACCCAAGCAAAAGTACAAGATAAAATATGTGATTACAATAATAGGCGTAACAAAAAAATAACAAGCACCGTTTCTTGGGATGAAAATAAGGCGCTGGTGCAAAAATGAAAATATAAAAAATAACTTTACAACATGACCAAAAGGCGTGCTGCTGCTAGTAAGCACTATAAAGGTATACCTAAATCGAGTTATTTTCACCTTGGGAAAGTAATGAAATTTGTTATTACATTCAGTGTTCCTCTAATCCTAGTGATTTCTCAAGTTCTAGTGATAGTAGTTTATATTTGATGTTTCAAGTGACGAATTATACCAGAGGCAGTAGCCAAAATATTAAAATTATATGTAGTCACAATAGTGTATAGCCTTCGTAAAATTAATTTCTGAAATTAGTTACAAATTAGCTTTAGCTTGGAATTAGTTTCACCCAAATTAATAACGGATCAAACTATCACAAATCAGCTGCAGAAACAAACCTATACACAAAATCGTTGCGACTAAGTAATTGTAATTCAAAAGGGAACTGGAAAAGTAGTTAATAATTGAATTTTTAGAACGTAAAAAGTATTAAAATACGAATTACAATTTAAATTATTAAAAATTGAAATAAATACAATTACAACTACTAATTCTCAGGCAATTTGTAATTTCTTTTTGGAAAGTAATTTCCCAGCTCTGATTATAGTCTATTGCGTATATTCCACGTGATCAAGTGCTGGCATGAGAGGTCATTTTGCTTGTCGACGAGTGTACATGCGTAATATAAGGAGTGGAATATTTTAGGTAATGCGTTAAACATAACAACATTCAACTCGAAAACTCGAGTGATTTTTAACATCAATTCGAGTTGAACTGGTTTTAATCCGATGGGCGGAGACGTTTGTTAGGTGACATTGTAAATAGAGAAGAAAATATTGAAAAGCAAAGTAATATATCTGCACAAATTTAATTCCAACAAAAAAAATAATTGTCGAAACTAAAACTCGTTAGCCTTATATAAAAAAGATATTTAAAAGAATCCTAACATCAGAAAACGAAATCAAAATTCGAAAACAACTCCAAAGACGAAACAGGCATAAACAGTCTTTATGATTATTAATTGAGAACTGATTAGGTACTGACGAATCTACATAAATCGGCACGACTCTGTACTAGCGTCTGTACAGAGTGATAGAGGCCGTCGTTGGTCCACAATTTGCTTAACAGATATGGTAGGTAATGAGAAAAATTATTTAATTTATTTCTTTTTAAATTCTGGTATTATTGGCAATTTAATGTAAACTGTTATTTTTGAAAACAAGTGCTATGGAGTTTGTAAGTATTTGGAATAAAAGTACAACCTCACGAATATTCTGTACATAAAACACTCACCATTAAAAGAACAAATGTAATAGAAACTGCTATAAAATTTTAAGATAGATTTTAATTGTGAACTACTTTACAAAAGGAAAACAACTTAAATTTACTATTGATACAGGTTGACATTGAAAAAATTACAATGCATAGTACTACGCGCTAAACGCATGTAAGCCTTTTGTTTTCGAGATACAGGACCTTAAACCTTTTTTATAAAATTTATTTTTTCAAATTTTTTCGGACGGTGAATTGAATCAAAATTAGTGCTGCTGAGACCCCCGACCTTAATTAAGCGTATGCTAAATAATGAAGAGCAATTTTGGAACAGAATTATGGAGTCTCCTAATAAATTCCGTAATAATAATACAAAAATTATTTTATGGTGGCAATATGCATTGTAGTTTTTTCAATGACATCCTGTATGCAATAAATATATATCCATATGCTTACACTATAAACACTATAGACCCCTGCAAAGGAATAATACCGCTTTAGTTCGACTTCCGCTTACAGATGCGGTGGTAGTTCTTAAAATTTGTTTTAATTATTTATCATATACGTAAATTTATAAATGTTATTGTTTCATTTATTAGTAATTTGAATAGAGTGGTATGTAAAATACTGCTAATCGCTCGAAATAATCGAAATACAATACTATATATTGCCAATATACGAGCAAGGTGTAAGAACTTCGAATTACAAACAAATCCCATAAACAACGCATTTTAAAAACACGAAGGAACGTACCTATATATCTCTATCACGTTCCGACATCACGAACAATCGCACTAAACACGTAAATATTAAATAATAAATCTAAACAAACCGAGTAACCGTTGTGCTCGGTCAATTCGCCAGAGCAGTTCGTCGTACATACGTCTCATGTTACTAAAGGCAATAAACACAAAAAGGACTGCATGCTATAATGTGGACTAGCGACCGAACAAGCTACACTTTACAGCACGCCCTTGATTCTGCCCCTGAGCAGTTCGCTGTGTTGTTTCATCGTCTTTTTTACTTGTCGATCGTAAATTTCAAATTGATTCTTAAACAAAAACAAACGACTGGCTTCAAAAACGGTGAAGGGGTGAGGAAACGATATCGTAATATACTTGTCTCAGTACGAGGTCTGAATTGCTATGGAGGGATATGGATGGAGCTGTATATGAAAAAAATATATAAAAGGTATCGGAAAAAGGAGGAAGCATAGGGCACGTATGTATTTACTTACGTACATGTATGATGGGACAAAAGTATCGGCAAGCGACGAAGCAGTATGGGGAATGTGCTTTCGTACAGGTTTACCACGTTTCGTCTAAGTTTGCTTTTTTGGCATCATACATATCTCGACAGAGCGTTTTGTGTCTTGTAATTTACAGCGTTGAAGTTGATTTCTAAAATTTCATCGGCTAATTTTAATGTCTTTTTCCAAAGAACCATTTTCAAAATCCTGTTAATATTGTGCTAATATCTGGTGGCGTTGAAGGCAATGGTTTTAATAATAATAATTGGAGTTGGCAATGTTCCAGAACAACTGAAAGATTAATGTTCTTCCAAGACTAATTTGCTTGTTGTATCTGGATACTTGATAAGGCATATGAACACAAAGGATTCATTTTAATAGTACTAAGAAATGCTATTTATACCAAAAGGATATTAACTATTTGGTACATTTCAACACAACGGAAAATCGACTATGGGAAGAAAATAAAAATATTAAAAGTGTCGCCATTTCGAAAATACAAACAGGTCTCTGGGTCTACGCACTGACCACTGAAATTTCATAAAATATTTTGCCTACAGAGCCGATATCCTGTGACAAAGAGCTGTCAGGAAGCAGTGAACATTTTGAAACTGCTCTCTGTACAAAACTGACATTGGCATAGCCGAAATCCATATCTGAGTTTGTTGTGTATACCGGCGTCAGCAACATCCGCATTGGTGGAGGTAACATACAAACAAGAAAAGTTGTTGTAGGAATTGTTGCGCGAGGAATTCTATTACGCGAAGAGTGCTTCTTCTCATCACCAAAACACTGGAGCATTTTCACAAGCACCTATGAGGACGATCATTTTTTATCAGTTGAAATTGCTGTAACAATTTAAGAGCCCCGAAGCACAAATTGCTCGTTGGCTACAGAAATTATAAGAATATCATTTTGGTGCAATTCCAATTGCTTACAATGCAGAAACGCTGAAACCAAAGGTGGGACTGCAGGGTCCGTATACCAAAGAATGGATTCACAATCAAAGATTCAAGAGCAGGACAGAGCTCAGGCCGGCAACTTACTTACTCCAAATTTGGTGAATGCTAAAGGTTAACACCTTTACGGCCACGGGCGAAATAATAACTATTAATATTTTTTAATTCTCGAATAGTTGCATAGAATCAAGCCCTACCCAAATTAATTATTGGGTATTTACTCATCTGCCATCTGTCATTACTTTTGCTGTTACGGCATTCCCCGCATTCGTAAAATTTTTGTATATTTCAATACTTGCTATGTGTATTCGTTATCATTGTTTCAACATAAGAAAGCAAATAAATAAGACCATAATTTTGTGTAAGTGGAAAGATCGATTATTAATTATACTAATGTACATTTTCTGTTGATTGATCAAATTCATCGACTTGGCAAATTACTCATTGTTAGTTGTCGAGTAGATCCAACTACGACTTTAAATCGTACAAAGAAAGGGTGTTTATTAATGTGCAGATTCCAGATGTAGTTCAGAGCAAGTGCGGTAGGTAAAGCACGCCGGACGTGAGTTCCACCGTGGAAGAGGCCGTCTTGCGCGTGTATTGGTGATCCGTTCGATCGCGTAACCGTGATCGCGATAGCTATACCTCTGCATATGTATGTGTCGAGAACTCCATCCAAGCTGAATCGGCAACCTACTGGCCGCCCTGTGTCAGCGAATTTCCTCACGAAGACGTCTATATTAGGTTCATTAGTCATTACCGTTGATAAAATTGATCGCGTGCATGATCGCCTATAGGTACCGTTCAAATTTTAACAATACATTGATGTATGAACCGTGTGTGTACGAAAAAGTTTTTTTTTTAAATTTAATAAATCTTAATAAATGAATCAGACGACTTGCTAGATTTCTTCAATAATTAACTAAACAATTATTCAATGTGTACTTATCAGGGTGTTCATACTAAGTTGTTACACCCAAAAATGGCAGCTAGAACATTTTAAAATCAATAATTTTTCTTAGTTTCAATTTTGGTTTGAAGGCCCTGGTTCTTAGTTTTTTTATTTTTTTTACTTTTAAAAATAACCACTCGTGGGCTGAAGAGAATCCCTATGCAACATTTATTCGTATGCTTTGCGCTAAATTTATGGGGCGGAATAATAGGGGAGCGCGTCGAAAATTACTGTTTTCTTACTGTGCTACCGGAGTTTCTTGAGGACTTGCTGTTAAACATTAGACAAAAACTTTGGTTTCGGAATGATGCGGAACCAGCTCACACAACGCGAGAAGTCACTACCGCGTTGCTAAATAAATTGTATGGTCAACCCGGAGTCCCGACTTAGGTCCACCAGAACTTTTTCTGGAGGCAGATGAGGAGCTCTGTATATGGGACATCGGTCAACGCAACTCTATGTATGGTTAGAATCGTGGCTACAACAAAAGATATAAAAGAGAAGAATGAAATTAAACGAAAATCTCCACTAATACTAAAACACGCTGCCGAATTTGTCACATCTAATTTCTTTTTTGTTTCATTCCCCCTATAGTTTTGAAAGGAATAATA
>LR736864.1:2404134-2437387 GCA_902654985.2 Oryctes borbonicus | reverse complement strand
TTTATTTTAACCAACGACATGACACGGTTCAAACTCGGAACACGTTTAGTTTCAACTGACTCTGGCCGTGGAAGCCTACGTTTTTATTTTATACATAAGTGGGTTGTATTAAGTTATGAACTTTAAAAAAATAAAGGAAAGCGTTGGTTTAATTAACAATTTCATGTTTTAGAATTGCTCGTACCTACCTTTGGTCTCGAACAGTTATACAAACAATTTTAAAACAAAAGCTCCATTTTAGTCCACTTATAAAAACGCATTTGTGTTACTCGAACTGTTTGATCAAAGGTTCGAGCAATTAAAAACACACCCTAAATACTGCAAAAAGATAACTTTATCGTGCTCGACTACAGAGGTGTAGATAAAAAAATTAAGCCCTTCTCCCGCGAAATATTCTAAAATTTCTAATATCTATTTAGAAATGGTATAGTGGATCTTGAAGTATTTATAAGCAAGAGCTCAGATATTGGAAGATATTTGAATCGTTTGTATCATCGAAATATCTCAAAAGGGGCAAGACTTGGTTATAGGCAATCTAGAAAAACATGACCCTTTTTTCATTAAACATTGATGATAAGACAATATATAGCGCGTTCCGTTTACTAAAGCATAACTTTGGTATGTAACTTTTTTTGTAACACTCTGTATGACGCAAAGAAAGGTATAGGATGAACCTGACGCTGGAATAAACTTGGAAATAAAGCCAATGGCTTGACTACAAACTATATGACGCTGTTTAACACTACAAAGTGTACATTTCTTAAAAAGTTAAGATATAAATTTTAAAGCACCTAAGTATCCAAAATTTTAGATTTTTAATTTTAATAGTTGTCAAAGATATTAAAAACAATGTTTTGTACATTAGTCATAAATATGGAAAATATGTTGATAAGAGTCACTCTAACATTTTCCATTATTATTTAGCCAAGCTCTAACTCTTTGAAATTAACCAGCACTATTTTAAGATTAATACTGCAACATATTCCTGAAAGGGGATGCAACAATTTTGACGAAAAAATTGATCTAGACGGCATACTTATTAATATCTAACTGTACATCTGAAAATCTCAGTTACTTATAGAATAGAGGAATAGAAAGTAAAATAGTGTAAGTGATATTTGTTTACCTCTTTACCAATGAGAAAAGTAATTTTCTCAAACTCCATTACCATTACATCCCTCCATTAATATTTTCTTTTAAACGTTACCTACACTTAATTTTTCCCAGTTTCCCCTTCCATCTGTTTTGCGAGAAGGCGTGGCTCGGCAGTCACAGAGACCCGTTTTCTATCAACGTGTCTGAGTGGTGGGAGATATTTCGTTGGTGATAGCAACGCCCCCTAACAGTTGAACTGTCGCATTCGCTTGTTTCGTCCCTTTACAGCGCTTACTAGTTCGTCGAAGTCGGCACGTTTAAAACTGTTTACCAAAACAACTTAATCGCACTCGTGAAACTCGAATAGTGTGTACCGAATTGCGTCAAAGTTTGCTTGTTTTACGTCGCCTCCGTCATGATGTTATAATAACTGTTTTACTAGATCAAGTAAACAACCACGTTTTATTTGACAAATATTTCGCTTTAAACTGTAAATTGTGACCGCCTTGTTTCGATTGTCGAACTAAGTGACAGATAGTAAATAAAAAATCATTATTCTGTTGTTATTTTTTATTTCGCACTTTTTAATTTGGAAATTCGCGAAAAATCAGAACGCCCGTATGTTATTTCTTCTCTTGCTATTTTTTTCTTACATGGATATAATTGGATTTTTAACGTTTTTGTGTGTTCGAAGTGCCTGCGGTAGTGTTTGACATTTTTCTTGAACCAAGATGGAGTACAAAAGAGAAAAATTCGAGATGAACGATCTTTCCGAATCGTTGAATTTTTCCGTGCGTGATAGCATGAGTAGCACATCCCACAGTCACATCATGCATAGTGTAAGTATCCCTCCACATTCTTCGAAATTGGTTAAGAATTGCTAAAAATCCATATTGTAGAATAGCAAAAAAAAATTATTTTTTAATGTTTTCAAATGAGGAAATTATGTAATTTATCATGCGGAATAACTAATTCCAAATTTGCCCTTATAGAGATGCTCCATAATATTTTGCTCGAATACAACTAGTAGCAATTGAGTTTCCCATTGTATAAGTGTCCTGGAGTACCAGTCGCGGTACCTGTTTATTATTAATTTATCTATTTTAATTAGAAACGGCGCAGGAATGATAAAAATCGGGCGATTTTGAAATCTGCATCTGAATACGGATTTCCGATTCGATTTAATATTTCAAAAAATTGCTTGAAAATATTTGAAAATTCCAATTATATGCAGAAGAAGTGATGAAATGCAGTATTGGTTGTCAGAAATGCTATTGTAAAGTTAAGTATCTGCATATTAGCTACAGTAATCTTGGGAAATGTGAGATCTTTACATTATCGTATTTTCTTCCTATAGGTTATGTAAAATTGATAATAATTTGTGTTTTTATCAAAAATTTTGTTTCTGATCAAATACTACTTGTTCCATAGTTGAAATGATTGTAAAAACGCCAAAGCTTTTTTTTTTATCTTTTCGTTAGTAGTGATAGTAAGGACCGTGGAATAGTGTAATAGATACGATTAGCCACTGCTACTTTTGGTTAGTAGTTTAAAAAAGCTGCTAATTTCTGTAGCAGCTTTTATAACTTTGTATTAGAGCTTACAGTATCTTAGTGCCTGCGCTACTTACTGAATGTATATTACGGTCCCATTCACCGCAGGTCCGATTCTAAAACGCTTAAAATATATAAAATAAAATGATATTTTTGTAACCATTATTTTCTCCCCATTGTTTTTTTATTCACATGTATTATTACATGTTTGAATGCATCTTGCTATATATCTACATACTTTGTTTCTCATGTACATTTTTATATCTAATAGAGGAACACTGGGGCGGAACGGGGTCGCCAATGTTTCAATGTACAAATTTTACGGATTATATAAAATAAAAAACTTAAAAAGATTCAAATTGGTCATTATATGTAGTGTGTTCACCTAATGCGTGGATGGAAGAAAGCTCCATTCTTGAGCAATTTATGAAAAAAATTTTCAAACAAAAAATATTCAGAGATAAATGCTCGACAACACAAACTTATAATATTATATATATATATATACATATATTATAAGTTTACAGGATGTTCTGTTTCTACAGCGTCTGTATGTTACTAGGATCTTGGATACCTTCCTTAAGTTAATGTCAGCTTTCATCAGTATTTCCTACATCTATGTATCTTGGTTTTTGAGATAAATGACATAATTTGAAATTTTTGCAAAATACCATTTTTGCAAAAAAAGTGTTTCTTTAACGGCCGATATCTTAAGCGTCTACAAGATGGCAATCGAAATCGTTACCATGCTATTTCAATTTTATTGATCGGAACATCCTGTATATTTTCGACGATCTGATAGAGAAACTATAATAGTTTTTTTCTAATAAACATTTCACTATTTTTAAAATATATCGTTCATGATACTGTAAAATAAGTATGAAACTATGCAGCAGTTTTTGCTATAATACATAGAGTGCATAAAGCTTATTGTAATTGCTAGCGATGTATGTACAAAAGAGCCTTTAACAACGTTGGTTCTTGCTTTAGCAGTTAGGAACGACAACAAAAGCGATAAAAACTTCTGCAAACTTGCTACTATACAATAAATATATTTGGAGACACCTTCTGTTTGTGAAATGTAATAGTTGGGGCATTTCGCGAAAATCTCAAATTACGTCTATTATCTCAAAAATTATGATAGATGCGTACAGAGAATATGGAAGAAACTTGACATAAATTGGAGAGAAGCATCCAGAAGCATAGTAATATACAGAATTATCCATTTAAAGGATCAAATTTGGACCGTGCGCAGCGGAAACTAAACGACTTGAATACTTGAAAATAATTTTGTGTTTTACATTATTTACCTGTGAATATTTTTTTGTTTGAAAGCGTTTTCTCTAAATTGCCTAGGAAAGCAATTATCTTCCGTCCACGCACCAAGTATATTTATGTTACAAATTGAAGAGACAAACTCGTAACACGTAAAAAATTAAATAATAGATTAACTGTTTTTCCTTCTGGCCCGGTATATGGGGCAGAATGGGGTAGAGAAAAGTTTGCTTACTATCAATATTTGCACACGAGTTATGGTCATGGGCATGCACACATTACACACAAACGCCAGCCGTAAATGGAGCATGGGTGTAGGTCATTATAATACATATCTTCTTCTTCTTCTTCCTGACCTTTAGCTATTTATTTCTTCTTGCGTTTTTTAATAAGATTTAGTCTTTCTGATTGATTCTTCTAACTCTCTAGCTAAACGAATGCGGAAAAATAAACAGAACAGAACATATAAAACTAATACAAGAAGAATGACAGTAACTTATGAAATAAAAAAAAAACAGTTAAAATCTGTTTGGTAATAACTGAATAATAAATCACATGAAAATAAGGATTTTATCAATACAGTACGTACATATGCCAAGAAATAGCTTTAGAATAAGTGTTCTATTGCTACACTGCTATGAAACTACATTTATGTTTCACAACGCAAGCTAAACAGCAAGCGTGTATCTCTTGGCACTAGATAACGCAAAAAGGTGTTTTATTCCCTGTTTCGAAGGATAGTGATAAAAGCAAAAAGGCAAATAATGGAGTGGTGCAGAGAAAAGCACTCGGAGCAATGCTGAGTAGGCAAAAACATGTCTGTTGGGTAGTGATTTCTCTACTGTATTAGCATTACTTTGGTTACCATATCAGTATTATTATTTACAATAAATTACGGTTTTGCACGGTACTTTTACAGTAATGTGGCGGGAAATTACCGGGTGTTTTAATAACCAAGTAATATTAAAAGACAGGGTCCACATAGATTCATAATTCGAATGAAATAAGCATGTTTTTGAAGGATTTTTAGAAGGAAATGTTAAAGTTGTAAGAAGTTCGTAAATTTGTGTTTGATTTTTATTTTAACATCTTACGTTTTTGTTTTTATACGCTTCCTTAATTTTGTAATTGTATATGATATCGCTTATTTAAATATAAAATATAATTTCTCGTGATTTTTCATGAAATCGCATTCATTTCTCATTTCCTAGTGTGACAATACTATGGGACTTGAGCTACGAATATGCTAGTAAAACAGGTAATGTTATTTTGCAGAGATGAGGTGCCAGATTATTCCTCTTCGTTATGTTAATACGCTTCTGGCTCCGTCAAAGATTTCCTAATTCTAAATAGCGATTTCAAAGTCGAGAAATTTGGGCAACATCTTGCTTTCTTTTTAAGTTTATGGTGCCATAAATAATAACAAAGGAACTGCAAGCTTCCCAAACTGAAAGTTACGCCAACGCTTCATTCTCTTGGCAGTATATTTGCTTTTATTACTAACTTTATTGTTAGATATGTTCAATCATCAATAAACGATGAACTACGTTATTAAACTTTACATTTTGTTAGTATTTTATTGAAACATCTCAATTTGTTCTTATAGGAAAAGGATACGCTTCTTGCATTTTTCCCCACACCTCTACGAATATGTAGGGCAGCTCGTGAAATCGTAAAATAATGGCATAGCAATCTCATCCAATAAATCATAAACCAACTCTTCCATTTATCTGCTAACATCCTAAGTTTATCTTGTAGGAAAGGTCAAACATACATAGACTCGATACGACAGTTTTATCTCGACCCGTGCCAATAGGCGCCATCCGTCGGAAAGTGTGCCGATTTTTTGGGCTGATTTTGAAAACCGCACACCGCACATCGACGAGAAAAAATTAATCCCGCTTATTTATTTGTTTGTTATTTAGTATTAGAAAATATATTTTATTATACATATTTACATTTAGCGTAATTACGTGTTGATTGTAATTTGAACGAAGCGTATATTACTAGATTTGTAAACTATTAATTAAAGAGAAAATTTGGGTGTGAGTATTGCTACATCGTCTATCATCATGCTTAATATATGAGCTGTTTTCATTAGTCTATCTGTTTAAGTTGACTGTTTGTAAATAAGATATTTTTACATCGTCAGCATGATTAAAATTGTCGTTTAATACCTTTACTTTTGTTTTTCAAGCATAACGAGAACCGTTAAACTGCTGCCATGCCAAACATAGCATGTCTATCAAATGCCTAGGTACTTTTCTGAATAATTTAGAGGAAAAGTTTACTATACAATTATATTATATTTTAATATCTGGTATGTGCTTTTTAATATACATTGTTATAAATCGTATTAAAAAAACCTGGGTGTCCCAACAAAGTAAAAACCTTGTCGTGTAATCTTCATGTAGCGTAAATCTGCACTTCTCAGTGTAAAAAAAAATCTAAGCGATACACTAGGTGGAAGCAAATCAAGTACAATTTTAGCGTAAGAACAGTAGACTTTGTAGTATTACATGATGCCACAGTATATACAGTCGAACACAATATGTTTGCTACTTTTAGTATGTTTAGTGTAGAATGTACAATAAGGCTATTGCCCGAAATTGGGTACCAGATTTCAGGTATCCGGGTTCCGATTATAGAACCGGGTACTGTGGCAATCTAGAATTAGGCTGGACAGTTCTAGATTATCACTTTTACGTGCTCTTATCCATCTCTACAATATCCTAAATTCATGAACTCTTTGAAATTATGTTTATGTAAAATACTTAATTTTTTTTATGTTATTCCTAACTTTAATTTTTAAAACTGCAAAACGTATCTTATTTTTTGTACCAATAGTTAGCAACGTTTAGCAAAAGTTATAGTTTCAACACATGAATTCTTTTGAATGGTACACAAACAATTAAAACGCGTACAAGACCTCTTATCTTTTTCTAAGATAAAAATTAATTGGTTTTCCCATTTTTACGCGTATGTTATGTCATCCTTCCTTTTTGAAGCATTAAACAATTGTAGAATTTCATAAGTGTGGCAATCGATTTATATTGTTAAGTAACTAACTGTTAAGAGCCGATCTCAAAATATAGTTTCCCAAAGAAAAACGTTCACATGGCGTAATGCGCAAATTATGAGTTATGGAATAAAATACAGTAGAACCTCGACTATCCGTGTTAATCATGGGAGTGGCATGGTTGGATAATTGAAAAGCACTTTCAATAGAGCAAGCATATCCAAAAGCGACGGTAACGGCACAGACAGTCAGGTTGAATCTTCCGTTTATAGTATTAGGGTGGATTTTAAAGGAACCATTCCAATTAAAAACATTCTCTCTCGCATATCTAACGAACAGCTGATACGAATAAGTGGAAACACGCAAACAGCGAAGAAAAACCCGCGGATTTGTTGTCTCGAGGAAGTTACTGGCTTCATGTAGCAGCATCTATACGTTGTGATAGATTGGACCATCATGGTCAGAATTAGACAAAGACTTACGGTTTTAAAAAGCATGTAAATAATTTAACCTAACCAGCTTGACATAAAAACCACTCGAACAATCAAACAAACGGAAACTGATTTTTTTGAAAAATTTTCAAACATATGGAGATTACAGAGAGAAGCTTACATTTTGCTATTTGTAAAACTAGAGTTCGGAAAATGAAATCCTTTGGAAGTGAGTGAGTTAGAAGTGAGAAGAAGCATTAACAAGGCTCCTGAGGTTATGACAAGTTTCAAAAAGATTATATACCCTGTTGGGCCGTCACCACACTTAAAAAATGAGTTAGAGATTGTCCAGTTACAACAATTTGGTAATGATGTAAGAAAGAAAGAAAGAGGCGGGAAAGTTTATAGAATCGGATAGCAAAATTTTATTGTTAAACCCATTTTTACGTAATGATGATTGGTTGAAAGTAAACCGACATTTGAAGAACTCAAATTTATCGTATGTGGTAAACATCCCATATTACTTTCGCGAAATCATATTAATTGTGGAATACATGGAACATAGAAAAAAAACCTTAATGCTGGACCTTATACGCTCTTAATAATCGTTCGTCACAAACTTTGGTCTATTTTCTAACGGAATTTAGTAAGGAAGATTCTTCCCCAGTGCATTCTATGTCTCAAAGTGAAACCAATCATATAGATACATAACAGGAAGGATTTATGTTGGACCATTCATTTACTAGAAGTTTTAACTAATTAACTAACCAGGTATTGTGATTTCTTTTTCACACGTCTTATTCGAACACTAAACTTACCTAATGCAACGATAAGTGCTGAAAGGATTGTCGTGTCAACAGGTATAGGCCTGGTAAGTGTACGTAGGATATTAAGAACACAAAAAATACCATTTGATAACAGCACAATCTACGTGGCGTAAATTTGCAATGATAAAAAAATTTTCATCTTTGAATACTTTTCAAGAGGCGTCTATCAAAAAACAATTAAGTAATAACATAAATACAAAAAAAAAAAACAAATACAACAATGAATTATTTGTCCACAATTTATCAAATTTTATTGTCGTTTTGTAAAAAAGAGAATATATAACAAGTGTTTTTCCTAAATAATTTCAAGTAATTTAAACAAATAATAATATAATTTTCTAGGTAAAAGAAGCTTCACGAGCAATAGACCAAAATTAGCGGCAAACAATAAATATTTTAGATCCTTTATTTTTTCCATGCTTTAAAGAATATTGTCTTCAAACAAATTCCAGCCGTAGACCATTAATTGATACGTTTTAGTTGTCTTTTAGAAGCTATTGATATAACACCAGCTTCAAATATAGAGTATTCTAGACTAGTAGATTCGACATATGCATGTATACAGACGCACATAGTTAGAATAGAAAGAAATAAAAAAATGGAAAGCAATTCTTCGACCTCATAGAACAGAAAACGCACATAAACATAATTTATTTTCTACAGACACTAAATATACCCGTACGGATATCATATTTCTCAACCGTAACCCGTGGTATTTTAAAAAGACATAATAAAATCGGGCAACAGCACGGCAAATACGCGCACGAGGTTACGTTTGAAAAGCACAACCCGTCGCGTAGAGTAGGCGACATTCTATACGGGTTCTCCTAGAACAGCCAGCGTCGATACTACGCTGTTTTGAAAGCTAACGTGCGACACCAACTAGCCGAAGAAAATCACATAAGCGTTGACGTAAACAATGAAACTGTATGTGTACTTGAAGGTAATGTTGCCGAGAAGTTTTTGGACTGCGAATGGACTGCTTTTCTTCTTTTTTTTTTTTTTTGATCAGTTGAGAAACTCATAAAATATGGAAATTCTTCTTTATTCTTGAATTCTGAACTTTATTTTTAAGCAATAAACTACCTGGCGTAATATTAATGATGTTGGAGAAGTTTGATTAATACAATTCTTCAAGCAGTTCTGCTAATAAGTATAAGGTCGGTTAAAATATAACTAAACAAAAACTTCTAATTAGCATATGACCAATGTTGATCAATCAAAGAGAAGGTTTACCAAACAGAAGTCCCCAATGCAGATTGCTAGATTAATCTTCAACTATTTGGTCGAATTATGAAAGATATGGTGACAAATTATAACGCGCTTCAAAGCAGCCAAGAAAACACTTGTGGTGATTAATTAACAGTGTTTGGGGAAGCTTGGCTAAGATCAGAGCTCTGAACATTTCAGAGGCGCTCCCCAGAATTCAGGTACCTACTCAAAATGTTGTGTTGTCTAACGTATAACTTTACTCACTGTCAGACAGCTTCTGCCGTGTACCAATTGTTTTCTAAAGCAATTACAGAGTTGTTTTGTACTGTATTACGATTAGTGTTGTTTTTTATCGAACTAGTTTTTTAAACCGAGCACCTCTAAAAGTAAGATGGCAGTGAAGCGTAACATGTCCTTACAGTCCAACAAGAACTTGACATCGTCAGTCGCAATTTAAAATGATGAGAGCAAAAATAAGGCTACGGAAGAATACAATACTGGTTCTTCAACAATCTATAACGTAAAAAAAAAAAATAAAGATAACTTCAAACAGTGGCAGTAAAAGGTAAAAGACATTGAAAACTGAAACCCTAAACTAGAACACCTAGGTCCTGTGCTAAAAAAATCTGAAAGAAAACCTATAACCCTACCCATCATTATGGAAAAACCTGAACAGTTCCGTGTTCCGGTTGGGCATACTTGTCATGGATTTCGAAAGTTTGACGTTGCTGAAAAGTTACGATTGGCAGATCAAAACGTGTTTAGAGAGTGCAAAGAAGATTTTAACAATTCGGTCGAACATCGATGCAATGTGCCTACTTTGATGCTGTTCTCCTAATTCAACTTTGTTAGGCGGAGATGGAAAATGTATCAAAGGTTTGGTAACCACATGTTCAGTCCTTATATTATTGGCAAGTACAAAAGGCCAAGAGGTTTTAAAACCACTTTAAACCTTCATGTAAATGTATGGAGCTAGATCTAGTATATGGATCCGTTCAGAATTGTTTAAGTACTGCTTCTTTTACAATAATTTCGTGTCAATAAAAGAATTAAAAAGAAACTTGGTTTGCCCGAACCGAGCAAAGTTGTGCTGTATTGATCTCGGCAAATATTTTTACCACTTTTCCTCTAGCAAACATTACTTCCTGGATTCAGCCAATAGATCAGAGAGCAATTCAAAATTGCAAATGCTCTTACAGAGCTTCTTTTCTTCAAGGGCTTATAAATTCGAACTGTTCGGTGGTGGATTTTCGACAAAAGTTTAACATTAAAGATGCTATTTTTGGAAACGCTCTGGCGTAGAACAAAGTAAAGCGTAGTTCTCGGAAGGATTGGCGAAAACCTATGAAGAACAAATAGACTCTAATATTTTAATAGAAAATGATGTTAAGTCAATAGAAAGTATGATAGTGCCTTAAGAAAAACTTCAGCTACTAGATGTCGAATCCGAAAGATAAAATAGAGCTGACGCATCAAACTTAATAGCTTTACCTACCTGGAATGAAACAGTAGCAGAATATTCAAAGAGATAAATCCAAATCGTTTTGGAATATATTTATTTATCTCTTGAAATACTTTATTATAGGGCTGTACATCCTGCTTTTACAAAATTTTCCTTATTTCCAAAGTATTCCTTATCAATTATCCATTTGTAGCCTGGATGCAAAGCCTTCGGTGAATATGCTTTTAATAAAAAATGTTCTTCAGTATATATAGGGTTCTTATGAGCTTGTCTTCCAAAAGTAGGTTTTCTTATATAATTTTTATTGTGCGGAAACGATTTTCGGCAGTATATTCTGTTAAGTTACAATATTTTCATTTTCATTCAACACTTCCATAATTAAAATCCAAAGTAACAAGTACAATTACTAATGGCTATAACGCACTTAAAACCCTTAGATTTAGTTTTAGAATAGTAAATGTGAAAGTTTCCAGTCTAAAAGTAGTAAGAGGTAGAGACGAAATTCAGTTCATAATTAAATACGTCCGAACTTGCTTTTTTCATCTAGTTTTAAGCGTACCGTTCAGAAAAAGAATCGTGCACCGTATAATATATATTTTATGTACGCGTGTAAAAATTTATTACGCTTTTTTAGGGCCCGCAAACTCCATAATAACAATTTAAAAATAACGTAAACACCACCGGAATTCCTCGCCCAGTTAAAATTATCGCCATTAAAAGCACTTAAATCACACGAAAATAACCTCCACGGCCCGTTCCTAGATCGCTAATAAGTGCGTGGAACTGAATCTACGAGGGTTTCTCGTTTTTTCCGCGCCATACCCAGCAACGACCAAATATAATATTGTTGTCAATCCATTCGAAGAATTTTGTACCTGTTTTCTTTGCACATAAAGAAGGTCGCTTGTTAAAGCTACAAAAGCTTTTTTATTGAGATTTTTTTGCTTTTTGCCTAGTATCAACAATAAATCAGTTGAATTAACCTATTTCAGAGGATTGAAAGAAAAGATTATGTTGTTCTTTCAGCATTCTGTGAAGGTTAATTGAACCTAAAAATTGTATCGGTTATGGTTGATTTTGATGACCCTAGTAAAATGAAGCCTAGCACTAGATTGTGGTTAGAATTATGTAAACACTAGAAAAATGGCGTTTAGATGATTCTATTAACAATCTAATGTTGGACGGGTCATTTGAATGGAGTCATCAAAACTAACTATAACTTTTAATTGGATCAATCTTTTGAATGAATGGATCATGCTGTACTATAAGCATTCTATTTTTTTGAATGAAATACAAAGATTTCTTTCTAAATATTATTTGCATATTACATTTAATAATGTCATCGTCGATCACCGAGTATGCCTCACTAATTTTTGATAGCTATTGTCCCATCTATGGTTGGACTAGCGTATTGACTTCTTTTCTGAACGAAAACTTCAATTTTTCTAAAATCCTGCAAAATTAATTTCATTTAATGTAATAAACAAGCTTTGTCGGTTATTGCTAATCTTATGAATTGTTAAACATCAGCAAGGCACACGTTAATTAGGTGTACACTGAACACTTCACTTCATGGCTTAAGACAACAGCATATAATTGGTTGAACCTTTTGAATTAGATCAATTTTAAAATGAATGTTCAACTAATCTTCATTAGAATGTTAATAGAAAACAGAAAAATACATGCGTAGAATCAAATATTTTTGAAAATGGAAAGTAAAATAGATACAAATGCTTATTGTGCAAATCTGCCTGTGTGTTGGTGTTAAATGTAAAAGAATGTCTTTATGGAACTTTATTTGCGCCTATTGTGCGGAGCGAAGTTTGTGGTTGATCTAGAGGTATGTTTTGAAGCATTATTAAGATGAACATTGGTCTGATTTAGCAGAAATAATTGAACCAAAGCTAGTGGATTCTGTTAAGTTGCAAGGTAAGTTGGATATACTCGCTAAGATGTTGAACGAACATACTTTTGGTTGAATAAACACATTGTGGTTTGTTGGATGAACCAATTCCTTTCTCTCAGTGTCCGTGGTGTAAGGATTCTGTTATTGTAGGCTTCGAATTACTTGAACTTGAAGCAGGTAGGGCAAAGCAACAATTCATGGTGCGGTTTGCATCACGTATGAACACAAACATGTTACTTTTGTGACTTTTTCCAAAAATTGTCACTTTTATGGGTTATATCGAAAGGCGAAAGTTTATGACGGACAAAGTAATCCATTACATCACTTTGTGGGCCTATATCTGACTAGTCTTTAGCGAGTCTATATGACTAAGCAACTAATTAGATTGTAAGTATAGCGATTATTCGTTATCCATTGTAGTAGTCGGCAATATTGGGAAGGAAGAGGCGGACGCTCATCAACTGGCTATAGGTACAGTATGATGGAACTTGGGTGGGAAAAGCGATATAAATCGAAAAACAGCAAAATGGAGTTAAGTCTTCCACGACACTTATAAACGTTATTCTGTAGATTTTACTACCCGTGCATTTTTGTAAATTTGATTTTATTATTTGCAATTAATGTGTTTCCTAGTGCTGTATATGTTGTAAAGAAAGTTTAAAGAATTCCGACCCTGTTAGGAGTTCAGAATCGATACACACGGAGCAGGTCGCTTGTTAAATCAACAAAAACTTTTTTCTTGAGATTTTTTGCTTGGACGAACGGAAATGTTAGTTAGATGATGCAATGGTGAATGATATTCTTTTGTTGTTGTTCTAGCATGCATTAAATCAAGAAAAAATACTTCAACCACTGCATTTTATCAAAAGAATAAAAAAATTGTTTCACTGTGTACAAACAAGACCATTTGCTAACGTTTTTGTTGAATCAACTAGCTGACTTTCTCTCAGTATAGAAAAACTCAGTTTCGTCCTCGAAAATTAAAATCAGGGGCTATACTGAAGCTAAATAATTTCTTGCTAACTGCTCAGTTTACGCTAGACAGATGGAAACAGGTACAAACAGAATAGAAAAACTTACCAAGGGCTCTGAAGCAAATCTACGCAATATCAGTGTTTACACTATTTTATTTACTTGTTATGGGTTACATAGATACCTGGTCTTGGGATGAGAACGATATGGCGAGAAGATGTTACTCGAAAAAATGTGTTTGCAAATTCGAAATGTTATGAATATCGATTCAACATTGTGATTTGGTCGAATTTAACTGTACCAATAGTTGACATGTTTTTTCATGTTGCCTGAACCAATTTTTGACCGAATTACTTCGGTCGGTTCTAATGTTGCATATCTTACTAAGTAGTATCGACCTGATATTTTGAGGTAGGTAAACCTATTAAAAATCTGAAGCAATACTACGATCTGTGGATGACAATTTATGATATGCACTAAGAACTAAGACACACTAAGACTGCAATGTATTAGTTTTATTAATATTCGATTTAGTTTTCTCAACATCATAGAAACTTAATAGAAATCCGCTACAATGCGGTCGGTTCCCAGAATTAAAAGCATTACCCTTGTACACATCTCGTTTAGTCTAGAGTTGATCGTTTGCAACGAACAGATTGTCCATCTTTTAAAATCTTTGGATGTAAATTAGACATATATCTATACAAACAGTCTGGAGCTGAGCGTGCCCGACGTTTATGAAGTATATCGATTGTGATTGCTAAGTTTATAAACTCATATCTAACGCTAATATCGTACCTAGACAACGGCCGTTAAAATTTATAGCTCCCGTCACGTAAATAATGCCTCGATATTGTTTTTTTGGAACGTCTGGCCGTTCGAAGATCGTGATCATAACGGTAATGATGATGGCGATGATGACTGTCGTATGTTTATTTGAATAATACCCATTCTAAATTCGATAATTTAACGGCTCCTAATTATTACGGCGAGATCGTAAAATGAAATATACGGAATGTGTCCATGCTTTGGGAGGATCGCTGTGCGGATGAAGACGATATTATGATGTGATGTAAATTAGTTGTTTACTCCAGAGGCGTTGTTTAATAAACACATCCCAATCGAGATATTGAAACATAAAATTAGATTAGTGGAAGTGTTTTGGAAACATTTTAAGTACGATGGATCTACGAATGCCAAAACTAAAGCTTTCTAAATAGTCTCGCCTTCGCTATATAATTGAATTAAATTGTCATTGTGTATATACCGTATACAAAGTTTAGTTGTAAGTTATTGTTGGCTATTATTATTATTAGAAAGCTATACGAAATCGGCCAAATAGTGAATTTAATATATTGTCCGTCTAGAAAGTATCCGGAATTTATTATTTTTCTTCATTTGAATATATTTCTTTTTTGTTACATCCCAAAACAAAAGTAATGCATCAAGTAGGTTGTGCCGACTGTAAGCCATGGCAAAAATCATATAACAACACCAGCTGTCAAATATTGTTGATTATCAACAGGCTTAATATTCGTGAAATAATGTCGCGAGTAGAAAGAAGGTGGAATATTTGTATAGAAAAGGTGTTCAAAACGTTAAAAAATTAGTGCAATTGACTGAACTCGGAAAAAAGTATATGAGACAATAAGAGGATAAAAAATAGGAGAGATATGAGCCATGGACCAGTTTTTGAAAGTCCGCTCAAGATTAGCGGAAACAATCTAAACGCTTTAGTGACTTTAGGACGACAAAACCCGACGAAAACTGGCTAACAGATTTGGAAATCAACGTCAAATAAAAGTGTGTCCAGAAACTGTCCGCATTTCACTGAGAAGACAAGGTTACTTATCAAGGAAACCAAAAAAAATCCCTGCAATGACACCTCTACAAAAGCAACGAAGAATAGATTTTTGCCAACGATTTCGAGACGATAATTTTAGTGATGTTTTTATATCTGACGGAAGTTGTTTTCAGCTTGGTGCAAATCATTTAAAAATCGTATCAAGAGAAAATGTTACCGTTCAAATTTCCAAATTTCCCACCAAAATAATGGTTTGGGGAGCAATTTCTCAGCGTGGTGCTACACCTCTCTGTATAATTGATGGCACCGCTAATAGTGCAAAGTATTGTGAAATTCTTAATGGCTTTCTTCTTGAAACGGCTCGTGCTTTATATCCCGAAGGGTGGCGTTTTCAACAGGATAATGCAAGGTGCCATACTTCTGCCTACACTAAAGCTTGGATGCTAGAACGAAAGTTGGCAACAATTCCATGGCCAGCAGCTTCCCCAGATCTTAGTCCTATCGAAAACAACGGTACTAATGAAAATTAAAGTAGAACGAGCAGCACCACGAAATAAAGAAGATTTAATTCGTTTAATTCGAGATTGTATTAGTAAATGTGATTTTATTATTCAAGTAATAAAAATATATACCGTAAAATTATAGCTGTGCTTTTTGTTTTCCGGACACTTTCTAGACGGACTATATATTATTATTTAATATATTTCTTTAAGTAGTATTTTAGAAATAAATTAACTTTTGAGTAGAAACTTCCTAATGCATTCGATATTGTGCGATTCGAAATGGTTGTTTTTATTGCTACCACACAAAAATGTCACCTTTAAAAACATATACAGGGTGAGTTATCCACGCAGAGATCACCTTGAAATATAGTGCCTTTATGAACGAAAATTTTTCAAAGCGGTTGTTCTGGGACATTAGCTAGTAACTTGTCCAAATCATCGTCTGCCAGTTTTTCAGCAAACGATTGACGGGGTAGTTCGTAGAAGTTCCGGTGGAAGAATATGGCGGTTAAAAGACCAGCTTCTATTTCTTGTTAGCGATGAATTCGAGCACTTTTTGGTCGTTGTTAAATTGCCTTTTGTCGCATTCGTCGTCATTCTCATTCCACCAGTAGCAGATAACATGTGCAATCATCTTTCCGATTTGTCCACATCGCCTTCTTCAAATCAACATCTCTTGGGATGCCTTTCGGTGATTCACCCGACGATGCGCAAACTTTCTTTTTTACGTTTTTGATGAGTAGCCATGATTCATCTCCAGTGACAACATTTTTCAGAAAACATGTTTGCTCATTTCTTTGCTGAAAATTTTGACTCGGTTGCCCCTAGTCAATTTCCATACTCTATCGAACTTTTTCTGACGGTGGACAATAATGGAATAGTCGACATTTAAGTTCTGGGTCAACGTTCGGGTTGTCAAACGGGTTCTTTACCACGATTTCTGGAAGTGCTTGAACGTCAAAACTCGATGATCAACCTGTTCCTAATTTGTCTTTCAAGCTTATGCCACCAAATTTGAACCTCCGACACTGTCTTTCACTAATTGTTCCTTCAACAAAAGCTAGTTTAGATCGCTGCCCGCTGCATGACTTTTTTCTTTTCTGGAAGTGGTAGAGCACAATATGGCGAATAGAGGCACGCGTTTTCTTCTTTTTAAATAAAAGTAAATATTCGCATGCTTTCATAAGCGAGAAATTAACAAAATAAACATAATAAATGACCTGTTTCTATATAGTCAAATCATTGTTATCAGGTTTGGAATAAAATCTTTCGTAGTTTACCTTTTTATTCCAAATTTGCCAAATGTTTAAGGGAAGTGAAAAAATTCAGAAATAAATTGGACATTATACGGCAACTTTTATATTTTATATTTATTTTTATACGCAAAAAAACTTTAGGATAATAACCCTTGAATTTTTGGAAAAAGAGCAATTCATACTAAGAATTACAGCACGTTTATTTAATCTAACAAAATATGTAGTTGCCTTAATAAAAATTATAGTTGGGTTCAAGATAAAGTGTTGCTATCAGGTTAATTTGTCTTAATAGGTGCCTGTTTCTTTTGTTTTCCCCATTAAATAGATATTTTAATACACACATGTGCCACTAAGAAAATAATTGGAGCAAAAGGACTATTATCTATGTTCAAATATATCGCCTATTACCTATCAGCACTTCATTGTTTCATTCTTTTCAGCAACTTCTAATGTCAGATATTCCTTCTAGATGTATGTACGATGACGCGCTCTTGTCATCATCTACATATACGTACATAAAAAACGAATATCTTTTAATTTCTAGCGTAAGTACTTGCAAATCACTTTGAAAAGAAATTAGAAATGATGTCATCTTCGTTCGACGACCTGAGCAGCAATTCGATCCTGGCATGAGCTTTTCTCGGAATGCTCGCGTTTTTTACTACCTGTAATTCGTCTTACGAATCAAAACAGAGGCCATTCGTCGCCACCGAAACACCTGTGTTGAAAGTGTCTACGTGTTGACAACGTACGATTCTCTTCTTTCCTCGCATATGCATATAAGTGATCTAAAAATAGTGTATACCTTCATTATTCAATCAGGAATTGCAGCGAATTGCTTGATCTGCAAAGAAGATGACGCGAATTGTTAAGACTGAAGTTGCGGAGAACCAAACAGCTGAAAGATTGTCCGCAAAGTGAAATTGTTGGTGTAAATCGCGGAATGTTCGAAAGAAAGTAGTCGATTATAATTTTATTGACCCCAGATTGTAATATTCCGGAAAGGAAAAAATTGAATGTCAAATTTGAAGCTTTTATTCCTATTTTCTGTAATAGTCCCAGTAGTAGCCGTCATGCCAAGCCGCTTATAAAAAAGGGACGTCAGTGCATGTAAATGTTCAGTGCTAAAAGGAAAAACTGCACAATTATGGAAGTTTCCGAAGTTGTTTGAATGTTTTCTCAGATTTGAACGATAATTGCCGAAAGCTTGTAATCGTAAATTAATTTGCTCAGAGCATCAGGTCTGCATGGACGAATTTTTTGTGGTTACGGAAAAAAAAATTTAGAAAAACCGCTAATCTGAGTGCAAAATTCTGGTAGTATATTTACAACAAAAACTGACTTATGCCAGCTTCCTTAAAACCTTAGTTCTTTTAGAAGCATTGAGGACACTACTTGAAATAATTCTAATATTTGGATCTGCTGCTCTCTGGTATTTACAAATTTACCATTTGCATAATTTTCTTACGTGTTTTCAAAGGGTTGCCTTAAAGCTACTCTGTATATAGGGTCTTTGATATGTTTTTCAACTGCATAGCAGATTTTTTTTATATTGGTACCAAATACCAAATCAAATCATTTTGAATCACACTAGAAGTCAAGTGAAGAACCGTCAGTGAGTGGCTATTGCCGCATCAGGTGCCGGTTATTTTCAATTCCTTAAAGAATATTATAGAACCCACGCATTTAATTCATTAACTTTATCAATGACTTCATGTGAAACACTAGCCTATAACGGATAACTTAATATGCGGATCAAGACGCTTAATAGCGCTAACCTGTACGTAAGTAAGCCTAACTATAACAACCATTGTTTTTCGTTATCTTTGATGTTTTTTTTTTCTTGTCGCACTTACACATGCAATAACAGCGGGCCCATACCGTTCTCGGAAAAGCCCGATAACAGCCACGAACATCTATTTATACGCAATAATAGGAATGTAATTCGTACTGAGCTAACCGTTTTCGCGTTGATCCCTTCAGGGAATCGAAACAATTGATACGCCATCTAGAAGATAAGAGAGTAGCTAGAATTGTAGAGTGTTGTATACAAGCTTTGGCGTCCTTTGGTCGAGTTAAACACTTATTTCTCGAGAAAAAGCAGCTCCTGTTTGCATGTTAACCATTTTCAAACATGTAGAAGTCAATGTTTAATGTTGTAATATTTTACAATTAAGAGGTGGTAAGAAAATATGAGACGCTACCTAACAGATATTGCACTAACATACACGCACCTCAAATCTGCAATAGAACAATACCATCATTATACGCAAATAAAGATTATTAAGTCGTATATGTTTAGTACGCATTATGGACTATTAATCCAAGGTCTCTTTTCTGTTAGGCACAAGTTGCCATTAAATTTTGATTTATGTACGTTTATGTTTTATAATTTATAGTCATATTAAATCGAATGTTTATTGCAGAGTATATCTCCTTTCATTAAAGTAATATTTAGTTTTCTTCGTATTCTAGGACATGCTGGCACCGGATATACAGAAGATCAAAACGGAACCGGAAAATAGCTACAGTTTACCTCCGATAATAACGCTACCGCCACATACGACAACTCATGGTAAGTAATATATTTATCACTTTGTCGATTTGATTAACTTTTTATTTACTCATTATGAAAACGTGCAAAATATTTTGAATTGTTTTCCGCCAGCAACTAAACAGGCCTTGCTAAGGCTTGAACAACGTTACGTAACATTTGCAGTGTTATTTTGTGCGTCAGTTGAAATACATCAAAATAAATCTAGTTCATTAGTCTAGTGTTAGATCGGGCGATCGAGGTGGATTACTTCTGCCAACCCAATTGTCAGAGAAAGTATTGTCCAGATAATCCCGTAGAATTCGTGCAAAGTGGGGACCTGCCACGTTGTCTACGAAATTCATATTTTGCCTCAGATTTGGAGGTACGTTATCCAACAATTCTAGGAGCTGTTGTTGCAGAAAATTTAAATAATTTCGATAATGGAAAGTAATTACAACAACTGAAAAAAATAAGTTGTGACGTAGTCTTACCAGTCGTTAACTCAGTAAGCCATCCCAAATATTTAAACCAAAGAGACGTTGGCGATTTCTAGGTATCATTAATGTAGATCCTCGTGGAACTCCAGTGACGATGATTATGAATATTGAAAATATCATCTTGGGTAAATCAACATTCATCTGTCCACAGAATGGAGTCCTGGATCACTCATAGAACGTTTGCCGAAGTGCACAATTATTTCCCAAGTGAAATGATGTGGATGCTGTTGGTCGCGTCTCAGAGTATTTCATGAAGGATAATTTCTTGTCAAATCAATGATAGCGTAAAGTAAAAATATCAAATCTAATACAAAAAGTAATATCGTAATATAAAGTTAAAAGCGACGTAACATACAACTAGGAATAAGTTTTTCAGACTTAAAAAATAATAAATAAAATAGCGAGTAACGCATAGCTTTTAATCTTTGTTATCAACTCTTATTTCTAAGATAGTTTTTAATTAACTTTAGTATTGGGAAGTATCTTCCGTTATTTGCGACTTTTACAGGCAATGTTAAGTATAACATTAATATCTGAATAGTGCTGCGGAAAGTTTGACGTAGCTGTTTTATTTTCAACTTATTTTGCAAAATTTTTCATTATCTTGGCAAATTAAACTATTGTTTCTTATAGTAACAAGCTCTAGGCCCAAGGATTCAGGGAAAGAATCGTTACTATAAAATTTTCTCCTTGGTCTGATCTATCTCCAAAAATTAAAATTTTTCATTCATATAACAAAAGATTCAAACTGATTTTTCATTTGTATGTTTATGTAAGTTGTTTTTGGGTTTGAAAACCTACATCTTCCACGGAATTTAAAATTATCCATTAAAAAAACAGTTGGTTATGCCTTCTGGTATAACCGGAAGTAATACGAGTTTAAAAATAATTTGTAATAGACTGGACGCGCTTATTGACTGCTACAAATTTTCTAAACTCTAACTATGGAAACTTTTAATGAAAGGATTGCGTGGAAAACATTCTATAAGCATAAAAGAGATGAAATATTAAGTAAATTCAGCGATTATGAAATCAGTCGAAGCAGTTGTTAAAATAGACAAAGGAGTAAAATCTTTGACTTTCATTTTAGAGAACATTTACCGATATTACTATTGGTAAGGGACTATCAATAATACTATCGAAAACTAGCGAACTGCTCGAAACCGGATACCCGGATATTCGCAGTTTTTAGCATCGGTTTCACCCGATTTCACTTATTGTAGGTGGTGTTGTTTTGTCCTCGTCGATATCGGAATCATTGATGTACTTAGAGTCTGCTTCAAAACATATCGATGAGAACAAGCCAAGTCGCTACGATATTAGTGAATATGGACAATTCTTTTCCGCCGCCAACTGTCGTATTGACTATGACCCACTGATTGTGGGCTAAAGGAACTTCATCAAGTTCTTCGTTCAAGAAAACATTTACTTTACTACTTTATTACTACAAAAATCACCATGGCGGAAACACTCACCAAGCAGTATTTATTATTATTATTATGGCATCCTGCTCTATAGGTTATAGGATTGCTAAGCATTGGGTGGTAGGAACACTTTTTTTTCGACTTTTCTTCATCAGTTCATCAGTCCATTGCTTCAGTTCACTTCAAAATATTTCGCCCACGCATTTTTATTTGTAGCATAAGTAGCAGTTGAGTGTACTTTGCTTTACTTAGACCTAACGCATAAGTTTTAATGCTTTCTCAGGCGTCGTATGTTATAGATAGAATAAAGTAGTCTCATTGCCGTTGGAAATAAATAATAAAGTTTAGCTTAATCCCGTTAATAAAATCTAGGATTAAGAATAAAGAAGTCCCGGAAATCTTACAAAAGCTGTTATCCTCTAGAATGATTATAGCCGATGAGACAAATTTAATAATATACAATTTTCTTTTGTTAATCCTTCTTTAATAAAATACTTTACCATCAAATATCATCACTCGATCCTCCAATTAATTAAAATTTCTATACTGGATGGTCAAACTTTTACACCATTTACGCCGTTATCGGTGTCGTCCGAGGTCATAAATGTCATGGGGACAAGCAAGGCCGGCAAAAGATGACGTTGGCGCCGTTTTTTTTTGCGTCTAACGAACGTCAAACGATCTCCGGCAATTGAGCAAAACAAAAAGGAGTAAAATTTCCCGCGAAATTCGAAACTTGCTTTTACATGTATTCATTTACCGCTTTCCACGTTTCGACAACTTGCTCGTGTATATATACATACATCCGTTGAGTAAAATAAAGTGTGATTATTTACAAAATATAGCAATACCAATAATCTCTTGTTTATAATAATAATAACGTTAACAATAATAAATTATAAAATGTTATTTAAACTGAAGAGTAATTAAACGGTTTTGTGTATGTACACAAACAAATAGCCGATCGATAATGCAGATAAGTTTTTTCTTTGTTCCTTTTCCTGTTCTTTTTTTGACGGGGGAAAATGAACGTTTGTTGAAAATACGCTTTATTGATAATTAATCGCGGGTATTTGTCAGTAATCTGATTTGATTTATATTGTTTAACCTTCGATGGCGTACATAACACGCAAGTTAGTCGTACTTGCCGTGCTATATTTATCCCAAAAGAAAAAAACCGCTTCGCGTAAATCCGACGTTAAACATGCTTGATAACCGTTTGACATGTTATGTTGTAAAGATAGGGACGCCCAATCAAAAGAGGTCAAGGAAAAAAAGAGCGATTGACGGTTTTTCTCTTTTTTTTTCCGCGTAATTTTGATCACTCATGGCTTTTGTACAAGAATAAAGAATAAACAAGTTTACATATTTTTGTCAGGAAGGAGAGTTCGAATCTTTGCTTTCTAGTAACAAAATATATATAAGCATCAAGATCAAATAACCTGGTTAGAAATATTAACCGGAGTCTATCCACGTTGCGAAAGTTTTGATATATCTGCTGTTAATTCATACAACTACTATATGAAGTCTGTGCAACCGGCCTCTATCGTCGTGAATCACATGCGAAGGCTATTTTTCACGCATATTTGCGCATAATGTAAATCAGCAATGTTATTCAAGCCGCCTACATTGGTGATTGGAAAATTACACCCAAAATATTGTGATGTACCGTACACTAAGCACAAACGAAATAAATAAGTTAGTGCAAAGTTCTGTTAGTTGATATCCAGCATGCATCCAACAAAACCGAAAAATAACGTCACTGGGCGAACTTGTACTATAAATAGAATACCCAAGTTTATTTCTGCAACAAATTATTGGATGTTGCCCTTTGGAAGAATGATTTTGTTGACTAAAAAGAAGAAGATTGTGTGACGAAGATATGTATATATAAATAATTTCTATAAATTACCTAACTGTATCAGTAGTGTGTATACTTCGACGCGTTCAGTGAATTGTACTTTGGAAAAAACGCCAACATACAAACAATAGCATAGGCGCTTATGCTTACCCTTCTGCGCGCAAAAATAGGAACATTAAAATAATACTGAACATGTCGTCCGCGTTAAAACCACGCTTTAAGAATTTTTCGTGGGAAACAAGGCTAATTCTGATATGGAACACTTGAATATTCGAGTAGCAAAAGGTCCACTCTTGCGTGCTTGTCGTTCCCAAGTTGAACGTAGATATGTCCTAATTTTCAAGACGATGATGGGATATTATCTTCTTTGAGAATGAATCTACATATTCCATATTTCTTACAGCCATGTTTGGAGACTTGTCCTTGCACTTGATTTTTTGTTGAAGTTGAGATATTCTTGATACCATCCATCGTTATCATATTCTCTAAACTCAGGAACTGCATTCACTTGGAAATCAATGACGATATGGGAAGGAGTTAAGGCTGTAAGATCTTTATTTATTGGGGTTAGAGGACGGGAATTCATATAACTTTTTATTTGTGCGAGCAAAGTGTATTCTTCAAAGATAAATTTCGTGTCTCCAATTGTTCTTTTAATAACTGCCTCCCAAAGGTCTTCAAAGTAGGGTAATGAAGTGTCCCCTTATGGAATCTGATGCCACTTCTTTTGATGATTTTTTTCTTTATTTTTTTTTCTGTTTAAAGTAATAATCTAGTTCCTTTCATTCAGTTCCTTAGCTGGTCCTGTAACACCCACATACCTTCAATCCACTCAGATTATGGGGATAATTTTTGTATAATTGCATCTAGAGGTAGTCACTGGTCTTTTTATTCCCGATTTTTTAACAGTGATCAAAAGATTTATGTTACGGCGAGGTAAAACTACACTACGATGTATACAGGGTGTTATGAAATTCGCAGTCACGACTGTGGGATGACTAAGCATCAAAAATCGAAACTGATGTTCTTTTACCATTTTTTAATCTAACCAATATTTTCTGATATGAATCGTGAAAATTTCTCAAAGTAGTTCAACACACAATTCCTTCAAAATTTAGAAAACTCTTCCGTCATTGTAATGGATAACGCTGGTTACCACAGTACCATCCGAAATAAAGTACCGACAGCTTCAAGAAAACTTGAAATTCAGCAACAATAATATTGATTACGACAATACTGCGTTAAAAATACAGCTACTACAACTCGATGAACAGCACAAACCGCAATCACTGTATGAGGCTGACTGAACTAGCTGATATGTATTAGATACAGTTCTCCGTCTTCCTCCATGTGACTGTATATTTAATCCGATTGAACTGGAAAGAAGGACTGAACTGACTATTTAAAAAGTATGTTAGGAACTACATTACAATGTTACAATAGTTTTACATATCAAAATACATAAACTTACCCAAAATTAAAAATTATTTTCACACATTCTCATTTAAAATTAGAAGAACCACCAACAATAGACTAGAAGAAATATTTAATGCGGCACACTACGACAAGTGATGGAATTAGCTGATTTTGTGCTCTCAAGAGAGAGCTCGCTCTTCCACGCATAACAATTTCGACATTAAGTTACGATTCGCTGTTATTCTATGCACAGAAGTATAAGAAAATAGCCAGAAAAGAATAACATCTAAATGTACGATAACATTACTGATTACTGATATTTTTTCCCATGTTAGTAGTAAACAACTCTCATCATTAAGCGATTTAATTTTCTAGAAATAAAATTGGCGAATGGTACGATGTATGGTGCGTAAACGTAACGTACACGTCCGTAGCGTTATCGGCACGGAGCGCTGTATGAGATTGTTTATAAACGATTTTTATTGGCATTTCATGAAAATTACCGTATTATAACGGGGTTTATCGTAAACGAGGTTATAAATGGAGATAAGAGAACTATATAGCTTGCGATTAGCTAATGTACGGCTTAGATAATAAACATGTAAATATTACATACGGATATATGTGTGTATATGTGAATTCTGGTTGCGCATGGTCATACTAACGTTAACGTATTATAATGAAGATTGTTCAATGGGAACGTGATTTACTTTTGATACTGGGACGTAAACATTGCAAGATGTTTATGTAGCATTCGACATTCATGTGGATACTGAGTTCTTCAAAATCTAAGAGTGTTGTACTTGGATAATCAAAAAATACAGTCAATATTAATTCTTCTGCTGAAAATTGAGATCGACGGCGTTTGAATTCTGGTCCGTATTGATCATGTTAAGACTCGCTGACAATGATTTGCTGCAAGAATGTATTACGTTGATTTCGACAAAGTGTCAAAAGCTATAGTGATAACATTGAATGCTGATCCTCCTGCCCACCAGGGTGCTAGCTTAAAATCTATTCGATATCATGTCGAACAACTAAGTAGATGAACCGAACCGTTCATTGTTCAATTAAAAATTAAGTTACTTTTACTGCACTTGTCCACACTCATTTACACTTTTTAGTAATAATGATAGCAAGGACTGTGGCGTAGTATGGTAAGCAACACATAAGTATCGGCACCCTCCGCACCACACAAGTTTAATGTATTATATAGTAATATAATAATTAGTCCGCGACGGCCGTTTCGAGGAGGTTGCGGAGGTTGCCGATACTTATGTGTTGTTTACTACACTTTTTAGTGTACACTTGCTTGCAAAACAAGTCGTCTATTAGGGAATCGGGTAGCGGGTTGATTGTAGAAAACCAGTTAACCAATTTGGTGTTCGGTTGTGTATCCGTATGTTAGGTCAGTAAAGTGAAACGTCCAGTTGAGTAATTGTAATGCCAGTGCCCCGGAAAATTGTAAAACCGCACATACCTGTAAAAATTCCGCATATTAAGCCTTAACTCGCAAGGTTGGCTACTGTTACTAACAATTTGTATGACATACCATGATTACGGGTTAAGGGTTGAAAAATATGCTAAATAAGAATCGCTTTATTACTTCTTCAACTTTCAAATTAAATGCGAATCGAAGCTTCATAAATCTTCTCATAAAAACATAAGAAATAATAGCACATCCTGAAATATTAATACGTAAGGATGAAAAATTCGGAATTACGCATTGCTAAATGTGCTTCGGTTGCACAAATAATTGAAGGTTTGTGGAGCTTCGATTCGCATTTAATTTAAAAAAGTTGGTGCAATCGCTTGGTTGGATTTGTTCGATTAGTTGACTTCCTGTCGCGGTCAAGAAATCAATTGGCCGATTTGTTAACTGGCAGTACTAGCAGCAACTTTATAATACCGAAGACGATGTACATTGAACGAGAACGTTCTCTAACTTTCGCGTTTATTTGAACGACCAGCAATGTTTAATTCTATTAATTCTTACATTTTTACAAACGTATTCAGAATGGAACGAATCTTTAACGGTTTCTCTTGTTTGCCGAAATTCATTCAAGTACTATCGGATGAGAATTATCTTAACCACTTTTTGTATTGTGATCCAAAGGTAACGCAGAAAATGCGTCTTTGTTTATATTTCTCTTGCAAAACAACAGCTGGCTTAATATTTTGTGATCGTTATATTTAAAAGGAATTTCCACGGCTTTTTTGTCACATTGCGTATCATTATGACTTCATCGCTTTTTTTAATGAGATAGATTGTATTTTATTAAATTAAACGCCCTTCCAAAAACAAGTTACAAAACAAAGTAATAGTTGACTTTTACGCTAGGAAGTATCAAAATTCTCAAACAAACTTGCTTTTTATGTAACCTGCCATCTAAACTGAAAACGAAAAAATTAAAAATTTATTTAGAATTGGGAGGGAGATAAGGTATGCAGTTAGGATGAAGTACCTAATACTTAATAATAACAGAGAATCGATAAATTTATGATTTCAAAGATGTTTGGCAATATTCATCTTTCTCTGTTGCGTTTAGAAAAAAAAGTTATTAAATAAAGCGGCAAAAAACAAATGTTAGTTTATTTGAGCAAATAACAGAGGCCAATTCAGTAATCAAATTCGCTAATTATATTCTGAAGCGCATTTAAGTTTGTGTCCCGGAATCCTCTTTTGATGTGTTCTTTCAATCTTTCGATAGCGTCCGCTGTGTTCACATTAACCCTGCAGAAACGAGTGCGCTTCAAGAAATTAGCAGAGACTAGACAGACTCGTATTTTGTCGACTCTCGGGGATACCAGTGGGCAACACGAACCCATCCTCATGAGACGAATAAACACGAATCTGTCTAGTCTCTGTTGCATTGCATGAAGCGCAACTCCGTTCTGCAGACTTAGTTCACATCCACGTAGCTTTGTATGGCCTCACAAGAAAAAATCGATAATCAAAATAAAAAATAGTCTTTGATTTTTTACTTTAAAGGAAAACCATTTCTGGCAATTTAAAATGTTCTTTTTTTTTGAGGTCATCGATTTATTTTTTGAAGAACAGGGTATAGCTAACTATCGCTGAAGTTGTCTTTTAAAAGAATATTTAATCTATTTAGTAGAATCTTCTATTTAAAAATGTTATCGATGTTCTCATAGCTCTGCTAAATGACAAAAAACAATGAAAATATCACAAATTTATGTATTTTTCGAAAGACAAACAGACATTTTATGCGATACTATTGTCATTCTATTATAAACCTTTATTCTCTTTTTTACCCTATTACAAAGGTTTTAAATATAGTTAAAGAATTGAAATTAGAACCACATATGATAGTAAATGTATATCTAACAGCACCGTAATCTACGTTAGCGAACCTTGAAATTGAACCCCTCATCAACGCAATACTCAAACATTATCTAATTAAGCCCTGGTAGCTTTCCCCTTTTCGAGAAGGTTAATTTTACACCTTCGAGGCACAATTATCCTCTTATACGGCAACCCCTAAGCTCTAAGTGCTGACGTATACGATTTCTATAATGTAGCAGCGATTTGATAGTAGACGCGTGGAGCGACATTAGCAGGTCCCTAATTAGTTGTATCATTAGCTGCGTATCGTTTTCAGGGTCAATTAGGTTGAAATCGAATTCGGTTCCGTTTGAAAATTACCCCTCCTTCTTCTATTGGATTGTTTTTTCGAGTTATAAGGAATAAGTCTGTGTTTACATTATTGTTAATTACGTAGACGAGGTTTCGAACAGCAAGTGTACTTGATTATCACATACTAAAAAAATTTAATTCAAATTTACAACGAAGTTTTTGTTCTATATAAACGTCACCTACTTCTATATTTTTCAACATGAAAAATGTCTCAAAATATGATAAATACTTAATATTAACAAGGTCTACCTTATGAAATGTTTGTCCAAGTAAGCAGGAGCGGTTGAAGAACATCTGCTTTCCCAACTATTATTTTAGACTATTAAGATTTCCCCAAAGCTCAGTATGCTTTGTGACTAATGCCGATAAGTTCGTCGTATATACAATGCACAATAACAATGATAATTCTCCCAAAACTCTCCTTGTACCTTATAGCTACCAGATTTGTAAACATAAAGCGTGTGGGACGAATATTATATGACATAGCATCGAGTGTATCACCAATCACCCAGTTGTTTTGCCTGAGTTATCTAACTTGATAATTCGCGTTTTTCTTCGTTAACATAAACACAAGCTGATTGAATTTATTTTCTTGCGCGTTCTCTGTTTATATTGACGTGGTAATTAAATAAATCATACAGCGTTGATTGTGACTCTTATTTAATAACGAAGTTCTTTTTTAATTTGATACGACTCGAAACATAAGGGGTCTCTTGAATCAATTCTTTCAAAAATACAAAATAAATTATTTATTTTACAAGAACAATTTAAAAAAATAGTACAATCTGAGATTAATGTTAGAAATGTAAATTCACGGAGTTGTATTTCCGAAAATGTTGGATGCTGCTTTGGTCTAATTATTCTCTCGGAGGTTACTTCTTGCCCTTACTGTTATTGGCTTCATAGATTTAACAAGATGACTATACTCCATTCATGTATCCATTTTTTGCATTAGAAACAATTGATCCTGCTATTTCCCATTAAAACTGATTTTTCTGGTGATCTACCGCTTCAATTTCCGAGGACTGGGTTCTGGTAAATCTTCCTGTTTCTCAAATCGTCAGAAATTTGAATTGGGTTAATGTTAAGTGTCATTTGCTGGTCTCTCTTCAGCATTTACACCGTATTGAATCTGAACCCAATCTATTGCATTTTCTGATGTTGTCGGGTTTTATTCTATGTTTCACAGTTGTTTTGGGATTACCGAAGCTCCTCATGGTCTCATTTACAACCACGTTTCCTGCTTCTATTTCTAATTACAGTTTGCTTGATAACCAATTTTCTTCTAGTTGCTTGGTAAATTCACCTCCCCATCACAGAGAAGATCCGGACCACAGACGAATAACGTCTACTACATCATATGACCACTAGATTTTACAGCATAACAATACAGTACTACTGATGTCTTGAAACAATGGTTTAACTTTCCAACCTTTACCTTATTGACTTTAAAGACAAATATGTAATAATTCGAGTTGAAAGTGTAATTACTGAATGTGTTAAGTTTTAAGTCCAAAGAAACAAAACTAAGGCGCATTTCTAATAAGTAATTCAAAGCGAAACTAAAGCTACGTAAAAATTCCTGCGTAATTACATTTTTGAAAAATTTCAATCCCGCTAAGGATTCGAACCTAATATGTACCATTCTGTAAACAGGCGGGCTAACCACTATATACCTAAAAACTAGGTAAGTGATTCAATCCCAGCAAGACCGTGTGGTGTAGTGGTTAGCACGCCCTTCTGAAGACTGGGCGATGTTAGGTTCGAGTTCTTACCAGAGTTGAAATTTTTCAAAAATTCAATGGCGTCGGAGAAACCAAGAGAATCTCGAATTTTCACATTTCACCGACGGAAGCCAACATATACCAAAGATACCTAGAATTTGACAATTTTATGTGCATAATTAGATAAATTTAAAATGTCTACGTTACTTGAAAGTTATCATTAATCATTTGCTGTTAGATTTGCATGCACTGATGCTCCAAAATGAACATATCTTTTATGGTATTAGTTCTAGAAATTCGGGCCTCTTAGTCGCAACTATAATAACTATAATATGGATAGTTATTCAGGATATGAGTATCAATTTTTGTAGGGTTTCAGTTTAAATAGAAAAAAATGAATCAATTTCCGCTACGCGTTTTCCATGTTATCTGAGTGGAAAGTTGCTAATGAGTCTAGAAGAGGAATATTACAGCATCATGTTTTTTTCTAAAATTCGCTATTTGCTAGATGACCTCAGCTCGTACTTTTGATTTATAACCTTCGAAACACAATAAAAATAGTTTTTCTTTTAGCGAACATTTCGTTAGATTGAATCTGTTTAGCTTATCAACCATATCATACAAAGTTATCGTACGATAATCCACAACACTTCGTATTTTTCTCGAATACGCGCTTTTAATTGATGGAAACAGATGTTCTGGTCGTTTTTACAGGCCCAACTACAAAACCGTTACACGGCAACTCGGACAATATCAAAAAAAGAAGAGCCGTCGAAAAAACGGCGATATAAATTAAAGGAGACTCTAACAGCGCTTCTATATCTCGAGAAATGTACGAAAATACTCGCCCCAATACAAAAATAGTCGAAGAAGCGGATATTTTAGAGAGTGCGGAGGCATTCATTTGAAAAAGTGGAATTAATCACGGACGAGAATCTAAAGTTAACAATCTAAAACGGAAGATGTCTAATCCTAGGCGTATACGTTGTAAAGATATCGTGAAGTTGGATCAAATTTATATCGCTGCTATCATCGATTCAGCGTTTGACACATCGTTATCGAGGCAATTACGGTTTAGACAGGAATACCAAGAGAATCATAGGACGAAGACGTTCAAATTGGGGCTTATTAACACGTGTAGAAAATTATAATGACTTAGTCTTGATGATATATTTTGTATGACTTGGATCTTCTCAGTATAAAAGAAAAAGATTGAAATTAAGCTTTTGGTATCCATTCGCTTCAATTGAATTTAATAATATATGGCAATTTTTAAGGCTACGCCCTAGGGATATAACTATAATAATTTTTATTTCCTTTATGGTCAACGATGCTGCCGAAGATCAAACTGAGAAGGCGTTCTATATTTTTCCCTGCAAGGTTCGAACGTTATTTATCACCAGTCCATTTTCTCTTCGGATTCATAACAAACACTCAATTTAGCAATCTTTGTTTTGTAAGGTCTTGTTAGATAGATTTTTCTAAGGTATTCGATTGTATGAACCATTCTCTTTTGCTCTACAAACTTGAGAAATATGGGGTGTGGTGGGTGTTGGTTTAAAGTGGTTCGAAGACAATATGTAGACGTAGGTGATTGCTTTTCAGGTGCTAAAGTTGTGGGAATGGGTGTTCCTCAGAGATCCGCACTGGGACTAACCTTATTTCTACTTTTCGTTAGTGATCTTGGCAACTGCCTGAAAAGTGCGGCTGCTGTGATATTATATGCCGAATCTGGATGAATTGCATAAATGTTTTTGCCCCAGGCACGTGAATTAAGTAGAAACTCAGACTAATATTAGCATTCGTAAATCTTATAAATTTGTTGCTGAGAATGCACCAATTCAATGAAACTTTGTTTATACTCAGATTTTGCCTGGAATCACAATTAATCAAAGTCACAATTGTGTATTTCAAATTTCATAAGATTCATTAAAAAAGATGCTTAAGCTAGCTATCGTATTATTAACGTTGGTATTCTTTAACATCGATGGTGCAAATGTTAAAGAATACCAACGTTAAATAACATAATTTTGCATACTACCCTTGCAGAGCCGGAAACGTTTGAAGGAAGTAGATAGGATAAAATTTACAAGGCGAATTGCTTTGATAGAAGCAAGATAAGCAGAAGATCCAAATTTTATTGTCCATTCACGGCAAAAATCAAAAAATTGAGCAACAAAAATAAAAACCTGAAAAACATTGTCTACTAAAAAAGTTTAATTAGGCGAACAAATGATTACAATTAATAACACTAGTATTAGTAAAAGAAAACGAGATCGTTATCCAAATTTTAAGAATTTGGTAGGACATTAAATACGTCTTCTAACTCTTACTCTACTTAAGTCTTCCGTCACAACCTCATTTTGTAGGTTGAGTGAGCTGTTGTTAAGTTGAATGAGCTGAATCCTATCCCAACCGGCGTCGCATTTCAGGTCATGATAGGTTTAAAGTTTTCCAGATTCACGATTTGCCTCGCGATAAAGCTCTACGCTGTTTGTCGCGCAGTCTTCGGTGCCACCTCGACTTCAACCGCCTAAATCGGCAAGAGGAAGCAGAACGTTCGCCGTCGGCGTCGCACGTCAGTCCCGCCCACCCCATATACGTTTATTTGCCCTATTCTGCTTACCCACGAAGACTTGATGTAATGCAGGTCTCGCTAATCAGTTTTTATTATATGCCAAAAAATACTAACGAAAACGCAGATCGAAGATATACACTACCCGCCAAAAACATAGGCGCGGTATCGTTTCTATTTACGAAACAAAGTTTATAGACATTATATAAAATGTAAATGAGGGTTATTAATACTTGTTATGTAAATA
>LR736864.1:2235518-2374134 GCA_902654985.2 Oryctes borbonicus | reverse complement strand
ATTGTATTTACTGGTTTGCAACCGGAATCAAGTAAATTTGTTATTCAAAGTAGTGTTTCATGCGTACATACTTCAGTAAAAGTGTGTAAAACCTCAAAACTCCAAACAAATAAAAGTGTCAACGCTTCTCCGGATTTATTCATCCAGCCGAAATTAGCTTGGAAGTGTATTAGCGGCCCTGATTAATGACGCTCATTTGCCGGCTCGACAATTTGTAGACGTTTAGGAGGAATACTTTTTTCGCCCATAAATCTCGCTTTTAATAGTCTCACCGGGAATGTACTACGTACAAACGTAAACTGCCTGCATGCGTATGCGCTTACCATTAGCCCGAGTCGAAAACGAAGCGTCTTAATCCGACAAATAATGAAATTCTCTACTTACTTGCACGCGCATACATTACCGTCCAAACGTTATCGAACCCACAATCAAGATGGGGAAATCCACTATTGAATTGTTATATTGTTGTCCTGCAGGTAAGTTTCAAAAAAAGTAATAACGTCTCCTCTTAAACGGAGTTGAGGTATTAGAGGTAGGAAATTATACTTGAACTACTCAGTAATTTTTTACTTTAAGTATTTTCAGTATTACTTACTTATACTTATTTAGGAAAAAATACTTGAAATACTTTTTTACTTTACGTATTCCGTGATATAAAAAGTACTCTTTAGTTGAATGTTTATCAAGGGTATCAAATTTTCCTTACTACGAGAGATCTTGGTTGTTAGAGGCAACTGTTGAGTTTAGAGCAAATACATCAATTTGAAGAACCTGCAAGTGAAAATCTAAAGGAATAACGTCAATTTTTTGATTTTGAAGAACCTGAAATTACTGATTAAGGGCATCGAAGAAAACCATTATGGATTCGAGATAATAAAGTTTATAAATGATCATAGGATCTACTATATCTATGTTAAATGATTACTCACAATGAAGAAATTTTTTCTAAACACTGGGTATTTCACGAAACTCATTAGTTAGAGGTTTTTTTATAAATGAAACTTTGGAATAGGTAGTTATAGCATCGGATCCATTAATTTAAAATATTTTTGCCTTCGAAACATACGGTTGAGTCGAAAACATTCTTATTTTAAGTGCAATGTTATACTTTCTATCAGCTTAATCGACTGCACATATTGCATGTATTAGGGCACCTTACCCCTAAAGTTAACTGTATTCGAGATATTTAGAATCATGTTAAAAATTTAACGTTTGCATCGCTCCTGTTGGAATTAAATTTTTAAGAATGTCGTGAAGATTAAGGTATTTTCTTTTGTGGGAAGAAATGGAAGGTCTTGCGTACCACACTATACAGTTATCGTTACCAAATTTTATGCAGAATGTTTATAAGTTTTTCCCAAATATAAATACTTTCAAACTGAAAGAACTAATTTTTTTGAAATAATAACGTATGCTAGAGTCACTTAAAATTGAACGTGTTCCGGGTTTTGACCGTGTCATAGTAGTTAAACGAAAACTCGACGTTTTGCCCACAATCCTATGAGGCTTCTTCAGGAGAAAGAAAGATGGCAGGCCACAGTTAGGACGATAACTCAAAGTATAAACCACGCCAAGGGCGAAATTAACTGAGCGGGAAACAGTTGATCACAGTAATTCAGGATGCGAACCATCCCAGAAGCAGAAATCAACTGTTGGTTCTTTCAGAAGAAGGAAAGTTGGTACGCCACAGGTAACACGGTAACTCAATGCGTGTGGTAAACCACGTCAGAGGCAAAACGCGGAGCAACTGCTATTTCGCCTCGGGCATGGTTCACATGCTGAGTTATCGTGATCAATTTGCTTCTAAGGATGTCGGGTTAAGAAGAATTCCAAAAATGCAGTAATATACAGCATTTAAAGAAATATAACTCCGGGTGGCCACAAACTTATGAGATGCCATAATCAGACCCCATAACAAGACTTTTTTCTTTTTTCAAAAACGTTGAAAAATCTTAACTTACAAAGGCACAATCATCCGAGCCCAAAGAGACCGAGCTTGCATTTAGTTGGAAGCTAAAGGCAATATTTCCAATCAGATTTATATCGAAACAATCTTGTGGTCCGTAGCACTTACCTTTCCTCAGTTTCCTCATATTTTTTTAATTAAATCTCTTGTCTAAACAGCTTTCTACACGCTATACCGTTGCTTTCTATCCTGTATATAAAATATAAAGTCGTTATCGACTTTGTTGAGTTGTTCATAGCTACACAATGACCAAAAATGTAAAATGTAAGTAAGCAAATTGAGGAATTTCGAAGAAAAAAAAACAAGATTTTCCTTTCTTTCTAAAACTGTGTTTATTCTATCACTCATCAGTTTATAATTTTACAAAAATTCGAAATTCAAATTATAATCTGCTGCTTATATGCAACCAATGTATATACCGTAATGCTCAGGTCACTACGTAAATACATAAAACGGAGAATATGAAGGGAGCATGTTTAAACGCACGCCGTGCAATATTCTTCTTTTTCAATATTTGCATAGAGACGTGAGCATTACGGTATATATATACGTGCTAAGTATATATATATATATATATATATATCCTTTTTTTACAAAATAAAACAAAAAGTAACATCAAACACTTTCTCCATACTTAACTTACCATACTTTTCAATTAGTTAATCTAAAATAATACTTATGTATAAAAAATATTATAAATAAACTAGATGAACATGGAATAATGTTTTTCATGCTTGTGTTATTGCTATAACTTTTCTAATCGCTTAACAGTTCATCGTCAATATTGATATCCTGAAAGCAGAAACGAAACAATCAAATCAGAATCATGACGCTATTGGAAGGCAAAGGATGATAGATTAGGTTTTGTTAAAGTCCACAATACACCATCAAATCCGACCGAGACGGTAAGCTTTTAATTATGGGGGCTGGGTTTTCGAATAATGGAATCGATCGGTTAAAAAATAGAAAAGATTTCGGATACGGATCCAAGTTCTCGCATAATGGAACCGGATACGAAATTTCGAATAATGCATCCGAGGTTTCAGATAATACATTCGGATCCGAAGTTTCAGACAACGAATCTATGGTTTCGGATACTGGATCCGGATCCAAGGTTTGGAATAATGGATCCGGATAACGCCAAGATCCAGATAACGGGATAGGAAATTATCTGCATCCGAATAACAACTCTAATACTAATAATTAGAAAAAACTTTATATACAGATAGTGTTTTTTTTCTTAAGTGCGGTGACGGCCCAATGGGGTGCATAAGTTTTTTTTAAGCTTTTCATAACCTCAAGAGCCTCTTCGTGAAATGTTACATTTATTAAGTCTTTATTGTTTGTTAGAGACTATCCATTTATTTTGATATTGTTTTCATTAAAAAGCGAACAAGAGTTCAAAAAAGAAGGGAAATGAAAAAAATACATTACTGCCTAAAAGGATCTGGAGAAACTTAAATTTTACAAAAACAGTTTGCTTCAAGTATACAATACGCAAAATATTTTACATAAGAGACATTCTCCTGAATCTCGCTATTTTGCTCTTCTAATTATATCTACAAATTTTTACGAATAACAGTGTATCCACACACAAGAAAATATGTCAAAACATCGCCACTCACAGAACAGCAACCTCGCCAAAAGCATAATTTATCCAGAAACGAGGAGTCGAGAGATTGCCACCGTACAATGTTTTCGAAACAAACTGAAAGCCTGGATAACAAACATAAACAAAGCAACGGAGATAAGAAGCGTAGGAGCCGGGATAACTAGGGGATTCGGCACGTTAACTCCTATAAATGAACGACGAAAACAAGGGGTATACCTACCGTAGTGTCGATATTCTCGTCTAGGTTCATCCCTTCTAAGTCCAGATCAAGATCATCCTCTATATTTGGAATGACAGCGATAGCTGCTGGCGCTCGTTTGGTGGTAGCTTGCTCTGTAATATTGGCGACTGCGGATGTTCTTTCAGAGGAGGCGGATGCGGTTTGTGTGGGCAGACATATTTTTTCCACGGGGCTAATTACAAAAATGTAATATAAGAAAGAAAAAAATACAGAGATTACACTGTGTAAGGTAAAATAATTTAATTTTCATCACGCTTGAAACGTTTATTTTTGCCCTTAAATATGTTAAAGAGAAATTGTGTTTTTTTTACTGCAAAATGATCTTTTGTTCTGTGATAAAGATGCGTAAAAAGAAAGAAAGTAAAAAAAAAACAGGCGAGAACGATAAAATGCTAGAACAAATTGCCTTTTGGATAATTAAAAGAATACAGCATTAATTTATTATGAGCAACATTTTTATATGTACTTATATGACATATAAGAGTTTACAGTTAGCCAAAAAAGTGTTTACAGGAAGGCATAAACATCTTAACTTTCTCCAAGGTGATTTTTTTTTAATTTTGCGGATAATTTAAGTTAGTTGTTATGGCAACAAACGGCATATTCGTTAATATCTTGATACTATGCATGCAAATATGATCTTTATTGCCTGGAACTGACAACTTAAATTGTCTGCAAATTTTAAAAATTTCTCAAGATTATGAATTTCCAATTCTAAGATAAAATCTCCATCGACCGCGAACAATGCGCCGCGAGCAAATGATAAATGTAGCGAATTTTTGTTAATAAACTTTGCTGTTTACCCCTTTGTTTGTATTTTTATTAAAATGTAAAAAATATTTTGAAAAATCGTCAGAAAAATAGGTTTGTTGATCAAGGATTAATATTTTACTTTTTATTAACATTTATCGGGTGAACGTAAACTCTTCTTTATTAATTCATATAAAATCGGATTGTAAACACAAAAATGCCTGCAAAACATATTTCCCACAGAACCGATTTTCATATAACTATATTACGTCACAGAATAAAACTCTGGGAAAAACCTATCCTATGGCTGCGTATACTCCCATAAATAATCGGCAGGATACACTTATAATATCGGAGAAAAAATATAATGACCACGCACTATTGCGCCATCTATTAAGCTCATATCAAGTTATTAAAATTTACTGCCACTTGTGCGACATAAAATTAGCTATCTGTAAAGCTCTTTGTCCCTCTATTACTTTTCCAGTAATAAGCGACATCTATTTATTGGAACCTGAACTTTTAGCTCTCACGCTCTAAGCTCCATAAATTTCATTCCATCTTTCATACTAATTTGTATACAGAGTTTTCTAAAATAACAACACAAGGGTTTCTTAGTTTTTCCTCCACATAGTTAGCAGCGCATAATCTAATCATCATTTAACACACTATTATGAAGCTCACTTAAAAAACTAGTATCATTTGTGAGTTTTAAAACAGGCAGAAACATTCACAAACATTTTTTAAATAAAAATGTTTTATATAGAGCTGCTTTACATACGCACTTAGTGTACGTATTCGTTGAAATATGTATGGGGATTGGCATCAAAACAGTACAGAATATACATATATAAAATATCTACTTACCTTGACCCCTGATTTTCAAGCTTGTAACGTCCATTCACAATAGCGGCTCTCATCTCTTCAATCGGTCTCCTTTCAGGATTGGGAGGAACTTGCATTGCGGCCGTGGCGGGCAGTAATTGTTTAAATTCTTGCACCAAGTAATGTTGTGCCGCTATAGCTTCCTGCAATCCCGGAAAGAGATTATCGTAATCCTTAGGGTCCGCTAAGCTTTGCCCGGCTTTCTCATTAACTGCGGAGAGTTGTTGTCGCCACAGGTCGACCACAAACGAAATTTGATCTGGCAAATAAGAACGAGCGAAGAACGCTGCTTCTGGAAGCCGATCTGTTTGAATAAGGATATCTAAGCATTGCCTAAGATCACCCAGTAGAAAATACGATAGGAACGAGATGTTATTTTTCCCTTCTTTTAAGGTGTCTTCGCCAAGTTTTCTGACTAACTCAGCATCGCCGATGCTAGTTGCTACTAACAGCAACCCGCTAAAATCTTGCGCGCGTTGCATGCATTCTTTAGCGAGAGGTAGATTGTTAGAGGTAGCGGCTAATTCTCCTAATTGACTCCATTTCTGCGAGTTATTTGCTTCTACTGCTAAACTCTTCGCAATATTCATATCCCCTAGTGCTAAGGCGAGTTCGAAACGGTGCTCGGGATCGGTACTAACGGCTAACGCCTGCTGTTTGAAACCCTGCTTTTCTAGGAAGTGGGCAACTCGAGTCCTATGCTCCTTCGGAATAGAAGGCAGCACCCTGTCGGCAGTGGAGAAGTCTCTGCGCATTACGGCAGTTTGATACTCCAAAACAGAGAGAAGGAGCTGGTAACTGACTACTCCCAATTCCTTATCTGCAAGATACAATCTATCATCCCTAGGCACATAACCTAAGACATACAGCGGTCTGTCCAAATGGGCTATGGTAACCAGTTCACCTCCAACATAATAATTGATTCGATTAACTGCATTTGTGTAGATGAAACAATCTCCAACCCACAAACCAGTACGAACAATCTCGTTTACCTCGCCAAGAACATTAAAAGCATCTTCGACACCATCTTCGGCTACTTCATTAGCCTCTCTAGCCCGATGGACTTGATCCTGATCAAAACCCAGGATATAGTAACTATCTTCAGTTGCTAGGCAAACCAATTTCCCATTATCGGACCAATAAACAGCTTTTGGTTGGATTTCAATCCTTCGAACCAAATCTAAAGAATCCCAATCATAGAATGTCAAACCAGAAGTTGATTTCACCCCCAAGAGCCAGCCACCAAATATTCCTTCAGCTCCATAGTCAGGTTTGAAACTCTTCTTTTCTTTGAAATTCTTAAAAATTTTTATGGTAGATCCGGCTTCTCTTATAGCATATTCGCTTGAATCTTGAGCCCATACAAATTCTTGAGCACTTCCAAAAGCTTTGTTTCTCAATGCCATTGCCGTATAAATTATATATTCACCATCCCCGCAGACTACCACAAATCTACCATTAGGATTGTGTTGAATACTCTGAGGATAAATTTCACAAGCTCCCATGTCTTTAACAGCAACTGGTAAACGTTCACCATCTCTAATTTCAGCTCCTTCAGGAAGTGCTTTGAGGTTAGCTTGCTGTAACTCAGAATGACGAGCCCAAATGATTTTGCCACCGCTTGCATCCATACTAACAGCAGGTTCTTCTCGACCAACCTAAGAAAACTTTTTCTAAGAACTTTGATATTTATTTTGGTCAAAATAGTTACCTTAACTAGAATACTTCCTTCATCATAACCCAATGCAACATTATTTGAGCCTTTCAAACAGCAAATCGTCCACACTCTCTCAAATCCATAGTTCAAGCTACTTTCAAGACGATTTGTATTAGCATGCCACACACGGACAGTTCCATCTTCACTTCCTGTCAAGACGACAGGTAATTCGGGATGGAAACAAACAGCACTAATATTCTGTGCATGTCCTTCCAATGTTTGAACGCAGGTTTTATTTTGATAATCCCATATTTTAACAAGACGGTCATCAGCACCCGAAATCAAGTAAGGTTTATCGCCACCATGGTAGTAATCCACACAATTTACACCTTTCTCATGACCTTCCAATGAGAAATTTGCTGTTGATGCACCTAATTGCCATACTTTTAACGTACGATCAAGTGAAGCACTTGCAAATGTGTTATTGTCTTTGGGGTTTATAACGATTTGCATGACGTAATGTGAGTGTCCTTCAAAAACCTGTTGGCAAGCCCATGCTTTATCCCAATTCCACAATTTGATCAACATATCATCTAAAATATGAAATCAAAGAAAATAATCTTGGACTATTAAAAAATTTCAAAATACATACCACTGCTTGTCAAAATATATGGCTGTGTTGGATGTACAATAATACAACGCACATAATCAGAATGTGCTTCAAACGCATGAACTCTATCTAAGGTATTGTAATTAAAAACTCTTATTTGCATATCATCTGATCCAGCAATTATCCAATTCTTTCGTGGCACAAATTTTGCAGCCCTCACGGGTAAATCACATACCTCAAATGTCTTTACAAGCTGCTGATTTTCATGATTCCACACGTTAATATTGCCGTTATACAACGAGCATAACATCCAGGGCTCCGTGGGATGTAAGTCGACACATTTCACTCGGTCAGATCGAGCAGTTAGTTTACGCTTAATATCTAAACGGAGAGGCTGAAATTTACGATAATTTTAGATAGTGTCTTATAATAGATGTTAAGGAGCTTCTCACCATTTTTATGACTGATCTTATTTGCGTTAAATTTGAATTTTCTTAGCTTATTATTAGGAATTTACAGACATTACACCTCATCTATCGTTCAAAACAAGACAAGACGTGGCCGGTAATTACCAACTTATTAAAAAGTGTGATTAAAAAACACTTTGTTGTACTATTTCGTTTTTAATGAGTATATTGCTTCTAAAATTATTTTTTTATAAGAAAATGAAATTTCGATAATGGTTAACAATGCGAAAATATGAAAAATGTGGATAAAATAATTTTCTTTAACATGATATGTCGTATAGTTTAGTTTTTGTGTTGTACGCAATATATTCGTATCGTTAGAAGTAGCATTATTATTCGCAATAATAAATATATTAATAACATGAACATTAACTATTTTGCGCTATATAATAAACAATTAGTAATCCATTTCAAGTTTTTTAAATTTCCCGGATAATTTAAGTTGGTACTTACAGCGATAAGGGACATATTCGCACATATTTAGGCTATTTCACACGACGCGTAATTTTGCGTAGAATTGTAAATGTGAATCAACAAACCAACATTGGACAAGTTATGTTATGTAAGAGAGTCATTGGCCATATGGATTACATTGATTTCAACATGACACGTGCAATTAACATGATCTCTTGGCAAAATTTGACAAACACAGAATTCAAGAATTGAAGAATCATAATTACGCATCGTGTAAACCGGCTTAAGGGCACTAACTTATCCGCGAAATTTAAAAGGGACAAGTCATAATTTTTTTTTTGTATCATTAATTTTCCCTTCTATTAAGACTTTTTTCTCACATAGTAAGGTGTAGAATTAATTATGTACATATTTTTTAACAATAAAGCTCGATGATGATTACGTTCTAAAATGATTAATTTTGCTAATTAGGATATAATTATTTCTTATATTTATTTAGTAAATGATGTGTTATTTCTGTAATTATAAAATTTTCTGTGAAAATTACGATCTTTGAATAGTAAAATGTCGAATATGTTTGCTTGTTATGATGCAGAAGAATATTAGTATGTACGATGGATCGTGTGAACTATAAGCAGTCTGTTTAAAAATCACATTATTAAGAAAAAAAAAACTGCAAAATAGAATAATTTGTTTGGAATGGATTGGTTCAACCATTCAACATTTATGATTAGCCATTTTGCTTTCCGGATGTTGTACCGGTGACTTACTCACAAAGAAATTCTAAAAAGTTCTAGTTTTTCGCGCTAAAACGTCGTGCTTTACATCGTTTATCCGTCTGTTCATTAAGTCGTCTCAAAAAGCCTAAAAGTACGCGTAAACAAACGCTGTAGTTACTTGGCTTATTCTGATATCTGTTTTTCTTCTGCATCTTCAGCATGTCAACCAAACGTAAGCGGCCGCCCGTTAAGAAAGCAGGTACAAAGCGCGGAAAACGAAAAGAAGATAGTGACGTCGATTCGGATTTAAGTGATAACAGCGAAAATGAGAATTCTACCAAACCAGATGAAGTACTTATTGCTGGTCACGGCGATGTTCTCGACGAACCGACGCAACTACCTCAGGAGCTGCTTAAGACGCTCACTAAACCTGCAGGTCAATTATTTCTATTTGGAATGGTGAATTGGGACATTGCTGGCCGCAAAGAAAATAAGAGTGGAAACCGTTTGCATCCAAACTTGAACAGTCCACATCGTTTTACTGATCTCAAGGTTTGTTGCTTGTTTAAATTAATGTTTTACTTGTTTCGTAGAACTTGCAAAATGTATACAAGATCATTGTAGCTTACCTACATCTTTATGCCAGCATGTTCCAATTTGTTTGTGTTCTGTATATTAAAATGATAGAAGGGACTTTGGCATAGTATGGCAAACAACACAAAAGTATTGGTACACTCTGCGCTGCACAAATTAATTAGTCCGGAACAGTAATTTTGAGGATGCATCTTTAACCGTTGACCGCATTCAGTCGCCAATTGAGAAAGAGGATACACACCCTCAAAACGATTAATTAATTAAACTTGTGTAGTATGGAGTGTGCTTATACTTTTGTGTTGTTTGTTTTGTATATTGTTCGTTATTATTTATCTAGGTACGTTTAGCAGTTAGCGGTTGTGTGTCGGCGCATAGTGTGATTGTAACCGAAGATGGGAAAGCAATGACTTTTGGTCGTAATCAGTTCGGTCAACTAGGCCTTGACAATACAACAACTAAAGAAGTACCTACCATTGTTCCAACTTTAGCAAATATGAAGGTTATTTCGGCAGCTTGTGGTCGTAATCATACTTTGTTCTTGACCGATACTGGTACTGTGTATGCTTGTGGTGATAATCGTTCTGGACAGTGCGGAGTCGGAAATTTGCAGCCTAATATCATAACGCCAACTAGAATCAACTATAGAGGTCCGCCTATAGTTAAGGTAATAAAACTGGTCTTATTTTGATAGAATGCATTTATTTGTAAAGTTCGGAAATAGGTTGGATGTGGAGCAGAATTTTCTGTCATACTAGACATCAAAGGAGGCTTACATTCTTTCGGTCTACCAGAGTATGGCCAGCTAGGCCATAACACCGATGGCAAATATTTCAAGACAAGCACAAAACTATGCTTCCACTATGAAACCAGTCCGAAACGCATTGTACTGTACATCGAAAAGAGCAAGGATGGGCACGTCTCGCCTGTCGATGTAACGGAAATCGTCGACTTCAACTGCGGTCAAAATCACACCGTTGCAATCGACAGTAAGAAACGCGCATTCTCGTGGGGTTTCGGTGGTTTCGGGCGTTTAGGGCATGCTGAACCAAAAGATGAATTGGTAAGTTATTATTATTTAATTTATAATAAAATATTGCAAATGCATAAAAAAATTAATTATTTCCACTTTTGAGAATTAAGAATTCAGTTTTGGCAAGTTACCTGAAAGTGAGATTAGAATTAAATAATTTATAATGCAAAATATTATGTAGGTACCGCGCCTGATCAAGTATTTCGATTCGCAATCTCGTGGCGTCCGATCTGTTCATTGCGGCTCGACCTACAGCCTTGCCGTTACCGACTTCGGGGCACTGTTCATGTTCGGACAAACCAAGCGCACTGGCGAGGCGAACATGTATCCAAAACCAGTGCAAGATCTCGCCGGATGGGATATCCATCACATCGGAGCCGGTAACACTTCAATCATCATCGCAGCCGATGACACGGTCATCGCTTGGGGCGCGTCGCCAACGTACGGCGAACTTGGACTCGGAGATTTCACTAAATCCACTACCGTTCCGAAAGAGGTAAGTATATTTTTTGACTTCTCAAGTTTTATATTTATGTTGATATAAAATATGGAAAAATTAAGGATATGTCTAGCTTAAATATAACTGAGGAAAGATTAAAATAAGTGGTCGACTTTCTAGTATATATATATATTTACCACCATTTAATAGAAGGTTTGCAGCTGCCAAATCATTTAATTTCATGTAGCAATCTTTACCTTCAAAATTTAAATTGATTTAATATTGACCTTCTATTAATTTTGTTATAAACCTGTATTAGGATTAATCAAACCCGAAATTCAATATATATATTCAATAAAATGCGATGACTGTAATAACCACAAATAAAATAGTACCCGAACAAGGTTTGTACCGGTTATTCCATTTACAAACTTAGAACGTTGTGAAAGGCTTCTTTATTACGTCATTAACATTAGAATACGATAACCGTAACCGCTTAAATGCAAATACCGGTAGATCGTTTGAAATCACCTAATAGTATTTAAAATATAAGGTTCGTAAATGGAACTCCATTTATATTTCGCTGCATTTTACAGGTTACCCGCTTGAGCGGTATCAAAGTATTGTGTCTCACGATGGGCTTATCCCATACTCTTCTCATCGCCCAGAACGAGACGCCCGAACAGACCAACAAGCTGGAAACATTCGATAAGTTCGAACCGTAAACAATATACGTTTAGAAGAAAAAAAAAGTACATTTTGACTGTCTTAACTGTAAGGAAGCACTATTTACTGCCCTTCCATTTTATCATTTTTTTAATTCTTAATATGTAAGTTTTATATTTCCAGTATTTTTTTTACTATAATTTATTTTAAGGTGAAGCGAGAAGGACTTAAAGAAAAGTTAGGCACATACATAATATGATAACAAACCTGAACGTAATGATGTGTAATATCCCTTCCCTTTTTGAATATATTAATAAACAATAAATGTTCTTATTTCTTTTAATTTTTGTTCAATGTCATTTTCCGAATGTAATAATTAAACGAAACTCCAACATGTCAAACATTTAAAAGCCATTGCTGTGTGCGTTTTATCTGTTGATGTCGTCAGAGGAAAGTTTAATCGTGCCCAATATACGTTTTAATTTTTTTCAATACAATATTATTTATTTGCAGACCTGTCCTTATTATAATCTCAGCAAAGAGATTTGATTAAATGTCCTGTAATAAATTAAAGTTGATGTAGGCGCATCACAAAACAGATAACAAGGGATTAGCAGTGAAGTTTAATATTCTGCTACCGCTTTCAGAAGGAGGATAAGAGCGCGTAACGCAACCCGCATTTAAATAGTCTTAGAAATATTGTATTCTCTGTGTTAACTGATACTCAACATTTACTCTTTCCTTCTCTCAACGAAGAATATTTTTCAATTTAAGAATATTGCCACTATGTTTTTAGTCAATGCGGATTATAGGATCAAGACATTAGGTTTTCTATCGACGTATGGTGAATTACCTACTAACGTTAAAGTCACGTGATCACTTGCTCTACAGTGAGTCCTAAGTCATCAAGGAATTAAAAGAAATTACAAAGCAGATAAGTTGGTCACGGAAACAGAGAACATGCCGTTTTTCAGTGGTCTCGAAAGCAACGAAGATATGGGAGGACAATCAAAGGATCTCGTACTGGGTAAGTGTTCCAGGACAAAAACAGGCGAAAGCACTTATATCAGGCTCGCCAAAGACAGCAAAAAAAAAGTGCTATCGTTCAGCAAAGGGGACCTGAGGTTAATGGTAGGATTTCTGACAAGGAAAGGTGAAGATCAAATCTATCGTTTATGCCGAGAAGATATGGAGACGACAGAACACATTTTATGCATATAATGTGTTTTCTTTATTCATTGTAGACTCCTAAAAATATTTCAATTCAAACTGTTTTATTAGAAATATATTAACCACGCGCGCATTAAATTAACTTTCTTTTTCTTTGAAAATTTAGCTAGTAACTAAGTATTGTAAGTAGTACAATCGACTTTCGAGTTTCTAACGCAACTACCACTAAAATAATGGAGAACCTAAAGATTCTCCGATTGTAATAAGCAATAGGCTTGGTTCTATGGAAAAGATCTGTGCGTCGATCTATAATAATGAAGCTATATTGTGATGCAGAAAACTAGCACGAAATGGTAGCATATACAAAATTTTGGGGATATACTCGAAATTCAAAACGTTACAACTCGCTTAATATTGAGGCACGGAAATCTTCTTTGTGCGGCATAGAATGATAGCATACACGGAATTTCAGAATGCTGCGTGGCAGGGGTGGGATGCCCCCAGGTCGGCCCAAAGGAAACTTCATTAATACTAAAGAACATTTTACTTTTATGGTGCAAATTAAAGCACACTAGAAAGTAATTAGTAAAACAATGTCTTTACCCAAGCACAACGTTTATAGGTTCTTTCATAACAATTTCCAAAATAAGAATAAATACTTTATTTCGCAGAAAGTTGGCTGCACTGATTTTGTTTGTTTTTGCTAGTTTCCCTTGTCATTTCATATAATTTTATTTTTTAACCTACAAATTTAAATAAAATCTTACATTTTGAAAACGATGCAAAGAGCAAACATCTCCCTGTTATGCAGAACATGCCTGAAAGGCGAGGGAAATATATATCCTTTATCGTTCACTTCAACTGGACATGAAAACATCAATTTTGCCACTATGTTGATGTCTTGTACAGCTGTTTGTGTAATTTTTTTTTATTGTCTACATTTAATATTGGTTCAAAAATATAAAACCATGTGTTATGACTTTATATACTCATTTACAGATTCAACCAAATGATTCACTACCGTACCAAATTTGTGAGAAATGTCTATGCATATTGATTATGGCTTATAATTTCAAAGAACAATGTGAGAAGTCGGACCTTTTTCTTCGTAGGCGAGACAGAATAAAATTGAAAGAAATAAAATTAGATGATTTGAAGATTACATTAACTGATACAATAGGAGGTGATACTAGTGTTACTACTCATGTTAAAAGCAATGATAAAATAAAAGCGAAGAAAGGAAATGTTGAAACTAAGAACACCAAAAATGCTAAACCGATCGAGATGGTATTTATTAAACATGAGCAAAAACAAATAGATACAATGAAATCGACAGCAATTAAAAAAGAACATAGTTACAATAGCAAAGAGGGCTCCAAACGGAATGAGGTAAAATATAAACGAAAACCTGGGATTTACAAATGCTCTAAGTGTGATAAAATACTGACAACCCGATATGGTTACATGTACCATATGAGGAACCATTCTGAAGGCAAATCATTTGCTTGTCCCGTTGAGGATTGTAAGCGGAAATTCTCATGGAAACCAACATTAAAGCGACATATGCTGGTCCATTCGAATGAGAAACAGTTCCTATGTTACATTTGCGGTGTAGGGTATAGTGCGGCTGATTCATTCTGGTATCATTTGAAGAGTCATCAAGATCAAAGACCATATTTATGTACATGCTGTGGAAAATCATATAAGCAAGCAATCCATTTAAAATATCACATGCACTCCCATACAGGAAAACGACAGTTCAATTGTACTAAATGTAATAGGGCTTATTTAGGGCCAACACAACTCCAACGACATTGGAAAAAGTTCTGTGGGATTGGAAGGGATCCTCCAGCCGAAAGGCAAAGGAGACCATTGAATCTTGATTAAAGTTGTTTCTGTTATAGTTTTATATCATTTCTGTGAAATAAAATTGGTTTATATATTTACAGTCTTTCTTCTTCAAATTATTTTTATCGGAAAAATATAATTGACAAAATGCATCAAGCGAAAAAAAAATTGTAATATTTTAACCAGTAACGTTGGATAGTAGAAACATTGCCTTACTGTTTGTTCTAATTGATTCTTTGGAAACAAAACCAATTCTGCTAGTAGCTATCAGAGGTAGCAGTAAAGTAAAGACTCTGAAGGTGAAAATATGTAGATGTCATTTAAAACCAAACTAATTCACTGCATTATTATGATTTATGATTATTATAAACTAAAAAGTTTCTTTTTGGTTCTTTTATTAATTAATAATTATTTAATATGTTATAATTTAATAGGATGACTTTCGATTTGTCTAAAAGAGCTACTCCGAAATAGCTTCCGAGCAACTATTCATGCATGTCACAGTGAAACACAGATTAGATAACATATTGTTATCTAATCTGTCGTACAGGTGAGGTGCACATAAGAAAAAGATGGCGGGTAATGTAACGCGAATATAACCTACGAAGATTTGATTTCTATTTTAAATTGTCAACACTTGTGGCAGCAGAGGTGAGAGGAAGCAGAAATTGCAGCTGTGTAGGAGTAAATCGTACAACTAAATAGAACGTTAAGTATCAGTTCCGGAACAGCTCCGGAGCAATATGGCGAACAAATCAAAAACCACTGATTGCCTTTTATTACTTTAGGTTTTTTTTTTCTCCCCCTCTCCTTACAATCACAATCGTTGATTTTTTTAACCGTTTAAAACTGGAGATTTATAAGTGAAGCCTTTAACTTGACATTTTTAAAGAAGTATGCAGAGATCAAATATCACCCTTCTATGTAGAACATGCCTAACATCACAAGGAAATATTTATCCTTTGTCGTTTACATCTACTGGACATGAGAAAATTAATTTTGCAACCATGCTAATGGCCTGTACAGCTGTTTCTGTAAGATTTTCCCTCTATAAACTTTGTGTGTGTTCAAAAATTCGACTTAGAATGTTTGTAGATTCAAGCAGATGATACATTGTCATATCATATTTGCGAGAAATGTGTATGCATATTAATTACCGCATACAATTTCAAAGAACAGTGTGAGAAAGCCGACCTTTTTCTTCGTCGACAGAATAGTTTGAAACTAACACAAGTAAAATTAGGTGATATTAACATTATTTTGTCTAATGCAGCAACAGATGATATTAATAGTGAAGCTTTTGACAGCCTAACCAAAGTTAAAGTGAAGTCGGAAAATGATGAGATTAAAAAAGATAATGTTATTGTTAAGCCTATCGAGATGGTACTTGTTAAAGAGGAGCTGAAAGAAATTGACGCAGTAGAATCAACCTCCATTAAAAGAGAACATAGTTACAATAGCGAGGAAGACTTTAAACCTAAGAAAGCAATATACAAACGAAAATCTGCAATTTATAAGTGTTCAAAATGTGATAAAGTATTGACAACCCGATATGGTTTCAAGTATCATATGAAAAACCATTCTCAGAGCAATTCTTTTGTCTGTCCTATTGAGAATTGTGAACGTAAATTTTCTTGGAAACCTACTTTAGAACGGCACATGCTGGTACATTCTAATGAGAAACGTTTCCTATGCTACATTTGCGGGAAAAAGTATAATGCTGCCGATACCTTTTGGAAACATTTGAAGAACCATCAAGACCAAAGGCCATATTTGTGCACACGTTGCGGAAAATCGTTTAAGCAATCTGTCCATCTAAAGTATCACATGCATACCCATACAGGAAAGCGGCAGTTCATATGTGCCAAGTGTAATAGGGCCTATTTGGGACCAACACAGTTGCAACAGCATTGGAGAAAATTTTGTGGGATTGGAAGAGATCCACCAACCGAGAGGCGAAGACGTGCATTAAATGTTGATTAGAGTTGTTTTCATTAAAGTTTAATTTAATTTCTTTGAAATAAATTTGTTTTGTATGTTTATAGACTATTTTTCTTTGTACTACTAGCTTCTAGTGTTTGGCAAAATATATTTGTAACTGTTATGTTAAGCCAGTGATGTTCATAACTGAACGCCTTTCGTACAATTGGCCTTTAAAATAATTGAAATCTTGAAATGATCAACAATCTCTAAGAGCTGCTGTATATTTTTATGTCGATCAACAGTTTAATCGAATCGAATTAAGAAACCAATTTGGGCAACCAAATAATTTAGGTATGGGATGTGAGCACACAAGTAAGTATAATCGCAACGATGTGAATCCAGGAAGGTGTTCGATAGGGTCGACGTCCACAATCATGTTAGGGAGATTTGAAAGAGCCTTAGGGGAAAACCTTTATAAACCTGAAATTTTCAAATAAAAAAATTTCACGTAATGGGATGTTATATATAACGTAGAGTTTCAATGTATTCTTCTTTTAATATGCAAATTTTGAGCCATACAAATTGCTAATTATAAGAAGAGAAACGAAAATTCTACCTAGAAATGTTTTACGGATTGCGCAATTTTTAGAATAAAGAAGCATGTACTGCCATTCCGACTTTTAACAATTATCTTTAATAGATATAAATGCATAATAAAAACCGCACGATATCTACGCAACACCCTGTGGGATACATTTGACGGAATAAGAACCTGTGCACGTCTAAAACTCTATAATTAACTCAGTGGTACCTCGACGCAATCTTTCGAACGTCACACGAGGCCAGCACTAGCAGCAACAGCGTCTTTTTTCCACTGTAACTCCCCACTTCTTGCTTTCCACCAGTTTTCAAAGATGACGACGGTCGGCAAGTGGTGCTTATCTTACGTCCAAGTTTCCTGAAGATCTCGCGCGAACCATCAAAACGCGAGAATTTTGAAACGAAATCGCGGAGTGGTTGTACGAGTGTTAAAGTGTACAAATTTAGATAAAACGCCTTAAGCGATAATGAAATCGATCTCAGGGTCCGATGTGGCGATATATTTATTTATAAATATCCGAAAAAGTGAGTAATGGGATATGCGGCACGTGTTGCTTCGGATGCCCGAGAATTTTCGCCATGATCTTCGAAGAAATCGATCGATGGTCGCGCAAGGAATCTATCATCACAAAAGAATGTTGTTGAAGGTAATATGAATAGCAACGAATTCTCTACGCCGGAGAAGCAAAGCCAAATTGTGTCGGGCACCGATCAACGCAATTCTAAGAGAAATAGCGGACTTTTATCATTTTTCAAATGGTTCAAACAACCCGGAACATCATCTAGGGAATCCGTCGATAGTTCATCTACATCGTCGCTAACATCGTCCGGAAGTACGGATAGCGTAAATTCTACGAATAGTACGGGAACGGTTGCTTCTTTCTCCTTCATAACACCAGATGCTTATAACAAGAAGCATACAACTGAGAAGAGCATTGTACCAGGTCCAGAAACCGATACTTATAAAGCTAGATTAAAGCAACGCGAGAAATTTCGAGAGAAGGATAAGAATATCACGCTAAGGAAGAAATATAATTTATTTTTCCATAGAGACACCTTACTTAAACCAAATAACAACGTCGTAGAAGAAGATAATAGTAAAAGTTTACCGCTGATGACAAAGAAAAGCCCTTGCGAGGAACCTGAAAGGTTGCATCGAAGAACTGCAAGTGAATCTTCGAAGATACGCAAGGCAGGGGCATATTGTCATGTTAAAGGTAAGAGGAAGGCGCCCCAACCTCCCAGTAAAGAAGATACCTTCAGTTTGAGACGGAAAAAAAGAGCAGCACCAGCTCCACCTATTGAAAATCAAGTTGTTGGTGAGACTCCTATAGACTGCAATGTACAATTGAATATGGACAATAATCCTGAAGAGGATGTGATATGTAACGATTCTTTGAAGTTAGATCACGGTATATTGAAACCGGCGAAAGATGAACCCTTACAGATCGATACCAGTTCGCCTAATTCAGCGAGATCTAGTTATATCGAAGCACCGGTCTCTCCGAGGCCGTGGTACAAACGCCATGTCTCTTCGACGTCAAGCAAAAAAGAGAAGCACGATCCAGCAACGTCTGAGCGGCTTCCAGAACTTCAATACTCTCGCAACAGTACGGCCGACTTAAATATAGACGATACTAAAATAGAGGTGAAGAGAAAGGACGATAAACGCAAATCCGGTATCTCGTTTCTGACGAACATTAGTGAGCTAGACAGGGAGGCCACCGAACTCCTTAAGAAAGATAAAGAATCGGTCGTAATCTGCGAAATGCCCGTGTTTATGCGGCCGAAATCCAATGAGCAGGTTGATACCGATAGCCTTGTTTCTCCTAAACGGAAATCCACTAAGGATCTCATCGCGAAATTCAACGCTATAACTAACGTCACCAAAGTTACGGTTAATGCCTTCCAACGTGATAAACGTGAGTATTTCGGAGGAAAATCTGCGAAAGTTAGCCAAGATACTAAAAAGGCACCCAAGAAGAACCAAGCGGAACCGTTATTGAATCCGTTAATGAAGTCCGAAAGCGCTAGCGTCGTAAAATCCAAATCGGAAGTAAAAGAAACCCCCAAACTGGATAGGATAAGTTGGTATTGTCCAAAATGTCACTTGGAAAACGACTATTGGAGGATAATCTGCCACGTTTGCTCCACAATCAAGCCATACTTTGACGATTTATCCGCTCCACCAACCCCTAAAACTCCCAATAACGTCTGCGAAGAAAAAATAGAACCAAAACAACCTGTTAATCAAGAAAACAAAGTTACTAAGCTTCAAGAAACGTTTATGGAAAGAAACTTAGAACGTTCAAAAACACAAATAGGGTTCTCAGCATTATCACGCTATAATAACGATCTAAAAGACAAAAAAAATGTCAATAAACAATCTTCTTCTGATGCAAAAAATAAGGAAGGATCAGAATCGAAAAAGCAAGAACGCGAAAAACTAATCAAAATGTTGATTGAGATGAAGAATTCACTACCGAAAAGGAAAGTTAACGCTACTAAAGACAATAAACGCACAAGTATAATCGAAGAAGGCCTAGAAGCATTAGATTGTGAAAATAAGCTTAAAGAAGTCAATAAAATGGAAGGTGGTGAAGGCAAGAAATTGGGAATTATGTCTAAAGATAAGATCGTAAAAAAAGATATTCAAGTGAATCTAAATATGAATGAGGAGAAAGTGGATATCGTTGCAAAGAACAAATTTGAAACTAAAAAAACGCAAATAATTAAGGAAGCTACTACAAAAGAAAATATTTTTGTAAATAAGGAAGTAATTGTGACTAAAATAGAAAGTGCCAACACTAAAGTTACTAAAGAGACAAGAAATAATGTTATCACTGATAAAGAAGGATCTCCACTGAAGCAGCTCAAAACCAATTTTCTGATAAACCAAAAGATTCCAGATGCAAAACTTAGCAATAATAAAGAAGAACCAAGTCAACAAGATAGTTTAAATAAAATTATCCTTAAAGAAGATATATCAAACAAAACTGATCCAACTATGGTGAAAGAAGAAATAAGACAAGATGTAGCTAAAAGTTCAAGCAGCGGAAATCAAAAAGAACTGCTCTTAGTGACACAGAAAACCATCTACGAAAACATCAAAGTCCAAAATCAACGGCCCCAAAAAGTCTCATCTTCAGCCCAAACCAGCGCCATCATCACGAAAACGCCTTCAGTAACAGGCGCTATAAAGAAAGACGGCAGCTTCGAATTGATTAAACCAAAAGATTTCGCTGATATCTACAACGAGAAAATGGGAAAATCGGACAATGAACATCTGTACGCTAATTGGGATAAACCCAACCCTTACTCTAATGAATCAATGTCAATTTTCGTCAATATTCCGAAGAGACTTAGCGATTTGAAGAACGCCGACTTCACCAACGCCCAAAATAACATGGATACATTGGAAATTAACAGATTGCTAAGAAGATTAGAGACTGCTATCGCAAAAGGTGAAATGACAGATGCGGCTGTTTTTGCAAGAGAATTAGCACAGCTCAAGGTCAACTGTTCGGTGATCAGACAAAGGGAGAATAAAGGTCAGGAACAAAAGAAAGGAACTGAATTTACGTAAGTCTTTTTGTTTTTGGAAATAGTTTTGTTGCAGTTACAAATTTTCTTCTTCATTTACTTCGAAAAATACGTTGTAGTATTATATCCTTTATTTCCTACGGAGTTGGTTGACGCTAGCGTTACTAAAATCATGGTTATTTTTTGACCATTGCGGTTAACGTAATTACACGATTTGGGTGAATTTGATATTCATATCAAGGTGACCAACTTAAAATTTGCAAAAAAAAATATCATTGCTGCCAATTTATGGTAACAAAACTTATGTTATATGTATATATTTTCAAGATTCTAGAATAAATATTTAAACATTATTTGCTATATCCTTTCATTTAATTCCAATAATCTTACCGAAAAATTCTTCATAAGCATCTGTTTCATTTCATTCACGTTTCGGTGCAATTACGTATGGAAAATATTGGCGAATTTATGCTAATATCAAGAACTCAAAACCATCAAACCCAATCCGTTTGCTAATATCGTAAACATAGGCGTGATAACTAAAAATACATAATTCTAAAATGCTCCGTTGTGGGAGCATAGGTTCATCGAACTTTTCGAAATAATCTTTAGATTTTTATCTCAAACGGCGTGAGAAAATAACTATGGTTCGTAGAGCTATGCTGTAGTATTACTGCTTATTTTGAAATGTTTACAACTCTCGTGTGCATAAATTTTACATGTTTCAAAAGTGCCCGGCCTAGTGAATCAGTTTCAGGACCAAATGAGTTTGTAACACTTTACGTTCGGCCGAATCTATTTTTAATTTTTGCCTATAATAAAAAAAGGAATAAAGCAGTTGATAGAATTAAATTATAAATATGTCCATTTAAATCTAAAAATACTTTAGCCTTTAAGTATCTGTCTCATGCTTAGAAATTCTTATAGATTTGTTTTAATCCGATATATTTCTTAAAATTATTTGTGATATATCAAATAATATTTCTTCGTGGCTGCGTCCAGGTATAATGCAAATTGTGTACTTGGTGGTTTATTGAAGCCGTGAGTGGAAGGAAAGAAAAAATTGGCGTGTTTAACATTTCGATAATGTGCATATTATTTTCTTCCAAAAAATAACCGCTTTTTTAATTAATATTTAGAAAATTGGGAAAACTTCAAGGTCCTCAAGGTTTCATTCACTTTCTGGACCGTAATAATTCTAATAATCGTCCATATTTCCAAACAAGAATTAGGTCCAACATCCTGGATAGAACTATGGATGATAGAATTATTACGTTCCGGTATGAGGGAAATCTCCGCCCTTGAAGTTTTCCAAACTAATTAAACAAGAAGCCAAAGTGGCAACACTGAGGAACAGTAGGAAGAAGGTAATATACACTGCCGTTTAGAGAAGTTCGGTCGGTTGGTAAAAAACACGAAAAGGTTACAGAAACAAACGAAACTAAAAACGAAATGCAATTTTATTGTATGTACAGGTAAAAAAGACAAAAATAAATAAATAAAAAGTTATTCTGGCCTTATATAACATACTGAACATATTTTTTTTTCATCGAAAAAACATCCTTTTCTGTTAATCACCGCTCGAACTATTCTAGGCACTCTTTCGATAAGTTTTGTTAAAATGGATTGTGGAATATTAATCCATTCATGTTGCAGAATATTCCGTAAATGTTCTTGTGAAGTTGGGCATATTTTTCGGATCCTCCTGTCCAGTTCATCCCACAACAACTCTGTAGGGTTCAAATCTGGGCTTTGTGGAGGCCATGTCATTACTTTCAGGGTGTGCTGTTCTTCTTGCTCCTTTAGATAGTTCTTACACACTAACGCAGTGTGTTTTGGGTCGTTGTCATGCATGAATGTAAAGTTACGGCCTATTATACGCAATCCTGATGGCACTGCATGATTCTGGAGTATTGCAAAATAATTTTTCTTCCTCATTACACCCTGCACTCTGCTTAAATCTCCTGTCCCAGCAGAGGAGAAACATCCCCACACTAACTCAGAACTACGCCCTTGCTTCACTGTTGGCACAATGCAGTCCGGGATAATTTTTTCGGTTTTAGATCTTCGGACATAAACTCGTCGATTTTGCCCAAAAACCTCGAACTTTGACTCGTCACTCCAAAGCACGTGTTTCCAATCATCTAACGACCAATCTACATGAGAACGGGCCCACTGTAGCCGTTTTGCTCTGTTGCCCCGAAGTAATAAGGGTTTTCGAATGGCAATGCGCCCATGAAGGTCCGCTTGTTGAAGTCGACGTTTTACCATACTCGCCGAAACTTGTTCTTCACGGCCGCGTTTCACTTCGGCTGCTATTTGTAGCGCTGTTAATTTTCTATTGCGTTTACTTAATAATACAATTCTCAAATCTTCAGCTTTTGTTGTTTTCCTAGATGCTCCAGGACGAACATGATTTCTATAGTTCCAGTTGTCCGATATCGCTTTATATATATGTCATTTACTGTTGAGCTTCTCATATTTATTTTTTCAGCAATTTGTCGCCCGGAATATCCTTCCTCAAACAGCGTAATAATGCGTGAACGTTTTTCTACACTGGTAGGCTTGCCACGTGCCATTTTGAAGTAAATTTTCTCAAAACTTTCGCGCAAAAACGACAGATGCACGCCAACACACGTTCAACAGTAAAATGAAGCAAATTTATATGTTTACGCCTGTGATAAATAAACAAGAGTGATACTGCGGTATATTTCCTAAATGTATTGTTCGTTAATAATCCCCAAACGACCCGTTTCAAAAGATCGGTACTTCCGAGAAATTCTCGGAATGATAATAAAAGGGACTTTATTGTGGTTGTCGCAATATTTCTACTTTACGTAATAATTTATGGCTTTAATCCCTTAGAAAAGAGTGTATGCTTAATATTTTTCTAATTTTACGTATTAATAATTGTATCCAGTGTGATATAATAGATTTTTATTGTATGACCGAACTTCATTGAACGGCAGTGTACATATTATCGCAACGTTAAACATGCCTATTTTTCTTTCCTTTCCCTGACGCCTGAAACAAATCAAGAAGTACACCATTTTAATTACACCCAATAAGATAATCAAATAAAAAGGAATCCTTTGGATATGAATAGAACAAAAACAGCATTGATTATCGCTTCTTTTCCTAAGAGTTTAATCCTTTCTATGGGATTACGATGTTTTTATGTTTGATTTCGGTGATCAGAGGTGGTAGATGTTATTCTAATAAATAATGCATAAATAACTTTAAAAATTATTATTCCTTGTATTATCTTTATAGCGTAAACATGTTTGTGGAAGACAGATTATCGCACAGAGGGCCATTCACAATTCCAGTAACTGCCGAGCAAACAGTTGGAAAACTGAAGCAACAAGTCGAAAAGGATTTTGAAATTCCTACCAATGTACAAAGGTGGATTTTGGGAAAGGAGTTGGCCACCGACGACAAATCCACACTTAAAGACCATCACGTGACCACTAATGGGTGCCCAGTATTTCTATACTTAGTGGCACCTAACAGAGGTAACCACACAGCTTTTTTTACATTTTTATTTGGACCATTTTAATATTGTTTTTTTTTTTTGTATAACGGTAAATTTACAATGCTTTCAATGTTAAATTAAGCTACCCTCATAGGGGTGTGTGAAAGTAGTGTAAAAAAGCTGTAGTGCCGAAGTTTGCACGATGCAAATTAAATACGACAGTTCAGATAAAGTGTAGTGCAGAATTATGAACAAGTGTAGCCCGAAACTTTGTAAACGTCAACCTTAGCCAATACCACAGACTACCCCGAGGTGACGCATTCATTGCAAATTTAGAAACCGCCAATGAGAGAAATGGATCTATGTAAAAGCATGCTACAGTGTGTCTACTTAGTGCGAGGACAGCAATGTAAAAAGAAAGCTTTCAAAAAAATATTCGGAGAATGCTGCGTAAAAGTATACTCAAATGCACAGGATGTTCAGTTTCCTCTGCACACGATACAGGTTTGATTTCTTAAACCGAACACCTTGTATATTATTACGTTTTTGGAAACCCCCCTTCAGTTCATATCAACTTTCTTGAATATTCTTTGTCATCATATGAAATGTCACTGTTTCTTTAATGATCGATATTTCTACCGTCTTACATGCAAATTTTATTCGATTGAATGTTTCTTGGAGTTTTCAGCGAGATATTGAAAATTTTTTCTATCGGGCAGATTCGATAGAAAGAAGGTTATCAATATCGTTGCCAAATTTGGTTGATATTATTTCTATTTGTTTTAATGGGACACCTGTATACAAAATCTAATAGAGCAGTTATCTTTTCCTACTAGCGGCTACTACAGCGCTTATTGGAGGGACGTAAGTGCGATTTAAGGGTTATTTATTTACCTTGCTTCCCTGTGATAGCAATAGGAGTAGGTTGAAAATGCAACATTTTGGGTCGGCAGTAAAAAATATAATATGACTCTCGGATCAAAAAGCACTTACGTCCTTTGTGACAAGTAACTATTTAATAAATATCATCCCCTTGCTGACATTTCTCCTATAGAGGGGACGATCTTAAACTTCTTAAAAGAGTTAAAGCACATAGTACGCTACTGCAGAGACTGTTACTTTCATTCAGAATCATTATGGTGAAAACAATTCCGTAAGTTCTAAATAAATTGTTCAGGCGTGTTTAACCAAACGAAAGTGCTTGCGTGCATTTTGGATTTTCTCTCAGGTACATTTTAGCCGTTGTTCTCTCTTTTGCATTATAAATTTTTAACATCTGATTACTTATTTATTTGACAAGAAGATGATGTATTGGTTTCCTTTGCCAAAATGTATCACATCATCCGTATCTATAGTTGCGTATCTATAGGTCATATCCACATCCGTTTTTATTCATTTCGCCGGCCAAAATAATACTTCATGAGTCAACAGAATGGAAATATAGGTCTGCGAGGTGTCCGAAAGTCGATGACTAATTCTTAGCTTTCGATTTCCTGCTTGCTAACGCGTATGACGAATGTTTGGAACGACTTCCAGATGATAATTTCTATTCCAATCTATTTATAAAGCATCTTCTCCGCCGCTGGCAAGTGCAACGATACTCTTCCTAACTGACCGAATCCATTCGGTCCACTAAATTAGAACAAGGGAAACCTAAACCTGAACGTACGTACGCAAATACATACACATGTTATTCACGCTAACTGTTCACTGTCCTTGGGTTTTAACGCGACAGGAACACAAAATCTGGTGTAAGTTTTCGTTGATAAATTATCGGTATGCATTCAGGGGTTGGCTAAAATTAAAACGTCGTGGATTTCAACACAACAACGGAATTCGTTGTGATTGTTTTGGCTATAAGGTACTTGCACCTTTGATACTGTTCACCAAATATCGTTGACGCTGATTGTTTCTTCTCGGCGAAAAGTATTTAATTTCTTGTCGTAGAACTTGCAGTTTTTTTTTAATTCTTGAGAAAATATTCTAGCTGATAATAGTATTACAAATTATTTTCTTGTGATATTTGTTCGTTTTTAAGCAAACACGTTTAAGCCATCTAATTGTGTTAGTATCCCCAAGATATTGATCGAATCGAGAAATATTGAAGGATGCAGTATCATAGATGGTACAAATAACCATTTAATGGAAAAAATCTTTTTCCGAAGATAGATGAACATTTTGCGTGAAAGAGAATCGATTATTGGCACAAGCTGGAGTTAGATCCTTTTAGCTTCCTTTTATTAACAAATATTCTCAGTTGTCGTTGTATTTTGAGTATAATGTTGCTGCTTTGAAGTATCTCGTAATCCACAATCGTGTTTTGTCGACTTATGTCGAAATATTGCGGCAGCGATACAAGGTACAGTCAAAATACTCTCGGAACCACGCTAATGACGCTGCGTAGGTACAAACATATCCGTGGGTAGTGCATTTTCTCTCATAAGGAAGCTATTTTAGCATAATTTTCTTTTGTTATTGTTTCTAGGCATTTTCTAAGATGTGGCTGATCACCACGTCGATAATGGCCAAAGCTTTCAACCAATTGAATGTATTTTTTGCAAAGGATCACGTATGTCAACAAATCATAAAGAATGCCCAGAATGTAACAAGCAACCGAATTAAAAACGACACAAAAAAATAGAAGAATCTTTTTTAGTGCCAAAAGCAGCAAAAGTAGGTAGCAATAAACGATTAGCCCTTACTGTTTTTTGAGAATTTTGTACAGATTGTTTTCTGTAACCAGAATTTTCTGATAACATAATAGATGCCATGGAGTATCTTCAAAAATATTTTTGTACTTACAGAGCTATCAGTAAGTAGCATTATTTTAAATAGAGCGTCCTGTATAATATTATATACAGGTTTGTGGTTTCTCCATTTAGAAATAAATCAATATAACATGGGTTTGATATATCTATTTCTAGTAAATGTCGAGATATTTGTAATATTGTTATTATGGACTAATTTTCCTAAAAATATCCGAAATGCAAGAGAATTTTTTACGGGAATAAATTGCATTCTGGTATTTATGGTACAAAACTACCAACACCCAGGGCATTCAATATTGAACACCAAACTTTACCAAATTAAAACATCAAAAACATATTTTTTTAAAGGCTTTCCAGAAATTGAGCTTTTAATTCCTTAGTGTCCTATCATCGCCCTAAATTAAGAATTTTTTCTGAGAAATATCTCCAACACATCAATTTTAATTTTCCAGAATCCAAACTTCAGGAAAAACCAAAGGAAGAACCAAAAGAACTACAACAATCCAAAGAATCAGAAAGTAAAAACCCCCAGACAATACAAGAAAGCATCGAAATCAATATCCAAAAGACAGAATTGCAACAAACCAAAGAAAATGGCAAAGGTTTATTGTTGGCACAACCTTCAACGAGTCAACAAGAATCCAGTAATACTCCTAATAAAATCGTTGTTCGAGAAATTTTAAGTATAGTCGAGAAGAAAGTAGAACCGCCAAAAGCAGCGTTTAGAAAGTCATCTAGCTTCGATGAGGATTTTGGCGATTACGATTGCAAAACTTTAAGACCCCAAAAATTGGATTGGGAATGTAAGATGTGCACTTTGTTAAATCCTTCTACAAGTAACGTGTGCGCTGTTTGTGCTACCGTCCGCCAGAAAGAGCAAACGACAGCAATTAAGGCCGTGAAGAGAAAAGCTCCTCAGCCTACGAAAAAGAAAACTCCGGAAGCTAAAGCTCTTCACCTTCAATTGTTGGATTTAGATAATGGGGATTTTGTCAGTAACACCGAAGCTTTCGAATGCATGGTTTGCCTGATGGAAATCGGAACGGGTGACGGTGTAACGCTGAGAGAATGTCTGCATCAATTTTGCAAGCAATGTTTGGCTTACACAATCGAGTTCACTGACGATGCTGAAATCAAATGCCCTTATAGAGATGATCAATATTCCTGTGATATCGCGCTACAAGATCGTGAGATTAAAGCACTTGTGGCGCCAAATATCTACGAGCAATACCTCGCTAGATCAGTGATGCAAGTCGAGAATAAAATTGAGAAGTCTTTCCATTGCAAAACGCCTGATTGCAAAGGCTGGTGCATATTTGAGGATAATGTGAACGAGTTTAAATGTCCAGTATGTTTGAAATTGAATTGCTTGACATGTCAGGTAAGTTTTTAATTAGGAAATGAGAACATTTTAAAGTTTTTGAAAATCCTAAAAATTAATTTCTAAAACCGGAAAATGTTGGTACCTCTCGATCATTTTTTCAAGATTACAGATGACCTATTCTAGTTTATTTTCAAACAAACTACCTTAATTTCAGATAAAATTAATTGATCTGCTCTAAAAAAAAAAATAGCAATCTTGCCAAACGTATTTTTAACTCCATTTTTTTTCTGTGATGAGGTAGTTATTGGTGGGAGGAAATGTAGAGATAGCAACCAAAGAACTTACCCACACTGCTCATCATATGCCTCCGTGAAACTAGCGCGTACACATGTATGGCCTGCATGTAAACAAATATTTTTGGTTCTTTGGAAGAAACGAAAATGAGTCCTCGGATAGTCAAATCCTCTCTTAGGGAGTTTCGTGTGGACAACGTGTGTAATTTTAACCCATATATTAAATTTTCAATGTTTTTTTGGGCTTGTGTATAAATTACCGTTACTCTAAATGGATTACGTACAACGGTGTTAAAATTTTTCAAAAAATCGCAGTATTTTAGATGCAGAGCATAGGAAATCCTAGTTTTAATCGCTACAGCATTTTATCCTTAATTCAGAAATGTAATAATACCATTTGAAATAATAAATTTCAGTGCGAGTTCCGGTTAATCGGAAGTGTAAGAAACTTGAAAATATTTTAGATTATTTTATTATTTATTTAAAGCTAAAGAGTTTCATTAAGCCTCAAAACTTCTTACTAGCCAATTCCGTGGAAAACGCTCTGTATCGTGTTCATTTTAAAACGATCTACCGTGAATATCTCGAAAAAGTTGAATACGTTTATAATACCGGCAACTGCCGAAACTGTTGTTCTACACGGGTTGGCCCCTCCACTATGATCAGCTAATTGCAGGCTTTAATGCTGATGTAAATGTTAAATTAGTGCCAATCGAAAAAATTGAATTTTGAAGTTAAAAAAATTAGAAAAAGCTACCAAAAAACCAACAATTTTGAAACAACGACTAAAAAATCCAATACTGTTAGTTCTCTTGTAATTATAAAAATTAGTTTCGCAATTTCTATAATTATGCAATCTTCCATTATTTAAACAATAATCGTTTATTAAAAAAAACTGCAGAATTTTTAGAATTAGCATTTAATTTAATACTGTTTTCTGCCAAACCGAATGTTTCGTAATATTAAACGAATTCGAACATCCATTTTAAATTTGTATTTATAATTTAATTAATTTTTATTATTACTAATGTTTATTTAATTTTAAACCATATTCTTTAACAACAATCTTTTCCATTATTATATTAGGCGATCCACACTGGCATGAATTGTAAGCAATATCAAGAAAAGATGAATGCCGAATCGGATGTTGACGAAAATGCGAAAAGAACCAGGGAAATGTTGGAAGAAATGGTGAACAAGGGTGAAGCATTGACGTGCCCCGTCTGCCAAGTGATTCTAATGAAAAAATGGGGCTGTGATTGGATACGGTGTTCGATGTGCAAGACGGAGATTTGCTGGGTAACGAGAGGGCCCAGATGGGGACCCAGCGGGAAGGGGGACACCTCTGGCGGTTGTAAATGTGGTGTGAACGGTGTTAAATGCCATGCGCAGTGTAATTATTGCCATTAGCAAAGAGGAAAATCCATTTTTTTACTTTTAAAACGTAATATTAGATTAAATTGGAGAAGATATTTAACTGTGTGACAATCGTGAAATGCTAACTCTAACCAATATGAAGTCTAAATGGTGTTCTGATTAACCTCTTTACCTTTCGAAGTGAATGATGATATATTGTTATTTATTAACTTGAGTAATATTTTACCGCGTGTTCAACGTTGATACGATTTTTACCTCTAGTCTAAACTAGTCTGTAGATGTAGGATAACTACGTGAAAGATGTGTGTAATCAAATACAACAGGATCTTTGTATGGAGTGCTTATGTAATTACAAATAAATTATTTGAATAAATAAACTTGGTTTTTACCTAAACACTATTTTCAAATTGGTACTTTTTCCATTAATGACTAATATTGCAATATACACTTTATTAAAACTTATTGAATAAAATCAAGGCATTTAAAGAAAGTTAACAACAAATTTTTACTCATAAATTTGTTTTCAAAATTATATAAATTATATTTATATAGGGTTTCCAACCATACAGTCTGTTCAGTTTGAACCCCGTTTTATGAGTATTTTTTTTGTTTCTAAAGATACAAGGACAGTTAAATTACAAAACAATTGAATCAGAAAAACAATTGATTGTACCGATTCACTGGAAATGACTCCAACTTTGGTTTTTAAAACGAATACCTTGTATATTTTTATATTTTCGGAATTTACGAGTTATTTCGCATATGAGTGCATCATTTTGGAAAAAATACTTACACTTCAAAGTTCAAGTAGATTTACAGGATATTGTTTCCGCTACAAATGATACAGGTTTGGTTTTTTAAACCAAATATTCTGTATATTACGCTTTGGATACCTCTTTTATCTTAAATTTTGAGATAACTGGAGATTTTTGCGAATTTACGTTATTCGATTGAATATTTCTTCTAGTTTTCGACAAAATATCGATATTTTTTTGCATCAGCTAGCATCTACAGGTGGCCGTCGAAATCGTTACCATGTTTGATGCATGCTATTTCTTTTATGGTATGGAACATATCTTCCAGAATGTGATAGAGAGACTGTTTTAGAAGGTTTCTACGTTGTTCTTTATTAAATTAAATATGAGGATATACTTTTAAATGATGCAACGAAATACTACAATAAATCTGTAAACAAGCTATTTTCCACACTATTCCAGCATCAAGTTTGAAATTATATCATTTTGTTACACACATTGTCAAATTATTTGGGAACAGAAAACTTAACAACAATGTTGTAATTCTGATCTTGTCTAGAGCTAAAATTAGCCAAAGCCAAAATGATAAATTCATTTGTTTTTAGAACAATATTAACAGCGCCATCTAATAGTCATTTTATTCCTGTTAAAGAATGTTTGTTGATTATCTGATGAACTATAGATGTCCATAATGCGGCCGTAATAAACTATTAACAAAATAAGTATTGACGATCGTTAAAAAAATTTGCAATATCAAGCAGCATTTTTCTACCAATTCTTTTGTCAAGATATTGTTGATTTAGACGGCCAAAAAATCGCGACATAGAACAAGCTTAAGATTTATGCTTCAACGATCCATCTCGTGTTAAAACTTAAAACGTGGTCACATAAAGCACCGTTCCAAAGTAACTAGTTATTCTAGTATCGTGGAACAGGATATACTGTTACTGCCATGATAAAATCCCGCTTTCAAAATACAATTGTGTACAGTTACTGTGTTTTAAACCTTTATAGAGGTTAGGTTTTTGTAGTACGTATAGTTTACGCTCTTGTTCTTTCTGGTAGAATTTATTCAAATAACTGATCCAAAATGGTGAGTATGCTATTATTACTTTAAGAATTTTTCACTTAATTACATTTTTGTTTGCTAGACGATCGGAAAAAACAATAAGATGATCCAGCACATTAACTATAGGGTGAGAATCACTCTGCAAGATTCTCGCACCTTTATAGGCACGTTCAAAGCATTCGACAAGCATATGAATATGATACTGGGAGATTGTGAAGAGTTCAGAAAGATTAAACCAAAAAACTCGAAAGTTGAAAGGGAAGAGAAGAGAGTTCTCGGTTTTGTGCTTCTTCGGGGCGAAAGTATAGTTTCTTTAACTGTTGAAGGGCCTCCTCCGCCCGAAGAGGGTTTACCGAGGGTACCAATTCCAGGAGCTGCTCCCGGTCCTGGAATTGGCCGAGCTGCTGGGCGTGGAATGCCTGCTGGTATAGGGGGTGTTCCTGTTGGTTTGCAAGGCCCTGTTCGTGGAATTGGAGGTAAAATTATAAACTTCATCGTAATGGATATTGATGCTTTTCTTATTTAAGGTCCATCTCAGCAAGTAATGACACCTGGTGGACGAGGACAAGTCTCGGCACCCCCACAAATGAATCAAGGACCCCCGAGGATGGGTGGTCCTCCTCCTGGTATGATGGGACCGCCTCCAGGAATGATGGGCATGCCACCTGGTATGGGTATCGGGCGCGGTGGACCACCGCCGCCAATGGGAATGCGTGGACCTCCACCGGGTATGATGAGGGGTGGCCCTCCTGGACCACCAAGACCCCCATATTAAATGGATAATAAAGAGAATTTCGTTATAACAACATTTTTGTTTAGATAGGTGTATTAACTATTTTTATAATCATAATGCCGTTCTAGGAGATGTAAACATAAAACATTTTTTGGAAAGAATTGAGCTCATTTTACATTTCATAAACCTGAAAAGAATAAAGAATTTGTCTGTAAATACTGCGTAATTTGTGGATAAGTTGACAGCTACTTCCTGTACACCTGAAAGGGCAAAATTTTAAAAAATATTTTATTTTGATAGTATATACACAGATAAAAGTATCTATTGTACAGCGGTACATGTTGGCTCTAGTATTACTGCTACTAAGTTTCCGAAATCTTCCAATATATACTCTTTCACATACCAAAGGATGCAGTTTCTTGCGAGACAATTTGAACAAGAAATTTAAAAAAAATTGTGATTCTTTTTGTTCTTGGAATAACATTTTAAATGTTACTGCAAGCTTAAATTTTAATTTCGTTACTTCCTTTTAACAAAAGATTAATTTTTACTCATTTACTGAATAATAAAAACAATTTAAACAATTGCAAACATTCCTGTTTGGCCAAATTGGTTAAAACAAATTCCGGAAGAATAGAAAGAATATATATATATATATATATATATATATTTTATATTCAAGAACAAAAGCTTATTTAATAACCTGTGTTGTTAATATATATTATATATAGTTAATTTACTTTACTGGATTGTAAATTTCTAAAACCACAGCCGCTTTTTGTAAGATGGGAAAGTGTTTACGTGAAGACGTGATTTAAATCAGAATTATTCATTATGATGTTTTTGCATTGGTACTTCTTTGAAAATATTCAATCAAAATTAAAACCCAAATAAATTCTGGAATATTAATTCAATCTAAATTGACAATCAATAAATGTGACATGCAGAGTGTACTAGCCCCCGGATATTCTATCGAACCCATATAGTCCGATCCCCATAAACGGGGTTGGGTAAGAATTACGTTTAAAAAAAATCTCTTGGATGAAATGTTGATCAATAAATGTGACATGCAGAGTGTACTACCCCATACGCATTCTACCAAACCCATATCTGCCCTCGCATAAACGGACGAGATAATGTGCATATAAAATGCGCGAAACACAAGACCAGTGTGATGGCTATTGCGAATACTTGCAGAAGTGTTTGCATCAGTTTTAAAAAAGATGTTTTTTTAAACTAATGAAGCGGTTTAGGATGATTTGCCGAGCGGTTGTGGCGAAAGAAGCCACATACGCGTATCACACGGTAATACGTGGTTTGGGTTTCAGAACCTACAATTGCACGCTGTAATTGATAGTAATGTTTTTCAAATCTAAATTTAGCTTTACAAGAACTAAATGTGAAGCAGTTATTTTAAGTATTCTTCTACCTTTATGTATATGACACCACTAATTCTTCAAACGGAAAAGATGTGAAACTAGCACTTCTGGTAATTAGATATTTCATAAAATTTTCACTGCCTTCGGTAGGATTCGAACTTACGGTTCCCGTTCGGCGTTAAACAATAATTGGAGCTCTTGTGGTAAAAATATATACAAGCATCTGCGCAGATTGCGTCAGAAAATTGAAGGGGAGTTGTGTGTATCAGCGGGTGCAGAATAGAAAAAAAAATGCTCAACGTGGTAGCACAAAATTTCTTTATTTGTTTCCAGAAATAGAAAAATATTAACTAGGTGTGATTTCAGAAATACAAAAACTAAAAGCAAATATTTTAGGACAACTGGATTCCACAAGGCGCGAAATCATAATGAATAACATTAAAAAGTTCCGCAGCTATTCTTCTCTTGGATCAAAGAAGGAAGCGTAGTGTAATTCATCATCGCAGGTTATCTTGGAAAATTGGTTCGATCCATTTTCAAGAATCCACAATATTCCAAATCCGAAAAAAAATATTTAATACGTTTTGTACTTCCAAGAACTTCAATATTCATGTGTCGGATTTTATAACAAAGTAAGAAACAATAGAAATATATTTAAACAAGTTAATTCTAAGTATTGTATTTTATTTTATAACATTTCTTTTCTTCCCAAAACATATTTTCGTCCCGATTTGATAGGATACGCCCGGTGTATGGTATTGATTAATATTGCTTTTCTTTCTAAGATGTCTAGGAACAAAAGTTGGTTTCTCTTCTTACTCTACTGTAAATTTTATGGCTTCGAACATTAAGCTGTCGTGAATAACTCTAGGGTAGCACTTTCCTTCGTATCAAAAGAATATTTCATTCTTGACAAATATTCAAGAAATCTAACCAATACTTACCTTTAAAAACATCTAATAAGGCTATCTAACATCGCGCTGAATAAGGCATGTAAATAAAAAGAGATTACTTATTGCATATTTATTTTTATTTTCATTTTACTCATCATACTTCGTACATAGATTGATTAATGAGGAATACAATAAGTTATTGCCATTAACGACAACGGCTCAGACTTAGAAATACAGTACAGTAATCATCTTTTATCTTCTTCCGATTATTATAAACGAAATGGTAAAAAGTTAGTTTTTAAAAGAAAATAAAAAAGCAAATTTAAAGTACATACGTTACAGGATAACATTTTATGGACGTATCTACACATTCACGCAAGTATGTGGGAAAGTAAAGTTTCTCTTAACTAGCTATTATTTAAACGGTAGAATTCATCACCGGAAATAACAGTATAAATAATAAAATTAATTAAATAATAACAAACGATTCGTATATAAAATAAAATAGCCTTCATATTATGATTTTCTACATAAGGACATTTGCTTTTCGTTTATTTACTAATTGGTTTGTGATAGGGACTGAAATGGGGTAAGATGTGTAAGAATTAAACAGAGATGATCGGATGAATTTTAATGAAAATCTAAAAAAAATAGAAGGTGGAATTGGAGGGAGAGATGGGGGCGGACATGAACATTGTGTATGCATTGTAATGATTACTTAATTCTTTTTATAACAAATACAATTTACGAACACGACAATAATTTAAATATAGTATTTTCAATCGACAATGAGGTCATCTACGGTATAATATGTGCTCTGCACGTTGTATCCAGCTTATCATTGATATTATCTAGACGAAAGCTTTCGTTTTCCGCGTTTTTCTTACTTATTCATCGATTATAGTATATAATATAGGTAAATAGTAGTAAATAGGCACGAGGCAGTGGGTTTAAAAGGTTTAGCTTCAATGCGAAAAATATATTATGTATGTCTGTATATAATATTAAAGAAGATATTGCGTTCATATTAATTCATTTAAAGGTACTAACACTATATTTTTACACGTTACTTGTTGTTTCTTTCATATTTGTTTGTTTCTTTGCTTGTATGTAAATTGGTAATAACTTCGCATAACTATTAAACCTTTCTTAGGCACTGCATGAGGTAATCATTGAAAAATTACATTAATAATAATCATAGTTACAATAATTATATTAATATTTCAGTAATAACATAAACTAGTAATAAATTTCCTAAACTACCAGTCTTATCACAGAAACCAAATTAAAATTACGAAGAATTAATTAAAACTAAAGAAACTGTAAAATTGCTTCTCCACCTGGTTCTCTATTTCGAAAAATTATTGTTCATATGCATCTCGTACTTTTGCAGTTTCTTTTTTTCTTTCGAAAACATTTTTTTAGATGCTCTCAAATTTCGCGTGTTTGTAATTGACTACGTAAGAATACTCTACGTAGATGTTTGAAAAGTTCGTTGCCAACGATTTCAAAAAAATATCTTTTAAATATTATTCCATAACTTCAGGAAATACAAACAACGGTGATCAGTACAAACTTAAAGCTCCCGCGAAACTTGAAAGCAATCTGGTTTTACTTCACTTTTAGTATTTCTTGCGAGTTTTTCCCATTTACGATCATATAAATAAATCTTCCCTTACGGAATACGTCTCTAAAATATATTTGTGGTTATAACGCGTTCAATGTTCAAATTCGCCTAATCGCGCGCATATCTACAGAGGAAAAACCATAGGATTACATTTTTAATACCATTATTTCACTCTGACGCGTTTTATTGCAAACAAATTTATTTGTGGGACATTTTCGGCGTTGGACGTCACTACGAAGCTTTTGCATATCTTATAACTGAGTTATACCTAACCGGAGACAAGTCTTTGACGGATTCCATCGATTTGGCTATCATTTTCGAGCGTTTCCGCGGCGGTAAGCTAAGTTCTGGATCGGGCGACACAGATGGCGCTGGCGAGACGGGGTTCGAGCTAGGTGGCGTCAGCATGGGTTCGTCTTCGGACGGTAGATCTCCCAAAGCGGCTTCTACTTGTCTTAGGGCATCCCCTGTGTTCAAAGGATGAGATTCATAGGAGGGGAAATAGGCCGTGTGTCGGAGATTGACGATGTTTTGAGGTCGCGAGATTAAGTTCACCACTTCCTCAACTGGGGATTGGTGGAGGTAATGGTGGTCATTGTAGACACGTTCAGTAACCGTCGCTGCAGCCGCCGCAAGGAGGTCAACTCCAGTCTGAGGATTCGGCTGCCTCAAATAGGGTAAAGGAGTCATCCTGTCTCTTATTATACAATAGATACCTGAGGACTCATAGCTCATAGGTTCTTGATGAATTGGAGAGTCTTTGTTCTCCTTATCGCTACTCGAGGATGAGCAGGAGGACTCGCTTTGTGTTGAAGAAGATGGCGGCGATATCGGAGGGGCATTATCTGAATGACTTTTGATATGGGCCTCCATGGATTTCTTGGAATTGAAGGTTTCATTGCATATAGTGCATTTATACACTTTCTCTCCGTAGTGAGCCACTTGATGGAGTTTTAGAACGTGGTTATAGCCGAAGGATTTACCGCAAATCTCGCATGAATACGGCTTTTCACCAGTATGGGTTCTTGAGTGCACCTTAAGTTGTTTACTGCATGTAAATCCTTTTTGGCAAACTGTGCAGACGTAAGGCTTCTCACCCGTATGTGTTCTCATGTGGATCACCAATTGCCCCGACTGGATAAATGTTTTAAAGCAGATAGCGCATTTATGTGGCCTTTCGCCGGTGTGGATCCTCATATGCCTATGTAGCTTCCCCGAATGCTCAAAAGCACGCGAGCAAACATCACACTTGTAGGGTCTCTCCTTAGTGTGGATCCTTCTATGAACACTAAGATTCTCCTTCACACTAAAGCTTTTGTTGCAAAACTCGCATCTAAACGGCTTCTCTCCGGTGTGCGTTCTGAAGTGCCTGGTTAATCTCGCCGGTACGGCAAAAGTTTTTGAGCATACGTTGCATTTATACGGATCATCGGATTCTTTCGAATGCGTCTTTATGTGAATTTGATACGCCGATTTTGAGGTAAACATCTTATTGCACTGTTCGCATTGCATACCCCCGCTGTTCACGGGGTTCCCGTTGAGTTGGAGTTCGACTGGTTGCGGTGTGGTGTTAGAAAAACCTCCGATCGGTAGGTCGGGACTACAGACGACGCGCTTGATGGCGTGACGGGCTTCGTCCGACGTCTGGACAGGACCCATGGGCATGCTGTTCTCGCTGTAGTAGCCTACCATATCCGGAACTTTAGGCCAGAGATCGTCTGAAATAAAAAGGAGGGCAAATTATTAATTATTCCCACCGAAAAAATGTCGGAATAGTCAATGTTAAAAAAATATATACAGAGTGTTTACATAGTATGCGGAAAGGTACTTTAATTTCGAAATATAAATAAACGTAGGCCTTATTTTCAATTATTATCTCGTTGCAGATGATTTCTTGTATTAAGTGAAATATAAATAAATGTAGCAAACGATTTGGTATTTCAAAACGCGCAGTATGTATGTAATTCTCATCATGATATTTGTTAAGAACAAAGAAAAACAAACCCAATAAAATAAAAATTTCAAATATAACAAAATTACTATAACAACTATTTGTGAACATTTATGGTTGAATAATATTCAAGATAAAACTGCCTAATTATTTGCAATATTGACAGAAAAAAATGTGCAAAATTATAATTAATAATAATTATAAGTGGGCGACCTTTTCTCATCATATGCCTGCAGCATCAATTTCCAAAAACATCACTAGATGATGCAAAATATCAGCAGGAACGGATTGCATCTATACCAACAAAAATTTTATATTAAATCTAGCACTGAAATGCTCTTTAATAATAAAAAGGAAACTGACACATCTCTGGCAACCAATTGAAAATGTTTAAAATACCCAAAAATATACCTAGGAATATTCAACAAAAAGATCAAATTCATTTTAGTTTAGAATTAACGTCCAAAAACGTTTAAAAAAGAAATAACTAAGTTCCTAAGATAGTTTCGTTTGTTTCATCATTCTAACAGCCTCTTCCACATCGAGACTTATGAGTTATAGTGAAGCATATTATAGCCCATAAATTCATCATCTCGTAATTAATTTTGAATATTAAAAGACTAACATAAAAAAATAGCAAAACTATATCACTACAAAATCGAGAACTCGGTCTTTAAATTTCTTCACGAAATTAGTAATCAACTTTAAATATTTAAAACAGTGTATGTATTAAAAAACATCTCTTTTGGGCTTATAAACAGAAAAACAAATGACGGCCACTTACACAAAAAAACAAAAATTTACTTTTTGTTTTTTAGTATATTTTCAATATTGTAAAAAAATGTTAAAATATGATTCATTATATTACTTTCTTATTACATGAATAATAACAATAAAAATTTTTCAAAATTTTTGTAAAATATTTAAGTGAAACAAAAAATTGATTAAATTTTGAAACGCACCACTTGGTTCACTTTTACACCTCATGAGCAGATTTTTGATAAAAGTTTCTTGGACCTCGTCAATCTTAATGTCGATTGACATTTTTCGGACACGTACACCCACTTGAGAAAAGTTAGAAAACACAAATACGAAGGTAATTGTACTTAATAAACGGACAAAATATTTCCCGAAGAAGATCTCGAAAAAACTTTACTTCTGTAGCGCGGGTGATACACGCGATGCCCCGGCAACTCACGATGTGAATCCCCGAAACTGCAGTTGGACAATGTAGTGCCACCGAAACTCAGAAGAGCATGACAAGTGCCAGATTGCGTTCTGGGCTGTTTTCGGCTCCGCCCACTGCGTGTGTGCGTCTTGTTTTGTATGCGGCGGCGGCGGTAAGGAGGGGAGACAACTTAGGTCGGTTTTTGACCTCTGCAATACGCAACAAAACGCCAACAAACGGGCGGTCGACGTGAAAATGAAGAGATCCATCCTATACACACCTAACAAGCCCACTAAATCGTCTTCTAACATTGGTGAGAATTTACTTTTAAAAAACCATGCTGTATATAAATAGGTAAATTCTGTATTAATGTATTAAAGGTGCAGTCTCTTTCAATAAACTAAATCTAAAAAGAAATATTTTGTCCTTTTTTTTTTTAAATGTGTAAAGAAACATTCTAACTTCAATTTGAAGATTTTACCTTACAAGATTTTAGAAAGAGAAAAAAACTACACGTTAGTGGATGTATATGATTTATTATTATGATTTATTATTAATTTCCCCTAATACTATATTTATGTTTTCTGAACGCTAGAAGAATAAGCAAACAATAATAATACGTAACAACTAAAGTATCGTTTAATTGTGATAAGCAATACCTTAGAACAAAAAAGAGTTTGTTTTATCGATGATTCGATAATGTCGCGAGCAAAAAGTATTAACTATCAGAATTTATTTGTTGCGAATTACAAGATAAAAATATAAGGTTGAATTTGATGATAATCGCCATTGCATACCAGTGAATGATATATACAGATGCCCCGATAAGATAAATCAGAAAATTATGATTTTTTTCCAATTAATCCGGGATAAGTTGCACTATGGTACATTCGATAGCAGATTTGAAACAATTTTGATAGCTTTGTAATGTGCCTGGTTAAGGGCCTATACTTTTGGGAATGCTCCTAAAATATGTTTTCTTTCTCTTTTTTTTCTACACCTGCTGTATCAAAAATGTTTCTTTCTATAGAACTAATGTTAATGAATTTGACCTCTAAAAATAACTTCATTATATTTTTCTAAAAGGAAATTTGCCAAAGACCGTTTGTGTAGTTAAATCGGCTTAGATCCGATTGGTCCCAGGTTAACTGGATTAATTATATCATCAACAAATTGGAGCAGAGGAAAAACTGACTTTAGAAAACTTCTGAAGAAGCTGACAGCATAACCAGCGAAATAGTGCAACATTTTAAAAATACTACTTCAATAGCCTCTACCCAACTAAAAGATGGAAAGTGGAAGGTTCATTTATGCAGGATCCTAATAAATAAACCAATTGATCATTTCCCCCTTAAATTCATGTGAATAACAAATATTAGCAACCACTTCTATATGGTCCCGACCATTCAACCCATGCATTTCATGTATTTTATTTCGGATAAGACGAATTCTCATTAATACCGAGGTCATTATTTACTCCTTTAACATGCCATAATGTCTTCATCTTTCTTCGTGCCGTTGACGCTTTGATTTCAAGCAGTTTGTTATTTATGTAGATAGATCAAAAAAATAAGCTAACTAATGCCAGGGTTGAAAGTACAAAGGAATGCACACAAAATGCAGTAATTTGTCAAACAAAGCCAATATTAGCTTTTTATCGTTTTATTTAGACATCGATCTACTCGCTATCAAAATCGTTGCAATTTGAATAGAACTGGAAAGTTTTAATTAGATATTACTTACAATACTCAAATGTGATTTGATATTAGGCGGAATTATTCGATAATCAATATTCAATTTACATGATGAATAATAGAGAGGAATAACTTCGCAACATATTGTTTTCATGAACCTCAACATGAAACTGCCAAAAATACATTTTACGGTTGACAGTGTACGAGATACGGAAGAATTTTCAGATAATTCTTTTACACAAACTGTAGTAAATTATAACATTGGAAGGTTTTATGTAGCGAAAAATTGCTGTACTTCCTAAAGGGCGGTATCAACGGCGCTTGCATCTAACTTTAGATTAAGTATCTATCTATACGTGAAAAAATCGTTTCTGGGATTTTAGTCACTTCCACGGTTACTTCGAAAATTTGGAAAAACGTTAACTTAAAAATAGAATATTAAGATCACCACCTAACAAGTAACGACCTTGCGTAAAGGGGTTTACACTGTAACTTTTTTTTTGTTAAAGTTAAATGACTAAATGAATGAGTGTGTTATCTTTGCACCAAGATAAGTTGAATTAATAGTTGAGTGTAGGCTTTCACGACCGTAATTCATAGTAGAAATGTCTTTCGGGTGATGTGTAGTTAATATTTTGCTTGACGACCATCCTGTCAGCTTCTTCAGAAGATTTCAGCAGTCTTTAGAAATCTTTTGAAGAAGCTGACAGGATGGTGAAACGTCAAGTAAAATATTAACTACACGACATCACCCGAAAGACATTTCTACTAAGTTGAATTAAATCAGTCTATTTCTGTTTGCGAATGTGTGATATAATTTTGTATAGGGCTTTTAGAGAGAGGCTCTATAAATACACAGATATTTAGGGCTTGAAAAATCTTTATTACTCGCGAGTAAAAATTTCCCATTACAGAATAATTTGCTGGTACCTTTATGTTATAGGTCAAGATTAACCAACTGCATGTTTTTGCATATACTATTAGGATACTGACAATGTTTTTCAAAACATGACAAAGTATATGCAAATACACGTCTAAATACGTTCACGTTCTTTTATGGAATAAAAATGAAAAGACAACTCACCTTTCTTCTATAATTGTTATTGTAGCAACTACTTTTTGCGCATTATAACAACAGTCTATTATTGAGTAACCACAAAAGGAAAACATAAACAGAAGTAATGCTGTTGGTATGTGGACAATGTCATTTATAATGTAACGAATTGTACGAAAACGCATAAAACATAAACACAAACTAGAATAACGTATATTAAATAGTCGTTGTATTTTATCAACGTACATAAAAGCTATCACACGCATATGTATGTGTATTATATTATGATGAAAACAACAGGCTCTCTTATCTAAAGTGCCACGGGTTGTGCGTCGAGGCGCCTAACCGCGGTTTTACCGAGGACTCGTGTCAACCGAGCTGGATCTTTCGCCCTGTGTAGGCACGAGTTGGTCGGCCGCGGTGAGTCGCCTCCACGTGGAGGTTAGCATGAGGTTAGTGTCGCCTTTTCTCAACGATCACCGACCTCGACAATCTGGAGAAACGTAGGTCGGCATTTTCAGATTCCCCCGCCACTCCTACATTTATTTTACCGTCGTTCTTTTTTTTTTAAACAATACGTATATTGTTTGGGAGTACGATTTTTTTTGTTTTTCGGTTTGTTTTAGTTTCGCTTCGTTTTCCGAAGAGAATTTGGCGAAAATAATTTGGATCTTGGGAGATACAAATTTCTTTTTTTGATCAAGTGGAATCCCATTGGGAACAAGAATGGTGGGGAAAAATAAAAATAAAAATTGGTGGAGGAGGATCGACTATTCGCAATACAGAACCTATCACAATAATTTTATCATTTGCTCCTGTTAGATTTGCGTTCAAGGATGAGATTGAGATTACAGTTTTTAATGGAAAAGATAAAATACTTACGTTCGTTCTCAGTTCTTCCAAAAGAAAAATGGTGATGAAAATGATGATAGGACAGAATTTTCTTGTCTTTTAAAAACGGAAAATCTTCACTTTAATTAAAATCCAATATTATTTGTTACAATTTTTAATTAACCAGCTCTCATTCACGCACATTCCAAATTAATCAATTTACTCAAAAGAAAATCTTTATAAAAACGAAAATTAGCGTTTAATATTATTTTATGGGTGTCTAACTCAATGCATGTCCCAAAAAATCAAACAACACTGACGTATATGTATTTTTTGACTATACGAGAGGCGCTCCAAAATCAAACTAAATGTTTACCTCCTACACGGTTGCGTACGAGGCAGGCCGACAGCGAACGAACGTTCCTCTTATGCCCAGACTACGCTTACTCGATTAACCCGTGTTTCACAGGCACGTGGAGGCCGGTCACCGCGGTTTTCACGGAGTGTCCTCACTTCGTTGTCGCGTTCGGCAGCCCAAGTAACAAATCGTTAGCGCGGGGATTGCGAATTTTCGACGATAAGGCGACTGCCAAACTTATTATTTGTGCACGTTTTGTTTTATGGATATCTATTATCGGGGACCAATACATGAGGAGATTACGCATGCTTTCTTTTTATAATTAAGGCGATTTTTGCAAAGGATTCCGATAGGCGTTGAGGTGCCGTTTGTTTTTTTGATTTACTTAGATAAATAAAGATTAAAAAATACAGAATGTTTCTTTTAAGTACCTATTATTGGACATTTTAATTTAGTCATATCGATTATTATTATACGGAGTGAAGCAACGACGCCAGACTATTATTATTAGTAGAAAAAAGTAAGATACATCTTAATTCTTCGTGATAAAATTATTATAAATACATATAAAACAGGAAAATAGAAATAGTAACAATAGCAATTGCCAGTAAAATAGATCGCAAGAAAAAAGTTGACAACCATTAACGACGAAACGTAGCAAAGTAAACGAAGAACAAAAAAAAAGGAATTGTTTTCTTTCCTTAAAACCCAAATACAATATTTAAAAAAAATGAGGGGAAAACCTTTTTACACCAAAGCATCAGAGCGTAGGGCAAAATTCACCTAAAATGAGATACGTGCGCAGTCCTTATACGTTTAACGTCTGCGCATGGTAAGTAGGTAGGTAGTAGTGTCAATCTGGTGTTTGTAGAGATAATAAACGAATTGCAAAGTGATCAAAATTCAAAAGGAGAGTAAAGAAGCTGTGACTGAATAACTGACCACAACATAAGCTAACCTAAACGATGCGATTCAAATTCCGTTTCTACTCCACATCCTACGTTCGCATCGCCTCGTGTATAGATAGTTATTTGTAATGAGGATCTACTAATTTCCTCCATGTATTTAGCTTGAGAAACTATAAAAAAAAAGATTTATCCCTATTCTGATTATAAGTTTCGCTCAAAAAGCAAGTGTCGAGTATGCAAAATCTCACAGTAGAACTTATGACAGGATAACATACACTTATTTTATTATTAGCTGTTTGATCCCAATTTTTAATAATTTATAATAATGCCCAACAGAGCATCTATATTTCTATAATTCGGTCACCCGTAAAAGAAATTTATGGAATTTTACGGAATACTCTGTATGTATCAAATTACGTATTTAATTTGCTAGTATTTTAGTTAGTAGAAAATCGGATGTGAAAACTGTAAATGTCTCATTTCAGCGATCGTATCTTTCACAAAAAAATAAGAACGTTTAAAATTAATGTTTTTCTCTTATATAAAACCATCTTCTTGTATCAAGTTAATTACATACCGAGTAAATTATTTGCTCTGTTTGCGTGGATAATTTCCACTTATACTTATACTTATTACACTGATTCTATTTCTTTGTGTGTAGGTTGATTTTCATGTTTCAGCCATTGAAAAAAAAATTCTTATTGATATCCCACATGTTCAACGGAAATGTTTATAATATAAATAGCCACAATCACGCTGTATACATCAATTACTTCATATACAATCTCACTATTCATAATAATCACTTTTATTTGTAAATTATCGCCAAATTGATAATTTACTCCAAATAGCAATTGCTTATTCGTTTTCTGCTATTTTTTTTTTCCGAAAAGCAATCATCAAATCGTTACACGTGTAGAACGAGAAACCCCAGTCAGTCGCCTCCTTGCGCCAACTTCGGTTTCGTCTCTCCGACTAACCGCTCGTACCCCCCTCTGCCACCCTACCAACGACCGCTCACTCACCGGTCCGAAAAAACAATTGACAAACATTGATCGCGCCGTTTTTTAATCGTACTAGCCGTGCAATAAACAAAAATCTATTTTCGGTTATATCCATGCTAAGCCGTCTCCTTTGTTTGTTTTTCCCTTTCACACATTTTTTTTTTCGGTTTTTGTTGTGGTGAGGATCGACAGCTAGAAAGCTTTGAAAAAGAAAAAGAAATAATTGTAGGGCGGGTTTGGGTAGATAAAAGGGTAATCGGCGAAAAGAAAAATTGGTGAAAGATATCTTGTCTGGGTACTTCTGCGTACTTAACTTTTTTTCGCGAGACAAATGCATTCGCAACACGAGTAGTGTCGATCGAGGTTTTCGAAAGAGAAAGTTCGGTTACGTTCCGAGGTTACACGAACGCTCTACCATCCAGTCCAGGACCCGAGCGTCTACGTTCGCCGTTCTACTGTCACGGCCACCTTGACCAATCTCAACGTATAAGTTGTTTTAACTGTTTCACCGTGTGGCGCGGCTGACTGCTGCTGTTGCCGCTGCATCGTCCGGTCTAGATGAAATAAGGCAACGGTCTCGCTCTCTGGGAAACTTGTTAAATAACAATCGGCAGTTGTTTTATCCTATACTGCGTGTTAGAAATATGAAATGGTATATGGAGGCGCTCTGTTATAAGCTATAATTAGATACAAAAATGAAATATGTACGCAAATATTAACTATTTATATAATATGAATTTTATGCAATAAATGGACGCTCTGAGATTAATTTTTTGTTTCACTTCAAACGTAAATATAGAAATTTAGTTGAATAATAATAATAGCGAGAACTGTGGCGTAGTATGATAAACAACACAAAGGAATCGGATTGAAAAAGGGCGAAAATCCCTTCTGAGCATCCTATCCAGTAGAGTTTGTTCCTCTTCACATGTTCTTTTTTTCCCTAACTGCACCTTAAGTTATGGGCTTTCCATTGGTCTTCAAAATCGATAAAAAAAAAAACGAGATATAAAGGCTACAGCTTTTTTGATTAACCGTGACATTGCGATCGATTCTAAAAAAAAAAAAATGTGTGGATCGATTGCGACTAATTTCAGTGGCTTTCCTCCCGTTTAGGAACTATAAATTTCGTGTTTGGCAAATTTGGCATTTGAACCGATAAGGGGCGAAAAAGCTGCATATTTTAAATTGTAAAGCGCTCTTTGAAAGTTTTCCAAAGTATCCATACTTGATCCAGTAGGACCAACATTTGAAAACGAAAAGTAAGACATTTCATTAATTTTACCGTGGTAATTGTCGTTGATACTTTTTAGTTTAAAGCCCTGGTACTCGTAATTCAATCTTTTTGCAAATATTTTGCTTTAATTCCAGAACCATCCCTTAGGATATATGCTATTTTTTTTGTTATTTTTTACGTTATTATTTGTAGTGCACAATTTTTCTTAATATAAGTTATATATATACTGCTCCTGTATACAGTACGTTCGAGCGCCCTATAGTCAATCGATGATACCCGATTGCGCTCTGAGGTCGTTCGCCATGCCCTCGCCTCCTCCTTCCCAAAATTGCCGACTACTGCAAGTGACCCTATAGACAACGAACAATCGGTATATCATTAAAAAAATGATATTATGATATATTTATATATGTATATATTCGATAATTTAGTATTTACATAAATATACCCCATATCTCCAAAAAATGCACATTTCGAGAATAAAACTAAAACCCTTGTGAGCGTTTAAAAGTAAGGCAAGATCAAAACCCAAACAATTTACACACTCTGAAGGGCTTTTGTACCTAAACGGTTAGAGCTAGAAGATAGCGTGTTTCAAAATTGGAAAGTTCTTGCCGTGATGTTTCGAAAATTTAGAAATCACAAAGTTCGATTTGAGATTTTCTGATAATCACTCTCCCTGCGCCTAGTACGCCGGTATTGATTAAAACTTATGAACGACAGTATACGTATGCGTGTATCTATTTTTGGAATGAGAGTACTTTCATTTTCGGAAAGGGATGGTTCGCGCTACTTCTCCGTAAGCGCGCGTTTTGGGGTAGGGGAGATTCGACGATAGAATGAAACAGCAATAGAAACACGAGTAGTCCGTGTGTAGGGCAATGTTGGGCGTTGATCCACGTGTAAGGTTATTGAACCTCTGTATACAAACTGCTAGTCCCCTCTGTGCCCGTCGTACCCCTTTTCACCGCACTTTATCTTCCCTCCTAAACGTTCTGTCTCTCTTGTGATCAAAAATTGATATGCAACAAGGTTTGGCCCGGGCCAACTTGCGCGCGCATTTCGGCCGTCCTACGTGACCAAAAATCCAGAATGCTAAAGGAGAAGCGTTCGAATCCAGCGATAGGAAAGACCAGAAAAAGAGAAAAGAAAATAGCTGTTCGTTACTAGAACCACTATAACGTGTGGCTTATTATTTATTACGTAACAGCAAGTTCTTTTTTAAAAGATGTGACAAAAATGGGGTAATGCCACCTTGAATTAGGGCAATTAACAATGAAATCGAGATTAATAACCTGTTTTGTTTAGATATTATTAAGAGATGGTATATTTTACAAAATGACATTATTTTAAACATGCATATTTCTGATTTAGTACAAGAGATTGATTAATATTTGTCACAGTACTTGTTTAGTCATATTTTTACAATATTTAAATAATTTTCCTAAATTCTAATTTGGATACACAAAAGTTGAATGATATTTTAAAAAACTACGTAAGCTACATTCTTACTCTTTTCTATAAGGAAATTGTGCTAAAATACACATTTTCCAAAATATCCGAGGTATCAAGCATCAATTTTAGATGCATCATGAACATGGCATTTTTATTGTATTTTTATAAGAGAAAAATAAGTAGCAAAAAAATAAGTTTGTCGGACACGCTGTATAATGTTTTCGAAAAATTTATTCGGATTCTAATACTACTTTATACGGCCAATAGTTCTGCAAAATTTCAATTTTCAAAGTTAAACACTCACAATTATAAAAGTTCATTTGGGACGGAGGCCCTTGACCCTCCGAACCCCCGTGAAGTAGTTTCCATCGCACAGGGCCTTTCATCAGAGCCGGTCCCGGATTCGAGGCAACTGGCCCCGGACTCGAGGCAGGCGATCCCGGATTCGAGGCAACTGATCCTGGACTCGAGGCAGGCGATCCCGGATTCGAGGCACCTGGACCACGGGAGATGGACGGTCTTGAGACTCTACCACCAACCTGACCAAGGGATTAACACTAGCTTCAGCTGTTGTTGGAGAGGATTCGGGGATACTCCCTCAACGATAGAATTTGTTTTTTCTTAGGTCTTCTTTATGCACAAACCACAGCGCCGCGAAATATTTTATTTTGAAGTATCTACAGGTTTTTTAGAAGATATTCAATGATAGTTTGACCACGCCAGTACTCCATATATGAGAATTGGTCTCAGAGCGGTAAGATAGAGCATCCTCTTACCCATGGAGATCGGCCCGATCAGTGACATTAGTTGCTGCTTCGCTCGTAGAAACTTCTTCTTGACCTCCGTGACATGGTGCTTCCAAGTTAGCCTCTTATACAGCACCAGCTCTAGGTACATGGCCGATGTATCTTAAAGGCAACCAAATCCCGCCGATGATTACATTATTTCTATGGACAATCAGTCCCAGAGCTAACTCTTTATGACAATAATGAGCCTGGCATTTATTCCCAGTATTATTATCCTATAGAGGAGCTCCTCGTGGCGGACGGTGTCGATGCCCCGCCAACGTCCAGAACAACCTGCACCCTTTTTCCACGGCACATTGGGTCTCAGATTGCCTGCGTAATTGATGCACCTGCTACAACATACCGACTAGGTGGAAAGAATTCGAATAATCAGAGAGTAGAATTTGAATTAAAAATTGGTCAAAATCTATGAAATTACTTGTATTTATTTCCAATAAAATCCGTTTTGTTAATATTAATGTATATAATACTTAGAATCTATAACGTTTCGTCTATCACCGAAGGTAATGTAATAAATTGTTTTTTGCGACCCTTTATCTGGCGTAAGATAACTAATAATTTTACTATAATTATTTTTCTTAGTTTATTGAATTATTTCAATTCTCATACATTTTGTTATCCTCAAAATTCATTAGGTGTAGCAGCTTTGATATGATTTCAATGCTCATACATGATTTAGGACATTGTAACCACTAAATAATTTTTTTAGAGTGAGCTTTAGTAAAAAGTGTGCTGCATATCTTTGTCAAACAATGTAAAAAGATATGGAAAGTTTTTCAAAAAAAGAACTTGCCGGCACAGTGGATACTATAAAAAAAATAAATAAATCCACTCGCGAACTTGTAATAAAAACATTAAATCACCCCGAAATAACTAACAAGATTTGAAGGTATTCTCATAGATTTAGCACGATTTTAAAATGTTGTGATTATAATACAGATTTATAATACGCAATAAATCGATATAAACATCAATATTATTGTTTATCATTATTACTACATCATTTTTTCTGAGGAATAATGTGCGAATAATAAACAAGCGACTTACTCTTACATACCTTACACGTGTCGCTGATGATACCACATATTTAGGTCATAATATCAAATACAAATGTTTATCATCTTGAAGGTGAACGTGTTTATAGGTACACACGTAAGCTGTATTATATTAAGCGTAATGAATGGCAAATTACTTTTGAAAAACTGCAAGATAGCACGAAAGGTATTATTATTATAATCTGTGCGCCATAAAAAACCTCGAGAAAGGAATATGAAGCGCAACTATAAGTATATTCAGCAATAGTTAGGCTAGTAAAGGCTGTTAAGGGCTACATATACGAATCTGATCTGATACACGAATCTGTACACAATCTAAGGCAATAACCATGTTACTTTGCGATTGGTCATAAGCTACCAAGAGATCAAAGGAAATGAAAAGACAGAAAAGATGGCCAAAAAAATAGCGAATATATCATTTATTTGTCCCACATTAAGCAAGTAATTAAGGCGTAAGTGGGTAATCAAAAACCATGTATTGGGAAAATGTTTCAGGATAGAGATAGGTGAAAGTACTCATCAAAAACAGCAAAATTTGCGTTATCAGGCAAGCAGGATTTTTGACAGGTCATAAAACCCTAACACATCTCTTATTTAAACTAGGGAAAGTTGAACAACAAGTCACATTCTGTATTGCCATCAGTCGTACGCGACACCAACATTTCAGTAGGCCATTTCTTGCGTCTAATAAACTGAAGGAAGAAGATCTCAGAGTAGCTGAAGGTTTATTAAAAGCTTACATCTATTCTTACACACTGAAGGGCATTTTATTACAATAGGTCTATTAAGGTCGCGGTGAATAAACGCATCTGTGCCATAGTAATAAAATATATAGTTAAGTTTTGATACCATTGAGTTAAGTTAAGCACCTAATTTGTAAATAATCGCACTACAGCAGAGCCCATTTAATATGGTTGGGGCTCATGTTATCACCTGATTATTATTATCATTTTAATCAATCATGGGCTAACAATATACGAAAAAGCGCAAATGGTTATGTATTTTATTAAAACAGGTTCCTGTATTATTATCATGTTTTGCCTTTGCCGTAAAAAAATTGGAAAATTATACTAAACTTGAATTAAAGAAAGGCAAGCGCTTATTCACAAATTTCAATGAACAAAACATGAAGGTTTTGCATTTTATGAGCGTTTTTGCGTATATCTCTCAGTGGCGGTATCTGAAGCCTGTAGGTAATGTGCACAAGCCGATTTGTAAACAAACTTAAAAACCTAAATTTTAAACCGTTTTAAAAATCATTCTAAACCAATTGTTCATACGAATAAAAGATATTGATATTTAAGTTAAACTCCACGTTTGCTAAATTTTTTAGAAAAAAAATGAATATCTCAAAGGATACTTGAACTTGTTTGCACAAAGGATGTTATAATATACAGGGTACACCCAAAGTTGATATCCTCAAAACCGCTAGGTCTCAAAGTAATTATTTGGATAACGACATCGGAAAGTTAAAAAATACTTTTTTAAAGGAACGACATAAAAATCTGGAGGCCACAATATATAAATTCGTTACAATTTCCATGACTGCCATACTAATCTACTAACATACGATTATTGAAGTTCATAGTGCTCATACATTTACAGGATATATAATTTTTTAATCTCATAGCTATAATTAGAACCCTATACTTAGTACGCAATGGAAAAAGTGTAGAAACATTATCGGCGGTATTTTTTGCATATGCAATCTGATTTGTCACGTAGACGTTATTAAGCATATTTTCATGCGTTGTATAATATTTTTTGAGTTGTTTAGCAATCTCGTTCTTATTCTGAAATGAAAAACTGGTTTTTACCCCGCTGTTTAGGATAGAAGAGCTACCTAAGTTCGTTGATCAATAGCTTACATTCGCATTTTTTATTGTGAGCAGATGAATGGGGAATAATAAATTAAGCAATGAAAATTTTCATATCAAAACATCACGCTTTTTGGGGTGTTTTTAGGGCAATGACCCACCATAAGAGATGAGGGGTTGTTTCATATTAAAAATTGCTGTTGGAGAATCTATTCAAAGTTATTCGCAACGATTTTCTTTTAGATGTTTCTCTCTTTTCTTTTAGTGGATTTTCTAAAAGTATCTTTACTTACACGCCACTTTTGAATAATTGTTCAGAATTAGGATCTTTCTTTCTGCGCGTATATTTGCGTATGTGGTTGTGATGTTTACTTTAACGCATTATACATGATCACATTATTGTAGAAATAAGCGTTTTAATTATTGAAAAACTTCGAATTTACGCTCGATGTATTTTTTCGAATTCTCACCCAGGTTTCAGTGCAAAGATGGCCGAAAATAAGAATTACGAAATCATCCAAACTATCAATAAATTAAGGTTTTTATTTTATTTATTTTGTAGAAGTGTATTTTACATCTTTAATTTATTCAATCAACATTTCTTAAAAGGAAAAGTATGGCCAAAAGAACTATGTAGTAATAAAATTCATCTTGTGCATGCCGAATAGAGCAGAGTCAAACAAAACCAGGGGTCACTGGCATCTTCGACGTGCCTTGCCCAATAGGCAGCTGCGGATATTTTGGAAGTTCCTCGCTATGTTGCAGTGATGTGTAACGTAGCCTTTGTAATGCGTTGCATAATCTTAAACATTCGAACTCGAACGAACAGAGTCAAGAATTAGAAAATTTTATTTTGAAAATAATAAATTTACTAAACGGACGTTTTTCTATTATTGTTGTGCACTCTGTTAGTTTATTACAAATTCCATATATACAGAGCTGTTAGAACATTCCTTGTAAAACAAGAAAAATTTCTTTCAGAAATGTTGGCAAATATCAGCCTTATTCAAAATTTTCGAAACCACTATTTTTAGAATTCACCATTCAAATTCAAATACTTTTATCGGTTTCTACTTTCATCCCTACCTTTAAATTTTTACTATAATTTCGAGCTCAAAATCAACTCAATCCAAGATCTTTGATATCTCCAGGTAAAAGATCAAATCGTGGAATTGTGATCAAACACAAAAGCGTACCGTGTTGGAAATTTTCCCGAAAATAAGTTCAATGACCGCAAACGACCATATCGCAATTGAGTGCAACAAATCAAAGACGAACACCTTCTTCTTCGTGTATTCTATACAATGCACCGCGGTCCATTCGTGGCTTTCAGTAAGTTTCGGAGGACTTGTTTCGTCCTCTATTACTATTCCAGTGGGCAACTCCGCACGTGACGTCTACGATATTTATGTACAATTCGTGTGTAAGAAATGCTTAAACTTGAGAGGTCTGATTCCGTGTGTCTTCGCGGAGGACCGGGGATTAAGAGTATCTTTTTGTATGACCGCTGGTATGGACACTGTGAATTCCCAGAAAGACGGAGGTCCTTATTAAATTTATCTAACCACATACGTATGTTACGTTTGTGGCCGTGCATGTGATCATGTACGGTCGTATAGATTGATATCTGAATAAAATGATTGCCTTAGTTGCTTACCTATGTATCTAACAAGCTAATCTATATGAACGGCGGTGTTTGATAGGAGTTTTGGGACGTTTAAGTTGTAAGATTTTTTTATGAAGATGTCTTCCTGCTTGTAATATTCTAGGAAACGCTGAGGCTATGTAAACTGTATGTTGTCAGAATACATGAAATATGTACATTTTTAGTTCAAAAATGAGATATAAAAAAAAATAAATTCTTTTTAGTATTCGAGGAAGAGTTCTGCACGAAACCAGTCGTATGAAAAAAAATATATAAAACGTTAAAAAAATTAGGAAGTATACGTATTAATTAAGTTTTTTTATTTCAAACACTTAATTATGGATATAACCATTAAAAAATAGTGACAATATTCACTGTCACTATCACCATTTATGGGATAAATTCGATATCAATACTATAAAATATCCAGAAATATATCACCCAATCAGCGCCCGTACCCCTTACAAAAGGTAGGAATATTTAAATATTTATTTAAAATTATTCCTATGTATAAAAGTTGCCTCCGATTTTCAGGGTAATTTTCACTCATGTTGTTTAGGGTGTATTTTTTAGACCATTTTGTCCCATTTCAATAATCCCCTTACAAATCTAAACGAATCGGCACCGAATAACCCTTTTACAAAAATATGTATATGGGAAGGTTCCCTCAATTTGGCAGCATTTAAATCACTAACCATGTAGAAGTTTCGCAATACCTTCCCCCGTGCATATCCCTTTGGTCGATATTCGTTAAATAAAAAAAATCGACACGCGCGTTTTTCGAGTGATCGTCAGGTCCCGTATACGCGTCAGTAAAAATATCCGACCATCCGATCCCAACGGTCAGTGCTCCTTTGCCGTACTCATCTGCCTTACAATCTTGCACAATCGCATAACTACGGGATCGTTTTCGGCTACGATATCAAAGCTGGAGCGCACTAAACGACTGTACAGTCAGCATAAACAGCCCACATGGATCGATTGTTAGGATATTATTAACGTTTAATAGCAGTTAATTTATAGTACTGGTTGAATTTCGGAAATTATTCAATAAATTCAACTATATAATCACTATATACACACATTAAATATATTTCTGTCTAACATTCAAACATTTGTTTCCTTTTTCCAAAACTTTTAGAAGTGAACTTTGCTTCAACAACTGACTTCTCGAAGAACCTGAAGGAAGATATATTAATAAATGTTCTACTATAGTACTTGTGTAGCATCCATATCTTTCACAAAATATAAAAATATTTCTTTCTGTTGAAGAGTTCTTTTAAATAGAATTATTAAATTCAATCATCTTTTTCTATGAAGACAATTACCGAGTCAGTATTTGCTTTGTTTGCAGACTGAACTCAGAATACCCAAAGTCAAATAGCTTTCCAATGAGCTTCTTCGCAATTTTGCATCGATACTTTTGGATAATAATCCTTGAGAATACCTTTAGAAAATTAACCAAGTTAAAAATGAAAGTTTAATATTTTTAGAAAATTTCTTTCTTTTGTTGAGTATTACATACGTAGATGGAAATAAACACGACTGCTTTTATCTCAATCACAGGAATAAAATTACCCCGTAGATAAAAAAGTTGCTTCTTTCTTTCGGGATAACTTTCGCTTATTCTTGTAGAAAAGGCTTTTGAATCTGCTTTATATAAGTCAATATATCCTCAGATTTTTTTTTCTTCTTTAGTGTGGTAACGGCCCAAGCTTTTTAAAGCCTGTCATAACCTCAAGAGCTTTTGTGTGTGTTCTGTTCCCTGGCTTTGTTATTATCATCCTCTCGCCGTAGGGGGTGAAGCGCAGTTAATTGCTTCCCAACTGCGCATGGAAAATTTTATCCTAGCGGGACTGGAATAAACAACGCCTAACTCTCCCCAAATCATTAGTTCTCTTATAGTTGAAGAGCAGTATGGTTTTGTTGACAGAAGATCGGGCGTAACTAATTTGTGCACTTTCCTTCAGTATGATTCTGAAGTCATCAATGGCACACATCCAAACCTTTTAATTACATGGTACACCGTCTTCTTATAAGAAAACTCCAGGTCTTTGGTTTCAGTAACTCCCATGTTTAAGTTGTTTCAGTCCAACCTTCACCAGCAACAATTTTTCTTATTTTATAACGGTTTTACGTCCAACATATACCACATTGCTTCTAGTGTTCCATAGGGCTCCAATCTTGGTCCTTTGTTAATGTTGAATCATACTGATTGCGTTTGCTGATAATGTTAAATTGTATCGATCTGTGGTTTCTCTGTAGGATTGCAATTAAACTCAAGCGAATTTGATGCCTATTTCCAGTTGGTGTTCTACAAACAGATTGAACTTAATTATCAAATTGTAAGTGTAGAGTTGTATCGTTCACAAGGAAAAACAGTTAATAATTTTCAACCATGCTTTGGATTATACGTGACTTAGTACAGTTTAATGTTTAATAACCACGTTCAGTAGTATTACATCTTCTGCTAATTGAATTTATAATTAGGATTTGTGCTGTACTCAGTCGCTTCATGATATGTCCCCCGTAAATTCACTTTCTCTGTTTTCCTTTAGCTACCCTTGTATGGAATCTGCACTATGTTATATATAAAAATAAGACAAAAAAAGTTCAAAGATATTTTTGGAATATCTTTGGTATAAAAAATACAACACCCGACTAGAGGGTTCCCTATGAGACTTTACTTGCTGAGTTTTCTGTACATCATTTAAAGTTCAACAGGAGAAAATCGGTCTAACATTTCTTTTTTAAATTAGTAATAATATAATAATAAAAGGAAACCTTGTGCTGGGCAATATTTTTATATCTTAACATTATCTTATCATTGTGCCCGATTATTTTGGCCAGGATCGCAAACGTATTGGTGCGAAGCTAAAGTTAATATCTTCTCCGTTTCCTCTTACTAGTCCCTTTTGTATACGCGTTATAGGTTCGTCATATACATCTCTCTTCTCCCCTTTTCCCCGATGTACATATGCTGTATGCGTTCCCATAAAGAGAAGACCCGTCGTCGTCGTCGTCCCGAAACAATTTTTCGGGATGCCGCCATCACCGGCTGGGCCAAAGTATTGATCAGATGGCTCCTCTGTGCGAAAGTTCGTTGAACCTGCACGTGTTGCCCGTCCGACCACGTGCCGAACCCGGCCATAGCTCGACGACTTACCCTAGTTTTGGACGCTTGAACTTCTGTAACCTCCGCGCGCGAAGCAATGCACGCGGTATGATGCTACAACACGGTAGACGGCAGGCCTCTCTCTAAGAAATAATGTTGTCCTTTCACGCATTCAAAACGTATAGCCCTGGCCGTTCATGGCTGATGCTTTCCAGTGGCGAGCTTGCAAGTCTACGAGTTGTCTTGTTATGGGAAAAGAGAAGGGGACAAAGAAAAAGAATGATATAGTGAGCAGCTTTACTTGTAAGGGCTTTAATAACCGTAATGTTAATCGTAAACCTACATTCACATTATAGCAGGTATTTGCATAGGTTTTAATTCAAGGTTTTCACCTAACACAATGTTGTTGGTTGCTCTTTGTCATAAATTTCATTTATGACATTTGGAAATTAGAAATTCGTCGAAATTCGTCTCTAAAGGGAATTTTTTGGGCGAAATTCTCCAACCCTTTGAGTGATTTCAACGCTCATCCGTTAACTATACCTCCCCATATACTATTAATAGAAAAATACTTATAGGAAAAATAAAATCAAGTGGTGTTGAGATTTACATTTTCATTGATTTTATAACGTTCATTCCTAAATGTCGTTCATCTTCCATGTTTTGCTTATGACGAACTGTAAACGAACGATCTATCGAACGAGACTTCATTCGTGTCAGTTTTTCATTGAACGTATATAAATACCCTTTGGAAGAAAAAAATTATTGTAGCTGAATGCTTCATAAAGAAACTTCTCACCCGGGTACAATTAAATTCATTAACTTTGAATTGATAGAACTTCTTTTAGAGCCTGTATCCTGAAAACTGATACAGGTTTTCAGTTTTTACACTATCTATACCAAGAATTCATTAGTACAGCTAATACAAAATGTGTAGAAGAAACAACGATTGATGGCCAAAAGTTTGCATTAAAATACAGAATCTTACTCATACCTTAGCAATTAAGATATTGCTATTTAAGTAAATAAATTAAAATTAAAAATTACCTTTAGCAACATCTGAAATAATCGATTCTAATAAAATACTTTTTTACTGCGTGTACATCTGCTATCGTGCATCAGACATGGAGCGTGGAAAACGCCGAAAACGTGCGTCGTCAAAAATTGGGATCTTATACTACTGCTTCGACTAGCTGCAGGGTGCATTGACTTCTCGTCTGCTTGTGCCCTCTGCTGAATCGTGCTTTCGGCGTTGGGCAATCTGGCCGACGACATTTTAACGCGAGAAGAAGTTCGATAGTGCGTTTTCGGCGGTCGGTAGAATTCAACAGAAAGAAAAAGTCAATAACCTGACGGATCTTTGGTCGAATATATATGCGTATACGAAGAAAGACAAAACATGAACTTTCGATGGACATCCCGAACGAATTTCGTTGAGATTATGAAGCTTGAAAGTATTGTATCTCTGTGCATTTACTTGCTGCCGCTTTAATATTGACATATCGAAAGAAGACTACGAGTTTATACACATAAGCATAATTTGTGCGACTCTAAGACGAAGAATATGTGGAAATAGCACATTGAGTGATCAGGTGCAAAATTTTTTAAATCAAGGAATTTTTTTTGTTGAAGGGCCAGTATATGGCCTTTCTGTAATTAACGTAAATAGCCACTGTAATAACATATTATCGTCTCAGTTAATTCAATTGTCCTTCGCTTTTATTAATTTTTATTGATACTGTTTTGCTTTTAAAGCGTTTTCTGTATACGTATTAGATCCAAATAAAAAGGAGAGACCTAGGAAGACATAAATGAAAGAGCAAGTGAGAGTAGCTGCAGAGAAGAAGGTCATAAAATGGGAAGAAATTCGAAAAGGTGCGGAAGATAGAGACAAGTGAGGAAGACAATATAAGTTCAGCTCCACATATTCCTCACACCAAATTAGAATCTAGGGTCTAAGGTCTAGAATCAATAATACAAGGAATTGAGCATAAACTGAGAATTGGGGTCTACTGTCTTAACTCTTCGGCTTGATATATATACCCAAAATATATTGTTTCTGAGAGCAAAATTTTCTAGATCGGTCATCAAAGCTTTGTGTGTGTCATTACTACCAAAAAAAAAAATAGATCAAAGTACCGAACCTTATTACTTTTTACATTGTTTTCTGTTAAATATTTTCTTTCAAATGAAGATATTTGTAAAAAGCTCTAATCCTGTTCTTCTAAAATCGACATACGTAGGTGTTTAGAATTCCTTTTTTGGAACTCTAATTGGTTGATTGTACTTGATGCCGAAGTTTTCTTCGTTTATCGGCGCCGAAGCAACTTACCTACGCCGATGGATAAGCGGAGCAAAGACGCCAACCGTTGAACGCATGTATACCGACGCATTTTCCGGGATCTACACGTGTCCGCAGGTCCTCGACCCAACGACCTACAAACGTGGTTGCGCATACACAGGCAGGCACATTGAGGGTCCCTGCCATGTCCACGCTCACGCTATCCACTGAAATGAAAAGAAACGGAGAATGCGGGGAGCTTCATATGCTTTGTCGTAGACGCCAGTGGTTAACGTTTGGGAACAGTAAATGAATGTTTTAATTCCTTCAAGGAAAATATGATTTTTAGCCACATTTGTCATTGAAATTAATAAGGGTACGTAATTAAAATTATTTAACCAACAATAATAATCTGTAAACGCTTACAATGTGTGAAATAGTTCAAAATGAGGGAAGTAAGTTCAATGAAAAAATTATCAATTGGTATTACAAATTTGGTAAAAAAAACATGCCAAAGCGCTATAGTAACGGGATAAGAGTTCTAGAAAAAAGAGCTTGATACCCTATCAACTATAGAAGTACTTCATTATTAAGGTACCAGCATCACTAATTATGAAGAAAGCTACACCTCACGATGTAACAAATTGAAAAGGCGGGGGAAATAACCAGGCAGCTTCACTTTTTGTCAAAGTGTTTTTTTTTTTTTATTGGATGTGGCGCAGAAATCCGATGGTTTTTCGTAAAAATCTTATTGAAAGTATAGGCGCTCGCCATTTTTTTGGAGCTGCGTAACTTTTTGTTTTCTGCAAGAACAAGGCAGCTCATAATTCCTGTCAGTATCTAGTACATGTTTTTTGATATGTGTGTATGGATGCATGTCCCTAGCTCCGCCACCGCCGAAATTTTTAAATTGCCGATACGTGCTCATTTTGCGCCGTTTTGTACTGAAAAAAGAAAATTTCGAAAGCCAGTGGTGGCGTGGCTGGGGACACGTGATGCCATATTATAGCTTAGTTATGTAGAAAATGAACACAAAATGGTGTAAATCTGTACATAACTTCTACAGTCTAGTGGCTGGGGGGTTGGGAACATGTCATGCTCGAAATTCAAAACGTCATAACTCGCTTAATATTAAAGCACAAAGCTTTTTTTTTGCAGCACAAAACGGCAGAAAGTGAGTATAGGCAATTTCAAATTCCGGGGATGGCGGGGTTACGGACATGTACCGTGTGTTAAAACATCTGGCTGTTCTTAGATAATGGAAGGTATAATAAATTATATTAAAAGTTATATTTCTCATGCCTGGTATTATCTATTGTTTGAGTATATAACAGATTTTTATTACTGTATTTATTTTCTACTATTGCGTAATATGGTTCTGTAACTAACAACTAAATAAATCGGAAACTGGCAGTCTAAGAAAGCAATCCTTCAGTATTCTTGCTGAAGACAAACTTAGAAAACGTAAACTGATTTATTTACAACGATTTGTTTCATAAAATAAATGTTAAGACTCTTAAAAACACTTAAATGCTATTTTTTAATCGCTCCTGGAAGTTATTCACAAGGCATGGGAGACACAAATTCCATATCCTATTAGAGATATCTACACACATCTATTAAGGATTATTCGGTTCGAAACTTTCTGACAACTGCGTATAGTGCAGGAGATGGTAGTAAATAACAGAAAGGTCGTTCGGCATTTTATCCACCCCCGCAATCGTACACGCACAATCTAACTCTGTCGAACAAATGCTGGAGGTGAAGGTTTACTTTATCTCCAATACAAGTGACTCCTACCAGAAAATAACGGTTGGAAATGATCTGTATTCCTTTCAATTACCGATAGAATAATGCCAACGTAACAAGAAGGACAACAACTATAATTTTAGTCCCATGATGATGAATAATAAGCAAGTGTGCAGCAGTATTGATTATTTGAAAACCAAATGGAAATCAGCTATTATTGGGATTGCGTCGGATGGAAATATTCCCAACCTGGCCCGGATCTTTTTAGAAGATGTTAAGGCTGATTTGCTCATTTGACCAGTATGGTTTTCAGTTCCACAAACTTGTTTAGCTCTGCAAGTCCGTTCGTATTTATTTTCAAATGAACGAATTAATATACGTTTACACCCAACTTAGGTGGAAGATCTCTCTCCTTCCTTGTGTATTTTAAGGAAAAAATTTTTTTTACGTATATGTATACAGGATGTTCAATTTTCGCATGATACAAGTTTCAATATGAAACAAGATGTAAATGTTTTGGGTCAATATAAAGTGTAGCTAGTAAGAAGTATGGTCACAGGAAGACCATTGACCATTGACTAAACTTCTCAACTTACCTTCTGCATATATGAGACAGTTTAGTTCAGTTAAGGAGGTTAAGAAGTGGCTTTTCAATAATGATATTTATGATTATTTTTTGCATCATATAATATACTTGAGTAACATAATTGATCTGTTAGGGTTATAACTGTTTTTGCACATTTCTTTTTGGTGTATTTATACTGTTATTCCATCTGACGTGTTTTGACGCTTGGCAAGACTCCTTTTTGTGTGCACTTAGGTGCATCCATTTTGCTAACATCAATATCTGGAGAACATATTCCATATTTCTTTGTTGCACCGATTAGATAACGTACCCCGGAGCGTTGTCCCCAATGGTAGCATCGCTTGCTCTGTCCCGATTCATTCGTTGACATGGTCTGTTTTCCTTGATATTCTGGTTTAGGATCACGACCGTACTACTTTAGAATTGGTCAGCAAGCGTAGATTGCTTGGGCTGATTGCTTCAGTGGATAAGACTACTGTGAAACCATCATTATCCCATTTTTACGAGGGTTTCAATCTTCTTCAGGAGAGAACAGCGGAACTGGTATATAAAAGTAAGGCTGGAGTTCCTGTCTCTGGATGGTATTTAATCATAACGAGTTAGTAATAATGTGCTTTCTTGCTGATAAAGAGAGGTGAAAGTGTCAGTGCCAGAGAACTAGCCCATTTGAAAGCCGTGAATGAATAGGCAAGGCGCAAAGTAGACGATTGATGAATCTTTCATTCCCGGACAGCTGAACGTCCGAGGAGACGGCCGAGACAGATCAGTAAATAAATTATCAGAAGGATAACAATAGTCAAATACCATTCTCAACTATTGGAGAATAAATAAAAAGAAAAAAGAATGACTCCCAATTTTCGCAATATGTTGCGACGATCATAACTGGAACGCTTCATTCTTCTCTTGATTTAGTGGTGAAGTGGCTTGGGAGATGGTGACTTAGACTTGTTGCCGAAAAGATCGCTATATGGTTGAAGGGGACCTACCGATTTTAAGATTTTCCTGGAGCTCTACGGTTAAGTACATAGTACATCACCATCTTACTTAGGGAGCTCACATTAAACGCTTCGTTGAAAAATATTCTCGGATCAGGAACATGCTCGTAAGTATGTACCTGATCCATACATAGAGCCACAGCTCTATTTGCAGAAAACAAACGACTTTAAAAAAGTTTAGATGGTTATCGCTTTGCAGCATGTCAATAATTGATCCTAAAGATATGCATAAAACCTTGTTTTTGTAATGTATGTTTATCTAATGAAAATAATTCGCAGTTGGTGATTAATCTGCTGTTTTTAACGGCACGTGCCTCAAAATGAAATTGTTTTGCATCCATAATATCATAATAAGCACTTGTTTAGGTTATATTTTATTCCGCTCCACGAAACTGAAGTGCTAAAATGGATCCTACACGCGATAAAAATGAAATTATTGAATGGCGATAACAAACAAGTTGACCTTTTTGCGAACTATGGCGGCATTCTCTCAGCGAGGGAAAAATATTTACGTACCTGCACACGCATGCATATATCAAAGTAAATGCGTAGGTTTGAGTTACACGTGTACGGATGATTAATATTTGAGTGAGCTCTCCTCGTAATAGACGTTATTTGCTTATAAAATTATCTGGGATATCGTAATTTTGTCGTAAAAATACACACTCGATATATACACTACTGCTCAAAAGTTTGGAAAGGTTTTGAAGAGGCTATAAGCATATTTTTTTCCGTTTTTTTCAGAAAGGTACCGCAGTTGTTCAAAGTCTACTTTCTGCTTGAAAATATTAGCCATGACGTAAAGCTGATATCTAATGTCTAAATATTTGTGCCTTTATATATGAATATAGGAGTTTTTTACATTATTTTTACGGATACAATGCACTCCTGGAGTTTGGTTCATTCTTCCCGGCTCACACTGTATATACCATGCAGTTTTTCTAATTTCTGTTTACTGTTTTTAACGACATTGTACAGTGGCCGGTTTATGTTTTGTCTCCCCCTTGCAATGATTAAATATCGATGCCATCTTCCGCGTGGCAAGGCCAAGTAATTAAGTTGAGCAAATAAAAGCACAGAACCGCGTTTATTAGGAATACCCATATCTATAAACTAAAATGGGAATAATAAAATCTACCTGCGAATCCTACAATACGAGTAAGTAGAAGGTGTCTGAGGGGAGACAAAACATAAAAATGTCACTGTACATAGGTTTGCTATACATTACAGTAACATGATGGTTACTATTTTTATACAAGTTATAACTTTATTAACTGTTTTTTTTTCTCTGTACTACATGTAAGTAGCTTACTTCTCTTCATCCTATTTTTTGATTAAGCATGTATATGTACTTGCCAGCCATAAATATTATTTGCTCTATATCTGATCTCTGATTTGATGGAAGATAGATTAGTACATGTAAGTACTTTGAATTGAATATTCAGAAATATTTTCTGAGAAAAATCGACAAAAGCATATGATTGTAATAAAAACAAGTATCACTTGATACTGCTTAATTCGGTTAGTGAAATTGTCAGATTGAAATTTATCTCTTACATTTTTTTTACTTTTATTAAATTAATTACCCATAACTTTAACTGTTTCTCAAGAGACATCCAGCATCTTGTAAACGATAAGAAAATGACCCACAATGTGGGGTACCATTGCATTCGGAAAATAATAGAGAATTAATTTTTATTTGAAAAGATGCATCCTCGAAACGGCCTTCCCGGATTAATTAATTTATTAAACATGTGTGGTGCGGAGTGTGCTGATACTTTTGTGTCGTTTGCCATACTATTCAGCAGTCCTTGCTATCGTTATTAGGAAATATATACGTATGTGTATGATTACTTTTGGGGTCGACGAGGATTAATGAAAAAAACAGTTTACAAGAACAAGCTAAGTAGTTAAAATGGATGTATTTAGTTAATTTAACTATTATTTTAGTTATTTGGATTACTTAATAATTAATTGAGTGTAAGCTTTCACGACCGTAATCCATAGTAGAAATGTCTTTCGGGTGATGTCGTGTAGTTAATATTTAACTTGACGTTTCGCTGACTATCCTGTCAGCTTCTTCAGAAGATTTCTAAAGACTGCTGTTGTTGTCTTTTGCTGCTCTTTGCAACATCTCACCACCATCTTCAACAGAAAAGATCCCTCATCAACACTTTATTAAGAAGAGCGGAAAAAATCGGCGACAAACATCACAGGAATAACGAAATACAACACGTCAAAAACGCCCTGTAGAAAAACGGCTACAGTACAAAAGATATAAGGAAGCCACGAGAGCAGAGAAAAGACGAAGACCAACAACAACCAGCAGGATACGCGTACCTTCCATACATAGCCAGAGTCACCGACAGACTAAAAAAGACCCTAGGAGAGAAAAACATCACCACACGTTTCAACACGGTGACCAAAATCGACCAGCTACTCCCTCCTAACAAGGACATGTTACCAAAACTACGAGCAAAAGGCATATACGAACTGAAATGCCAATGTGGAAAAAGCTACATCGGTCAAACAGGACGGAGTATTCAGTGCAGAGTGAAAGAGCACGAAAGAGACGCACGCCTTAGGCATATTGAAAAATCTGCAGTAGCAGAACTCCTGCACCGACAAGGAGACTACCGCATAACCTACAGCGACGTCAAGGTATGAGCCAGGACCAGCCACTACTACCCGAGGATAATACGCGAATCGATAGAAATAATGAAGAACACCAACAACTTCAATCGCGAAGATGGATACAAGATCAGCAACACGTAGAGGTTAACACTACGGAGTCGTCATAAAACGAACGACGCGATTCAGCGGAACGGAACGGTTATGGATCAGCAAAGCAGAACGGTTATAGATCAGCAAAGCGGAAGAAAAATAGGATATATAACGAGCAGCAAAAGACAACAACAGCAGTCTTTAGAAATCTTCTGAAGAAGCTGACAGGATGGTCAGCGAAACGTCAAGTAAAATATTAACTACATGACATCACCCGAAAGACATTTCTATTATATTTAATAATTAGTCTGACTATCTTATATTTAAATAAAATATCGAGTCTGCTTAAATCAACAAAAATATTTGTGGGAAACAAACCAAATGAACAAAACGTGCATTTAAATGTAGTTGGATTAATTAAATTTTGTTTGAATTTACTAAAATGGTAACAGGGTTTTTAGTGTATTATATACATAATAATTACACTCTTGTTACCCATGTTAAAAACTGGAATGAATGAATGATCTAGCATTAAAATCACAAAACTGGGGGCTATAAAGTCTGCGCCAAAATATTGATTTCGTGGTAAACACCGCCTTAAAATAATTGAAAGCTATCGGTTTCGCTGATAAAAGCTCTCATTGCCGTTTTCAGCCTGCTGAATATATCTAAATTGCATGTTAAATGCAATACCACAAATAAGATAACATATATTAACATTTTTTCTGCGGTGACATCTATCGTTTTATTATTAAAATTTAATAAAATTATATACGTTATTAACAATTATGTAAGTGCCCCCATCTATGAGATAAAAGTTAAAGCACTGCAAAAAGCATTTCTGTTTGCAGAAATGTCAGCGCTAGATGTCTGTTTGCCTAAACGGACACCTACCATTTATTTAAGATAGTTAATCTACCTAAATTAACAACTAAAATTTACGCTTAAATACTATTGGAAATTAACAATCTGTTTGATGAATTACAGCTTAAAACGTCTCGTTCTTTTGTATTACACTCGCTACTCTTCTTTTTTACAGCACTTCATATAATCAAAGGCCGTTCCCGCTAAAGCACTCGCTTCCTCCTTTACCCATCGTATTTCCAGTACCTACAAATGTTTGTCTAAATAGTCTCTATTTAACGATTAGAAAAAAAAAGGTTCAACAATACGGTCAAACAAATAATGTTATTGATAGTTTAATTGTCCGAAACATATCTTTTTTGTTAACTTAAATAAACACACTCAAATTAGTAATTTTTCTTCTTTCTTCATAGAGAGAAGGAAGTGGGGGGCAGTTTTGTACAAGATTTAGGAATGGTTAAAGACTATTCCCTACACGCATGTCTTACCTTTAAATGTTTTTCCAATTATTTTATTAAAAGGAAAATACATATAGCGAGCTTAGATAATACCCCATTACTGAACACAACTTCGACCAGGAGTCCTTGCTGCGCGATCAATAAGATAAAGTTGTCGGGGAATCCAGCAAAATAATATAAATCCCAGTTTTTTAATTTTATTACCAATATTTCGCATCTGAATTGAATGCTTCATCAGGGCTCAAAATTATAACTAAAGTTGATCAATTTGAGGATCATTTTTCATTCGAACTGCAACGAATTAAAAATTGTTTGATATTGGTTTTAATGCAAACAACTGTGTCCTGTAGTAGACATAGCTGCTACTCTCGTCAAAAATCTACTGCCAATTCTTAACATTGCTTGGGCTCCCTATATACGTATATTCCTTGCTAATTGTAATATTTTATTTTCTATTCCTCTGCAAGTATCTATCTAAAAAGATTTTTTATTGTAACAGTTGAAGAATTGGTATATTTACGGAAATTAAAAAAAAAAACAGCTTTCTTCAACATAATTTTTAATAAATTTTACAAATATGTTACATTAGCATTTAAAATGTAAATAAAAAATCCTAGACATATCTATTCAGCAATAGTATAAATTCTACCAAAAAAAGTATCTATAGGAAATAAAATATAATAAAAACTATATTACAAATCTCTTTCTCTGTTTTTGTAGTACTAAATAAAATCTGTTTCTCACTCTCTCTCTTTTCCGTTCTTCTTCTATGTATAATATATATAATTTTTTATTCATTTTATGTACAAGAGTATATTTATATGTATATTTTGGGCTTTCTCTCATGTGAAACTTGTTCATTAAAGCTCTCGATGTTAATCTTTTTAAAATTTCTAAACGAAATTCGGGCATTAACATGGAAAACTTTCGACAAATAGGTTACATGGGCAACCCTGTATTTTTATGTCTATGAATTGGGTAGGCAACAGAACATTCTCTTTTTCAAATTTTAAAGTTGTTAGATTATTATTAAACATGATTTCAATTAAGTGTATTTTATTGTTAAACCTAGTTAAGAAATAAACAAGCATTATCGTCTTTGATATATACAGCATATCCCCGGATTAAGAGATAGGTAAGGTAGATAGAGAATTATCGAGTAGAAATTTCATCTTTCGGGGTTTGGCAAAAATTAGAAAAAAATTATTTTTTTTTTCAATTAGTAAAGTGTGATGAGGTGCGATAAAGCGGTTATTAAAAAACAATGTTTAGAGTAAAAATTATGTTAGTACTTAGTGCGTGAGCGTTTTTACAAGATCGGAATACTTTTATTTAAATTTAATAATTTTCTGTTTGCTTTACCTATCCATTCGTTAAATCAACGGACCACATTGTATTGGCACATGCAGTGCGCACAGAGCGAATATTAACATCGACCGTCAATCGGAGATGCATAACAACTATATATATCTGCACACAACAGCGGATCCGATTCTGTCGCATCACCAAGGGTTACAACTCTATATATATAACACATTCATAAGCTGGCAGTAGGTTGAATTGGCTGTTAAGTAAACAGTGTGATAGCAATTAAGACTAGTATAAGAAACTGCACATCTGTATCACTACAGATTAATATCGAAATGATATATGTACTAAAGATTTGAATAAATCAAATGTATGTAAATATCAATGCAGAATAAATATGGCAGTTGGCTTATAAGTTAATATGTAGTTAAAAACACTATAATTGTTCAAAAAACACTCAGAAGTAGGAATTGAAAAAGGAGTTATAGACTAATTCAAAATCATTGTTGCAATGAAAACAACAACCACTTTTTGTCACACTATGATCATTTAAAAGTATCCAAGCTTGACAACACTGAATTTAGTGTGGTAACATCGTGCAATGAGAGAACTTGTGTTTCTTGTTTTATCAGTTTTTTATTCAATATAGAAACACAACATATTAATGTTGTAGGAACTTTTTTCTTGAATCTTGAATGATTGTTGCGAATTTTCGTTTTAGGAGCTGTTGAAACTTTATCAACAGCGAATTGTTTTTTTTTTTCAAATGAATCCTCTTTCCAACACAATTCATAGACATACTCTAAAATTTAAAAGTTTAATTTTTTTTTGTTTTAATGTGCCGTTCTTTAAGAATTGTAAAAAAAGGAAAAAGTTGTTATCTTTTTTTCGTGTTGCACACTTTACCCGATTGCAGTAATTTTAAAAGTAATTCTCTTTTTTTACGGTATAAAACAATAATATTAAAAAAAACACAACAAATGAAATAACATTGCGAAAGAAGATGAAACAATTTCAGGTACACTTTTTTCCGAAAAACAGATGACAAGGGTGATGTTTACTTTACACGTAAATATTAATAGACGTGTGAAGGTGAAGCGAATGAAATAAGATTTAAAATGCTTTGTTTGATGATGTTTGTGAGGGATTTTCCGACTTTTTCGTAGAAAAAAAGAAGAAATCAATGCACTAGAACGTCTTTGTTGTCGGACGTGGTACCTTGCCTGGTGGGACTTAGCAATTCTTGTCTGTCACGTTCCCTTTCCCTGCCAGGCCTGAACGCTTCCAGAAGGGCTTCAACTCGTTCTTCTGTTGGTCCCCATCGGGCATTTCCCGTCGCGTTTTGCAACCATATTATCACCGTTCCGTAGATTGATTTTATATTCATTTCAGATCTTTAAATAAGATACGAAAATTTAATAAACATTTTGCGTCCAAATTAGTTTTTATTTGGTTAATAATAAATACCTATTTAATACGTGCTGCAATCCGTGCCTATATTCGTGTTCGTAGGCCGGGATCGTCACTTGTTTCCGCTTATACTGGCTAGCTTCCGCTCGCTGTAAAGCTGTAGGTGTCGGATCTCTGTAATCTGGCAGTAGAATTATGAAGCTAAGCGCTTCCGGACTGTCGGTAAGTAATTTTTCCATATGATCGACCGCAGCTTCCATTAATTCTTCACAATATGGCGGATGAACTTCGAACGAACCGGATACTGCTTTCAGTTGTAGAAAAGGTCTGACAAATTATTAAATTAAAACAATTAAAATAAATATATTATTGAAGTATTACGTTAAATAAACTTAAAATTGGTAACACTGAAATTTTTAGGCTGTGCCCGGAAGCTTATTTTCCGCATTCCGCAACAGAGTTATTATATCAAATAAACCTTAGGTATTTATAAGTGTAATTATGTATAGAGTGTTCCATTTAAATTAACAAAGTTGATAGCTATTTCCGGTATAACCGGAAGTGTCACATTATTAAAAATATTTTACTTCAATAGCACATGTCAGCTTTAGTATAGTGCCAAGTTTTCAGAATTTTCCAATGTGTACTCTATCATATATCGATCGACGCAGTTTTCGGTGAGACATTTGGTATGGATATATCCTACTACCGTTGCGCAGAGTACAAATCAATATAAATGATGTGAAAATCAAGTGGCAAATGAAGTTCTATTGTGGATTTCAGACTTCTTCGAGATTAGAAAATGTAATTTACTCACCCTCGGCTGCCAAAATAAGAATCACAATCAGCAAACGCCGAACAGTACTGCCTAAAATAACAGTTCAAAGGTGATGCGAAACATTCAAATGTCACCCCAAACATCCGATGCAAACACTCAAATACGGTAACTGGTAAAGATATCTGGGTGTCATGAACATCAATGGTGGCATTGCTAGATGACGGATTTACGCCTAAAAACGTGGCGTAACGTTTGAGCAACACCCATACCCTCGGTATGAAGAATTCGAACTTTCTGTCATCAAAGCAACTGTGCCTATATAAATGTTCCTGCAATTAAGATGAAAAGACATTCAGATCGGTAGTGTTCAGAATTCTATACTTTCAATTTAACATTTAGCAGTTGACATCTGATATTAAAATTACATTAGCATCATACGAATTACTTTCTTATTGAACAAATCAAATATTGCAACTCTAAAACAAATAAGTTAGTTATCAATATTTGATATTAAAAGTTACATGCTTTTTATCCTGATATGGTACGAGGGTGGTCCAAGAAGTTCTCAGAAATTCTAAAAGATGGCGCTCGTAGTATCGAAATGGTTTTCTTCTAGTAAGGACCATTAGTCATTAGACACCTGTCGAAATGTCAGTTATATATATCACGAGGTTTTATTTTTATTGTCGATTTAAGCAAAGAATTTTTGTTTATGTAGAAAAATTGAAAAAAAATTAGTTTCGAGCGCTGATTAAACAATTCTATTTAAAAGGCTTAACACCGAAAGAGATCGAAGGTAAGTTGGATGAAGTTCATGGCACATCTGCTCCTGTGTTAATAACTGTTTGCAATTGAGTAAATGAGTTTAAGCGTGGTCATACATCCACAAAACTTGAACATCGTTCTGGACACTGGATGTCAGTGGAAGTGATTACCTCCGCAGTGATTGACAAAATTTACGATATGGTTATGATTGACGAACGAAAGTGCGCGAAATAGTTGGCACAAGCATATCGCAAGGTTTCCAATTTTGCAAGAAAAATTGGGCGTGAAAAATCTCGGCAGAGTGGGTGCCGAGCTTGCGGAGAATAAACGCAATTGTGTGAATGACTTTGAGGCCGCTTTGACATTTTTTCGTGGCAATCCTGACGAGTTTCTCCGTTGGTACATAACTATGGACGAAACATGGATACACAAAAAAAAATGTACAGAAAATACTTTGTTTTATAAGGACTTATCGAACAACCCTCGTAATTTTCGGGCAATATACAGTAAATTACCTGCTAACGTTAGCATCTCTTTACCACTTACAAAAATACTTTTCGTGTGGTCATTAATGTTATATACTCATTTGTAAGCAAATCCAAAAGAATACTTTGAAACTTTAAACGTATAGGCAGCTAAATTAACGTGTGCTATCCGAAAACCTCCAGTAGCAATTGTCAAATATAACAAATCAAAGCAAAATTTTTATTTTACAACTGCCTTAGAAAGCGCCATAATTATCGAAGACGAAGGTCAACTGCTAAAATGAAAGAACTACATGTGAAAAATATTGCTGTACTTACCAATTTCTGCAAGTGAGTGGCGTTTATAGCAAGCGTATCGCCTTGAAATCTTAGCAGAGCTTGGTCTCTATCTGGAAGATATTCTATCACTGGTAATCTAGGGCAACCAATTTGAAACTGAATGGGGTAGCACCATACTTTTCGGGTACTGTTGTTTGGCAAGGCAGGTGGCAGTTCGAGACCGTGTTCTTTGAGAATAAGATTTGATTTTTCTCTAACTTTTCGCGCATATTCGACTGATAGATTGTAGATTTTCAAACAGATCCCTTCCACAGATGATTTGACCTGTACAATGTATTATCTTTAAACTCTGTCTACAAGCGCGTATCTACTTGAAATAAACAGACATAAAATAGCAAGTACTATTTTATACTAAATTTCGATGGAACGCGCAACAAATTATTGGATGTAGTGTATTTCGTTAGAGAAAAGTATATTACGTCATTGGAATATAATTTTTCATCTCAACATCCCATACAATAATTGCATGTCTGATCTGTTGTTTCCTTGACGCATATACTCTTTATAGCGAAATGCACAATACATGGTTTTGAAGATTATCATGGATGTACATCTAAAGATAAAATAAAAAAATGTAAAACTAACCGTTTCCATCAGATGAGGTTGACATTGCTGTTTGAGATGCGCTAGCCTATCTTGGAAATCGTCGTAGGTGGCTCCGACTGTTCTCCTCAACCACTGAAATGTTTCGTCCACGTTCCACTTGACCACCTTCCGGCTTTCCGCTTCCGCGTTTCGGGATTCCATGATTTTTTTCGCCGCCTCCGCGTACCTACTTAGTTGCTTTCGGGCGTCTCCAGTAAACTTCGGTCGCACTAATTTGATAGGTATGTCGTTCATTATCTCTTTGTACATGGACATTGAGATTTCCGGATAACAATTGCTTGGTAGTAACGGGTCACAACCTGCGGATAATATTTTTCAATATTTTAGATGTATAGAATCACAAAGATTGAAGGAAATCGTTTTTTTTTAAATGTGTGCTTCTTTTCAACGACAGTGATAGTTTCTGTTTCATCATCATATCTATTTTAGAATTATTTTTTTTGAATTAATATGTATATATTTCTCGGATCAACTTTTGATTATTCCTAAAAAAATGAGATCTCTTCATTCAAGGTTTTTTTAGAGACAGGGCTCAAACTTTTGAATGCTCCTGTAACTATTTTCTTTCAATCAGTTCATATCTCTATAAATTTAAAGGGCATAGAATTCAGGGTATCTCTAAGTTTTATTAAATGACAAAAATTATATTACTCTACCTCTTTTTAGCTTACACTAAACAAATAGTTATCTGCTTTATCAACAAAGGAGACACAACTTGCGCAATAGCGGCGTAACCTACCAGGTAGTTTTCAATTGATTAAAAAAAAAGATTGTTGTTGAAATGAACGCAATAGTGCAATTTTATTCGGAAACAAAATAATTTTGATATATACAATTTAATTAGCACTGTAATAGCACTGAACTATATATTGATGGTGGCAGCATTGTAATTGCAGCAATCATTTGTTATTAAGCAGAGAATACTAGATTAGTATTGCGTAAAAGATAAATTTTAACGCGAAGTTAAATTAAAACAAATGATAGATAATTAAATAAGACATATTATTAATAAAATAACAAAAGAAAAATAATCATATAACAAAATTTTAATTATAAAAAAAAATTAAAATAACTTGTTAGGAAGTCACTATCATAGCATAATTCATACTTTCTGTCATAAATCTCTGATTAATCCGTGACAACTACCTGTATCGAGGACTTTACGTTCCATTAACCATCGATTAAAGGAATCTTTAGGAGCATCGATTGACTGTCTTGAGTGACATAGCTCCTGATAGCACTGTCTTAGTTTTGATAACAAGCTACATCTGTACATCTCGACTTCTGGGTGAGAATGCATGTAATTACAAGGCGGTCGTTCTATTATAATAACGTTTGTTTGAACGTCAAGATCCCATGGGCCAGCTAGTACAAATTTCTTAGCTTGTGGACCAACTAATTCCTCTGATGGTCTTCGTTTAGCAACTGGTAATGGGCTTTGTATTGGAATAGCTGGCGGGACAGCTGCACAGATTCCAAGTGGATCGGTTATTGGATCAAATTGCGGTTTAATAAGTGGCATTTCCCATAAGCTTTCTCCAGTGAGTTTATTCCAAAAATATGGTCTATTCTCGCGTTTAGACCAGAATTTCTTCCAACCTTGCTGCGATAATTCATAGGGCAGCTCGTATTCGGCGAAATTGCTAGGATTCACCACTGGTACCCCCTGTTGTGTCGGAGACATCGTCATATTGCCATGTTGCGGTACCAAAGGACTTAAGTTTACGTTATCCATGGGGGGCCACATGGGTCTCTCCTCGGGAACCTTTAAATCCACTTCTTCGTTCATTGTTTATATCGTCTTGTTTGTAAATAACTGTTTGATTGATTTACGCTAGGTAAAACATTATTCGTAAGCAAGCGGCACACACATATTTTATTCATTAATTGAATTGACGGTGTTTGCGCTTTCTTTTTATACGTTTTACACAACGTTTAGACACGACGATACATTTCATTCATGATTTACGTAGAAAATTTACGTACACTTCCACCCAGACGCCATTTGCTGACTGAGAAGAAATAGAAGCGTTTACATCTCGCGATATGCAGGTAGGAGCGCACCAATAGAATTTAACTTAACGGCGGTCTATTCAAAATTGAAAACAACAATCACTCCGTTGGAAATTTGCCATAAATCAGTCTTGATTTGCATAAAAATTGAATTCAGCAATCCATATATGTAACTCGCGATTATTATATGTAACAAATCATTCTCTATTTTTTTTCTTTTTCTCGATTTTAGTAAATCAGACCGAGTGTTGGCGATACCTTGTAATGTGCGTAGAACACACGTGCAACCACAGAATAAGCTTGTAATTTAGACTATCGACTGGTATCCTGGTATCGATGAATCTCAAGATAATTGATACATTTGGCAGGTTATAACGTATTGATGTTTTCTATTGAAAAATCAATGAAATACCATAGAGAGTAAGGTAAAGTTCCTATTTATTGATGGATTTGTAATATATACCGCATGAAGTGAAAAGTACACACCAAATGGAAAACGTGTTTATTGCTAATAGATATAAAGAAAATGTAGCTAAGATAAAAGTTCCTGCATTATTTGAAATTAGATTTTACTCAGTCCTATGTAAAATTATACCGGTTTAGCAGAAATATTATAAGACGCGTGGTCCATTCAGCGCGAATAACTTTTTCAAATAAAATAACATTGCTTTGAAATATTTAACTACGTAAACAGCACATAAGTATCGGCACCCTCCGCACCACACAAGTTTAATTTATTATATAGTAATATAATAATTAGTCCGGGACGGCCGTTTCGAGGACACGAATAGTCCTCATCATCAACCGGTGATCGAATGATGTGAGAAAAAACTTTGTCTAAAACTAAACATGCATGTACTATCCCTACTTCTTAGAACGGATATTCTTTACAAGTGCCTATTTCTACCTCGTGCACGCCTTGAAGCTACGACGTGCGAAAAATAACATGCATGAACTATCCCTTCTTCCGAGAAGAAATATTGTTTTACAAGTGCCTATTCTACACCCTACGCGTCTTAAACTACGACATGCGAAAAACACGGCCAGATAGACGGGAAGGTCTCTTTTATAACCCAAAATGTAAACAAGTGCCAGCATACTGCAAAAGGTCAAAAAGGACAGTACGACAACGGTCCGTTTTCTCTGTTCATCAGATTTTTATTACTTTTTATGTAAACTGTCTCGTACGCATCTAATTCTCGCGGCGACGTTACGTTTTTAATCAATTTTAAGTCTTCTAATTTAGTACTATGCCCGGTTTCATTTATATGTTGTGCTACACTCAACGCGTCCAATCTGCCTTAGAGATAATTTCTTATATGTTCTTTGAATCTAGTTTCTATCGCTCTTTTTGTTTGACCAATATAGGCTTTATTACAGCGACTACATTCAATTTTATAAATACCCGATCTTTCTCCCATTTTCGGTTTATCTTTAGGATTACTAAGAAGATTTTTAGGTGTTGCGCGAACCGAAGCATACGTTCATATCTTGACTCTTTAAAACCTTAATCACGCCTTTCGATATGCTGTGAAAGGGGAGTTTCACGAATTTCTTGCTATTAGTTTGTACCGGGGTTAAGGTCGTGGCATTTCTTACGCAAAGCCTATGTTGGACTTTCTTAAGCATGCGATCGACTTCTGCAGAAGAGTAACCGTCTTTAACTACGTATATAGCAAGTTTGACTACGCCAATCACCAAAAAAAATTGATACAAGGGTGATTCAAGAAGTCATTAGAAAATCTAAGAGATGGCGCTCGGAGTATTGAAATTCGTTTGTTTTTAGTAAGAATCATCACATGGTTTTATTTTTATTGTCGATTTAAGCAAAGAATTTTTGTATATCTAGAAAAATGGAAAATGTGAGTTTCGAGCGGTGACTAAACATTTATATTTGAAAGGCTTAGCACGGAGTTGGATGAAGTTCATGACACATCTACTCCTGTGTTAGCAACTGTTTACAATTGGGTAAATGAGTTTAAACGTGGTGGTACATCCACAAAAGATGACAATCGTTCTAGACGTCCAGTGGAAGTGACTACCCCCGAAATGATACAGCGTTTTCAATTTTGTACGAAAGACTGGCTGTGAAAAAAAATCTTGGTAAGATGGGTGTCGAGTGTGCTTTCAGTGGAGAATAAACGCACGCTTTCCCGTCGCAATCCTGGCGAGTTTCTCCGTCGATACATAACTAAGGATGAAACATGGATACACTACTACAAAGGGAGAATCAAAACTTTTTGAAGGCTGCGAAGAAGGCGAAGATGGTGAAATCAGCCGGCAAGGTGATTTCGATTTTTTGGGATGCACGTGGAATCACCTACATCGATTATTTGGAAAGAGGACAAACAATTACTTCATTTGAAAAAGAAAAAAAGCACCTTCCATCAAGATAATGCACGGTTGCACACCTGCGCAGTTTCGATGACCAAAATTATGGAATTAACATTCGAATTAGTATAACATCCACCGTATTCACCGGGGTTGACCCCCAGTGACATCTTTTTATTTCCAAGTTTGAAGAAATGGTTCGGCGGATAATGGTTCACGAACGAGGAAGTCATCGCCCAAACAGATGCCTATTTTGACTACCTTCCGTAATCGTACTTTTTTGGAAGGCTTAAAAATGCTGGGGAAACGCTTGGAAAAGTTTATAGAGTTAAATGGAGATTATTTAAAAAATAAACAAAAACCCACAGAAAATACCTTGTTTTTTTATCTTACTCTAAGCACTCTAACGACCCTTGTATTTGTACGCAATATATTAGCGTTTATTATTAGAGCGCAACATTCTCGCTTGCCTTCCAGTGGTGTTTAACCGCGAGAGGTTGGGAGGATACAGAGCTGCTTCGTTACATGTCGGCACTTTCCGACCTTCTATGCTGTGCGCTATGTGTAATACATATCGCGGTGGGAGGTTATCATAAATTCTCTTAGTGTTTTTTTTTGTTTTCAATAACGTGCATGTTCGGTTAACCCAGCGCAGTGACGCTACTGCTAGGCAATCGACTTGTTGGGCTCTACTTATTATTATCCTAGTTTCGTCGTAGGGTTCTTACTGAATGTTTATTGTGAGATCAAAGATTTTGAGAGTTAAATCAAACGCTAAAGATATTTATATAATTTATTTATTTTAATGTATAATATATATTATTATTATAGGAATTATGATCACATTCTGAATTACATATACAATAATAAGTAACTCTATTATTTATAATAATAGTAAGAAGTAATAATAATAATAAATGCTTTTCTACAGAAATCCTAGGACAATTAAGACCCGTTAATATGTATTTGATTTGTTACATACAATTTTTTTTTTTGTTAATGCACCATAGAATATGGCAATTAGCATTTATTTCTAATTACACTATTTACAGCGTCTTTTACACATAAACAAAAATTTCCCTCGCACACTTCTTAAAATAAAATAGATCATCTTGTTACGCATACAAATGTGTGTAATACATAATGAAATAAGTAGAAATCACTAGAAATTGTAACAAAAAGCAAAAAAAGGGGAATTCAAATTTGCAATTTAAATAGGCAATGTTAGTGATCTAGTACAAATTATAGGAATTAAAGGCGTATAACGCATGGGGTGTCAGTAAATTCAGGGCGTACACAAAAACACATTGGTTTAAACAATATTAGATAATTTACTGTAACTTTTGGTTAATGTGCGTTATAATCAATTTGAAATACAAGGCTCTCTGGCAGTGTAGAATTCTGCCTGGCGTAATAGAAATAAAAACGTAGTTTTTCGAAACATACAATCAAACAATAAATAAAATTTAATGTGATGTGCAAGAGGTAATGTGTTTAGTATTGGGATAGCATAAGATCTTGGGGAGAGACTATTTTACAAACAATATTGCACGAACATGCGTTCATCGTTTATTTTTTATTGTTTGTTTAAATAATATCAGGCAGTCTTTGGGCGTATTGTCTTCTTATAAAATTTATTGAAACAATTTTCAAAAACAAAAACATCATTATATATTTTGCTTGTTTCTTTTTAATGTCTTCTTCTTTTTTTTTTTTTGATCATTACAATACATTTGTAAACTTTTTTGGACATATTTTTAATATTACACACGTTGTTTGTTATTATATACAGCTCAGTCAAAAGTTGAAGTTCGTTACAAACCGAAAAAGTTGTTTAAATTTAAGACTTGTATTCAGGTAGATTGTTTCTTTCTGATCTTTAAGTTAGTGTAGAATATTTATTCCATATTAAAGCATCAGCAGTTCTCTTTGGTGCAAATGATATTAGAAGAAATGATCATGGAAAACCCTACACGGTATTTTTTTAATTTTGCGGATAATTTTGGTAAGTTAGTAGGGAACAAGAAACTTCTTTAACTAAGACGAAATATTAATTAATGTCGTTGTGTCATAGAACGTATGAGAGGTTTGCAAAACTTTCAACGACCTTCTTTCTGATAATGAAATAAATTAATTATTGAATTAAAGCACTTAAAACTGAAATAATTTTATGAATTATATCGACGAACTTCAAATTTCAAACGAAAACTCTTCATATCAAGCACCTTTTTTATATTACACTCTATTTAAATATATCTACGTACCTAACTACAATATAGTTAAAGCTTAATTTTTTTTTTCTTCTTTTAGGTCGACAATTTTCAACAGTTGGCAGCGGCTTTTTCGTGTATTAGTATATAAATTTGGTGTTTATTTTTCACACAGGAAAATATTTTGGACCCATGACGTCACATACGCACATATTATGTAATACAGATTCTATGAAGCAAACTATCGTGGAATGGAAAACGTGCGACTGCCAGTTTGAGTAAAGAGTAAATTTAGATAAATCAGATTTTTTTAGATATTTAAAGATTGAATAATTTTAAAGTAGGATTAAATATCATTCTAGACATTATTGTCGGTTGTCGGAGTAATGTAATTTGCAATGCAGAAAGATCGTTTAATTTAACTTAACCCGGGATCAACCGCGTTATGGGCAAATAGCTGTGCCAGATTGTGTCTGATACACAACGGACATTAATTTGAGCACATTATTTATTGATACGTATTGTTAAAAGGGTTTTAACAATAGCTAGAAAATGGCTTTTCCTGAAAAATTTTGTGAATAAATGAGATTGAAAGATTATACGACTACAGAGTAGATATATAAAAACTGTGTGAGTTAAAGATTGCGACTCTTTCTAAAGTACTCTGTATATTTTGGCAGGATTGATAAGGCGGATCTTGCAACTAAGCACGCCTTGATGATTCAAACAACGATAGGTGCTCGTCTAGTTGAATGCATATGTAGTCAGTTGAGCACTGCGGCTTAAGACCGGCAGAAAGGACCTACATACATGCCATAAACACAATGCTAACAATTTTTAAATTATTGGAAACGAAATAAGTTACCAAACGCTCTTGTTCCGAACATATTGTCACGCGACCGAATTTTTGACGTCACAGATCGAAAATATTTCCTTACGCATTGAAACGATAATTTCTTTGGAAAACGTCATCCATCACCATCTTTGATATGTAATAAAATAAATAAGTACATCAGTCCATTCAATTCGATTCCATTTGTTTCCGTATTTGTATTCGATTCTATTTCATATTATACTTCTATGCCTTCCCGTATACAGCAATACTTGTCCACTAAAACGTCGAGGACCTGCTCGAACTTGCTGTACCTCTCCTGAGCGGGCACATAAGCGCCTCGGCTCCCCCAAAGGAACTTCAGTTGGAATTCTGTGCGAAACATTTCCAACGTCAGATCTTCCATTCTGGCTTCGCCGAGTACAATTTCGGCGTTTCTTTGGTATATGCCGTTCAGGTTCAGGCACTTTCTGGCGGTATCCAGATGCGCGAGAAGAATACTCAGGCCGAAGTCTTGCGTGTTCGTTTCCCATAGGCCGAGGCAGTTCGTCACTAGCGAACTTTGATTGGCGGTATTGATAAAATCTTCGAGATTTCGTTCGATTAATAGCAGAAAAGGTATCAAATGTGGTATGGTGGTGTTGGGGGCTTGAGGATTTGAGCAACTGTTCATGTTTTTCAATGTAGGCCTTAGCTTTGCTTCGAAATTGAAGGCGGAATCCGTATATTTTTGGCGAAGAATATGCCACGTTGTGTTCAATCTCTCGATCTGCGAAAAGAAAAGGCAATTTTAGTATCTAGCCAGAAGTACATTTTCATAAATATTTTGTGGGATAAGTATTTAATTAATTTTTTGTTCGTTGTCATTAAATAACTAAACGCTTTTACGATAAGAGATAGAAAATAGACAACTAACAATTCAGATGTTTAGAATTTTAATGAGTTTCAAAATTCAAATTAATGAAGTATTTACATAACAATTTCTGATATATTGATGAGAATTTTCTTAAGTATTGAAAACAAATAGACTTAGAAAGCATCAAATTTCATAAAAATTTAAAATTCATTATTTATATCTGAGCTGCAGAATTGCCTAAACAAAGCATTAAATAACATATATATATATGCTAAGATAGCCTAGCTTCCTCATGGTATTGATGGAATAATTCATGGCAAACGCAATAAAAGGAGAGAGAGAAGAATACACTAACACACGGACATGTTTCTGCCTACCCGGCGTCATCAGCGTGGTTTCGAGAGTATTTTTTATCTCTACCTTCTATCGCTGTTGCCTCACAGTTAATGCCACAATTTTCAAAACGACAAACTCGACATTTCTTGGCGCCCTCTAGTGCCAAAGAAACGCATGCCTGCCGTTTAATACAATTTTATCCAATGTACTTTTCTAATCTTGAAAAGACCAATAAATGGCCAAAAAAATCCCTCAAGAGTGTCTCAAGTTGGTTATATTTTTATAGTATAGAGAAAACTCTAACGATAACCAATGGTTTAATTTATTTTGAACAAAACAGGAACGTTGTGAATTGCCTTTACCATTTAGAATTAACCAATTTTGATAATTAATACATCTGAAAATTTCATCTTTAAAGGACTTGAAGCGTTGTTAAGGCTAAAAGTGACATACCTGAGGTATACAGAGACCCAACATGATTCCACAGAAACCATATAGATTTCCAAGCGCCGTTTTCGTATCTATGGCGACTTCGATCCATTTATTTAACATTTCCGCTCTTTCATTTTCGTCGGTACAAGTAAGAATAGTTACAGCTACCATAAGTTTTAGACATTCGGTTCTGAAAAGATGAAAAATTGATTTAATCTTTTAGGGAAATTGGATTTTTAAAATGATTATCTTCAAGAATTTTAGCGAGATTGAACTTCATTTAACATCATCTACAACACTCTAGATAGCAATAAAAACGTCAAATATATTATGATTAAAATTTGCAATTATATTAGCATCATATAGAAGCAAAAAAATACCTCTCACCTTTCTAGCAGATCTTTCCTAAATTGACTACCATGGGGCAACGTACAAAGTTCTATGCCATTGCCAAATTTGGCAGTGTAATTGTCCTTACAACCGAAGATCAGATCTAAGTCAGCTCGTGTTAGATGATTGGCCAAGATTCGCGACCCAGATTCCTTTAAGGTCAACTTAATCCCCGTCAAAGTACTACTGTCAAGTGGTTTGTTTTCGTCCATAGGTAATAGAATCGTGTGAAAGTTGTCCAGGTCAAATCTTGTGGATACGTCAATCTTAGGTGAAGGTAATTGAAGCAACTTCTCTTCCGCAGCTAAATAGTCAAAGTCGAAGTTTTTGAGGGTCGTTGTAGATTCGGAAGTCGTTAAATGATATCTAGGATTTTTAATAATAACACCTGAACTTCGGTGGGTTTGCTCTAGCGGCGGATCTCCGGCGGCCGAACTCAGAGCAGAATCTCCAGATCCATTACCAGAATCTGATCCTGAAGCATGGTACGAGGTCACCCTCTGCAAAGAGCCATGCGTTATAAAGGAGACGTCGATCTGTTTCTCGAGATGGTCCGTGTCCTTGGACTCCATGCGCATTATTGAAGGCAATCTTGAAGGTTTAGGAGGTGGAGATTCCGGAAGATTGCTTTCGTCTTCTATACTATCACTGACTAATCGTATATTGCGACCTAACGTGACAGAACTAGCGGAAATAGTTAATTTTGCGCAAGAATTCCTCGGTAGGGATGCAAATTTTGAATTTATCGTATCCGACCCGGCAGATCTAGTCATAAGGGGTTGTATAACCCCGTCAGCGCTGTTACATTTTTCCTGCGAGATTCTGTTCACTTCAGACGGCGTTAGCGATTGGGATCTTTGTTTTTTCGATGGTAGTCTTGGTGGAGATTCTTTGTTAAGTCTTGTCGGGGACGAGGAATATTTAGAAACCTGCATGGGGTTATATCGAAAATGCGCGTTAGCATTTGGCGTACTCGCAGGTGAAATCAAACGATTACTAGTTTGCATGGGAGCGGGATATTTAGAAGCGTAAAAGGATAAAGGATACATTCGATTTTTTGGGAAGTGTATCTTCGCACCAGAGGCCGCTGTGATGGGTTTTCCAGATCCAACGTAAGATGTGATCAAATCGGGAACCGTGTCAAATGGATCATCTTCGAACTGATATTGAACTCTCTCGTAGACAGTTTCCGGTTGCAAGATAATCTTTTTGATGACGAAATGGAGGGCCTGGGATTTTGTCTTGCATGTCAAAACGTAGTTGCCAGGTTGGGAAGTACAATCTCGTACCAGGAAGCCGCCTTCTTCTCGAACAATTTCCTCGGCTCTAGATCGTGGGATAGCTCCATGGTACCAGGCGTGGGAACGGATATCCCTGCTATCCAAAGAGAGTTCAAGTTCCAGAGCCTTTTTTAGGGCAGCTGCGTCCACTGAAGGATCCGCGTAAGGCTCCTGTAAGATTAGAAAAGACGGGAAATTAAAATTTTTGTCCTGCTAAACGAACATTTCAAACAAGAGAAATTTAGAACAAGCAAAAATTTATTTACACAATTCAATAAACAATAATTACAATAATAAATCATCAAATAAATAATTCTTCTTTTTTTTTTAAGCTAATTTAATCAAAATCACAATTCATTGAATCAAGCTTTATAACAATACTAGTGTTAAGTATGCATCAATTAGGACCGTCAACTGTAGTACTATAAAATTTCTTTTGTCAAACCGTATGTGAAAGATGTGAATTGTTATTCATAGTTCAAAGTAAAATTATAGTTGCGTTTTATTTATATCTATAAGAACTGTAATGTATGTTCTGCTGTTGTTGTGAGGAAATACACTAATAAAATAACATTTTACTTTGTTTATAAAATCTATTTGAAACATTTAGCATATATGAGAAAAATTATTTATTATTCAATTATTACGTTAAAATATTCGAACATTTGTGTTTCCTTTATTTCATTTGTATTTTTTGTGTATTCTTTTACTCGTAATATGCACTTTATGTCTCATCCAACTACTTATTATTATTATTATTAATATTTTATTATTATTGTTATTTTTTTTTACTTATTGCTTGGGAGTTATTTCTACTAGTTAGAGTGTACTACTTTATCATTCTGTATCGGGTTTCTTTTAGAAGAAAGTCTTATACGTATTGTTCATTTATAAAATTTTTGGATAAGTTTTTTATTCTAGTAATATATAATTCGATTTATTAGTTCATTTCGGGATTTAAATTATGTACAGTGTCCGCCAAAAAGTCTTCACTATATGGGAACCTTTTTAATTTCTTCAGTTTTAAAGTAACTGTGTTTGTAGTGTTGTGCATTATTAGAAACCACAAAATGTTCCAAAAATATTTGACCCATCGCTACCTAAATGTAATTTACAAATTTCAATTGTCTAAAAATGTTATTATTTAACCAAGTATGAACAAAATCGAAAGTGTGATTCAAAAATGTCAACCTACATCTTTTCTTTCATTTTGTTGTAATCAGTGTTAGTTGGAAGTCAAGGGTTCGCTTTAAAAAAGAGAATTTTTGTTTTTATTAAGGTTTATTTTCCGAAATTAAATCATTTTGTCCAGAAAACTTACGGACGCTCTCGTATTTTCGTAACTGAAAATGTTGATAGTAGAGTCATGTCGTTTAAAAGTTAAAAATACCTCTGACTTTTTTATAATCAAAAAAATTCAAGACATTTTTTTGTTAATTTAGTTTAATTTGTTAATTTAGTTGAGTGTAACAATAGACAATAATGAAAGTTTGTTTTGATCGTAAGAAAGAAAGAGCTATTTTTTAACTTCTCCACTCACTATTATTCCCACTATTAATATTACAACATTAGTTACGAAAAAACGAAAATAGCCGAAGAGCGTCCTTAAGTTGTCTATGCAAAACGACGATTTAATTCAGGAAAACAAACCTTTTTGGGGAGATATGTGTAAACGCCATAAACGTGATTTATAGGCCAAAACACAATAAAAGTAGATGTGTTTTTCGATATTTTAATTTTCGTTTTAGTTTCTAAAATATTTCAGGTCGATCGTTTTCAGAAAATCACACCATATATACAAAAAGTATAGATTAAACAAGAAGGTCAACGCTATATTTGCAAGTATATAAGGTGCTACGAAATTCGCGGACATGGACGTTAAGCATCAAAAACTAATGCAAACGTTCTTTTACCATTTTTTAATCTGACTAATATTATCTGACATAACAATTTTAAAAATTAAAATAATTTTTTAATATTACGTAACTAGAAATTTATAACACAAAACACTTTACGTTTGTTCGAATTATTTTGCGGTAGCTACTAACATGTTTCAACACGCTTTGCCATTGAAGAAAAAAGAAATGGCAAGGTGACAGATCTAAGGATCGAGGTAGCCAAATCCATGCCAACCCAAGAGTCAGCGAAATTGCAAAATGGGGATCTACTCGTCGTGCATAAAAATCATATTTTGCCCGATATTTTGAGCCACCTCGTCCAAGAAGCTTGGACGTTGTTGTTGCAGAAAATCTAGGTAATGTTAAATGTGGATTCTCGTGGAACTCCAGTGATAACGATTATGAATAGGTAAAATACCATCTTGGGTAAATAAACATCCATCTGTCCACAGAATCAAATTTTGAATGTTCAGATTGTGATTTAAATACCATTCACAGAACGCTTGCCGAAGTACACCATTGCAAAGTCTTTGGTTTATGTTTAGCTGTTTCCAGAAGACATTTTGACCAAATATTATAAATTGTTTTGCGATGTACAACAATTATCAACTATTCAAAATGTTTACATATTTTATTTTTCATTTTTTAAAATGCTAAATTAGAAATATTGGTCAAATATTGTCGGTTCATTTCAATTTTTGTTGCTTGCCGTGCGTGTTTGCGTATTTCACAACAGCCTGTATAAAGATGAAACCAAACTTCTTAACAAACCCGTTAAAAAAATAATTTGAGCCAATTACTTAAAACGATCATCTATTTTATATAAACTACGAAATAAAAAAAAAGAATTATTTTCTAGAATTAAGTGTCGGGTACGATTCGTAATTGCACTGCATGGTACGACTAGTAAAAATATTCCCGGATATATTTTTCCATAAGACAACAGGTTTTGCAATTTTGTGTTATATAAGCAGTTTTAACAACTTTTTGCATCAATTCTCGATTGATTCATAAGTGGCTACTAAATTAAAAATGGTAATATTCTGGATGAATCATATTTTAGCTAGAGATTGGACGAAACTGGTTTTTTATGGTAAATAATTACGGCAAAAATTTTATTGCCTAAATGATGCTTTAAAAATATTTTGCGTAACTAAAGTTTGAATAGTCAAGATATTAACGTATGTAATTTAGATAGTTTTAAAATCATGCCAATGTTTACAATCAAAAGGATATAGGGTGATGATGAGAATTTGAAAATTTAAAATTTTTAAAATTTTCACTTTTTATGTTAGTTTTAATCAAATCGATTGCGTTTTTACTGTTTTATTAATTAATGGATTTTAATAATTCACACATTGTTTCACAATCTAATCTTGTAGTTTTTACGTAATTAATAACGTTATTCGTTAGATAGCTCTGATAAAGGTCACATGTACGACCAAAAATTCGGCTTATTGAGAAAGAAATAAAATCCAGAAGCTTTCTATCTACTGCCTCTCTTCCGCTTAATTAAAAATCAAAGTTTTGCGTTTAACACCAATCTTATACATTTTACCTTCTATAAAAATGAACTTTATTATAATACTAATAATAATATATAACAACATGAGAAGAATAAGATTTCCGACAGTTGCATTCTATTAGTTTTAGTTTTGACAACTTACAGCTTTAATTGCTCAAATTGGCTGATACGAAATAAATCATGTTTAGAATAGATCAGAAAATGCCTAGAAACAATAACGACAAAATATAATGCTAAGATAGCTTAGCTTCCTCATGGTATTGATGGAATAATTCACGGCAAACGCAACAAAAGGAAAGAGAAAAAAATACACTAACACACGGACATGTTTCTGCCTAACCGGCGTCATCAGCGTGGTTTCGAGAGTATTTTTCATATCTCTACCTTCCTAGGCACAGCATTTAGAAGGTAGAGATAGGAAAAATACTCTCGACACCACGCTGATGACGCCGGGTAGGCAGAAACATGTCCGTGTGTTAGTGTATTTTTTTCTCTCTCCTTTTATTGCGTTTGCCATGAATTATTCCATCAATACCATGAGGAAGCTAAGGTTTTCTTGCATTATATATATATTTTTTTTTTCATGTTTAGGATGCTAATTAATTATATCCATGAAATTTATTAACACCGCATTAAGATATTCTAAAGCAATGGTTTTTTTTTTATTAGATTTGACTCGATTATCATAGCTTTAGTAATAACGTTTGTTTGTTATTGAATTTTTCAGTCATTAGGTATTTGTTGCTATTTTGAAGATGTTATTTGCATTACATTAGAAAACCAATCGACAATTTTTAACAAACTAATGATATTAATACTGCTGATGTTTTGAATTCAAACTGAAGTTTTAGGCCTACATTAACACCTAGGTATATAGTAGTAGTAATAATCAAGTTGCATCATAACGTTGTTTTTCGGGTTAGCGAATTAGCAAAATTCGAGAATTGCTCCTTGGAATGCTGCAGTTCTTCCAAATTAAAACTACTAATAAACAAAGTAGGTATGACTTTGCATTCTGAGTGCTAGTAGTTAAAATAAATTCGCGGTGATTGGACAACGATCTATGGAATGACGAAAGAATTCATTTTCAATTAATTGGGAGTACTAATTTTTTTAATTTTTGCGTTTGGTCTGCAAACCGATAACTGTGCGATTTAAAAGTTGCTGTGTGGTGTGGATGAAAATATCAGGTCTCGTTCTATTTTTTTTTTAAAGAAGCAAATGGCTGTTACAATTACAGGTCAATGTTATTTCGACATGCTGCTGTATCCTGCTGAATGTTGTTATATTAAATTATCTTCATGAATCAGAGTGATAACTTCTCTGAAATTTATAATCTAGTCAGATTCATTGTAAAATGTTTCCGAAATACAAAATGTTATTCTGTTAGTATGTATAAGATACTGAAAGTATGCATACAGTGTTAGAAAAAAGCGAAATCTACGATCTCTATCCTCAATACTATTTTACATAAATGTATTGTTATTATTATAATAATTTACACACGGCGTATATTGGATAATCTTCTAACAAACCCTTTCAGAAATCTAAACAACTAAATCCCCCAATTCGACGTCTTAAAAATAAAAAGCTAGCGCTTTTGTCGCTAGACAACAATATAGCGGGCCCACAGTATTTGCTAACCGTTACAATATCGCATCAGTTTCGCAGACACGAGAAACCTTGATAAGAGGGACCCCCGTTGCTAAAACAGGTCATTCGCGAAATCAGTGTTGAGTGAAAAAGTGTCTGTGCGGTACCCTAGGTTGGTGGTCTGAAATGAATAGCAGATTTTTGGATTAAGATGGAAGCAAAAGGTTGGTGATTCAATGTCTTTCGTGAAAATTGACGCGATTAGTGTATACCTACGTTTAACACGTTAGTTCTCAATAATTTATAAAATGTACAGTTTACATTTTAGACGAGAAATTCACACCAAAAATGGGAAAGATGCTAGAGAAAGTTGCCATAGCTGCGGCGGAATTTTTCGGCACAGCTATTTTAGTTTTTATTTCTTGCATGGGAGCCAGTAGGTGGATTATTGGTGAGGACTTTTCGATTTTGCATTCGAGTTTAGCTGCTGGTTTGGCCGTTACCATGGCAATTCATGTAAGTTCCCAAATTATTATTATTATTGATCACTTTTCGTATGAATTCTGAAAGAAAGACTGCTTTCTAACTAATGTGGCAGGACATATTTTTTTTTGGTTTGTCAGAAAGTTTAAAAAGATGAAATAAATGTTTGCATTTCTAGAATTTTATATGTAAAAAGCGAACTTATACTGGTAATATTTAGCATAATATAAATGCTCTAAAAAATCTGCTACGACCACTTCTGTTGCTGATTTTCTAAACATGTTATATATTGTACATTATAAAGTCTGTACTTGCTACTATTAACTTTCAGACTTGATTACATGTGTGCTTCGCGCCGTGGAGTGTCAAGGGTTGCATTTTACCCGTCCAGATAAAACATTATTTTTCAATGCAATGGCATTGGTTAATATTGGTAGAACTACACGAATGGGCGTACAAAGGTTGGTTTACACGATCAAATTCTTTGCGCGAAAGGGATGTTTACGTAAACAAATCGAATTGTTATGTTGTACTTACACCTTCAGCTTCAGCTTGTTTTCTGGTCAGGTGGTAGACATTATATTGATATAAATTAATATAAAAGCGAAAAACAAAGAATTACTTCTTCCTAATGCTTGGGTTTGTCATATCAAGAAAAAACTAAAAGTTGGTCAAAACCGTAGTTGGTGAAAAGTTTTCTCATAAAAATTTGTTGTTTCTTACAGTTTTTTCATTACAAACTCGTAGGCTTAAGATTTCGTAGCATGATTCCTGCACTCTTTGCTTCTTATTTTCTACAAACAAGCACTGAGAAAAATCCAATATATAATACAAACCACAAATTTTTCATAAACCACATATTTTCTTGCTTTTACACTGTTTCCAAGGTATTATAAGCATGCGTTACGCCAATAACTTTGCTTATACGCAACTTCGGACAGAGTATTCAACAGAACAGATTTTATTCAAATGAAACTTATGCTATATGCTTGCGTAAACTTGAAGATTCAATTAAAACTAAACCTAAAGCCTACGTTATTATGAAGCCAGCTTGCGTAAATCATTTGCCTTCATATTGCACTGTGCTACGAGTTACAGCGAAGCGCTTTTTACACTGTGGTGTACTTCAAATTCAGTGCTCGTTAATATTTTTGATTTATATTTGTTCAAGTTTATAATTAAGATTTTGCAACTCATTCGAATGAATTTTATGATAATAACAACCCTAACAAATGTTTCTTGCAAATCATACTGAGAGTAATGCTCCAAAAAGTTACTAATTGCGACTTAGGCTTTTTGCTTTATTCGTTTGACAACAATTCCGCTCATCTTCAGTGTTTCTGAAGAAGATGTCTAAAAGAACTTAATGCACGCGAAGAAAACTGTTTGATGTCAATCTACGTGCATCTACGTTCCTCCAAACACAACTAACTTGCTTCAACAGACGGACAAGGGTGTGATTAAAACATTGAAGGTTTACTACACGAGACGTTCATTTGCAAAAACATTGAAAAGTGCCGGCAAGTAATTTTGTCCAGTTTTAGTCCAACGGTGATGATGGTGGATTCACATAGCTAGAAGAAGATCCACCAGAAAAGCACATGACAATTATAAGCTTGACCGAAGGTCTTAGCTTAATTGAAAATGACTAATTTTAGAAAACATAAACTTCAACAAAGCAGTCATTATAACTATAAAGCAAGGAATTAAAAGAAATATTAACTTGCTACCAAGAAATTCTGAGAAAAAAAAGAGGGCATTGTGTTGTCAAACGAATTTGTTGGATTTTATGAAGAGAGGAACATCAGAATAATGTTACGTAACTCATTTATTTCTTGAGTATTTAAATATTCTTCTTCTGAACTTGTGTGTCAATTAAACAAAATTAACATACGTTATTTTCGTCAGACTCACATATTGCGCAACTTCCACACGTATTCCTACTGTACATACATATAAGCTAAGTAATAACTACACTACCGCTCATAATTATTTAGGCACACACGTTTTCTTACATTATTTATACAATATTCTGTTTTTAAAAACCATTCTTCCACAAATTAATAATTATTTGAAATAGAATTATAATACGCAAAAATCTATTCGACAAAGCTATTTAAAATAAACTATTACCTGAAATAGGATTATTGTCATAAAACCCCCATTAATATGCAAATACAACAGCGTAGGAGTTCCCGGAAAGATTTATCCGTTTATTATAGTATACGTAATGATTTTATACTAATTTTGTGTAAGTCTTAAGGTAAAATTTCCAAATTAGGATCAGTTGTTTTGTAGTATTCATGGTGGTAAGATCGTGTGCGAAATACAGAGTGACGATTGTTTAAAATGCCGAAAAAAAAGGAACTAAGTATTGAAACACGTTCGCTTTTAGTTGCCTACCATAAGAGTGGCAAAACTAATAGACAAATTGCCCGAGAATTAAAAGTACACCCTGTTACTGTCGATTATAACATTAAAAAATATAAGGCAAGTGGCAGTATTTCTAATAAACCACGAAGTGGAAGGCCAAACGTGACAACAGTTGCAGAAGATCGCGAAATTGTAGTCACCAGCAAGAGAAATAGACGAAAAACCGCTCCGGAAATCACCGCAGAAGTAAATGAACATCGCGAGAATCCGATTAGCGTGGCTACAGTGAAACGTCGCCTACAGCGAACCGTCCAAACTATGAAAGGAATATTTGCAGCGTTTGGAGGAGTTTTAAAGATTATGGAATGGCCACCCCAAAGCCCTGACTTGAATCCAATTGAGCTGCTGTGGAAAGAACTTGACCGACACGCACGTCAATAAGCTCCAACATCCGTTGGTAGTATGTGGAACGCACTACAATCAGCTTGGGTGAAAATAACCCCAGACACGCTCGCAAAACTGATTGTAAGAATGCCGCGCTTTTGCGCTGCAGTAATAAAATCCAAAGGATCACATGGACGAAACAAAAGTTTAAACTTTGTAAACATTTTTCTTTCTTTTTGACATGTATTGCATAAAACTACGAAACAAATACATTTATGTACAATTCTGTCTTATTTTTCTATGATTTATATCACAAATTTAGGGTGCCGAAATAATTATGAGCGGTAGTGTAAACATAAGAAAGACAATAAAATAGTACGATCTTATATTTTGAACACGCGTAAAAAAAGAATTGAGATTTATCTGGGATTAAACGATGTTATCAATTTACATTATCAATTAATGTTAATATATGCTTAATTAATTATATTTGACATCGTTTGCAGATTAAATATTTAGCTACCGACTTAATTGTTAAATAGTTCATAAAGATAAGTCAGATACACATACATGCTGTATGTGATATTTGTTTTTGTATATTTATATATAACGTCAGTGAAAGATAAACAAAAATTTGGAATGTCACACTTTTATATGAATATAAAAAATTTGCCAATTCTTGTATTTACGATCGATATTGCCAACTACATAGATTAATTACATCTAATTAGGTAATTTGTTTTGCTTAAGTGTTAATCATTTTTTCTGTTGATATCTATAACTGTAATTGATAATAACAAATTGTCGTTAGTCAGATTTTATGTGGCATAGTATAAAGATTAAAAGATATAAAATGAGGTTCGCTAATTTCCAAATTAAATCTGTACATACCAATTGTAGGCAAACAAAAATCTTTTGGAGATAATTTGTAGATTATATAGGGTTTGGCAAAAGTCGGAATGTTTTTGAATGGTTTACTTGCCAAAATTTTCTTACTTCGATTAACTAGTACTTTACATCATTTGTTTGTAAAGCAAAAAGTATCGTTGGGTGGTTAAAGAATAACGTAAGAATGCAATATGGTTTCCGCCGATTTTTTTTAATATTGACAGCAAGGACTAGGGGTGGTATGGGCAAACGCTAATGTATGGGCTCATTCCGACCCATATCAAATACTCAATTAATTGGAAACACATGTTCTGGGAAACTGTATACATCGAAATTCAATATACTTCGGTCATACTGTTGACAACGAGAATACACGAATTCCCGAAACGTATGCTCCGAATTAATTAAATACTTTGTGTGGCGCGCAGTGTGTCGATACCGTAATGTTCCCTTAAAGAAGTATAGACTAGTACATTTTAAAGCATTTATCTAGGTTGTTTAAGTCACTTATGGACCTTCATTTCTTAATTTTATGGGCCCTAATCCTGGTACTTTTCTCATTAATATCATAAGCCAAGTCATATATAATTTCAAGCAGAAAACTTTTGCAAACTTATCTTTACAAATTTACAGAGTGTTTTCCTTTTATTATTGTTTCAATATTTGATTGTGGTATACTTCATGCAAATAGAATTAAGTAGCCTATTTAATTGTTTTTTCTGTAATTTTAGATTTTCGGCCATATCTCAGGCGCCCACGTAAACCCAGTCACAACTGTCGGAGCATTAATCATGCAGAAGATAACTTTGGATCTGGTTCCTTTTTACATAGTCCCACAGCTGCTTGGTGGCATCACGGGCTACGGTTTTGTCATGGTAAAAATATTGTAAGAGTTACATTTAATGTCAGATCAACTTTTGTTAAAACACACACCGCTATAGATTTTTGTTTGATTGGACCAAAAGACACGTAAAGCAACGGTTTCATGAAGTTCCTTTTATTCAGTTCAAGCGTTGGATTTCTCAGGCATTTTGCTTTTTCTTCTATATTGTGAACAGGATTTTCCAGTTCAATCCTATTTAAAAAAAATGGGTATTGACGTCACTGTTCTATTGAAATTCGTTTGTTTTATCAGTGCATGAAATATTAAAATGAGTAGGCAATGAATCAATATCCAATACGTATTCATTCGAATTTTTAGATGAACCGTAATGTAAGTTAACATATTTACCTAGTTTCGAAGGTGTTAGTTTCGGATAAATCTTCAGTCGGATAAATATTTTAATCTTTACAAATATTTTCAGCAATTTCTCGATTAATTCTCTGAAACTCGATATGGCCATTATTCGTAAATGTTCTCTTGGTCTAAATTTTCTTTCGGATTATTGTTTTTTTTTTTTTAATACAACTGATAACCTTCTACTATTCAACAATCGATAAAATATGTCTGTAGGTGAAGTAGGTTTTATTCGGTCGAGTTTGGGACCAATTCTTTTGAAATTCAATTATGGAAGATGTTCCTTGAAAGATAACTGGCCAATTCACGCGATGAAATCCAGTAAAGTACTTGGAGTGTATAAAGCAGTCTGGCTTGTAAGAATAAGATCGTACTTACTCGAGTTGAAATGGAATGCGCTGGGTTGAAATAATTCATGTCCGGAGAAAGTTGGATAATTTGGAGAAAATCAAATCAACCTAATAATCAGTATTAAATGGAATGCATTTTTATAACAATCAACCCAATCCATATTTATCATAAGTAGAGCTGTGAATCTTGTGCGGCTGGGAATGGAAAAGAACTACTACTCTCTCATAAGAAATTAATTCCGATCGGATACAATTTATAAATTGCAGTTTACAAATAAAAGTAGCTTATTTATTATTTATTATCAATAACTAAGCTCTCTTATTCGCGAGATTTTGTAAACAGTTGAGTTGTTTGAACAGTTGCAAATATAACACCAAACTGCGTAGAGTGCTTGGGCGAACCCTCAGGGCTCAAGCAACCAATCTACGTGGCAACATACGATCTAATAAAATTGGAAAAAGAGGAGAAAATTGAATTTAACGTTTCTCTGGGGCCCTCGGCAAGTCAACAGTATTTCAGTGCTATGTGATAGCATGTGAATAAGTTTTTAATGGTTCGGATAACATTTGTATTTCGGTCGATATGATTCTTTTGTGTTTTTCTAATTTGTTACTGTAATACGGACACCACTGCTCGTTTAGATAACATTGGAGGAACTGGCAGCGTTTTTCACGACAGTATTAGATGGGATTTTTCACGTTCTAAATATCGTATCGATCTGGTATTCACCGTTTTGTTTTCTATTTGAGGTTTATAATATCTTTAATTAGAAGGTTATTCCCTGGAACAAGGGTTGAATCCTTGTCTTTGAGAGTGTTCGCCGCTGGACCAAGCAGCCTTATATCTTTCATTTCTTTGTGCCAAGATTATACTTATTCATAAATTTCATAAATTACGCAACAGGAACAACTACTGGAATAAAAATAAGTACTTCGAAAAGATCTATTCTACGAAATTGTTTTGCATCAAGATTCGCGGTTTACTGTATATTGTTTTTTACGTAAACAATATTTTTACGGTACAGATCTGTTTTAATGATTTAATGATAAATTTACCATAACTTCTTTTAAACTTATATTTAATGCCACTATGCTTATAAAATTAGGTAGTAACTCCGGAAGAATTGATGAGATCTCACGATATTTCCCTGCCACAACATGGAATCGGCATGAATATACCATCAACAAAGATTTTACCATCCCAAGTAAGAACAATAAATCATTTTGTTGAGCAAATCGCGAAGATTACGTCGTCTTAATAATAATATCTGATGTTTATTCCAGGCTTTGGGTGTTGAAATGTTGATTTCTTTAGTGTTAACTTTCGCGAATTGCGCATCATGGGATCCAAGAACTAAACATTTGATAGACTCAGTTTCTATACGCTTTGGACTAACAGTTGCCGGTATAAATTTTGCTGCGGTGAGCTAAATGCACTTCATTTTCATTAAATTATTTCCGTGTTTTTTTTTTTTCTTGTAGGCTGCGTATACTGGAGCTAGCATGAATCCTGCAAGAAGTCTGGGTCCAGCGGTCTGGAACAACGATTGGGAGTACCACTGGGTATACTATTAGCGCCGCGTTTGTTTCTAAGATTATTTTGAAGTTGTTTAAATTATTTTCCAGATCTATTGGGTTGGACCGCTCACTTCGGCAGTTCTAGGTTCAGCAATTTACAGATACTTGTTTATAAATATATATAATACTAATCCTATTTCATAGTTTTTATAGGAGAGCCTTACTTATATTATAGAGAAGATATTGTGTCGCTCGTTGATTTTGACTTTTAAAATAATTGAAAAAGTTGAACAAGTGATGTATAGCAAAATACTTGAAGTTTGCAATTTATTGAATAAAACCCGGAAAATCTACTTTTATTCCTACATACGATGTATGCATAAAGTTGATAATCTAGTCTATGTATATATTAGTTATTTTTAATATATTATTTTTATATTTAACCTTCTGTGAAGTATATGATATAAGAGATTGTTTCGAATATAATTAGTTTTTTTTTTTTTACTACCACGCTAATCAAGAAGGAAATGAAAATTAAATCCGTAGTGGTGGGATAACGTGTTATAGATTGATGAAACGACCAATTGAACACCGATGTTCATAGAATCATAAATCATAATCATAGTATTTTGACTGTGAATCAATCCGCCATAATTCAGCATATTACTACATGCTACGAAATTTTGTTATAGCAACTATACGAAATCACGACATTCATAAGTACGCATTGCGAGTCATCGTAGTTTATTGTTTTATCTTTGATTTTATCCATGACAAGTATTATCCAGATTGTTGTATTATTTATTATCCAGATGTATATCACATTTTGTAACTCGGACGTTAAATTTTAAAATTAGACATTCTAAACACAGCGAAATAGAATAATGAATATGTATTCGTACACTTTCCTTTAAATTCTTTACTTTTAAACAGATTTTTCTTGAAGTGAAAATTCCAAAATGAATGTGCTGAATACTGGGTTAGAGAATTTTAAGTACAAAATAAATTCCAAAAATTTACAGAAAATAATAAACATTAGATAAATTTCTATTAAAAAACGAAAGTGAATGAATACCCAGTGGAACTAAATATATGTTGTACAATATACAAGCGCTCCTGGCGATAGAAACGTTAAAACGAAATCAAAAACAATCCTGTAGGAAATCAACACAATATATATAATGTATGTTTGCTAAGAAATGGAAGAATCCGTAACTTCCCGAAATCATATTGGAAGAACCATAAACCGGGTCTGTTATTGTGTCCTTGTAATAAAAGTTGACCCCAACGCGAGAGTCAATTTTATTTCTTAAAGAGCAGAATGTCGTCTTTTAGAAAAAAATTGTTTCTAAATTTAATAACGTGTTGTAGGTGCAGTAGTTTCATTTTAGTGTAAAGGCGATTGTACAATTGACGTAAACGTTAATGTTTTAATTTTTTTCCCCAAATGTAAGACCGTGTCACGTCCACGCCGTGAATGCAAGCGTTTATGTGAACGTGAATTTATAACATCAACAAAATCCACTAGATTTGCATTCACATAAGGTTATCAAACGTACCCTGGATATATCCAGAATTTTAGCGTGTCCTGGGAGGTCTGGTTGGGCACGGTGCGATTGTCCAAGTATGATGTTCCCGTTCAGGGAGATTCATCTGGGTTAGGCAAAGAAAAGACGTTCGTCTGTTCGCGTGATTTCAAAACTTTTCTTGGATAATTTCAACTTATCGTGCTTTTAGGAGAGCGTATCCCGGCCGAAGAGTTCCACACGGAGAAACAGTTTGACGTTTAGGAAACGCATTTCTATACAGTGATATACAGCATATTAGAAAACCTCATTCTGCTCGTTCAATCGAAAATATGGAGCTTGTTCGTGATGTCCAGACAGAACCAAAAACTTCCACAAAAAGACACGCGGCGCAATTGGGGTTGTCTGATTTTTCTGAATGTTTCATTTAGACTTGGCACATGTACCCATACAAAATTCAATTCACTCATTTTTGGACAAATACCGATAGTTGGAACCAGTGTGGGTAGTACCAACGTAGTAGCCCTTGGACTAGTTAACCAGAACTGGTTAACTAAACATCTTCAATGTCTATTAACTAATTCAATTTTTTTTTATATACCTAAATTTATTTACACGCAAAGCCATTTTCTACATATTTATTTCGCCGAAGAGACCCTTTTGCTGAAACACATCACTATTGTCTTTAACACAATACTTTACTAAAGCCGGGTGCGCCATCTTCAGTACTAAAACTAAGCCATGAATTCAGTTTTACTTTTAACTGGTAATTGCTTCACCAGTTTAGACAAAACCACGAATCGAAACAATAACGAATAGCTTACAATAGTATGAATCCCTTCCCCGTTCAAGATATAATCTTCATGCAGAATTCCGACCTATTTATTCAGTGAAGCATCAACACGGTTTTTAATATCATAATCAGTAGATATTTTCCTAACATCAGGCTGGGATATTCCCAACCCATAACATGAAGAACGAAATGGTGGACATATCCCATTCATATCCTAAACTGATTTCAATATAACTTATTGCTTTACGACTACCAATAATGCGTTATATTATTAAAAAGTTAGTTTTTTCAAGATGTATCCTGTATAACTAAATCTCAACAGTTTTAACTACCTGCACATTTCGTAGGTTCGATTTTGGAAGTCCTTCCATTATCCTGTAGCTCTACAATAATAAACCGTTGATAGCAATAATCACCACCCTAAAGTAGGTAATTGGAAACTTCACGTACAGTTGGCTTTCTAGGTAATCAGCAAGTCAAACGCAAGAGCTTTTAAATGGTAATTGCTATTTGAATTTTGCGGAAATACATGATCTTGAGGGAAAACAATTAGAGCCGGAAATAACAGCAGTAACCGCTTGAAATCGATGGAATGAATCGCGAACGTTACCGCTTAGGTAACAAAGGTGTTGAGTAGTTATTAGGAATTAGGGTGCTAAAGAAGGTGAATTTGTTCTTAAGCGGATGATGTGGATGATATTCTGCAAGAAGAATGCTTACAATCTATAGTAGTAAGTTAGGGAGCACACACAAAATAGAAACAAATTTATAGCTAATTGTTTCTTGTTTTAGGTTATTATTAGGTTAATTGTTAGGCACGTTTAAGCAACGGTGCACAAATAATACTTTATTAATATAGCTTATTTTTCAACCAAAAAAAATTTACTTCGCAACGTCAACATCAAATATGTTGTTCAGGTGCTATTGTAGTCGACAATTGAATAACTTCTTTATCTTTGCCACAAGCGTTAATTACAACTAACAAAAGAAAAGATGTTAAAACTTTTATAAAGAACACTCACCATAATTAGGTTGTTCAAGCTCTTGCTCTGGACTGGTTCATATACAGCTTTGATATCAGATCTGAAAAAATATAAAGATATTATTATATTATTTGCAGGTTCTTATTTAGTAAATAGTAACAAAAATTTAAATGGTTTCCACATTATTTGCAAATTTATATACAAACAATATTTCTTAAAAAAAACTTTAAAATTATTAGGGGATTACTCTAAATTTTGCCTTTAATAATAAATGAGCTATATCAATTAAAATAAATTGTAAAATAGCCCAATATACGAAATTTGATTGCCTACCCTAAACCTTGTACAAAATATCCTCATCTCTTTGAGACGATGTTCAAGTCAGCTTCAAATAGACAGCGAGTACGTAGGGGTACATCATTGAAATATAATGTATGCAAATCCAGAAACTTCAAGCGCGATATCTCAAACCATCATCATTTTAATGACGAAGCGGCATTTCTCCCGTTTATTTCATCTTTATCTTTGCAAAAATCAGTTTTGTCGGAGGAATCGGGCATGGAGGGTTATTTATAAGAAATTTTTGACGAGGCATAATTTGAATAGTTATAGATTTAATTAAAAAATAAAAACAGTTGCCTTGATGCGTAATTCTTACTTTAACTCTATTGTTTATAAAGTGGAATTAAAGTTATTCGCCTCTTATTTAATAATTTAATAAATCCCTTTTACCTTCAGAATTAACGCATATATATAGCGTTTAAATAGGGCTTTCTACCCAGTATATTCATATCATTTGTATCATTAAATTTTTAAACCGTTGAAAACTTGTTGTTTTTAAAAATAATCGTTATAATAAGTAAAAATTTGTCGGGCCCTAACAGATATTCAAAGTAATCCACAATGGTTGGATAACCTTTCGTTAAGCCATAATCGGTGAGGTGAAGTACTTGAATTTCTTATACACTTGATATTTCACCTCAGTGACTACAGGTTCAAAAATAGCGGTAATTTTATTTTAAATAATCTTATAACGTTTTCAAATTTGAATTTCCACCGTTCGCCATTCAAAATCCTAACAAAGACAGTCTACGACTTGTGACCGTAATTCCATCGCCTATTCAAATAGCTCATATTAATTTTCTACGCAGATCTCGTACATATTTATTCGTGGCGTGGCTTTAGTACACGTTGCGGTTAGTCATGCGTGCATGCAATTTAATTAAAACGGGTAATTATCTCTACAATTCGTGAGAAATAAGCGTTTGTGCGAAAGGAATATGCGATAAATCGTGAAAGATATTCCTTGATTTTTTTCCCTTCTACTAATTTTACTCTACTCTTGAAATTAACCGGAAAAGCACACAAAGTAATTGAAATTTAGGGAAAAAAGGTAATATTTTACCTTCTTTGAAACAAATCAGTGTCAAAAAATAGGAACCTTTTTCTCCTCAGTTGAAAGGACGGTACTGGTAAAATTCTCAGCTTTGCGATTTTATTATTGCAGCCATAAGTTTGGTATTTAGGTGTGTTAAAAAAAAGTGTCGCCAACCTTTAGGGGAGATAGTATGGCCCCAAATATGCAGAATGGTCTTAATGAGCATGGGTCCACAAGTGAACGGTTTTGGAATTACGTAGGATTATTCCTTTTTGTATTATTTGGGCATTTTTACGCTTATCTCTTGTTTTGTTCGCAAAAATAAACATTTCTTATTGTAATTGGTATAGATTATGCCAAATTGGGAGTTTGTAGCAGTTAATGTATAATTTTACGAATTTTCGCAGTCTGCTTACTTTAACAGTCAACTAGCCGACATGCATTGTCATACGTCTGGTGGTGCTAATTCAGTTCATGTTTTCATAAAACTACAGCAAAGATCGTGTAATATCGGTTAATTGGCGAATAGCTCCTGGAAACCAGAGGCAGAATTTGAAAATGACTTTGAGAAAGTAGAAATTAGTGCTCCTCTTGTTTGGAGATTCTTCCACGAGCTTTACCTTTACCATGTACATCGAGTACATCCACCTAATCTTCAAACGCGTTTGGTTTCTTGCCGCTGGTTTCTACGCCATGATCCTGAGGACCCCAATTTTGCTGCAAAATATTCTCTTTATTGACGACGCAGTGTTCACACCAAATAGGGTTTTCAATTTCCGCAACACGCAGGTACGGGCCAACTAAAATCCCCATGCTATTATAGAATTCAGACAACAGGCACGTTTTCCACCAAACAGTTTGATGGGCATTTTGTTCGACAGGTTACTTGCTCCTCTTGTTTTACGAAACCAAGTAATAGACACTGCTTACCTAAACTAACGAGTGATCCTTTGAATCAAAGGCAATGAATGCGGTTCTAACAGGATGGGGCATTTTTTGATTTCCGTTAGAGAGCATTTACACGGAACTTTTGGACAAAATTTGAGAGGAAGCCGTGGATCCATATCGCGCTCTGCAAGATAGTCGGATTTCTTTCTTTTGGAATATTTCAAAACTTTAGTGCGCGCTGCGCCTGTAAATGACAGCGAGGAGTTGCAACAACGAGTAGATCAAAGATGCTACCGAATCCAAGCCCACGCAGCGATTTTCGAAAGAGGACGAAGATGTGGCTGCTGTGAAATAAAGGACCACGAAGCTTCAATTGTTGAAAATCGTATCATAAGTTTTAATGAGTTTGTTGTTTACATAATATGGCGTAGAATATTACCCACCAGGCTCAAATCTTAATTTAGTGTGTTTTCTTTAATTTTATATGAAGTGGAGGCAGAAAAAATCACGCCAGAGTAAACTAGCGTGAAGTAATGTTCTGCTCAGTTTATTCTGTGCTTTGCTCCAAAAATCATCATGAGTTTCTTGCTACTAACATAATTGAAAATGCTTTGAAAGCTAAGAACATTTTACAAATTTTTCATTTTCAAATCCTCAAAACGTTGTAATTAATTTAAGATGTCCGCAGGCAGTCTAAAACGACGACACAGAGACGCAAACCTGAAGCAGGAAAAGGAAGGATAATATTCAATGGGCTATAGGCTTCGTATATGGCATTCAAGTTAATTGCTGGTGCTCAATTACTGTATTTTCCAATTAGTTCTCGTTTGGTAATTATCGATGATGCACAATTGTCTCGCTTAATAGTTAATAATCTCGATACTTAGCTTTAGAAAATATTGTAAAAACTCTAAAAAATTGCGGGCGTATTTATATATTTACTTATTTATATACGTATCGAAGTCAAGCGATAAATTTAGTTAAGCACAGTATTGTTGCTTTCTTAAATAAACAACAATTCGCACAATACAAGGGCTCATTCGTTACGCTTAGCAGATCTAGGTTATTAAATTTAGATTAGTCTCGCTCTGCTTCTATAAATATTTGATCTTTTTTACGGTATTTATTATTTGTAATGACGCTAAGAACGTTACGAATTGACACACTATGTTTGGAGAATTATGTAAATATTTAGCAATAATAAAGAATTATTTTTCCTCTTTGCAAGGATGTTTTGAACTTTAGAACGAAAGTAGGCGGCGGAGATTGCGCTCTTAGTAACCTAAAATGTGTTAAATTAAAAATTTAGTCGGAGTCATTTAAATTGAAAGAAATAGTTAACATAATGCAAAATGAATTTGTTAGAAAACATTACAAAGATATTCAGTTGTTAAAGATCAATGTTTTGTGTTAACAATTAATCTTTAGTTTACACTTAAGACGATGGATTTGGGAGATTTACTGATAAAATATTATTATCGAAATTAGAATATACATTGATTGCCTCTTAACTGAAATGAGATAAGATTCTTTTGTTATATTGCAATAACAGCTACGCGCGCATATATTATAATGTAGATATAATATCTTATTAGTTTATGTACATATAACTACAAGTTTACGACCCACGTGGTAAATATGATTAAACTTGATAACAATCCGTAATAGGTTGAGTAACATTTCCGATTGATTTAAGCTGTTTGACAAAGAAATGTTGTAATTGTTGTCTGTTTTTGAGAAAAGGTAACCGACTAACTTGTATGACTTGGGAGGGCAGATTTTGTTGATTATAAGTTTGGAAATATTGAATATTGAGGGTAGCAGAAATTTTAAGTTGCCAACGCTAAGTTATGAGTTCTTCCTCAACGAAAAAATGGTATAACAAAAATTAAATTCAGAACAAAAGTTGCTCCCCATGATATAAAGATACATCGTTTAAGTTTTTATTTCGAAATATCGTCATTTTAGGCGATAGGCATTTGTTTGACTTACCATAATTGAATCAGATCGACCCGATAAAGCCCTAGAGAAGCATCGTTGAAGCTGAACCTAGACGCTATATGTTTATTTTATGCGATTTAAACGCTTCCATCTATCGCGTACACATCGTACATAATTGGGAACAATTAAATGTAGGGCTGTCTTTGTCGTACTTCAACACGTTTGGATGTCTTTTTCCTTGATTGTAGCTAATCCGCCGATGAATTTCTGTCCGAATTGTTTGGTGGAGATTTTCCTTGTGTTTATTTTGAAGTCACTAGAAAGGTTGGATTGTTTTGGGAAAATAAGCAAATGTTTCGATTCCCAAATAATCACTTAGAAACGCAATAAGATCATCACAATATTTTCGCCGCGTTCTTTCAGATTTTTCGCACAAAAACGTCACATTTTCTTAACTATTCCGCATTAGAGACGTCGATTTAATTTTGCTTCAATTAAATTTGAGCTTCACCATAAATTTAAAGTTGTTTTTCTTAGTGCTATATTTCGCGTATCTTACACTCGAAAAGGGAAACATGAAAAAATCGTCTTTCGTACTACTCTACGTGATCGGAGCGGGCTGTGGCGGCCTTGCCTGCCGTTTCGCGCTAGGTTCGTCGCGTAGCGTGCACGAAATTCACCCCCACTTCGCGCAACTTATTGATCGGTTATAAGGGCGCAGTCTCTTCATTGGAATCGGTTTGAATATAAAGGCACCCCGTCGCTCTACGGGAGAGCGGATAATGCTGAGGAGCGATTTGAAAAGAGAGGATAAACCCTAAAATGATACGTCGGGTTCTAACCAGTAAAACGCCACCCAAACAGAAAAGTACGAGCAGACGACAATAATCATCTAGATGTAGAAAAGAGCAAAGGGAAAATGGCCAGGAAGAAAAGAATGAAAGGATAATAATAAAAAAACGCGCGGGAAAAATATAAATCAAGAGAAATAATAGAAAATTTTTCTTTGTATTTAGGAAAGAAGTATAACAAACTATATAGATACATAAATACAAGCCATTCAGCCATATTATTTAAGCCATTCAGAAGTTACTATCCATAACCATCTTCCTTTTTATTCATGTCATCCGAAATAAATGGCTAAATGGCTTTGTGATGAAATGACATGTGATTCTTTAGCGAAAGAGTCTACCAGACGAGCCAATTTTGTTTGATATTTTGGAATCTCACTTCTATCATTCTCCTCCGATGAGGCAGATTTTAGAAGTAGTGGAACTTTAAAATCAACATAATACAATAAAGAAGATAACAAACAATAAACGGCAAGAGCAAACAAGAAAACATACGAAACCAAGAATTTCCGCGTAAAACTTGGGACGAAATCGAATGCAGAATGCGGTAGATATAAAGTCGAACATTTTGTTTTTTTTTCAATTAATCAATTCCAAGATTTTGAAACTCTCAATATTGTTGTGACTTTTAGTTTTTAATTACACTGTAGGTTTTCGTTGATGTCTTTCTTAACATCAATGGTTCTTCCTCTTTGCCGAAGTATTTTCAGTAATGAATGTCAAAATAGGAAACGACCCAAGATATAGAGGTGGATATAGAATTATAGAATATAATTGATGGTAGAACTCGTTTACACAGTAACATTAAAAAAGAAGTAAATTATTTAGCTGTTGTAGGGTCCTACGGATATTGTCCAATGTAGACTGATTTCCAGACTGTAACTACATGCACACGCTTTAAAAAAAGGAGGAAAATTAACCCGTTTACTGTAATAACCAGTGTTGTCGCCAAACACTCTATATGTGTTCAATTACAGGCAAAATTCATTTTAATTTTTTAGTACTTTAATTAATCAAATTTGTTTGTAAGATAAGTCCGACATGGAATCTATAAAATATCTTTATTTCAATGACAATATCTTTCACTGAACGTAAGAATTCCTTTGGAAGAAGGTAATGTGCATTACATTCATGTGAAAATAAAAAATTGCAACCGACTTCCCTGAAGCCTATTATTCAGGAAATATTTGCTTTATTTCCAATCTCAACATAGAATTCGCAAGATTGTCGTCAAATATCTTTATATTGAAATTCTTACGATAACCTTTGCCCCCATACAATGTAATTTTTACCCTTAAGGCGTATGTATCTACAGATATAAAATTACCCGTATTATACGAGCTAGAAAAGCTGCCTTCTAATTCTGGGGCCATTGGCCTAATCTGTCGACGTTTCATTCTCAATTACATGAAGCGTTCTTCAGTCTGTTGAGTTTAGTGATGCATGCTGATGGTCAACCTAAAGAAAGCTAGATGCAACTGACGGCGAAACCTCGAGAGACAGGCGCAGCTATACAACCCAGGAGCCAGTGGCAGCGTGATGGTGACGTAAATGGGAAATCAATTACAGCGCTTTGATTTTCTCGTGTATTTCCGGTACATAGTACAATGTACACTAACTACACGAGGAAATTGAAGCATTGTGTGCAGCTTCGTAGCCACAGCCCCTGCCAAAAACCAATCTACAATGATCATTTATTTACTTTAAACCAAAAAAGGTCCATGGTTTTTGTTTGAGTTTTATTCAAATTCTAATAGATGGCGCCGTCGTTACTGTCATTTGAATTCTCTTAATAGTTATACAAGGTTTTTTTAATTAAGTTTTTGGGAAAGTAGATAAGTTAAATAATTTAATATACGAAAAGTTTGAGATATCGCTTTCGAGAAGTGAACTTTAAACTTTCGCCGAAGAATACTTTTCCTCCGTGCAAGACAGCATCGTGTCCTACACACCCATCCTGAGATATCCTTACCCTGCTTGCTATAATCGTAATTCTGCGAGCAAAACTTCGCCGTAGCGTAACCAATGATGTAGCCCTCGCCACTACCACCACACATGCACTCATCACACAAAAGATAAACATCGAACGGTACGAAAATCGTCCTCCTGTCGTGTGACAGATAGCTCGGACCCGCTTTGAATGCCGATGAACAATCCCACCCATTCGGCAGGCCGACCGCCCGAACAGGTGAACGGCGGTTTCGGTTTTGTGTGCGTGAGTAACCATCTCTCATCGTCATTGCCGCGGCGTGCTATTAAAAGATACATATCGGAAGTCGAACGCTCGACTACACAGTTGTTGCTGCAACAACTCTTTGCGAGGCAGCTGCGCTGAAGTTTCTCTTATGCGACGATATTGTATTCTAAAGGTTTTTTTCTTAAATCTGGATAGACTATCGAGGAGATATCGGTAATGTATAATCTTTTAGTTGGCAATTCTATAGAGATAATGGTCGTTGTTGTTTTGAGGCTTAGTTGAGTAGTTGTGTTGTTGGGCAAAGCGTCAGGTTACAAAATACACCTCGCGGTTCTAAGCATCAATTATTGTGAATCCAGAGGTGTTCCACTCTAATCTTTAACCTGCTAAATATCGTATTAATATCGGTTTTACTTCCTTATAAAAGGCACATTTTGTTTTTTATCCATAAAATCATTCTAAATACTAACAATTTTTGTCAACATCCCAAGCTTTGTTATAGTTACCTACGAGTAGTCCCAGTTTAGCATGGTTGTATTGAATCTATGTTCTATTTTTGTTTCCAATTATAAAACATGTAGCGGAGTTGCAAACTTGCAAAACAACGCAGAAGAATCATCGCTTCAGTTTTCTTTGAAAATCCAACCGATGCGGCTAAATATACAAAATAAAGTAAGACAACGTTAGTGGGAATCAATGGAAACTTAAATTATCTCCAATGATTTTGTAACAATCGAGTGGGCTTGCAAATGAAATTAAGACAAAACAAAAAAAAAGTTGGAGGTATCTTTTCTGATTATACAGACGCTGTTTGATTCATTGAAAATCCTTTTGCTATTGCTTTTGAAGATGCATTTACAATGAAAACATCAAACAGTAACGTGTCGTTTGGGTTATACAATTACGAGATATGGCAATATGCTTAACAGAATTTAAAAAACATAACACGTTACAATAATTTTAGGAAAAGAAATACAAAAAATATTGCTCGCATTATAGAACATTGCACGTTTTTACCATGCACGACATAGGATATGGAGGTGATGAAGGTTAGAAGCATAAACAGCCGGAATCGTCGGACGAAGATTGTTTTATATTTTCTCTCTCTAAGTCTGTTGGTCTTCTCCAAATGGAAGACACGAGAATGCAAACTTTTAATAATACTTCGTTATTTTATAGAACAAACCTACTTCATTTGTTTTAAGAAGAAATTGAAGGAACGTATCGGCGAGAAGCGGATAAGATGATTGTCGTGTTAGAATAGTTCCGTTTCTTTTAAATAAAATAATTAAATACGTATTTATTCTTTATTCCCTTAAGTGCATTCTGAATAAAACAAAAAGGAAGTTAAAGTTGTAATTTATTGGTAGTATCAAATACATAAATCAACTTTTTTTTTGTAAAAGACTCCCCTACGATGATTTACGAGTATACTAATAATTTTTTCGAGTGTAATAGATGACTCCCAGAAATACGATCTCTAGAAGACTTCAGACGTCTTTCACGATATAGAAATATCGGATTACGGCACCCTAGGTTCAGCTTCTAGAGCTTGCCTGGTTCCCTTTTCCCACCACACGGGGTCACGACAAATACGGCTTTCAAATAGGACGAAAAAGGTTTATTGAGGTAGTAAAAGTGAGATGGTCGAAAAAGAAAATACAATGTTAAGCATTGTACGGAACATTTAGTTTATAGAATCTTCAAAAAGTGCTTAAAAAGCGAAGGCGAATCAAATAAGTTTATTTGAAGGTCGTTTTAGTAAGAAAAGGGTAATTTGGGAAATACATGAAAATATTCATTATTATTTAATAAAAATAGAAGGACTTATTCTTTTGTATGAAATAGTTATTGGTTACAAATTAGAGTAAGTGTAAGTTCTTATTTTTAATAAATGCTTTATTGGACGACAAAATTATTATGCTTTATGTTTGAACGTGATGCTCCTGAGCTTTGCAGATAACCAACAGCTGCGGCTAGATAAACCTTCAAAAGTTTTACCTAAAGTTTTATTTATTTTCCAACAGTTCGAACGGCAACCTTAACATTTTGTGTTTTAGGAACAACTCCAGTATAATTTGGATAAGGAATTGATAGATATTGGACCCTAACGTAGCTTTCATATAGGCAACGTGTTCTACAACTTTGTATTTATGGTTGTCTAGATAGCATTAGATCCATTCTCAGCGTCTTGAGATTTCTATAAATTTTGCCATCGGCAGTACTACGCCGGTCAATACTATTGATCGCACCAATGGTAGTTGTTGCCATTGATATTAGATGAAATTGAAACTCTACAAAAACAATTCTTTGATAACTCTTCAAAATGATTTATTGGTTAATTTTAGTAGTAAATTAAATAACTTAAAAGTCACGCAAGACTTACTACTGGGACCAATTTTATTCTTCTTAAGCCCGTTTGTGACGATGGTATAATTTTCAGGTTTTAAGACTATTTTGTATTAATTATTGCACAAAAAATTGCAGCTTACTACACTTGCTACGGTATCATTTTCTGTCTTTGAAGAATTTTGCCAAACAATGTGGAAAATCTTATATCACTTAAATGAAGTTTCGATGAAGTTTTCAATACATAAATCTTGTTTGTGATGACTTGCGTTTAAATTTTAACGAAGCTTCATTTTTGTCTTAGTTTATTTATAGCTTTGTATTTGCGCTCTATTTTTAAAAAAGTACTTACAATTCTTCTCGTTCAATTTTCCTACGACTGTCCACAGCAACGCTGTGTCTTAAGTACCTCTCCCGTTTTACGGTTCCTGTAAAAAAAAATTAATAAAAGTAACACCTATATTACAACAACATTTATAATATTACTTTAATCGAGGGTTCTATTTTTGTTTACAATTGTTCAATTAAGCATTTTATGAGCATGCTTTACACAAATGTTTTCTTCTTTAATTTAACAAAAGAGAAACGATAATGTGAAGCCTGCTACACTTTTTAAGTCATCATGTACATACATAGTTCTTAACTTAAATTTACCGTAATAATTAGCCTTTAGCGTAGTCAGATTGCTGACGATTCGAGCCCGGTGCGATGAGATTTTCACGCCCAAATCTTTGATGTCTCGTTCGGAAAAATCGATGATGTCTTCGACACCTTCGAATTTGCCGAAAAGAGCAGCGTAACGGTCCAGTTCGAGATCGGCTAGCCATTGTTCGATGTCGATATGCTTCCGTTTGGACTGGTTTTTGTTTTCCGTGTCGGCGGTTGTGGTTATCGCGATCAGGTCCGGTTGATGGTGACGTTGATGTTTCAGCGAGATTCTTGAACCGAAACGAGGCCATGTCATGTCTGAAAACATGAAAGCATTGTAGATTGAAGATATTGTTTTTTTTTTAGTTGTAAGTAACAAATAAAGCTTTTAAAAAACTAAAGTTAGTCGTGTTTCGAATTTGAGAATGTTGCTGTGTTGTTCAACACAAAAAAATAGAATAAATTCCTCCAAAGCACATAATATTCTAGGCACTATAATATGATAAATATGAAACTTCATTAAAAAAAAATTTTCAGTTCTGTTTTTTAATACCTAAAACTTTTCCCTTTCTTCTGTGGAAAGTTTGTTTTTCCCATGTTTTTCTTTAGAAAATGCATAATTTTTCTAAAAATTACAAAAAGAAAGTCGGGTAACAATCTTGGTTTATCTCATTATTTACAAAACTTCATTATTAACAGATCACATAAAACGTTAAACACTTTCTTTTCTTCCATTGGGAAGTAGTAGAAAGAAAATTTTGATGAACTTTTGTTTCCACGAAAGAAATTTGGAAAATTAAAACCTATAATCACTTATGCAGCTTGTGAAACAAAATACCGCCAAAATCTAACTTACAGGTTTAGCTTACTCTAAAGCTATATCTTGTAATAAATAAATAAAACTTAAAGAACTACCAACGAAGTTGTTTATTTTAAACGTGCTTATCATTCAAATTTGGTTTCGGTCACTAACCCCTTTTCTTCATTATACAGGTTGGGCAGAACTTTCGCGCGACTCGTGTACATGCTAGAGAGAGATATATAACACAATGAAATTATCTGTGTGGTATGCATCTTACCATTCCACTGTTTTGCACCTCACTTGAAAACTTGAAAGTTAATATTACTCTTACTTTTTAATTTTTTATTTGTCGCGTTGGTAATATTTTAATTTTAATGAAGAAGCCATCTCACTCTCAGCATCTTCCATGCACCAAAAAGAATTCTTATTAAAGGTATTGTATGTAAGAGAAGTTATCTCTTTTCATTTTCACTCATTAACTTTTTATTGACATCTCTATGTAACGTTAGTTAAATCGTGTAAATTGAATTTTTTCTATTTTCTTTATATCTTATAAGAAAATTTGATTCCACTTATGAAACTTCACAGATTAGGATGTGCTTTTTGGAGTCAGCAATATCTTACATTGTTCAAAATAATTTCTATCTATTAGATCTATTTCCTCTTATTTATGTTTATTTGAGAACGATAACGAAAAGCATGCGTGAACAAATATGATGGTATACATGATTCACCTAAAACCACTCAATATGGTTTCCGGATTTGTGAAATACGTATGTTACTATTGCGTTTGGGTTCCGCATACGATTCATCTTTCCAAGTATTCATCGCATATATAAAATTCAATGTTAACGTTGAATTCTGAATATTACATAATATTTCGCGTAGATTTGTATTGGTCACGTACACTCTATATTATGGTTTGTTACGAAGTAAATGAAATAATGCTGTAAAATCTTTCTTTTGAATAGAATAATTGAAACGTAAAAAAGCATTGCGTACAGAGCACGTGTTTTTTTTTTGTCGCAGAAACCTGTCGCGTAGTAGAAAATGCCATATATAAATAAGTATGTACGTATGTAAATTGCTGATAAGAGCAGGTATGCACATGACTTAGCTTAACAATGGTAATAGCCTAAATTAAATTAAAATTAAAAAAACTAATCGATCTTGGTTTGGTGTGGTATTTTAGATTTATCTACAAGCGAAAGTATGAGTATAATATTTTCAAAAGCACACATACCTGTACCCATTCTATTACAACACCATATGTTCAATATACAGGGATCTTTCTCGTTAGATTTAAACCCAAAGGACAACCCTTTTTGGATGATTACCGATAAATATTTGTAGGTGTTGTACAATAAAATCGACAATACTCATTTGTAACGATCGATAGACGACACTTAGACGTCACTTTATGGATTTATATACGTAGAGTGAGCCTAGCTTAACATGGAACCTTATCTCCAAACGTACAGCGAAAACGCAACGTTATCGGAAGCAAATATTTGTGAATATCGACTCTTCTGAGATTGTTTTCGATATTATTCTTCGTCTTTACGCACGTACAGGGTGCATAATAAAATTGTACAGAATTTTTTAAAATTTGAAAATGTCCGAGTTTTGTGATGATTTGCACAATAAAAAATTATTTGATGTCCATTCTATTTTTGAGACTTTCGAGAGTGAAAAGTGGTTGCCAAATTTAAGCACTATGACTTTTAAAATTTTATATTTTGTGCTGATTTTTTTCTGCTCCCTGTATTCTCCGGATAATTGAGAAACAGGATGTAAAAAATAGTAGTAGCAATGTTTTGCGCCGTGAATATTTTAGTTTGTGCCCATTCCGTTGTCGAAGTTTTTAAGTCAATGGAACTCTCAAATTTTGAATAACAACTATACTGTAGTATTCTACTTCATTCGGGTTTTCTCCGCCCACGGAATAACATTGGTGTGTGTGAGTGGAAATCAACTTGTCTGCCGGAAGTGGATCTTTAGCAGCATCTTTATTTTCAATTTGTCTTTAACCTCCTCATTATCTATATATTATATCTTTATCGTTACATTATATAGTGGCCGATTTATGTATTATCTCCCCTTGCAACGACTAAATATCGATACTATCTTCCGCGTGGCAAGGCCAAGTACTTAGATTCAGCAAATAAAAGTACAGGACCGCGTTTACCGGGAATACCCATCATAAACTAAAATTGGAGTAATAAAAATCTACCTGGGAATGGTAGAAAGTACAGATGCATCGTCTCAGGGGGGACAAAACATACGTATGTCACTGTACATACGTATTTATGCATTCATTCTGGCCAGATACAAATTGTTCCTATTTAGAGGTCAATATTAATATTTTTGTGTTCATTGCGGTATTTCTTATACGGAATGTTCACTGCGTCGACATTCTTGTGGTGCGCAGTGCGCCGATATGTATTACTCTTTGCCATACTACATTACAGTTCTTGATATCGTAATAATTTAAGACTTGGCTATACATTTACGCATCATCAAAATATCATTATTTTAGTCTAGACAAAACAAAGGACAATATATGTATGTATATTTAAAAAAAAAAACAAAAATTATAGTCACTTTCGTAGACTAACTATTGCCCGATAAATATTTATAATATATTCAAAAATATTTGTGAAAATCAATTCGTTATTCCTCAAAATTAGATTATAAAATTAACAAAGTAATAGGATAAAGATGCTAACAATATTTTACTTCCAAATGCTGCAGTAATGCAGTTATCAGATGTAAATCAATCACTTGCTCTGGTTTAATCTATCCTTTTTTCTCTTAGTTCATTTTAGAATCACATATAATCGAAATTATATATTTACATCTTACTCAATGCTTAACGTTTTACTTTATTATCTCCAAAATAAATAATTTTAAATAATCACCCATTATATAAGCGATTAATCTTTATCACTACTTCCTTTCCTCACTTCTTGCCTTATATGCGTCCCCTGTGACATGACAGTTGACCCAGTAATTCATGAGAAGGTGCTGCATCTTTACAAGAATATATTCTTATCATTGAACTCGTAAAGCCATGTGGCAGAGAAGAGACGGCAGCGCGGCTTCTTGGAAGGTCACGGAATGCTTTTATGAATGAAACATTCCTCAAACATCCGAAGAAGGTAACGAAAAGGAACTACTTTACGGGAATGGAAAACAACTTGAACTCGTAAAAACGCCCACAAGATTCGATCATCGGATTATGATGTTTCGGTACAGTTTGGAGCAGGATATTGCTTAAATACTTACAAATAGTTACGACATGAACACGCTAATTTCTATTTTTTAAATGTTCCATTTGATTTCTAATCGTATCTAAAGTAGAGACGTACATATGCAAAATTCGATAACTAATGTTCAGTATTACAATAAATAATATCAATGAAAAAAATGAAAGCACACACAAAAATAGATAATATCAGGTGTGAGAAGTACGATACCTTTTAATATAACTATTTTTGATAACTAAAGTGGCGAAGAGAAATGACCCTGACCATGACCAACAAATTTTAAATTAGCTACTAAATTAACTATCAAAATGACAAAACATAGTAGAAATGTCTTTCGGGTGGTGTCGTATAGTTAATATTTTACTTGACGTTTCGCTGATCATGGTGTCAGCTTCTTCAGAAGATTTCTAAAGACTGGCGTTGTTGTCTCTTGCTCCCCATTATATACCCCATTTCTGTTCAGCTTTGCTGATCCATAACCGTTCCGTTCCGCTGAATCGCGTGGTTCGTTGTATGACGACTCCGTAGTGCTAACCTCCACGTGTTGCTGATCTTGTATCCATCTTCGCGATTGAAGTTGTTGGTGTTCTTCATTATTTCTATGGATTCGCGTATTATCCTCGGGTAGTAGTGGCTGGTCCTGGCTAATACTTTAACGTCGCTGTAGCTTATGCGGTGGTCTCCTTGTTACAACGAACGACGCGATTCAGCGGAACGGAACGGTTATGGATCAGCAAAGCAGAACGGTTATGGATCAGCAAAGCGGAACAAAAATAGGATATATAACGAGGAGCAAAAGACAACAACAGCAGTCTTTAGAAATCTTCTGAAGAAGCTGACAGGATAGTCAGCGAAACGTCAAGTAAAATATTAACTACACGACATCACCCGAAAGACATTTCTACTATGGATTACGGTCGTGAAAGCCTCAACTAAAATGACAAAACGTCTTTAACCAAAGTAGTGCGGTGACCCTCGCCATTACGCCCCATTTAGTGGTCATGTTTGGAATTTAAGAATATCTTCATCAAATTTCCCTTTGCCGCTTTGGTTATGAAAAAAATTTTCCCATAAGTCGTAACTGTTGTAATTTCCAAGATATCGCTGGTCTCCTCCCTTAGTGAGACACCCATATTTAAAAAAACGCATCACATATTAAAAGCTCCTATTGTACGCATGGATAGGTACGGAGCCATTAGTAGGAATTGTGATCTGCTGCATCTGGTATAATGCACCGTGTTTCTCAAGCCTCTACGTAAATATGTAAAACGGAAAATACGGGTAAAACGAGTGATGCACTCTGCGCTTATTATTTACGTAGACATGTGCGTATGTAATAAGAACATATATGACGATAACAGATGACAGTACATGTGCATTTTTATATTTTCAAAAATAAATCGTCGTATAGTTTCACATATAATGATATCTCCGCTTTGTACTCGGGAAGTACTGCTTTCAGCCAATACCAATGCCAGTACAGTCAAAGGAAAAACGCTACGCTAATAGGTGGCCGAAAATCGCTTCACGGGGTTCAATGGCAGCTCCTCGACGCTTCGATAACTTTTGATTTACATTGATGTACACAGTGTCCCAAAATGTACGGTTTAAATTTATACATGGAAAAAGATAATATGCTTATTTAGCGTAATAAGTAAACCTACTTCAGGAGAATTAGTAGCAAACAACAAAGCTTAAGGTATCAACATACAAAGCTGCATTTGTGCCATATTTTAAATATTATCCATTTAAATTTACAAATATTAAAGATTGATTACATTAGCAATGCTAATATGTAACCATAAAATTTAATATAATTTTCTTCCCGGTTATCTATTTAGGTAATTTTATGCAATATTACCAAATCGTGTTGAACAGTTTGGATCTTATAGGACTAACAGTTGTGCAAATGTATCTTTCATGATTTGTGGTAATTATTGCTTTGCAATTATTAAAGTTTGAAAAATGTTGTAGTCGTAGACAGGTTTTTCCACAATATTTACATCAAAATACTTATTTCGTTTTTTTTTTTTTTTTAATAGAATTATCTTCGTTGTTGTATATACAATAAAATAAACAAAATTTAAAAGATTACCTTTGGTATGAGTGTCATTTCACTAGAAATGTAAGTCTTTCTCATTTGAATATCGTTCCACTTAAATTAGGTTGGATAAATTCGAAGTTAATACTATTTATACACGTTATATATACGCTAGAAAACATGCAAAATATACTATGACGTACTCTGGACATTGAGAAACTCTTAATTGCTATATCTGGCATATATTCGTTTAGATTAACAACAAATATGGCTGTTAACATTTAACAAGACATGGTCGATTAGCAAATTTTGACATTAATCAGCGCGAATTGTCGACATCGTTAAGGAAAATATTTATATGAATGTGTGCATCATCTCACGATTAGCTGCGTTAAAGTGTTTCGTATTGGGCTCCTTGCACGCTCATAATTTAGCAGATTTATTACATATCTATCATCAGCATATCTTGATGAAGCCGCCAAGGAAAGCTAATTCGTATCCATGCGAGGCAAAAATAATCGATATATATTTCGTTCTGGCCTGTTTTGACTTGTAAAGATATAAAATAAAAATTTTAATTTCATATCAAACCTTGAATATTGAAGGTCAATATTTATGAATTTATATTTAATCTTTATCGCATTTTTTTATGGCTATAACATTTGCAAATTATTGACAGAAGTAAAATCTTGTTTACAAACGTTGAAGGAAAGGACCACGATTAGGTAATTCATTTGATTTTTGACAATGAGGAATCGTTTAAAATAAGTTTAGATGGAGAAAATTTTAAAGAAAATTATGGTCAAAAGTTATTCTTTAGCCACCGCAATTTTATTTGTAGCAACGATTCCCCCCTCAGATTGCTAATGTTAAAAAATTAAAGCGTCTAAACTTGTGCGAACAATGTTGTGCGTGGTTCTTGGTTCACAGATTCGTTTTACAGGAGTATTTACTTTTCTTATTTAACCGCTCATTAAAGACTGAATTAGCATTCCCAGTTATGTAAATATACCTTGCGGCGCGTAAAAAACAAACACTCGAAAAGCGGTGAAAAGTCAACAAGGTCAATGGAAATATTTATGTGTAACGTTTAAAGTATACATGGTTGTATGTACAGTGGATGTCAATGATATTCAGTCAAATTGTTTTGAGGAATATAATGTAGGAACGATTTTCTTTTGCTGGTGTAACTTCTGAATGGTTCTTAGTAGCAACATTTTCCAACAAACTTACCTTAGTTTAACAACATGACATTCAAACTTATTCTTGAGTAAAGCCATCGAAAATATGTAATTTGAATTGGTTGCCGAACTATTTTGCTCTTTAAATCTAGAGACTCAAATTCATCATGAGAATTTGAAATAATCAAGCAATGTATGTACCTATGTATAGGTGTAGGTGACACATTTTCTTCATCTAAATGAAATAGGCTATTTTATAGGTTTATTTTTGCAACAATAGTCGTCTTATTAGTCTCAACAGATTCATTGCTCGTTATAACACATGAATACCAATAAACTGGAATTAGTTAACACAATGTACACGACAACATCTGTTCAACATACACGCGACCTCTAAAAAACTAAAGCGGATGCAGTAAGAATGTTGACAACACGAGACAGCTACAATATGGTTGTCTATACACGGTGCATTCAAAAAATTCCGAAGTTGTGTGTGGTTTTCTTGTGTTATTAAACCTTGAACTGCCCATAACATTATACCAAATAGCGTTTTCTGTTTTATTTCCAAATTAAGAAACTAAGAAGATCGGGAAATAACATTTCCTGAGAGCTGAAATAGCAAAAAAAAATATAGGTAATACGCGGTTCACACGCATAAAGTCTAAAAATATGCGATAATCTCGCGCAAAAAGAATGGAAGAATGGCTGCTAATTTGAATCCATAACTCGCTTACCTACTATAACCTTCGTATACACTTGTTGACGTTAATTCCCAAATAAGAAACAAGTTTTAAATATTACGAGCGTTAAATGCCTACGTTTATAAACTAATAGATAGACATTATTTTAACAAGTTATGTAATAATACCTTCATACATAGTAGTAAATAGTACTTATTTAAGATTCTATTTCTTATTTTTTAATTTGTCATTACGAATCAATTGAGAGTCTGTGTGTTCTCTAATTCCGCGAACCTTTGATCGAGCAGTTGCTTGAACAATTTAAAACGCATTTGCATTGCTTCAACTCTTATTCGAGCTAAGAGAAACACACCCAATATTTCTTAACTATCGAAAAACAGGTGAAAAATTATGAAACATTATTGTGAAAACCATGCCATCATAATTTTAATAGTACATTACATAAAATATTGCAATTATTACAGTGGCAAAAGTGAAAATGATCTCACAGATTTATAGCATTTTTTGAGTGTAGGCTTTCACGACCGTAATCCATAGTAGAAATGTCTTTCGGGTGATGTCGTGTAGTTAATATTTAACTTAACGTTTCGCTGACTATCCTGTCAGCTTCTTCAGAAGATTTCTAAAGACTAAAGAAGACTGAAGAATAAAGACTAAAGTCTTTAGAAAGCCGACAGGATAGTCAGCAAAACGTCAAGTTAAATATTAACTACACGACATCACCCGAAAGACATTTCTACTATAGCATTTTTTCTTCGATTGCATTGAGAGCAAGGAATTGGTTCATGCATCAAACCACGTGTGAGTGTTGCACATTCATCTGTTGATTCAACTAAAAGTACGTTTAGATTAACCATAAAATTCCCTTCACACAATAGATGCAAATAGAGTTCCAAACATCCTTCTTTATTTAAGATTTGCACGATCGGCGTTTGTTTTTATTTTACTTCCCGTTTTCAAGAATAGTTAATCTTTATGCACACGCGTTTATATTTCATTTTAAAGTTGATCCAATTCAAAAGGTTTAACCAACTAGGGTTGAGTATATTTAACAAACAAAGTTGGTTGAATCAATCAATTTTTGGTTGGTTCAACCAATTTTTTTCTCAGTGTGAGTTGCTACTACTTCCTGAATGTCGCTTTTTCCAGCTAGAGATTGAAATCTTTTTACTTTTCCGTGAAGATAACTTGAGCAATATGCATAACCAACAAACAATGTAGAAGATCTAATATCTAAATACTGTTGCCGCCACGTTAACAGGTTATAGCAAACACTAAAAATGGCGACGACTTTTGCTATTACATTATTGATGTGCAAGTCGGATTTAATCCGAGATAATCTAAGCACTTACCTTTCGCTCAAAAAATTTAAGTCATTCTTCCTATAGTGGGAACGTAGCGTAAAGTATTAAATCGAATCCATAAATAAATTGTAGAAGTCAAAGTGCATCGGGCAAAAGAGGAGAATCACATTGTATGCTATGATCAATCACAATTCGTATTTATAGAGGTTAATCCATAGCAATGCCAAGCTATTCCGTAACAAGGCCAAACATACAATCCATTACGCCGCTATACAATTAACTGATGACCAAAGTTTGATGCCCACGATTGAATGTAGATTTATATGTTGCAACCAGAATCAAAAGAGTACAAAAAGTGCAAATCGTTGTATAGTGGCAATCTATTGGGGAAAGTAGAAACACAGAAATGTAGACTAGAGATAACAAAACTGAGGAAAGGAGTGGCTCTGAAACTGAGATGAATTGACAAGAAGAGAAATGAAGTCGCACGTAGATAACAATCCATGATATCTACAAAGCAAATTCTACGAGACCGAAAACTGGATGTTTGGATAGTTAGTAGGAAGAGAGGAAGATAGACACGTGAAGATAATATGGAGAGCTACAAGAGAGGTAGAAAAAAACAGAAAACCTCGCTGAGAAAAGTACTAAGCGTGTAGTGGAGTTGAATATAGTAATGAAAATGAATTATAATACGAAGTTTAACGATAGTTCTTTGTTAGAACGACAGCCATATTGTAATAACGCATTCTTCCCATCCGTTTATCACATTGCGACTTTATATTACGTCAATCGCGGCGTAGAACAGTAAAATAAACCATAACAGGATTCTCTATTTATTTGTTTGTGCAAGTGTGAGAGAGAACCACGTATGCATAATATGGTTCTTCTATGTCGAATGAAATCGATCAGCCAGTCCAATAGTTAACAAAATATCCATCAATTGTGATGGGGGATATTGACATCGTCTGAGCTGCAACTCGATAGGCATATTTACATCTAAACAATTGATCGATTTACCCTCCAATATGGAGATCTAATTACAACATTCAATAGTTCTGAAATAGAACGTAAAGAAATCCTCTTACAAATATATGGGTAAACAATTCATGCTTCTTAAAATGAATTTAAGTATACAAGTTTTAATTGGTCTCGCGCAGCGCATGAAGAAAAATTTCTACTTAATTCAAGTAGAAATACATTCAATCTAAATTTAATTAATAACTACATATGGGACAGAAATGCAGTGTACTTGGTGTAGATGTAATTTTATACTTAAATGTATGTATATTATAGTTAATATAAACAAAAAAATATATATACATATGTACTAATCTGGAGCGAAAGTAAAGGCCGGAAACAGTGCAAACAGTTATAGCAAATTAATCATACTGAGACTGTTTTTTCCGTGTGTTAGAGACATATTTAGGAAATTAATTGAAAAAATACTGTCTAAATCTTAAATCAGACCAAGCTTTAGCTTAAATTAGTTGTATTACCCAACGATAGCAAATTCTTATTAAAATTAAAAAGTATTTGTAGAGGAAAGGAGGGGTAGTTGTGATTGAAATGAAGGAAAGTGATGGACGAATCCGATATTCCAATGTTAAAATAAAAAAATAAAAAATACTTTCAATTGCAGGATTTGGTCCGTAAATCATTCGCAAAGACCACAAAATATGAAGGTGACCTCGCGATATTAATTCTCTAATTCTCTACACTTTTTTAGGAGACCCAAAGAACAGTTAATAGTTACGGGTCAGCGTTATTTTGGCATGCCAAGTTTATGTTTATTTACACGTTCATAATTTTTGCAAGACCCAAGCGAGGAAGCAAAAAAGACATAAAGGAAACCTACCGGTTTCCTAATTCATTTCTTAATAACCCTACAACTCTCATAAAACTCAGAAATTCTATTTCATAACGAATTGAAGATATTTAGCACGAGATCAAGAGTTACTGCTCATAACAGGAGGAAATTTGTTATTTGTCGAATCGAAGCAGAAATGTAAAATGGTGTAGATTACAGTAGATTATACTGTGTATTTAATTGCCTTTATTCAACCTATCCGCACTGAATTATAAACAGTTTTCTAATGCCAATAACTCAAATTGATAAGCGATAATACAAATGTTTTTAAAATGATTATCAGTCGAGTCGATTTAGATATTTATAAACAAGTGGTTCTACATACATTTTAAACAATTTACGGCACTTTCGAAAAAATCTGCAGCAAATGAATCTGCCAATATTTCATTGCGCGATTCAGTTTCTCGATATAAACAAATAAACGTTGCCGCTTTGTTGCGGGAATCATTTAAATAGTTAGTTTCCTCGTAGGATTCCGTTGCTTAACCAGTGTGGCTTTAAAAACATTTGATATGAAAGCATGAAAGTGCTCTAACAGCGATTATTACAGTATTTTTTCCAGGTATTCATATAATATACAAATAAACGACCTTCAATCACCAGGTTTTTTTGATGACATCACATATTAAGCAGTTGTAAATAACACTTTTTCTTGTTATAAGAGTATATATATATATATATTTACTTCGTATAGGTACCGTTAGAATTATCAAAGCCTATTGGAAGAATTTCTGAACTTGTATTGAAACGTTATTTTCCCTTCTATTACTTAATTTGGTGTGAAATACATAAAAATTTTGTGGTCTCAAAGCTGCAACGATCATTCTTTGGTCAGTATCCATTGCTTGCTATATTAGCACTTTTTTCAAGAGATTACTAACTTTTAAAGATAATTAAAGTCTTCCAAAATATATAATTTTTAACCGATAATTAAATATCAATTATTACTTGATATCTGAAATGGTATCCTTGGGCATTTTTTCATCAATCACAACAGCAAAAAGACTTGTTTCTATGAACGTAACTTTAGCAACAGATACTACAGCAGTGTAAAATATTGATAGAAGATTCTAAAGATCGGGCTATTCAAAAGAGTGACATAGATGCTTCAAAGAAAATTGTTTATAAAGAAACTTTATCATCAAAGGAATTATGTAACTTTTACCAAATCATGGTTTTCTGCTTTCCTAGTAAATAAACTTATGCTTCATAGAAATTTGTGCTCAGTTTTTTCACAAAAAAAAAACTTTCTATGAACGGGAGCATTTAGAATTTCTTTCAGTTTCTGAATAAGTACTTACAATCAGTAGATTTTTTCTTTTTCATTTTGCTGGACGATTTTCCCATTATTCCTCCTTTCCACTTTCAAAATACACTAAAATCTCACACTCACAAGCAAACTATTATGGCACAATTTTCAAAAATAAAAGAACACACAAAACAAGAAACAAAACTGCGGGAAAAAGTATAAATGACGATTGACCGCGCCAAAAACAAGCGCACTTACACAGCTCACTACGACGCGGAATATTGGCTGTTCAGAAACGATATTGTACCGCACTGAACTGGTCAGCTTATGTCGGAGTGTAAGTGGGGATCCGATAACAGATTACACAGTTTTGTCTATACTATTATCGTGCGTTTGGCACGGATCTTCTTTCCTTTGAAACTGTAGATACGGACTGACTGTCTGTCAATTTCCTTCGACTTAACCTACCTGACTGTCTCGTCTTTGCTGTACGCCTACCTGGGTTGTTTACAAATGAAATGGGAAGCGAAGGGAAACTAGGCAATTACTGCTAAATGTGTTTATGTAACGTCTTCTGGCAACGAATGCACCGTTCTTTCTAATGCCTGGCGTGTTCTATATGCACTTCTTGCTATGTAATTGTTTCTTTCAATCCATTTGCATATGTTTAATTTTTTTATGGTGAAAATCCCCAAAATACCGGTTTAAATTTAGTAAATTAAATACTGATTAGTTGCAAAAATATATTCGTGATCTTTGACTTGTAATCGCTTATACTTTAGGAGCCGGCAACGCATTCACTTCTAAACTTGCTATATTGAACAATGTCATAAATATGGGATAAAGAGAAAACTTTTGTTGACAAATAAGCTTCAAACCGCTTTTAAACTATTATAGTTTAATAACTTCACTCAGTGTTTAAAAGTTATGTGGTAGGAAAAATTTTTATATTTAAGTTTCAAGAAAATGCATTTTCTGCCGTATCTCAGGAATAAGACGAGATATCGAATTCATTTAAAAAAGGGATCGTTTTCTATCATTAGTACCATATTCTAGATGCGAAAAGGTTTTTTGCTTTCATATCTTTAGATTACACAAAAATTACATATTTTGGGACGTTTTCCCCAATATCCATTCTAGGAGAATTGTCGCCATTTTAATGTATCCCTCGGAAGCCCACTTTTTTCCATATTTTTAGAATCAAATTTTCTATTCCATTGCATTTTAAGTAAGAACTCTTCGTTATGGGCCTTATGATATTAATGTTGTAATATAAAAAAATGATATGAAATACACACTATCGTTCATTGAAATTTGGCCAAGTAACAAAAGTTTTAAAAAATCATAAAATAAAGGGCAACTAATACGAAAAAATAAATTTATTACGGGATGTTGTTCCACAATTGTTGGAGAACATTAGAGACTTTCCTTGAAAGTAGGAGGCTTTTTGATCGAGCTCATCCCAGAGTAGCTCAACAATAGGATTGAGACCGGGACTAAGCTTCGGATTGTTGTGCAAAAAGTGGAATTCTAACCGATTACTAGCAGCCCAGAAGGAATGACACGGGATTCTAATATTTCGCGGTAGTCCTCTTTTCACATTATTCCTTCGATTCGGTGTAACGTTCCTGTTCCGAAGTAAGAAAAACAACTCCAAACTGGTTACTGTAATGCACTGGGGAAGTACTCGTTCATTAGCGGACCGTCCCACAAACACCGTCTTGCTTTGACCAAACACATAAATATTGATTCGTCGATCCATAAAGCACTTTTCTACTGTTTTACCACCCAGTTCCTATGTTCTGGGGTCCACTGCAGCCTTTTCAATAGATTACACCGACATAGGCCGACAATGGCTTGCAATAAAACTTATTAAGTCAAGGCGTTGTAAAACTTTCTCCCTTGGCCAAACTTCCGAGAACAGTAGTGTACATCGGTGTATATCAACTATCAATCTCCTATGCTTTCAGTTTAAGGAGGGTGACTTTTTAACTGCATTTGATGTACCAAATGATGTTTAGTTATTTAAAGAATGGAGTTTTTCGAAATTGTTAAAATCTTAAGACTGTTACTTTTTGAAAACTAAGCAAGATTTCAGCTTAGGATTTTTAGTTAGACATTACTCTCTCTAGTGCCTGAACAATCTGAAGGCTAGAAAAGATCTTTTCTTTTATTTCTTCTAAAATTTAAAATTTTAAAATGTATTCAAAATTTCTCGTATTAAGACGTAATTTCATTTTTTTTTACATCAAAACATTAAAGGCTTATAATTGTATTAAATAATTGAAATTCTTTAGTCTCCTTTTTATTTTGTAAAAAGTAATACTTTTGCATAATATTTGCTCTTTTTATGCAAGGAGTTATTCAGGCGAAGCATTTAATAGAAACAATTAATTTCAATTTAGGTGACTTCTAAAAGCTTTTAAAAAAACTTTACAAATGTTATTTTATAGTTGTTTAAATGAGTCGATTAAGTTGACAAAATATGGAATGATCATGGAATATTTAAACTAAATGAATTAGTTTCAAGTTCGATAGAACTAAATTATTTTTTTATTGCGCACATATTTTGAGATTTATTTAATTAAAAGAAAACAGAACGGAAATCCACGAACTTCTTAATATTTTCTTAGAAGATAAGTTATTTGTATATTGATAATATTTTTATCATTTGGGGAATTCATAACAACTTATAAGTCGCATAAATTTATTTTTAGGATAAGATCCCCGGATAAAATTTATTAATGTCGTTTACCAAATTTTATAGGGACTTGAAATGAAGCCTTCAAGAAATTACGAAAGCCAAACTGGGTTAAATACACTAAGGTGAATCCTTTATTGAAATCAAAGAAGCAATTTACACTAACAAAAATTATCAAATATGCTGTTTGGGAAAATGAAATATTTATTCCAAATTAGCAAAATGAATAAAATTAATAATAATAAAATTTGTAGAAGTTAGTAGTTCTAAGAGATGTCTTTTGCGTGCATAAGTATAGAAATGAGATTTCGACTACAATTAAAACAAATATGTTATTTATACCACATAGCATTTTCTCAATGCCATTATTAACGGTTTTAATTAGAACAGAAAATTTTCCAGGTCATGCTGTGTGAATTTGATTACCAGCCACCGTTAATATATAAAATTATTTTATTGAAGTAGGGATTGTAAAAGAGTAAATCGATACGTGATTTCTCAATAGCTGCAGAGATAATATCGCCTATTCCGTTATTCCATTCCTTTTCATCACCTTTTCATTCGAAATTTACGATTTTCTATGAATATCTAATAAAAATGAATATTTTTTATTGTACACCTCGTGCAGACGTTAGACATCACTCAGTCTATATCAGCATACGTATGTACCTACGCACGTATCTAATACTAAGGTAGAGCTCTTAAAACCGGTCATAAACAGTTTTATCTTGTCCCATTTCTTTATCTCCCAAACAAGAGAAAAGAGAAGGGATTGTTTGTTTTGTAACTGTTATAGAAAGCATGGTATAGACTCACCTACATGTTTTTGTTCCAAAATTTTCACTAGAGCTTTCGTTCTTTCTGTACCAAACACCTACGAATAACATTTTTGTATTCGTACTTTGTTCACGAGACAAAACAGGAGAATAATATTGGTATTGTTGCAGTTACTTTAATGCAAGAAACGAGCAACTAGAGGTTTCAAATTTTCTGAATACACAAATTGACAGATCTATATACACTCCCCGACAAAAACTTAGACGCGGTAAGATGTTTTACGGGTTTTAAGGGTTACAACATTTCTTTGCGAAACTAGCGAGATATCTAATTAAGTTTTTATTCATAAAAGTAAAATAAACTTAAAAATATCTCCTCCGGTAATATATGAACTAAATAATAAATTATTACTCCAATGTTTAAACAATTTCTGCGACAAAAATTTAGACGCTCTCTTGCAAATGTAAAACAAAAATCAACAAATGAGTGATCAGTAATGCGTAGATCCTCCATTGTTCTTAATCACTTCCAATAGTCTGTTATTCATAGATTTATATAAATTTAACGCATAATTTTGAGGGATATTCTGCCATTCAGTCACTATTGAAGTTTTCAGTTCCTGTACCGTGAAATATTGACGGCCTCCGCCATAAACGCGACGTGCCAATTCATCCCACATGTTTTCAATAATGTTTAAGTTTGGTGACCGTGCCGGCCACTGTGAAGTTTTAATCTTTTTCTCTTTAAACCATTCAGTAATAGTTTTTGCTTTATGAATTGGCGCGTTATCTTGCTGAAAAACAAAATTGCGCCCGGCCCATTGGTTTCCAAAACGTAGAAGATTGTCACGCAATAAGTCTTTATACATCACAGATGTCGTTTTGTTTGTGCAAAACACTATCCCACTTGTATCGCGAAATCCAATCGCTGCCCATATCATCACAGATCCACCCCCTAATTGTCTGGTCATTTTCACTTTTGGTTCCTTTCTCAGATCGTGATAATAATGCGAGTACCCATCCGGTCCGTCCAAATTACAACGTTTCTCATCGGAAAATATAACTTTTTCCCATTGTTTCTTCCAGGATATGTGTTCTTCAGGAAATCTCAACCTCGCTTCTTTGTGTTTCGCCGAAAGTGGCGGTTTTCTCAACATTTTCTTAAGTGATATTACCGATGACGCCTTTAAAATCCTTTGAACATTACGCACGTGCGTTTGTACCCTCGCTTGTTCTGCAATAACTCTCGTCGACGCAGAAGAATTGGATGCACACCGCAATATCATGCGTTTGTCCCGCTCACTTACAGCTTTCGGTCGTCCCTGGCCTTTTGGTTTGCCGTAATTTTCCGGATCTTTTAGGAAATTTCTAACGGCATGATCGCTTCTTCGTAACCGACGAGCAATTTCCTTCTTACTAACACCATCCTGGTGCCAGGCTAGAACTTTACCGCTTTCTATCAAGGATAATTGCTTTTTTCTACCCATATTGCAAACACTTTATAAAATACAATTTCTCGTGGTGAAATGTGTACACTTTACCAGCACAATCGCTGCATACAAAGAGAAGTATCAAATTAAAACATTTTTGCTTATATTAAATGTAATAAATGCACAGGGTCTAAATTTTTGTCGCATTTAAAATTCCTATTTTGATCTGGGAAAATCTCGATTACCCCTCATAAAGCAATAAATACCCAGAAATATCTATAAATGGACTATTTACATAACAAGTATTAATAACCCTCATTTACATTTTATATAATGTCTATAAACTTTGTTTCGTAAATAGAAACGATACCGCGTCTATATTTTTGTCGGGTAGTGTATCACATTTACATAAAAATGCTGCATGTGGCAGTCTCGCAATGTAACATTCAACTATCGCTTCCCAGCAATCAGTAAATATATCTTTTCAAAGGATCAACATTGCTACAATAACTTTGTTTACTAGTTTTCAGTATTATTTTCATGATTTTATATTGGTTTTTGTACAGGAGATATCCTTCAAATCAAAACTATGATTTTGCTTCTTCTTCCAATTTCTAATTTCAATCTAAAATAATTGTTGCTTTCATTTACTTCTACGCAACAAAAATTATAACCTAATCGATTTCTTAACGAACATCCAGCTCGGATAATACGTGACTTATCAACTTTAGTTTCTAGCTTTCTTTGTCGGAATGAAGGCCTTAAAATATCTATGCAAATACTTCAATAGCCGACCAATCTCCTAGTCGTGAATTTATACATTCGCTATATCCCGTAGACCTACTGAAGCGAGAGAATTAATGTGTTCGAAGAAGTCCGGCCTTGCTAAGACTTTCATATTGTCCGCACGCATGCATACTTTTGCAAGGCACTTTGTATGATCTGTTGTATCCGTTCAATAATAGCTACATACGAATATTTGAATTTACGAGAAGTATAAACCAGCATTTTAAGGAATTTAAAGGATTCCATTTAAGGAAGTTTGTATTTGCGACATCGTCCATTAAAACTGAATCTATTTGGAATATTGAAATGTATTCATTAATGCTATTCAGATCCTAAATTATCCGAAAATCAGGATTAGTTATTATTTTGCAATGAGCTAGTCAGGTTTAGCAGAGAATTAAATACGTTTTTTAATTCTCATTACACATCATACCCTGAGTTCCTCAACTAACGAATTCGATCAGATAAAGACTTCAAATTCAAGATTTCGGATGGCGAATTCGGATCACAACATTTCGAGTAATGGATGTGGATCCGAGGTTTTGAATAACGGATTCGGATCTAAGGTTTACGATTATTCAGATCTGGATATAGGGTTTGTGACAGATCAATGGAGCGGAAAAGTTAGGCCAAGGGATAACCATCTTCGGGATTTAAATTGTTGCGATGTTGGAAGATTTTTGTAGATTAGATTTAGTTAGAGTTAAATTTGATTTAGTGACCAGTTTCCAGTCTATGCTCAGCTAGTGCGGACCTAGTTGCACGCAACCATCGCGTACAAAACTCGTATTTCACCGATGTATACACTACCACATAAACATGTAATCTAGTAGATACCAGGGGCTTCTAAATGCTTGCGGTCCTTGATGGGAAAGTAGCCTAGGTAATTTCAAATTGGGTTTGAAGATGGTTTTTTATGTTGAAGGATCTTGGATTTTAGGTTTCTAAAGGCCAGAGTTTGTGACTTAGGAAGGTTTGTGAAAATCGTCACCATAACTTTTCCTGTTGATGGAATCGTTTTCGTCTTCTTTGGTGCGCTGGAAAAAATCCGTTTTGCCGACTAGTCTTTGGTTTCTGGCGTGTAGTGATGCATCCAATATTTCATTTATGGTTATAGAACAGTGTAAAAAGTTAGTCGTATTACGCTTAAACATGTAAAAAATATTACAGTGAAGTCAGGCGATTCCTAGCAGATGCAACTCATAGTTTTTCTCATACTTTATTTTTCGTGAAGAATGTTTGCGCGTGCACGCATTCAATTGAGATGTTTAACATATTAGCAATCTCTTTAGTCCTCACCTGGTGATCTGTTAACACGATATTATTAACTTCACTGATCACCTTAATGGGACGACCTGGCCGCTTCTCATTAAAGATGGACGTTTGGCCACGCTTAAATTCATTAAATTGCATCCAACTTCTCTTTGATATTTGCACACGTTTTCCTCTTTACTTTCAACAACTTTCAAAGATGAATACTTCCGAAATTTTTACAAACGTCGATTAGAGAATAGTCCCTATAGTCGGCATTGCAGATTTTGATACTAATTTGATCACCAAATACAAAACATATTTTACGTACAAAATTACGTAATGCTCCTTAATTATTATAGATTATACGAATGAAATACAAAGAGAACATTAAGACGTCATTTCATATACCTATGTATGTGCATACATACACTTTCGATTAACAATTGTCAGCATTCTCCTGCATCATGCGGAGCAGGGGTATTCGTCTCATCAGCAATTAATCAGACAGCGGTGGCCTATGAAATGACGCTATAGTGACAAAAGGTTTATTTATAGACCGTAGAGTTGCGTATCCATGTGTCCATTAGAATCTAAGTTGTTTATATGAATACAATGTTTGACCTTCTTCCAATAACATCCTCCGTTGATAGATTTATGTAGTATGTAAAAGCGTAAGTAACGAGAATTTTAGTTTAACATATATGTAGGTAAAATAAGTAAGCCGAAATAAGAGATAGATTGTGGAGATTTGGGTTGATAGACAAAAAGGTACGCATCTAGGTTCCAATACTCAAATCCAGAAAATTTATTGTTTTGTCACTTTAAAGAATCTAGAACTTATGCTATAACACGTGATGATAAAAAAATATTCTAGCTAATATCACTGCTATTAGTAAGCTAAAACTAGATTAACAAGATATTCTCTTTTAATTGAAGGAATGAAGTAAATCTCTCAAATTGATTGGTGTACCAAATCGTGTACATACCGACTGGTCGAAAGCGACCAAAACCTTGCAGTTGACTTTATTGTACTTTAGGGCGAAACCCAGTTAAATACTACTTTGCCTAAATGTACATTGGAAATTGCAGCTGGCAGCATATCTAGAAGGTTTCCATTATGAAATTGAGTAATACTCTGTTTATATTTTATTTATTTTTGTTATTGAATAGAAACTGCGTGCGGCTCTGTGTATTGCAAAAGTAATAAGGTTATGAAAGTTAGTCCGTTTATTCTAGTTAATATTATTGCAATGTGTGTGCACAAGTAGTGCTATCCATATGTGACACAGCGCTTACAAATACGAAAACGCTAATCTAAATTAAATTCAGAAGGTTCTTATAATTCCAATACTCAACCTTGTGAACCATTTGTTATTATTAATATACCTTTACATGGAAAGATGGAAAATCCCGCATCAAAAAATTTTTTAGAAATCCCATCTAAGTGACACAGGCATGTCACGAAAACCTTCGATAAAGTAATGCTTTCTATAAAAAATACACATATTTAAGTGAGCACGATGAAGCGAGCGATACAATGGGAAAAAGTATTGTCTCTCTGTGATGGAGCTACATAGTAAATTCTAAAATGTACATACAAAGTGTAAATGCATAAGCTATTGTGAAAGTTGTTATAACTATCGATGATCTTATGCGATGTTGCAGATGAGTTTGTGAATTTTGGCTACTAGATTCCAGGTAAATGGTGTTACGCGTGACTTTGATTATTCCCCAAAAATGAATATTACTGCAATCTTTTTTAAGTAACAAGAATTAATGATACAAGTTATCAAAATGGTCTAATGATAATAAAAATAATTCAAGTTCTGTAAATATAAAATAAATTTTGATAATTATTCAAAAAAAAAGTGAATAATATATAAATGCAAGTGCACGCTCTTTACTCCATTATCCCTTTACAATGCAATAGTTGTCTCCGGACCGAGTGGCAGCATTTATTTAAATCAAATTTAACAGGTTCAATATAAAATTAAAATTCTAAGCATTTTCCAGTTCTTTGTTAAAAAAAGCATGCATTCTAATGAAGAAATATTGACAGACTACAAGAAAACTTTAACTTGACAATTGTAGCACAAAATTTTGCATTTGCAGCGATGTATGTATGTGGTATATATTTGTATCGTTGTGTGCCATTTATTTTATAATTGGCAGCACAAAGCTGCAGAAAAGTAGAAAATTCTTCAGTGCAGGTCATTAAGAGCGTGGACAGCAGAAACTCAAGGTATGAACAAGATTACAAAATTCCGATTAGTTGAGGACACTTTCATTAATTCCATAATTTATTCTGGGGGATTATTTATTTCTTTATGAATGAATATTAAATGGTTGCATTTACAAAAGTGATAATGATAGTAGACAAGAAACTGTAAAAGGAAATTACCGCAGTTAGAGTTAAATTATAACGTACTAATTGACGAATATTGCGTAAGATCTAATTATGAGCTGGGAAGTTCATGCGTCTCATATTACATATGCTCTTATTTATCATCTGTAATTCATTACCTAAATAATAATTTCAAGCGTTTCCGTTTCAGTGAAAAGGACAGGATAATTTATTTTTAATATTATACGGAATCCATTTCTAACCATTATTATAACTTGTCAAGAAACATTTATTAATGCGTAACCTATAAAGTGGATGTGCTTGTTTTAATTTTTATTTCCACAAATATTTACTCTATAAAACTGGCGCGTACTTACAGTGAAATTTTAAAACGTCATATATATACATAATTCCATAATTACGTGTTCTTATCTGAGAAATAATTTGGAAATATATAATTAGAAATAAGTGTGAGACATTAAAAAAATCCTCCTTACAGATTCCAAAAAAATATACGTGGCTTTGTGTAAATATTGCATTCCCAAAACTTTTAATCGTCGCTTTAATTTATATTAACCTTTAAAATTACGCGTGTTGCCATGTTTAAATATTGGTTCCGCAATTTTTATTTTCAACAGACCAAATTCGGAAATTATCGGTGTTACTACCACCATTCAAATGAAAATGTGCTTCATCATTAGGATATATTATAGAAAAGGTAGCAGCTCCATCGCAATCGGTTGATTTTGCTCTTACTACAATGTAGATGGAAGGAAAAAATAGCCTAAACGAAACCAAGGATGGCGCTCGGAACCAGACTCGACAAGAAGCCTCATCCTCAGTCCTTGCCTTGCGCAGTGCATGGTTTCGGTTAAGAATCAAAAAACGTTGAATATCCTAGATTATGCAGTCGCGTTGTATTCGTACTACATATCTAATATAATGAATTGCAACATCTTTAATTATATATACTACGCAACACTGAGAAAAGGCCAGTTGTTGATTCAACAATATTTTTGTAATATTAACAAGTTGTCTCGTTTGTACATGTCTGTGTGTGGCTCGTCTTAAAGACTGTATTGGTTCCTACTGAATAATTTTTTGCTTAGTTGGATCCCTGAAGTTGGCACTTTTTTTAAATTTGGAAATGTCCATGTTTTGTGCCGGAATAGTTTTATTTTGTGCTCATCCCGCTTTCGAGGTATTCAAAAAACAAGGTAGACAGGAATGAGGGCTGCTCAGACACTTATTCGGCAGCCATTACACCAATTTTCTGCTTATTTGCGCCGTGATAATTTCGTTTTGTGCTCATACTGTTTTTGGAATATTTGAGATATTTCTCGAGTACAAATTAGCACAAAACGTGGTTGTTTTTAAATAAAAAAAAAAACCAAGGGGTAGCAGCCAACTTCGCTGACTTTGTTCGGTTAAGAACAAGTCAATTTAAACAAAGAAAAACGTTGGCGTGTTGTGAATAAATAAGGCTATAATGTGTATATAGTTTAAAACTTACATAGGCAGGTCATGCAATACATAATAATAAACATCGATGATATACAAGTTACCAACATCCAGTATATGCGGAGATTAGTAGTGATCGTATATATATGAAGATAGAAACTACACTGAAAATGTCTAAAATTAATGGCTATATCGGTCTCTACATTGAGAGAAAGGAATTGGTTCATCCAACAAACCACGAAGTGTGGCACATTTATGTGTTAATTCAATTAAAAGTATGTTCATTTAACACTTTAGCGAGTATATCCACCTTATCTTCCAATTTAACAAAACACATTAGCCCTGGTTCAATTATTTTTGTAAAATCAAACGGATATTTGCGTCGGTTGTGCTACAGAACATATTATTTTTAGATTAACCATAAAATTCCCTTCACACAACAGATGCAAATAGAGTTCCATAAAGACAATCTTCTTTATTTAAGATATTACACATTCAGATTTGCTTAGTCGGTGTTTGTATTTATTTTACTTCCCGTTTCCAAATATATTATTGCTTGATCCACACGCGTTCTATCAACATTCTAATGTAGGTTGGTTAAACATTCATTTTAAAGTTAATCCAATTCAAAAAGTTCAACCAATTATATGCTGTTGTCTTAAAACATGGAATGTTGAGTATACTTAACAAATAAAGTTGATTGAGTCAATTAATTTTTAGTTGGTTCAACCAATTTTTACTCTCAGTGTACCGAAGTGAGCAAGTTAGTAGTGTCCCACGTCATGCACGGGAATCAAGAGTCGAGTAGTGTCATCACTCCAAGGGTAATTAATGATAATGATATAAATTAAATACCAACATCCATTATGTACGGACGCGCACATAACACAGGTAGACTTAGACCACCAACATGACAAAGATGTTTAAACTTGAAGCAGAGAAAGTCGGTGTTAATACGATACTATATTAAACATTTATGCGGTTAGTCTACCCACTATATTTCAAGTACTAAACTGAAGTCACATACCAGAGTCATATACTGATACAACAAAAGGGACAACGAAAGGGACACAAAATACATGTTCTACTCAGGTAGTAGACCACAATAAGTGTTTGTTATACAAAACAGCGTTGGTGGCAATCTGCATTAACAACTCAAAGGTACTTGAGTTGTTAATGTGTTGCCAAGAAATACATGTCTATCGTTTAATTTTTTTAGTTTTGAAGCTATATTTGTGGTCCTAAATTCTTCTCTGTAGATGTTGCTGGGTCTATTCTATCCATGCGTCTTTATATTTTTTGCAATTTCTTTTGTTGTTTAAAGTTAATTTTTTTATTTGCTATATGTGAAAAATCTGTTGTTATTTTTCTGTGGTTTAAGGGAAATTGTAAAAATAAAAGGTTTTGGATCGTTTTAGATTGATTCTGATAGATTTAGATGGTTGTCTTGTATAGCGTAATTTTCCATTTTGTCTAATATGCAATTTAATTTCAACATTTTTTGTTAAATGAAATTTAAGCAGAGCTTGTTCTTGCATTATTTTGTTGGTTTACACCATTTTGTACTCGATTTCGCCTAAAATCGTAGAGATACCTTTAATTATATGCTATCTGTCGAAACCTTTTTCCTTGCCGATATGGACGCGCGAGATTCGAATGGAGGTTGCATTATTCAACACTTTTCTTGGTTCAATATGCCATATTCTGCTTGAGGAAGTAATCTTCAGATTAAGTTTCGCTTATGGATTAATAAAACGAACAGTAGTAAATTTAAAGAGACGTGTGTACAATAGGATCTTCCCCCTTCAATTCAGTAGGTGAGAAATATGGCATATTGAAGTGTTAATGCCGTGTGTGACTAATAGTAACACATTTACACAGAAGGTGTTCTGCAGTTTCCAGATTTTCCTGGCTTTTCAACTTTTTCTAGTTTGCATAAGTGGTATTTTAGGGTTGCATGACCAGTCAAAAATCGCTTTTTATATGCTTTACTGATCTCAGTTACAATATATTTACTCCGATCAATATCGCAGCTCCTTCTCTTGCTACTTTGCAAGTCTTTACGATATATAACGTGTTCGACAGCTTCAATGGTAGTAGAAGACTTTTGGACGAGGAGTAACCACTCTGATGTCAAATTAAGCCTGTCCGAGACTCATTTGCACATCTAAACCTAATTTTTCAACTGCAGCTACTATTTAATTACCAGTTCAAATTCATTAACATTCTTTTATTTTTAAATTCTCAGATGTTGTACTTCTAAAGTGAACAAAAAATACAGACGAAAATGTAAATAAAACAAACGCTATTGTGTTACATGTACACTGCCGTTCAGAGAAGTTCGGTCGGTTGGTAAAAAACATGAAAAGGTTACAGAAACAAATGAAACTAAAAACAAAATGCAATTTTATTGTATGTACAGGTAAAAAAGACAAAAATAAATAAATAAAAAGTTATTCTGTCCTAATATAACATACTGAACATTATATTTTTTTTTCATCGAAAAAACCTCCTTTGCTGTTAATCACCGCTCGAACTATTCTAGGCATTCTTTCGATCTTTCGTTTTGTTAAAATGGATTGTGGAATATTAATTCACTCATGTTACAGAATATTCCGTAAATGTTCTTGTGAAGTTGGGCATATGTTTCGGATCCTCCTGTCCAGTTCATCCCACAACAACTCTATAGGGTTCGAATCTGGGCTTTGTGGGGCCATGTCATTACTTTCAGGGTGTGCTGTTCTTCTTGCTCCTTTAGATAGTTCTTACGCACTAACGCTGTGTGTTTTGGGTCGTTGTCATGCATGAATGTAAAGTTACGGCCTATTATACGCACTGCATGATTCTGGAGTATTGTAAAATAATTTTCCTTCCTCATTACACCCTGCACTCTGCATAAATCTCCCGTCCCAGCAAAGGAGAAACATCCCCACACTAACACAGAACTACGCCCTTGCTTCACTGTAGGCACAATGCAGTTCGGGATTACTTTTCGGTTTTAGATCTTCGGACATAAACTCGTCGATTTCGCCCAAAAACCTCGAACTTTGACTCGTCACTCCAAAGCACGTGCTTCCAATCATCTAACGACCAATCTAGATGAGAACGGGCCCATTGTAGCCGTTTTGCTCTGTTGCCGCGACGTAATAAGGGTTTTCGAATGGCAATGCGTCCATGAAGGTCCGCTTGTTGAAGTCGACGTTTTACCGTACTCGCCGAAGCTTGTTCTTCACGGCCGCGGTTGACTTCGGCTGCTATTTGTGGCGTTGTTAATTTTCTATTGCGTTTGCTTAATAATACAATTCTCAAATTTTCAGCTTTTGTTGTTTTCCTAGATGCTCCAGGACGAACACGATTTTCTATAGTTCCAGTTGTCCGATATCGCTTTATGATGTCATTTACTGTTGAACTTCTCATATTTATTTTTTCAGCAATTTGTCGCCCCTAATATCCTCCTTCAAACAGCGTAATAATGCGTGAACGTTTTTCTACACTGATAGGCTTGCCACGTGCCATTTTGAAGTAAATTTTCTTAAAACTTTCGCTCAAAAACGACAGATGCACACCAACACACGTTTAACAGTAAAACGAAGCAAATTTATATCTTTATGCCTGTGATAAATAAACAAGAGTGATACTGCGGTATATTTCCTAAATGTATTGTTCGTTAATAATCCCCAAACGACCCGTTTAAAAAGATCGGCACTTCCGAGAAATTCTTGGAATGATAATAAAAGGGACTTTATTGTGGTTGTCGCAATATTTCTACTTTACATAATAATTTATGGCTTTAATCCCTTAGAAAAGAGTGTATGCTTAATATTTTTCTAATTTTATGTATTAATAATTGTATACAGTGTGATATAATAGATTTTTATTGTATGACCGAACTTCACTGAACGGCAGTGTATATGCAACTTCATTCAACCCACCGAATCCTCGGATCTTTCGAGAGTGAAAACACAAATAGTATCACGCTTTATCCGGATAATGCAAAGACCTTATTTACATATCTTTTTATGTAGGAAAGTTTCGTAAAACCCTCGGTACAGTCACAGGTCTACCGCGGCATATATTTGATAAGCAAGTTTATTTTGAACTTACCCGATGTGGTAAGATCGTCGTGATGACTGCTATCTGCTTGATGAAATGGTAGGTCGTTCGTACAGCATGCCCACGTGTTACGATCACCCACGTACGCTTTCCAGATATCACGTGCACCACTTCCGCTCCTGTAATGGCAAATTGAATTTTACTGTTTACTTGGAGTATCGATGGAAGGAGAGGTTGTTCTAGATGTGAAATTAATGTTCAAACGAACACCGTAAAGACATCTATATTTATGTAGTTGTTATTTAATTCATAAGTTTGTTCTTCGAGTATTTTTTTGCATGGTCTGTACTTAAACTTTTGAACGATACTATATGTTTAGAAAGCGCATTTTTTATAAGTACACTAACAGAACAATCTTAACAACAACTGTACATTTTGAAATTTATACTTACATTCAATACAAATTGCATTCAAACACAAACTTCATTCTTTACAGCCTTAAACAAGGTGGGCGAATCTCTTTTTGCGATCCGAAAAACTGCGCCATATAAAAGTATTGGGTCAAAGCACTATTACTACATTGACAGCTATCGATAACTGAAATCGATATCATGGAGAGTGATGAATGGAGGTGACCAAGGCAGGTGAAATTATTACTTTTTTGCAGCACCTAGATAGACTCGTGTCTATTCGTCTCATAAGAAAGGGTTCGTGTTGCCTACTGGTTTCCCAGAGAGTTGACAAAACACGAGTCTGTCTAGTCGCTGTAAAAAAATAATAATTTCATCTGCCTTTGTTATCTCTAGTGATCAATATACACCGATTAGTAGCACTAAAATGGAAAGACATTAAAATAACTAATGAATAGAGAAAGCAGATATAAATGTATTAGTGACACTAGTAACAAATAGAAAGAAATCGGAGTCTTAGAATTGGAAAATGATCATATAGAGTGTGGTTAAAGAAGAAACAAGAGCGGCTGCTGGAGTGGAATGCATTTTACAGAGAAGTATAAAAAATAACCTGAACAGATTGGAGATAGCATATGAAAGGGTTTTAATAATAGAACTGAAATTTGACCACCATGTAAAAACAATTGTAGCTGCTTATGGTCTTTCTGAAGATGCGAGCGTAGAACAAAAGGAAGCATTCTGGGAAGAACTAAGCTTAGCGGTAGAAACGACCGGAGGAAAAAATATACGTCGTTGGAGATTTCAACGCCGGGGTTGGAAAGAAACGGGAAGCTTACGTGGTAATTAGTAAGCGAACATGGAGAAGAGCTAATAAACGATTACGGAGGAGGAAGAATACAATTTTGCGTGGACAACAATCTCATAGAGACGAATACTTTCTTTGTTGAAAACGACTTACTGAAAACGAAAAGATGTACGTAAATTGAGAAGGAAATACCCAAGTAGAGGAGAATATCTTAGTAGAGAGAAAACAGAACGTCAGTCCTAGATGTAAGAACTAAAAGAGGTCGAGAAATAAACAGTGACTATTGTTTATTAGCAGCAAAAACAAAAGAAGATGAACAGAAAAATTGGAAGGTCCGCACGAGAATACATAGGAAACAAGACCGGCATCAAAAGAGCTGCCAAAAATGGCAACCAGCTTCTACGATGATCCCGAACGTCCAGTGGCAGCCATAGTACAGCAGCAAATTGGAAAAATAGAAAAAAAAATCATATTGACCGATTATTAAACACAGACTCGACATGAAATAAACGGTATTCCGGTGGTGGAACTGCATGTGAGTGGGTGTTGGGTATGTCAAATCTGCATGTGATAACTACAGTGAGGACGTTCGGTGCAGTTTGCTAGTGAGTGTTAGTCAGCCAAGCGTCGATCGGGTATATGCAGTAGCGTAGATAAATTGAAAGTTGTATTTTGTTAATCGTCAAGTGCGATTTTTTTTACTGAATGGATAATTCTGCTCTGAAGATGTACGCCACAAATGAAACCTTACAACCGGTCTCATTATTTAAAAAACCAATACACAAAAATTTCATCTTTTTTATTTCCATCTGTTTCTAATATTCCATTTTCGTGTTTCTCTTACACTCGGTATACAGATCTCTATAACGTTAATTCTATATCTAGCCATGATTAGTATTACGCCTCACACGATTTCTATCGTAATTTATGGGCAATTATCCATTGCAAATGCGATTAATCATTACTTACAGCAGGTGCAATATACAACGTGAAGTTAATTAAGCATTTCGTCCGAGATTCGCCTAATAGGACTTTCGTCTTGGACGCGCCAATCGTAGTAGGCGTTCAACTAACTAGTTTATGATTTTTTTCCGCGTTTTGCGATCGATTTGAATATACTAACTGCGTGGTTTTAACGGCGGGAAGTGCTTTTATTTTTCGTACTCGTCGTTTTGGACTTCTATGCAGCGCTTTAGTTTTAGTTGCTTTTGTTCTCGTTTTCTAAATTTGCATATCCTGTATATTTTTTTTGCTTCACTTACGTGGGATAGAGTTGGGACGTATAACTTGCATATGAGGCTCTCAGACTTGTAGAAATATTGATAGTAATGAGTGGAATTGCAACTTTCGGCGGCGTGACAGGATCGGATCTGTTGTTGTGCGTTGGGCCCGATTGGCCCATCAAACCCTTCGCAGTTAA
>LR736864.1:2155314-2220518 GCA_902654985.2 Oryctes borbonicus | reverse complement strand
ATTCAGATATTCTGAAACGCATGTAGTTGCTTAATTTCCACACCTACAAGATAATTGCGTCCAGAACGGAATAACGCAATAATGAGATAGTAAAAATCCAAAGTATTTGGACATTTTAAGTTCAAAACGATGTTTTATATTTTTTTCTTTCATGTATACCTACTTCTGAGATAAATGAACGTCAATAGTGATTAATTCACGCCGGTGTCGCCGCAAAACTTAGTGATTTACCTCACGGATATTGCTGTAGGTATACACGTATTCATACTTATTTGTATCTGAAGATAAATATTTGTTTTTAGCAAAAAAAAACGAATGAAAAAGTGCGAGGTGTAACCTGACGCTTCGCCGAACCCAAGTTTGCAAATCTACAAAAATTGTTTTGATGTTTGTGGTAGTGGTGGTCTTCAACTCTTGTTAACTACATCACACGGTATAGAATATTTTGTGTGGAATAATACACTTTCATTAACTTAAAGTAAATCAAATAAAATTAATTACTTTCATTTTTATAGTATTTACCAATAGAACACATCAAATTTACTAAATACTCGACATGCCAAAAATATTTATAGGACAGCTTTTTTAGATAGACATCTTATGCATGTCTATGAATCAAATTTTGATGAAAATGCAGGACTGTATTAAGCAATTTCAAACTAATAAATTTTGTATTTTTTTAATGTATAAAAAGTTTCATACATTTTATTCAATGTTATGTATTTAATTGCCTGCCAGTCTTTTGGTTCCAGATTTTTTAATTGCTGCAGGACGGATATATTAATTTTACTCTTTGCTTTATTAAAACCTCAGTCATAAAGTACGTATTTTAACTTGGTGAATAAAACCTACAATTCATCGTTTTTCATATAAATAAATATGAATTTAGCAATTAGCTCAATATCACTTACCTAGATAAGATGATATAGAATATTAACTACTGACAAAATGCAGAGAAAATAATTATGATTCATCACGCAAGAGCATACTAGATATTTCCAATTCTATTTAAAAATAAGGAATTTTATTAAATAAAACTATGTTACAAATAGTATAACAATGCACATAGTACAATAAGGAATTATACTTGTATTTTCTTTTTTCTATTTCTATTTTTAACATTCGCTACCTCGTAGAAATTACTTCCTATCTTCCTCCTTTTCAATGACCTCTCTATAGCGCGTCTTTGTCTACTTGTTAACTTTTTATCTTTACTCTTTGCGTTTGACTCCACCTTTTGTACGTGGAAATCTCCACAAGTTGATGAAGCAAATTCATCTCGACCTAGATCGGTTTCCATATCAGAATAGAAGCTTATGCTTGAAGAATCATCTGAATCAGTATCCTCTTCTTCAGTTTCTTCACTTTTTTCAGAATCATTTCCATCATCTGTATTATTTTCGTTTTCCTCTCTCGACACGTTATCACTAGCTTCATCGGTAATTTTAGAATTCAATTGTGGGGGTTCTTGTGAACTTTCCACCAGGTCCAGTTCCTTAACATCCTCGCCAGCATATTCCAAACCAACTTTGATCTTTGTAAGGTTTTGAATCATGTTCAAGTTCTCATCTTTGTTGGTGCTGGTTAATGGTTGTTCGTAGCCATCTGGAACCATGTAGAAAGGCAATTTCCCCCTCTGCCAGTCATTTAATACCATTCTAGCTACAATTCCAATATCCGGTTCACCCCCCTTCAACAATTTTCCTGATTTAAATGCTAATTTCTCCAAGAAATCTGTCGGTGTACTCCACTTAGGGAGTTTGTATGTTTTTGAGATATATTCTGGCTTTACTCTTTTGAGAATTGCACCAATGTAATCTTCTGGGTTGTTCACCAATTCCACACGTACTACCCCTTTCAATACTTTCTCTGTATCAGTCTCGGTAGAAGGATAAACTACACCAGGACAATCTATCAAGTAAATACGACGCATCAACGTAATGTATTGCCAAACCTTTGTTTCGCCTGCAATAGGAGCAACTTTGCATACTTTTTTGCTTCGTAATGTGTTAATGACTGAGGATTTCCCAACATTGGGATATCCGATGAATCCAACTGATATTTGTTTCTTATCAATGTGTAATTTTCCTGAAAAAAATATGATGGGTATCATAAATAATACAAACTTACTTAATGAAGCTTACCGAACTGTCTTAATAAGTTTATCAATGATCCTTTTCCAAAGGGATGGGTTAAACTAGCGTGGAATGCTACAGTCGGATACTCCTTGCTTAAGATAGCTATCCATCTTTGTGTAACCCATGTTGGAACCAGATCAACCTTGTTTAAAATGAAAATTAGGTGCTTGTGAGGTTTTTCTACTTTCAAAAACTTTTCCAAGTAAGGTGATCTGGTGCCATTAGGATCTCTTGCATCTAAAACTTGCAATAACACATCTGAACTATCAACAACTTTATACAACTCATTCCAGATCCTTTTCGATTGTCCGGCCGCCATCACCCAATCTCGAGGTATATCCTTGACACCTCCATTATCTTTGATGATATTCGTATCTTTCTCCTCATTATATTCTTCTGAGGATTTCTTTATTGCATCAGAGAGCTCTGTAAGGCCCCTCACTGATAGATTAGGTCGTTTTCTGGTCTTTTTTGGTCCAAAAGTGCTTTGAAAACTTTCTGTATCTAATACATGAACTCTAGCATTCTTAGCTTTTTCTGTTAATAAGCTGGTTGGTAAAGTAGTTGGTTTCATTACAACTTGATAAGGGTTTTTCATAGCCGCTCCTAATTCAGTTTGAAATTTTTGTAACATATTCTGAGAGATAACTCGTGAGTTGCCAAACCATTTTTGGTTGGGTTCAACACGTGCTCTGGTACCAGATGGTAAACGACCCTGAAACGGTGCTGGGGTTAAAATTTTCCCTGTTTTATCTCGTTTAGCTTTAAAATTCCTATACATTTGCAATCGTTTGATTGTAGATTTGGTCCTTGGTTTTGCTACACCTTTCAACCCATCTTTAGGCCTCTCCGGGTTTATGGAATGACCAGACCTATTGACTCCCTGCTTACGAGGTGGCCCGCTCGTAGAACTGATTTTAGGCATATCTGCAAAAGGGAATATTAAATACAAAATTGGAAATAACATAACCTTAGAAATTATTTTCCAATAAATTATAATTAATTCCAAAAAATGTAGAGAGGAAGAACCCTTTTAGATTCTGAGAAGACCAAGAACAAAACTTACTTTTATTTTTATTTAAGTACAATAACCAAACAAATTATATTTGTAATTCTTTAATAAAGAAACACGTGGTTAACGATACTGGATGGAAACGTCAAATTTAAAGTTTAAGTGTGATCATGTGCCACCAACCTAAGAATTGTACAAACACCAGCCACTCCACTTGTTAACAGACGGTCGGCATGGAAGTGAAAATAACAAAAAAATTTTCAGTTTGACGTTTTTCTTGTCAGAGCCTATAAATTTATTAATTTTTTACGTTAAATTCCGTTAAATTTGCGTATTGAACCGTACATGTGTAGTAACTTTGAAGTCGGCCGTGCCGTTGGCTAGATTGAACTCTTTCTTTACGAAGGGACCATGGCTGCCGATCAAGAACAATTTTGCCAGCTTTTGTTGACTTTGTTGTCAACAGATAATAATGTTAGAAGTCAAGCAGAGGTAAGTATTGCCCCGATATTTTAATAAATCGTTATCGTTAAGGTTTTCGTTAATTTTATTTGTAAATTCGCCGTATAGAGTACTATTTATACATGTGAACTTTGTCAGCAACAACGTGTACTGTAAGATGTATGGCTTTTTCGGGAATTAGTATGATTCACTTGCCAAATCTCGTTACGTTTTAATACTACATCGCTAAAGTATCAAAATTGACCATATATCTGAACTTAAATGGGGGAAATTGAAATTGTACAGCCCAAACCCAAATTTTACAGTAATTACAAAAAAAAACGCGCCAAAAAGTTGCGCTCGCTTAAGTAGACGTTAAAATTTATTCTATGGCCACACAACTATATCTATGACGCTTGCATTCGGTTTTTCAGGAGACCTATTCAAGTATTCCGATTGAAAACAGAGTAAGTTATCTCCTACGTTCTATTCACAATGTATCTCTCAGTGAAGAAGCCAGACAGATGTCAGCTGTTTTATTGCGAAGGTTGTTTGCAAATGATTTTATGGACTTCTACCCAAAATTGCCAATCGAAAGTCAAACACAGCTTAAGGAGCAGATACTGCATGCTATACCATTGGATCAATCAAATCAGATGAGGCATAAAGTGTGCGATGTAGCATCAGAAGTCGTTAGAAATTTAATTGATGATGATGGAAACAATAAGTGGCCTGAGTTCTTACATGTAAGTATTTGATAACATTTACATCTTAACAAACTCCTTATGCAGATCAATACACTTAACTAAATACATACTTGACATTAATTGACATTTGCTTGCGTTGCCACCTAATATCGGTGTGCGCAATATTTGTTACAGTTGAAATTGAAAATACCCATTCTTCACAACAAGTTATAATGATTCTTCTTTGAGTGCAGCATTATAATGAATTGAACAATTACATACGTATCTTTAGTTTTAATGTTATTATTATAAACTATCAATGTTTAACCGATGATTTTGCGTCATAGTGGTATTATATACTTGGGTGAAATGACCTGCACATGAAATGATGTAAAATACCTGTCCCATAAATTAGAACATTCGGTAGAACAAAATTTAATGAACAAAGATGTTTATTTTTATTATAAATTTTTTTAATATCCATCTTATTGTATTTTTTATGCAATAAATCTTATATTGAGCATTAGAACTTTCAAAGTTTGAGGTTACAATGACTATTCTCTTTACCTAATTTTTGCTTTTTTACTTTTTTCTGGATTGTTAATCTACGTACCTAGAAAGATGAAAACAGAAAGCAATGCCATTCGAAGGTTTTCACAACATTAACTTAGGAAAGTCGTGACGCCTTAATGGCACTCTTTTTGTTTGCCTCTGGCTCATTTAGCCAAGTTACTTCTGTTACTGCGAAGAATAATTCTTCCCACTTTTTACTGCATATTTTTACAGTATAGATGGTGTCTAAAAAATTGTTTTTGTACCTTAATGTATGCTTTGGTTTGTTAGGAGAAACAAAGAATTTCGTATTATTTCTAACAGTTATCTAGTTTTAAAAATAATAAAGTATACTGAACTAGAAGTTTCAGATAATTTACTATAGTTTCCACTACAGTATTGTTTCGCCACACTATGTCATCATCAAGTGGATGAATTTCAAGGAGTAACAAAAAGTAATACAATTTATAAACTAGGAGGTAGTAGTGGAGAGTGGTATAAATTTATTTTTTCATTCTAAGCTAATCTAATACATCAAAATTAGTATTAAACTTATGAGTCTATTCTAAACAATGGTTTGCAAAAGCGGAATTCTTTTTTTAAGTGTATAAAAGAATAATAGAACACAAAAAAAATTAGTTATGCTTACAAAAGTGAACTCCACTTTTGTCTTTACATATTCTATAAAAATATGTATACAGGCAAAATATGATTGTTTCAAGGCTGTTGAAGGAACAAGCAAAGCACTTGACAGTAGCAAAGGAGTAGAATGCATTGAAAAGAAGACAAAACTTGCTCGCAAGTGCTCGGTTTCTACAGAAAAATATAAATATGAAATGTATATTCAACGAAGGAGCTATTGAAATGGTTTATCACCTTATCATTGTGTGTTAAGCCCAATTCAACTGGTGTGGATATATATGCGTTGAAGCCACTGTGGAGAAACAATGTTGTTGTGTTTATTACAATTAGTTATTTTAAACGTCTAGCTCACTATTGCATTATCGAATTACAACAAGCATCTACCTTAGTTGAAAAGTCGCGCACACCATAACTCAATCAAAATTTAATAAAGCTATCGTATCCACTGTTTTTTTTTTCGGAACTGAGTAAACTGCAACTACAACTCAATTTTTCGTACTAATCCTATTTCCAGTTCTTATTTGAATGTACCAACGCTACGAATCCAGTCTTAAAAGAGGCAGCATTGCAAATGTTCACATCCGTACCGGGGGTATTCGGAAACCAACAGAACAACTACTTAGCCCTGATTAAGCAGATGCTGCAGCAAAGCTTGAACCCTACCGAACCGTACGAAGTGCGCTTTCAGGCGGTGAGAGCGATCGGTGCCTTTATCATGATCAACGAAAAAGAAACACAAATTCTAAAACACTTTTCCGACCTATTGCCCGCCATGCTGACTGTGATCATCGAGAGCGTACAGCAGCAAGAGGACGACACGCTCCTTAAGGTTCTCATAGATCTTGCAGAAAACGCACCAAAATACTTACGACCTCAACTCCTGTCGATCTTCGAGATGTGTATGAAGATTTTCGGTGATCCGAACACTCTGGATAGTTGGCGGCAGTTGGCCTTGGAAACCATGGTTACGCTGGCCGAAATGGCGCCTGCCATGGTGAGAAAGAGTGCTGGAAAGTATATCGTGCAACTTGTCCCATTGGTGTTGCAATTTATGGCCGATGTCGACGAGGAGGAAGGCTGGTCCGAACAGGACGAACTGTTAGATGAAGATAACGATAGCAATAATGTGGTCGCCGAAGCTGCCTTAGATAGATTAGCGTGTGGATTAGGTACGTATGCCTCTTTTCGTACGAAGTAACAGAAACATTACCAAATAATTAGTAGACACTGGTTAATTCATAATTATGATGGAATGTGGGAAACATATTTTTAAATTAAACTATTTTGATTTGATTTTATCTGTTCTTACCGCTACCAGAGTTTAGTAGACTTGTTTTATTAGTACAAATATTAGCTTCTAGATGACGTTCGAAAGCCGTTCATATGATTGTTGTTGGCAAAGTGTTTAGTAGAATGTTTGCTAATGATTCAGATAGAAAATAAACTTTAAACTGGTAGATTTATGGACACATTGAGTCCTTTTAAAAACGGCCGAAGTATTTTTAAAGATTCGCTTTATTTTAGGCGGTAAAACGATATTACCTCTCGTAACTCAAAGTATTCCCGGGATGTTGACTAATGGTGACTGGAAACAAAGACATGCTGCGCTGATGGCGCTCAGTGCAATTGGAGAGGGTTGTAATAAACAGATGGAGGGAACGTTAAATCATATTATGGACGGTGTGCCGGGCGTAATGGACGGCGTCCTAAGGTAAGCCGTTTCAACAACGATAAATTTGATTGTCTAGTAGATCATTACAGATATAAGTGATGATGGATGATACATTTTAGCAAAAAGCTTATTTGCATAGCTTCATATTTCTTACTAAAGAGTAACTATTGTTTTTCTTTTTGTAAAAAAAAAAAGAAAACAACAGTTTTGAGTTGCAAAAAAAAAATTTCGTATGTATCATTTGGAAAGACTGACATAGCTATCGTTTAATGTTTACAGATACCTACAAGATCCACATCCTCGAGTCCGTTACGCTGCATGCAACGCGATCGGTCAAATGTCGACGGATTTCGCAACCGTCTTCCAAAAGAAATTTCATGATCGAGTTATACCTGGTCTGCTTATGTTGCTGGACGATAACGGCAATCCTAGAGTGCAAGCACACGCTGGTAAGGGCGAAGTTTAAGTAGAATAAATCTGACGATGTATAATGACACTTATTTCTCGTAATTGCCAACAGGTGCCGCTCTCGTCAATTTTTCCGAAGATTGTCCGAAACACATACTCACCGGTTATCTTGATGCTATAATGGCGAAACTAGAAGGTATCCTCACCGCCAAGTTCAAAGAGTTGGTAGAGAAAGGTACCAAACTGGTTCTTGAACAAGTCGTTACGACGATCGCAAGCGTTGCTGATACGGCAGAGAAGGAGTTCATAGCCTACTACGATCGCCTAATGCCTTGCTTAAAATACATAATACGGAACGCGAACAAGGATGAACTCAAATTATTGCGCGGAAAGACGATAGAATGCGTTTCGTTAATAGGTCTGGCAGTAGGTACGGATAAGTTCTTCGCGGATGCGAGCGAGGTGATGGACATGCTGCTGAAGACGCACGCGGAAGGTTCGGAACTGCCCGACGACGATCCTCAAACTAGTTACCTGATCTCTGCCTGGTCGAGGATATGCAAGGTGATGGGTAAACGTTTCGAGCAGTATCTGCCACTAGTGATGGGTCCTGTGATGAAAACCGCCTCTCTCAAACCGGAAGTTGCCTTACTAGATAACGAAGATCTGCAGGGAGTGGAAGGCGATGTCGATTGGCAGTTTGTATCGCTTGGTGAGCAGCAGAATTTCGGGATTCGGACTGCTGGTAAGTTAACGAACATCTAAAATGTTGAACATTCAAAATGATTTTATTGGACAAATTTTTCCGAAACTTCCGACAGACAACAAAAAAGATAATAGTATTTGAGGGAATTAGTTTTTTAATTATGTAACTTTTTTTCCCTTCTCCAACAATCTCTTATGGAATGGCCACGGTACGACCTTTATCACTTTCCTGATTTGTCGCTTTGTGCAGGGCTTGAAGATAAAGCGGGGGCGTGCATGATGCTGGTATGCTACGCGCGTGAACTGAAAGAAAGCTTCGCTGATTATAGCGAGCAGGTAGTAAAGTTGATGGTGCCGATGCTGAAATTCTACTTTCACGATGGAGTCCGTTCAGCCGCCGCCGAATCCCTGCCATACTTACTTCAGTGCGCGACAATTAAAGGGCCGCCGTTCGTGCAAGGTATGTGGGCATATGTCTGTCCAGAATTGCTAAAGGCGATCGATACTGAACCGGAAACGGAAGTCCTGTATGAGCTGCTCGCGTCGCTATCCGGCTGCATTGAGGCGTTAGGTGCAAATTGCTTGGACCCGGCGGCGATGGCCGAATTGCTGCGTATTTTAAACAAGTTACTGCGAGAGCACTTCGAACGGGCGCAGGATCGTACCAAGAAACACTTGGACGAGGATTTCGATGAAGTAAGTACCAGTACTTTTTTTTATCACATACTGTAAGGATTGTTAAAGTGCGTAAATTGTTTGACAGCAACTATATCATATTTAACAACATTTAAATATCGACTATTATAAGATCCAGAGTGGTGCGTAGTAATAAAGAATTGAAAAAAATTATACTGACATAATTTATTAGAACAGGAATATATAAATGTAATTTCGGTAAATTTTAGATCAAATTCCTTGCCTGGCTGTCATATAATTATGGTAAAAAAATATTTTCTAACTTGAGTAATAATACCAAAATAAAGTATAAATAAATACTTTCTACGATTTTCTATTTTTTATATTTCCTTCTTTTAACGCCATACGCTTTTATTGTTTAACAAGAACATTTATTCTATTGCAGGTGGTTCAAGAGCAATTAGAAGACGAAGAATCAGACGATATCTACGTTCTCAGCAAGGTCGCGGACGTTGTTCACGCCCTTTTCACGACGTATCGCGAACACTTCTTGCCGTTTTTCGATCAAATTTGTTCGCATTTTGTCAGCTTGCTGTCGCCGGAGAGGCCGTGGTCGGATCACCAATGGGGCCTTTGTGTTTTTGATGACGTCATCGAATTTACCGGCCCGGCGTGCGCTAAATACCAAGCGTTGTTTCTGGCACCGCTTGCGGTGTACATTAAAGATAAGACGCCAGAAGTAAGGCAAGCGGCTGCCTACGGTTGGGGAGTACTCGCGCAGTTCGGCGGGGAGCAGTTCGCTGCGGAACTAGCGAAGGCACTATCGGCGCTAGTCGAGGTGATCAGTAATCCAGAGGCACGGGAGGCGCGTAACGTTAGCCCAACGGAGAACGCGATCTCAGCCGTTACGAAGATTATGAAGTATAATGCATCAGCTGTCAATATCGACGATATAATGCCTGTTTGGTTCAGTTGGTTGCCGGTGGTTGAAGATGCAGACGAGGCGCCACACGTTTACGGATACCTTTGTGATCTAATAGAACAGAATAATCCAACTATATTAGGACCTGGTAAGCGGTTTTTTTTCTTTTTCTAAGCTGCAATAAATTAAATGCAATAGGTTAGACAGCAGCTTGACGACTTTGTTAATGTTTCTTTTCAACTTGCGGAAAGTTAAGTTACTTAGTTCTATCATTGTGCTCTCTAACTGTTTGCCTCTGTTAGACATCATTAGAACTGGCATATACAGCGTGTTTAACCTAACGCTGGCCGAACTGCACAAATATGTTCTACGAATGATAATAAACAATTATTCAAATTTTATACGGATACGTTACCATACAATACGTATAATAATATTTTGAGATTGAATGGTTTCTTTCTTCGTTAGGTAACGGCAACATACCCCGTATAATTAGCATATTCGCTGAGGCCTTCTTCAAGGACGCAATGGATCCGACGAGGCAGGAGAGCCAACGGATATTGAACATAATTAAGCAGGTCCAGGCCAATGCTACACTATTCCAGAACGTCGTCTCAGCCCTAAGGCCAGAACTGCAGCAAGCTTTGCACGTCGCTTTGAACAATCCTTGTTAAAAAAGGAGAAACATTAAGCAGCTTGTCTATCGCCAAATATCGGAATATCCCTCCGACAACGATCCCTTTTCCTCGCCTCCCCTCTGCTCCTCGTGCGCATGCCTACGTACGTCATATAATAAAAATAAGTAATTTTATATTTACATAAATGTTCGTACGATGATAATTAGGATATTTTAATAATGCTAATGAACCTTACTTTGTATATTTTGCTTTTTTCCCCCTTTATAATTATTACAGTTGCACGACATTGAAGAAATTCGTAATCACGTTTATACCGATACATAATCATTCAAACAAATAGACCAAAACGAAAAAAGAAACGAATAATAAATCTAAAACAAAAAAAAACAATTGCAATCGAACGAAACGGAAAGGATATCCCGATATGTTGATGCAAAGATGGCGAACTGGGATACGCGCTTTTCATCCAGAGGACTGTATGTGATACTTCTTTTGTTTTGTCGGTTATTCAAGATACTGTGTCTATGACTTGACCTTACTGATTTAACGTTAGTAATGTATTCTTATATATTAATCATATAATGTTATTATTGACCCATTAAAGATCTTTGATTTTGTCTAAGATGTTAGTTTTTTATGCTAGCAACACAGAAACCTGTAAGAAACCAACTTAGTAAATACAAGAACCTCAGTAATTATCGCCACGTATACAAAGCTACACTCCTAAAGATAAGCTTGAGGTTTAGTATTTTATCTTTATATATTTAAATAAAACAACGGATCATTTGGTAAGTGTTTTTGAAAGCACTGATAAAAGCGGAATTAAATCCGAACACCATCTCAATTTAATTTAAGTGATAGAAACAAGTATATAGTGTGTCCTAGATCGATTAGTTATTCTGGGTATCTCCTCCAGTGCTAATTAGCAAGGATACCAGGCAAAGGTTCTTCATCGATTTAAATTAAACTGTTTCGGTTCGATGAATAAAAAGTACTTAACATATTTATTTTTTTTTCATTAATTCAAGGCCAAATAAAGATGTTACAGCTAAAAGAAGAAAATGAGGTTTGTTAATTTTGGGTTAATTTTTTCTTCGGATTCATAACAAATGCAAAATGGCGAGGGTCGATAATGATTCAGCCTGTATAACGAATAGGATACAAAGCAAAATACACATGTTAAAAGTTTATATTTTCCTAATAATCAAATAATGAGTTCATAATTTAATTTATAATTTACTTTGAGGGATACAATCTATGATTTACAATTATAATTTCAACTAAAATATATCACATTCTTCGCAGCCGTTTACATTTACAAAAGATTAATTGTACAACAGCAATGGTACGCTCGAAATAAGCAACGTTATCGCTTAGAATAATTGTCTACATGGCTTCTTTTATGGAGGTACATATGTAGGTATCTTAAAAAATATAAAATCACAAGTGTAATCGTTTCAATTGAATCAATAAATATATCGTATGGATTTGCACGTTCTTATCCAATGTGAATAAAAAGTAGGTACAGGATTAACTTCATTCAAACTAAAAAATCCAAGGTAAACAACCGTTTTACAAACGACCAAAACAAAAAAAAAACGATATTTTTCCACATGCGCTGCTGCGTAATGTGAATTGGAACAGTACTTTAACGATTTATTATAATTTATTTCGAGAAAGTTTCCGGATATTATATTGAAGTTTTTTTCAGTAAACTTTAGAGTTTGAAATGATGTTGACAAGTTTTAGCTACAGTAAAGAGCTGTAAATTGAGATGGTTCCGTTATTATTGTTACCAAGTTGTATAATCTTAAATAGCAGTCAACATCCATACAACTTAAAATTAGCATGAGATGAGATATTTGGATTAAAAGAAACAATAAAAGAAATAGTAAAATGTCGCCAACAATACAAGCAAAAAATAAAGATGTTAATGGTAGAATTATGGTGACATATCTACGAGATTGTTTGAATAAGATATGAGATCAATGGCTATGTAGTTACAAACATTCTTCGAGTTGCTCACTACTGCTATTTATAACCACCACGTGAGCTTGCTACTTCTTCCTTCCACTATCCTGACTTCCTAAAGATGCTTTGGAGCAGCTCTTATGTGGTATCAGTATGATGGCTGCCCATTACACCATTTCATTATAGTTCGCGAAAGAACATTACATAGAAATTACGCAGGTCGTTGAATCCGAGAGATTGTCTACTCATTCCTCCAACTGCATATGATCGTCGTACTTTGATTTTTATCAATTTTTAGTTTTTATTTTTATAATTCAAAATGAATCGTTCTTTAAGAGTTTACAAAACAGATTTGACCCTCATATACCTTTACGTTTATATATATTACGATACTTTTTTCCTATAAAATGACAATTATGTGCGTCAATTGAGATGAACCACCCGGTATGCAAAAAAATAACGTTTTCTTGGATTCTGTCTGTACCTCTCGTTTTATTCATGATCGTATATTTAATACTTGTTTCCTAGATCCTAAACTAATAGATGATCTTCTTCAGATTTTCGTAAGCCGCATTCATCACGCCCCAACTTAAGAATGATCGCGTACAATTCGCATGCACGCCCCTGTATACGTAGCGAAGTTTCGAACCCCGCTCTCGATATATGTTCGGCAGAACCGTAAACAGTGTCTTATATTCGCCGCCGAGCTGACTCTGTATCGCCACTTTCGCAACGTTCAGCGGATAGAATAGCGATGATATGCAAGCGCCGATCGTGGCGCCACAGATGAATTGCAGCAAAGTCCTTGAAATCACCGACTCCGTGTATGGCATGTAGCACTGGATCTCTTCGCGCGCGATGAAGAAACAAACGTTTGCCGGACCGTTCCTTAAAAGTATTGTGTGAGCGCCTCGGTAATACTCCTTTAGTCCGTACCGGAAACCGATCACTTTGAACGCGTGAAACGTGTTGCGAAAGTTGTGATGGTATGTTGAATCCTGCAGCAGCGTCTGTATTCGTTCCAAAGGCGTGAATACCGCCTCGACGGATCCGGCGATGAGCCCCGACAACGCTCGGACGACAAAGGAGTTAAGGTGCGTTCGCATGAGTGTACGTTTCGCCTCTTCGTAAACGCCGAACATTACCGATAACGTGACAGATTTCTGGAGTAGCGGAGGTAGTATGCCTCTGTATAGGTAGCGGAGACCTTCGTGATGAAGCTCCCGGAATGCGCTATGTACTTTAACACCATGTAGCATCTAGAAAATAAAAAAAGAGCAACGTTATGTTTAACATACATTGGATAGTTAACTAACGGAATTGAAAAATGCGCATATAATTTGCAATAAATCAATGGAAATATACAGGGTATGACGATGAGTCGATTAAAAGTACAAGGGGATTTGACTAAAATGAACATTTGAAAATTTACATACAGAAGTTATCTTTTAAAGCTAGCTCAGCTAAAATATTTTCAACTGCCGACATCTCTCTTATACCGGAAGTGCGCAAATAAAATTTAATTCATATTTCATTATTACAGTAAACCACCACCAGTTTGCTCCGCGCATGCTGTTACTTTTCGTATTCATTCCGCACGATGAATGGATCTCGCATGTATAGAATTGGGTCATCGGCAAATTTTATACGACTCCGAACTAAAGTAAATGTTAATAAATTGTCAAATTAAACAGATTGGACATATGAGACTGGAACCTTATGCATCTGCGAAGAGGTGTTTAGATTGTTCACATTGTGCGTGGGATAGGGACCCAAAAATGTGCACATTATATCGGGCGATCCAAAAAGATGTGCATTTTATTAGTTTTTCCTGTTGTTTTCGAAAAGCATTATTCTGCAATTTTTAATTTATTTATCGAAATATTTTTCTATGTCCTGCCTTTGCAAATGAAATAAACGTTTAATTTTTTTATATTTCAAACATATTTAAACTACTCTCCTTTTGAACAAAGTAAGGATACCGCCGAAATCAAATTTTAGTGAAGCGACAAATCCGAATGCTAAAATATAAATATGAAGTCCATTAAATAAGCTGCAATATGTACCTCATTAATAAGCAGTCGAAAAAAGGAGAAAGGCAAGAGAAAACCTACACATCCAACCATGGGTATCGTAAATTACTTTCTTAAATTAATTTAATTAACTTGAAGAGATACGATACAACAACGATTGTTGTTAATTACAGCGTTTCGGGTATCCTAGGACCCAGTATGTGCGGCGCAAGAAAGGGGGAGCATTTTACCCCGATTGTACCGTACATACAAGTGCCGCGGTGGAAGTGTGAAGATTACACCACGTATTTTAATGTGCCGAGCCGGAGAAACTTATTTAAGCGAAGGCTGTATGAGTACAACGACGCTAAAGTTTTGCAGCCAATTATTTGAAAATGAGCATCCCGACCCCTACTTTCAACAGGACATTGCACCTTCTCGTTCCAAGGATTGCGTTTGGGAAAATAGGAGAGTGGAAAATTAGAGAGCGAGAAGCTACAACAGCCGACATTTACCAAAACCTTATTTTGATAATGCCCAACTTAGAGGGCATGGTGGTGCCACATAATATTAAAATATATTAATTGTTGTTTAACATACGTAGCAATCAGTTCTTTTTTACATACATAGGTGTGCCTACGACTTATGGACAAGGCTGTACATTATCCGTTTACATGCAAAATCAAGTAAATTCTTTATTTATACAGAGTTTTCTTTTTAAAATACTGTCTGTGATAGCTTGTAACTTAATTGTTATTTTTATATAGGTTATACTCTTTCTACAGCAAATTATTAGCTCTCCTAAAAGTTGTGAAAATGTATTTAATCTCATTTGAAAATTGATGACTCATTATCATTGATTGATATGCATGGATTTATCTTACCAGCTACAGAAAATTAGAATTATTAAAAGACCCTTTCCAGCATCTTGTTTGTTTCTGTTATGTGACCGTCAATACCTACTTATAGCTTATGTAAAACATTCCCAAGAATTAAACATATATTACCAATTGTAACAGCTATGGTACTTAATTTTGGTTAATGGTTAGGTAATTATGTATCGCTGTAGAGTCAGAAGATTCTTCATAATAATTAACACCAAATTATCTTACATAAATACGTATGGTCGAGGAGCAAAAAGAAAACAAATATTACAGAGTAAATCTAGAAAAATGTTATTTAAAAGCAGCACTAAATATAAAATGCCGTTCACTTTCCTATAAAATGTAGTTGCTATTACGCAAAGCAATAGCAACCTATTAAAAAATCCACACATATAATTTACCTGCCGAAAGATGAGTTTGTTGATTGGATAAGTTATAGTGATGTTGATAAAGGCCGCACCACAGCCGCAAGCAAACTCCCTCCATTCCGGATACAACGACTTCGATTTGTACTGTCCAACGTCGTGCGAATTCATATTAGCCTCTAGAAAATAGTTTAACATCTTTGTAATTCATTTAACATGCAATGTGCGTCAAATGTCAGAGTTTTAGGTTATGCAATGCGAAACTTACCCTGCTTACATGTTATATCTACATTTTTTATTTTTGTGTCGAACGCTGACATTTTCGCGGCCTATTACCTAACCCTATCGTCCAAATTTCGTTTTCGAATGTTCATCTTCGTATTTTCGTCATATCGGTTTCAACAAATGTATTAGTTATGTTGAAATTTATTGCTTATTTACGGGGTTTACACGCATTGATCAGCTGTTTAGATGATTGCTGTTAAGTTGACAGCAAACTGATTATTGACAGGTATATAAAAAACGTTCAGCCAAACGATAGATTTATTAACGAGATTTAATCTACCGAATATCAAGCATAATAGCTCTTATAATTTGTGTAACATCCCCTATAATTTATTTTCGGTAAAAATTAAGTAAGTTTTGAAGTTCAGATCAATTTCTTAAATCACCAAGTATTGTAGTGAATTTAATAAAGCTTCAAGCGTATTGCGTACTTACCATTCTTTAAGTATGCTTTATAACAATAAAATATTTAGTTAATAAATTTTGTACTTCTAACAGGCTATCTTTAAAAAACCCGACTATTCACATAAATCATTTATTTTTAAAACGTGCTCTGTTAAGGGTCAAAGATCGCTTCAGTTTTAAACTTCTATTTATTAATTTCAATTTTAGAATAGTTAATTTTGCTGTTGCTCTGACGGTCGTTCGAATCTTTCTCATCATGTTTTTTTTGTACGACTCGGTATCATATTACACGAATTGCATTGGTTGGCAAGGTAGGGGAATTGACTTAATTTATGCTGCGACTAGATACGCTCGTGTTTATTCGTCTCATGAAAAAACAAACATGTTGTTTACCGAACCGACAACATACGAGTGTCTGGTTGCATTGGAAATTTTGTCTTTGTCGCTAGCTGTCCAACATTAACATCTACAAGGGTAACTCATCGGGTGTAGGTAAACTATATTACAGCGCCTCTCGTAACCGTACCGGAACTAGAGGCAAAGCGCTACTTTTGAATTATAGGTAAATAAATATAATAATTCAAATTAATGTTATCAAAAAAGTGTTTTCACTCGTAATTGTGGTATGAGTAACTTTTAATTTAGTTGGACTTCAATTAAATGTTAGATACACACAATGTTTGGTGAAATGCGTCCAATGAAACGTCTTATTAAAAGAAAGTAATCTAATTTTAATATTGAAGAAAAAAATCTTCATAACAAATATTTTAATGTTGTTTGTTAAGGATACCAAATGTATTGAGACATATATTGTTCGTATGAATTTTTTGATTACTATTATATTACAGGATATCTCACATTAAAAACCCCGATGCACAACACTTCTTGAGGTATGTTGACAGAATGATGCCCCCAGCACATACTTTATACTCTAGCTTTTTTATTTAACACAGCACAACTAACCTAAATTCTAAAACACTATCTAGAGAAAAGTTCAAAATAGTCTAATTCCAAACGAAATAAATGAAGCAGGTAACGAAAGCTAAAATGAACACAACTAAACAAGAAAATACTAGAAATACAAGGAAAAACTTTAAGCAAAACTTCTTCGGCAACACGTGGGATACAAATAATGATAGCGGATTATCGGATCTAACCTAGATTGATTACTAATGGATGCAACCATGGAATAATACAAATGCTGCTCCTCAGAACATAATCAAGCTCTCAATAGTTACTCTCAAGCGAGGTTTAATAAGTTTTCCTCTACTTTCCTGTTACAATAAGCTGTATATGTTTCTTTTTGCGACATTTAAATAATATTCACAAAATTTCTAACATAAAGTTCTCATTATCTTTTAACGATATAGCTATTCCATTATATTCTCAATATAGACAGATGCATTACTAACTGTATATGTTCTTTGTCATTATTGTCAATAATTAATCTTATAGTTGAGTGTAGGCTTTCATGGCCGTAATCCATTGTAGAAATGTCTTTTGGGTGATGTCGCGTTGTTAAAATTTTACTTGACGTTTCGCTGACCATGCTGTCAGCTTCTTCAGAAGATTTCTAAAGACTAAGTCTGAAGCTGACAGCATGGTCAGCGACATCACCCGAAAGACATTTCTACTACTAATAATTAGTCTTCACTGTCGGCTGCCACATCTCTTGTCTCTCTTGTCGTTTTACTACAACATTATACAAAGATTATCAGGTAGACCACAGTTTCCATGTTTGGACAAAGATACTCAGCGTCACACCAAGCCTTTCGTAGCTTGTAGATCGCTTGAAACTGCTTGGTAGAAGGATTATTTGTCTAATTGGAACTTTTTAACAATAATTAATAACATACCTGAGTAGTAGTACTTATCATATGGAGTACTGGAGTATTTGCATAAGTTCCTGGTTTCTTGGCATTATATGGCAAAAAGACATAACCGTTTGTTTGGCATGTGGTGCCATAATCATCGTGTTTAAAATGCTTACAACAAGTGATCGAGTTCCATAGGTCTCTCTTGGTTGTTTTATCTGGCCAGTAAATTTTAAAAATCTTCCTTAATGATATTTTTATGAAGGTTGTAATTTCGTTATTGTTCTATTGTCAGTTTTTCAGGTTTCCGAGCCATACAGCAAAATGCTTTTGATTGTGCAGCTATGTATATATTTACATTTTCGTATATACTGAAATTGAGGTTGTTCTCTCTCTATATGTCTCCCAACTAAATTCTTGTTGCACTTTATTTCTTCTTGCTAGTTTAACTCCATTCTTTTTCATTATTGCTCCTAGATAATTCTTCCTCTCTATTTCTTCAATTTCTATCAAAATTTCTATTTTGATTTGATTTGTGTGGCCATTCCTGTTCCTCAGGTTCTTCGTTAATTTTTTGTCTTATTTTTCTAGACTCTGTCACCAACATCGGTATCTTTCTTTGCATACGGCTCTCTTTCAGTTAGCAGACGTACATCATCGGTCTTCCAGTTTGTTCTGTAAATCCCATGTTATTCCAGTTCTATTATCTACCACTGTCTTAATTACCCGGTCTATTATAATGAGAAACAATGTGGGCGACATGACACGGTCTTACTATACTCCGCTTCCTATGTTCTCCTCCTTGTTCTTCCTTGTTCCACTCTCGTTTTATATAATCTTAGTATTTTCCACATTTACTCCCTGTTTACAGTGTTAAAGGCTTTTTGAAAGTCAATAAACCCGATATTTACGTTATTTTGCCATTCTTCGGTTTGTTCTTGGATTATTCTCAGCCTACAAATATGGTCTGGTGTGGAGTATCTGATTTCAATCGTTCTAGTAGTATTTTTGATACTACAGACAGCTCTCCAGTTGTCACTCTTACTGCGGTCGCCTTTCTTTTGGTATTTTTATAACTGCACTCTCATTCCATTCTTTTGGTATTTCTTTCTTTTCCCATATTATATCGAATAAGTTCTGTAAGATTTCTATTATTTGTTCATTGTCCGCTTTTAACAGTTCTATTTATACGTTCTCTCCTCCTGTTGCTTTTTCATCCTTCATTTGTTTTAATATTGCTCTAATTTCGTCTTTACTAATTTTTCCTGTATTTACGTTTGGATCCTCTGTTCCGCCTTTAATTTCAACTTTCCATGTAACTTCTTGTTGTGAGTATATTTCTTCAAGAAATTGTTGCCATCTATTCTGCATTTCTTTGTCTTGGGGCAGGTACAAAATTCTTTATTTGGCCAAATAAATGCAAATAATTTCAGAAAATTTTAAAATGTTTTAATTAAAATAAATGTATAATTACGTAGCTATCTAATAAAGATTGATTTACAAAGAGGCCATTACATTTGTAAACGTCTCTTGCAGAATAAGATGCCAACCACAGTTTGGATTAAAGAGATGGGAACATCGAGGCAATGTTGCGAAATAAAACTGAATTTGACAAAAAAAAAAATTATTTCTACGTTAGGCTGGTAACTTTTCAGACTTTTACTTGTCATTTTAGTGCAATTACGCCGAAAATATTGGTGAATTTAATGTAGCCGGGCTTGGTTGATTTGTGTAGCGGGCGTTTCTGTAGTTACGTAGTACTTTGTCAGTTCTTCTTCAATTTTACTTTGAAATAAAATGAAAAACCTACATATATATATATTATAAATTTATGAAAGAGAAGAAGATGTCGTCTTCCTTTAGATGACTTATAAAATGTATAATGTAAAATTTATCAATAAAACTGTTCTATTCTATTGTCTGGTATGAACACCGCACTTTTATTATCCGTTCACTACGCAAACATTTTTTTTTTTTATAGAAGTAGCACTCGCAACTTGCGCGGAAAGTTTTTGTTTCGAGCGCGAAGGATATTCAACGTATTTAGTCGATGCTAGGATGTTCCGGGTTGCGGATCGGGTGTCCTAAACGAGCTTGTAAAAGACGAACCAACGCGCATTATTCGAACGTAAGTTTCACGAAAGGCGATAGAAAATCATCCACGCGGAGTTTATTAATTGCTTATAGAAATCTGTTTAACAAGTGAATCACCAAAGAAAAAAAATAATTACGATAGCAACAATCGCTATAAACGGGTGTTCAATGATTTCACATTATCATCCTTATTATTAAAGAAATTTAGATAAAGGAAATTATGGTAAGGTAGCTGTTAGATGTACACATCGCATCTGTATATGAAATATGCAGATTTTACCGGTAGATAAAAGGCAATAGTAAATGTTATTGGTTAATACAATTAGAATATATAAAAAAGCAAAAGATCAATTGAATGGTTTTATTGCATTGACGGTTATTGTTACGAAAATTTGCGAGTCCCAAAATGATTATAATAAGCGAGACCTACTGTATATTAAGAAAATCGACAGATAATAGGAAATATTATCGTCGGTAATGCGAAACGTAATACAGTGAGAGGAAAAGATTGATTTATTCAATTGGATTTAAATGTACATTGAAAATAATTTAAATGAAATACCAAATATTTGTTAAACAAACCGCAATGATCTGTAAATTATTACTGCAACCAACAAATGGTTTACCTCAAAACCTCAAAATTGATTAAACGAGTATCAATGAGATGTCCATGGAACTTGAAGAGCTAAACAATTCTATCCAATGCTCAAATACACGGCTCTCTCTCTCAAAAGGATACTAATCCCAATTTGGAGTGAATGTATAAGTGGCACTAGTGATTAATAGAATTAAACTAAATACATGCAGTATGTTCACCTAGTGCATGGGCTAGTCTTGAGCATGTTTATTTTTTAATGGAACGCCTACAGGTGCCCTCTTAAATTCATTTCAGCTTTCTTCAATATTGCCCACTTAATTTAGTTTTTGAGATGATTGAAGTAATTTTAGTGTTTTACCAAATCCCGTTGTTTCTTTAATGGCCACTCTCTAGCATTCGTAGTAAATTTAATATGAAGCAATGCAGATAAGTTTTTTGTTTAAAACAGAGTATTGCGATGAAATATCATAAACTTTAGCTTTATTAGCAATATTTCTCAAAACGATGTGCAAACGTTATCTTTTCTAAAATAAAAATGTGGGCTTCCACGGCCAGAGTCAGTTGAAACTAAACGTGTTCCGGGTTTGAACCGTGTCACGTCGCTGGTTTTTTTTTTAACCAATCCGGAACACGTTTAGTTTCAGTTATGTTTTCTGGTAAATTTTCCTGCATACATTGTTTAACGCGTTAACAATCGCGTATAAATAATAAATACTAGAAGTAAACACAGAAATGCTGATTAAAGTTCACCATAAAATTAATAGATTTATTAAATCATCGCATCCTAAGTTTCTTCAGCAGAAAAAAAAAAATAATAAGAATATTATAGAATAAGGAGCTAAATTGAAATATTTATGAAACAAAGTTCTGGATCAAGGAATCGCATTATAATTTGTAGGAACGAAAGTGGTGCTTATTTCGAATAGATGTTGAAGTCGCAAATGCATAAATTTACAACGAATGACTTCGGAAAAACAAAACTTTGTAGTATGTCGTCGCAAAATTTTGGGGAATTTCGCAAAGGCTTCTTGACCTGGTTTCATACTTAATTTATGAAAACAAATGACATGGGGAAATGTTCATAAAAAAATTTTAAAACAGCTTCAGTTTAGTAGAAATGTCTTTCGGGCGATGTCGTGTAGTTAATATTTTACTTGACGTTTCGCTTCGACATTTCTACTATGGATTACGGTCGTGAAAGCCTACACCCAGCTTCAGTAATTAAAAAAGAATGAAATAGCGTGAATCAAACATAGTAATGATTTCAATGGCCGTCTTCATATCTTTTATATGAACATATTGCCGAAAACTCAATCAAATAAAATTTGAATCACCCCTTGAACGTAAAAATTGTTCCGTTAAAGAAATAGCGGGTTTTCGCAAAATGTTCAAAAAACGGAGCGTCCTAAAGTGTAGTAATATACAGGATGATACGTTTAAAAAAGTAAAATTGTATCGTGCACTGCGAAAACATCCTGTATAGTTGAATATAAGTTTGCGTTAGGCAATACTTCTCTCCGAATATTTTTTATTTGAAAACTTTTTCTGTAAATCATTCTTCCACTTTCGTACTTGGTGGATCTACTGATTACGAAAATATGAAATTTTTAATAGCTTCGGAATGTAATAACTTCAAAAAAGGAGCTTCCATCAGTGAGTAGTCGACTTGTTGCCGAACAAGAAGGCGGGTTTATTCTTGAGATAATAACGAAGTTCAAGTATTCATAAAAATATATCGTATTCTGTATTGCTCTCCGTATTTATCGAACTTCCTCCATTAAAAGTTAAAAGAGAATAAAAATTGACGTCTGCATTATTACTTTGATCTTTTCTCTTGCTTTACGAGACCATCTTTGTAAAATGTCAATATCATGATGTTAACTGCGTCCATTAAAACCATGCACCCTGTAGAATTACGCTAAGGTGATTGGACACTTCTTAGGTTTAATCTTGCGAGTAAATATATAAAGTAAACAGTTTCTTTGAGCAATTATCTTCCAGCGGTTGGATGTAATTTTTATTGCCATAATCTTTTAACACCGTTTTATTAAATGCGCAACAGTTGGTTCGTATAGTGGCACTCTGTATCAACATCTTACACCGCGTTGTTACAGTGGCATGAAATACCTAATAAAAACTTGTACACACATTCCCAAACGTTTAAAAATTACTTGGTCAACTCATATTATTATCGTTATAGATACAAGAATTTACATAGCATTCATCTTATAGTTACTAAATGGCTATACCAGCCTTATATGCATACGTATGCACAAAACTATTTTCGCTGTTTTTATTCCCAAAATACATATATACACCATATCGAAGAAGTACTTCATTAACACTGATCCAAATAAATTAAACAAATAAGCACTTAAACGTTAATAATAACCATGATTTGATAATAATCACAATTTAAACCATAGTGTGAAGTGGACACTGTCAACTTGGACAAAGCATAGAAGAATGTGAAATAACACACTTGAATATACCAACATAATATCTCCTAAGCGTTTCGTCCAAGAGAAAGCATAAAATGTAATTTAATCGCCGCAGTTTTGAGTTAAAAACGATGTTCCCAGTGAGGTTTCTATTTGTGCCTGTGACTTTTATGGTTGTTTTCGGAAATGGAAAAACTGGTAAGTAATTAACTAATCAACTTAGAAAGGACGCATTCCCCAACAGGGGAAAGGGAAGTAAATTGTATACCGTCAGCTAAGTTGTAGCACCCTGATATTTCAAGTGTGATAGTAAGAAACTACCACTTCCATTCAAAAGAGGAAATAGATTTAAAAGCAATCGAAAAGCAATTAAAAAGGTATCACAGTGAATACATTGGTACCTTCGGGAATATTATTACAATTATTTGATTCTGTCGAACGAATTATAAATAATGTAATGTTAAAAACACCGCACTTGAAATCGCTACAATTAGCGTCACGACGACCAGCGTTCAGCCATGAACGCTCTGGCAATATCTGTTAAGCTGACGCTTTTCCAACGTCTTTTTCGACTCTGGAGTAGCTACAGCCGAGATTCCTCTTGTGGCTGCTTTCTCTCTGTCCTAGGACTTTTGATTGGTAAATACATCTCTAACCAACAATGATCCTGGGAAAACGATAATGTAACTTCTCTTCGCTTGTTTTGTTTTTTTTTTCTGTCGCTAATTTTCATATTTATCATAACTTTTTTCCAATAAATAAGTAGAAAATAATTCTAATTCGTTGTCGCAATAATTTCCCAAATTAAATATCGTTTCTTAACGAATCGTCGAGCTCACAGGGAACGTGGTTATTTCAAGCTTACATACACTGCCGTTCAGTGAAGTTCGGTCATACAATAAAAATCTATTATATCACACTGTATACAATTATTAATACATAAAATTAGAAAAATATTAAGCATACACTCTTTTCTAAGGGGTTAAAGCCATAAATTATTATTTAAAGTAGAAATATTGCGACAACCACAATAAAGTCCCTTTTATTATCATTCCAAGAATTTCTCGGAAGTACCGATCGTTTGAAACGCGTCGTTTGGGGATTATTAACGAACAATACATTTAGGAAATATACCGCAGCATCACTCTTGTTTATTTATCACAGGCGTAAAGATATCAATTTGCTTCATTTTACTGTTAGACGTGTGTTGGTGGCATTTGTCGTTTTTGCGCGAAAGTTTTAAGAAAATTTACTTTAAAATGGCACGTGGCAAGCCTACCAGTGTAGAAAAACGTTCACGCATTATTACGCCGTTTGAAGAAGGATATTCGCTACTGCAAATTGCTGAAAAAATAAATATGAGAAGTTCAACAGTAAATGACATCATAAAGCGATATCGGACAACTGGAACTATAGAAAATCGTGTTCGGCCTGGAGCATCTAGGAAAACAACAAAAGCTGAAGATTTGAGAATTGTATTATTAAGCAAACGCAATAGAAAATTAACAGCGCAACAAATAGCAGCCGAAGTCAATCGCGGCCGTGAAGAACAAGTTTCGGCGAGTACGGTAAAACGTCGACTTCAACAAGCGGACCTTCATGGACGCATTGCCATTCGAAAACCCTTATTACGTCGGGGCAACAGAGCAAAACGGCTACAGTGGGCCTGTTCTCATCTAGATTGGTCGTTAGATGATTGGAAACACGTGCTTTGGAGTGACGAGTCAAAGTTTGAGGTTTTTGGGCAAAATCGACGAGTTTATGTCCGAAGATCTAAAACCGAAAAGCGATCCCGAACTGCAGTGTGCTTACAGTGAAGCAAGGGCGTAGTTCTGTGTTAGTGTGGGGATGTTTCTCCTTTGCTGGGACGGGAGATTTATGCAGAGTGCAGGGTGCAATGAGAAAGGAAAATTATTTTGCAATACTCCAGAATCATGCAGTGCCATCAGGATTTCGTATAATAGGCCGTAACTTTACATTGATGCATGACAACGACCCAGAACACACTGCGTTAGTGTGTAAGAACTATCTAAAGGAGCAAGAAGAACAGCGCACACAGAAAGTAATGACATGGCCCCCACAAAGCCCAGATTTGAACCCTACAGAGTTGTTGTGGGACGAACTGGACAGGAGGATCCGAAAAATATGCCCAACTTCACAAGAACATTTACGGAATATTCTGCAACATGAATGGATTAATATTCCACAATCCGTTTTAACAAAACTTATCGAAAGAATGCCTAGAATAGTTCGAGCGGTGATTAACAGCAAAGGAGGTTTTCTCGATGAAAAAAAAAAATAATGTTCAGTATGCTATATTAGGCCAGAATAACTTTTTATCTACTTATTTTTGTCTTTTTTACCTGTACATACAATAAAATTGCATTTTCTTTTTAGTTTCGTTTGTTTCTGTAACCTTTTCATGTTTGTTACCAACCGATCGAACTTCTCTGAATGGCAGTGTACATACTTCGGGATGCCATTTTACATAGGCGCCAAGTACATCAAAAGAAAGAGAAATTAATTAAAACGTAAGAATATTAAGTATTGTTAAAAATGAGAAGTGCATCATAGTTCTCTTGATAGATGAGCGAAGAAACGCTTACACAATCGAGGGCTTTTAATTCATGAGAAGATATATTGAGCTGTGTGTTGTATTTTCGAAGTAATTTATTGTGTTAATAGTATTTGAAGTTCAAGTTTAAATTAAATTCGGTCATTTGAAAGAATGCAGTATGTTAAGGCATAGCGAGGGGACGTAAACGTCGTGGCCTTATGGTTAATCTCTTTTCTGTGATTACTTCATTATTCCTAAAAGTTCATTTAAACTGGCGAAAAAGTATTTAGTTGATATTCTCGAATTTACGAGAGAAAAACGTCTATAAAATAGATACAAATTCAAAATGTTACATTGCAATAAATGATAGATTAGATTAGTAACCGATACGATTTATCTATTAATCTTATTTTGATCTACTTTAATGCTTATTTTTAAAATTTGCAAGCAATTTAAGTTCACACTTCCGACAATCAGGATCAAATTCATATGTAGTACGTCAAGAAATTAACGCACATGTGCTTTATTACGGGAACTATACCAATTTAACTCTAACCAGCGTGAAAGGAGTTGCCAAAGATAGCAGCCAATTTCTTTCGATGCACACATCTACCCACATGCGGTTATACCACTATTTTGGTTCTAAATAGACAACAATTTCCATAACTTATTTATTTGCATACGTTAGGAACAAAAATACATCGCACGTTTTAATACAGCCTTCACGACGAGGTAAATACTGGACAAATAAACGACACGAATATATTTATTTATGTTATTACTAACTTTGATCAATTTGTCAATATTGCCAACATAAACCTGTAACTAATAATTACTACAAATTAGCTAAGAAAGTTGTAAATTTGTTGCTGCAGGAAAACATGTTTTCAGTAATAATAGTTTGGAACTAGTTAAAAACGTATTCTAGCAGCATTCAATTGTTTTACATTTGTGGTGTTATAATTTTAGATAATTTTATTTCCACTCAAAGAAAGTAATTTCTTCATTGAAGAAAAGCAACATAATTACTATGTTTATTTTTATGAGGCATCCTCAAAGCTCAAAGCAAATACTTCCGAGAGGCAGGTAATGGTTATGTTGCATTTGTGTACTAGGCAATCACAGACTTTGTAGATGGAGTGTTTACATAAAGAAAAAGAGCTGATTAAAGGAGAACCTAAAAAGTTTATAGGAGATGTGGTTATTTTGAAATTATCCAGAGTAAAGGAGTTGAGGGAAATTTAGTTTGCTTATATAAAGGATTTTATATTGCGAAAGACGTCTCATGTGCAAAACCACATAAATTAGATTATATGACCTGCGAACAAGATTGTGACGCTTTCTTAGTGGAGTCCGTTTACCCATATAGCGACGAATAGGACGCTTAATCACTACTTAATTTAATTAAACTACGTCTCGATTTTCCTTAATAACGTTTCTTCTTTTGTTGCGGCACGGTTGCTATTTTATTAACTGCAATTAAGGTGTCTGTTATATCTTAATAACAGTTAGCAAAGGAATATTGTTATGGTTTTAATACACTCCCCGATAAAAACTTAGACGCGGTAAGATGTTTTACGGGTTTTAAGGGTTACAACATTTCTTTGCGAAACTAGCAAGATATCTAATTGAGTTTTTATTCATAAAAGTAAAATAAACTTAAAAATATCTCCTCCAGTAATATATGAAGTAAATAATAAATTATTACTTTAATGTTTAAACAATTTCTGCGACAAAAATTTAGACGCTCTGTTGTAAATGTAAAACGAAAATCAACAAATGAGTGATCAGTAATGCGTAGATCCTCCATTGTTCTTAATCACTTCCAATAGTCTGTTATTAATAGATTTATATAAATTTAACACGTAATTTTGGGGGATATTCTGCCATTCAGTCACTATCGAAGTTTTCAGTTCCTGTACCGTGAAATATTGACGGCCTCCGCCATAAACGCGACGTGCCAATTCACCCCACATGTTTTCAATAATGTTTAACTCTGGTGACCATGCCGGCCACTGTAAAGTTTTAATCTTTTTCTCTTTAAACCATTCAGTAATGGTTTTTGCTTTATGAATTGGCGCGTTATCTTGCTGAAAAACAAAATTACGTCCGGCCCATTGGTTTCCAAAACGTAGAAGATTGTCGCGCAATAAGTCTTTATACGTCACAGTTGTCATTTCGTTTGTGCAAAACACTATCCCACTTTTATCACGAAATCCAATCGCTGCCCATATCATCACAGATCCCCCCCCTAATTGTCTGGTCATTTTCACTTTTGGTTCCTTTCCCAGATCATGATAATAATGCGAGTACCCATCCGGTCCGTCCAAATTAAACCGTCCTCATCGGAAAATATAACTTTTCCCCATTGTTTCTTCCAGGATATGTGTTCTTCAGGAAATCTCAACCTCGCTTCTTTGTGTTTCGCCGAAAGTGGCGATTTTCTCAACATTTTCTTCCGTGATATTACCGGTGACGCCTTTAAAATCCTTTGAACATTACGCACGTGTGTTTGTACCCCCGCCTGTTCTGCAATAACTCTCGCCGACGCAGAAGAATTGGATGCACACCGCAATATCATGCGTTTATCCCGCTCACTTACAGCTTTCGGTCGCTCCTGGCCTTTTGGTTTGCCGTAATTTTCCGGATCTTTTAGGAAATTTCCAACGGAATGATCGCTTCTTCGTAACCGACGAGCAATTTCCTTCTTACTAACACCATCCTGGTGCCAGGCTAGAACTTTACCCCTTTCTATCAAGGATAATTACTTTTTTCTACCCATATTGCAAACACTTTATAAAATATAATTTCTCGTGGTGAAATGTGTACACTTTACCAGCACAACCGCTGCATATAAAGAGAAGTATTAAATTTAAACATTTTTGCTTATAATAATGTAATAAATGCACAGGGTCTAAATTTTTGTCGCATTTAAAATTTCTATTTTGATCTGGGAAAATCTCGATTAAATACCCAGAAATATCTATAAATGGACTATTTACGTAACAAGTATTAATAACCCTCATTTACATTTTATATAATGTCTATAAACTTTGTTTCGTAAATAGAAACGATATCGCGTCTATGTTTTTGTCAGGTAGTGTATGTCTAAACGAATACTTTCCGGAAAAGAGTTTTGTAATCGGAGTGTTAGTGACTCTTCCGTCGAAACTTGCTTGTTTTTTTTTTGTGTATCCTTGTCTTACATATTATAATCGTATTTTTATTATTTAAAAAAGTCCAGCCAATAGCAGTGGAGAAATAAGTCAAAATTTCACAATTGTTTTTTTATCTAGCTTAGAAATTTAATTACAGCGAGGAAATTAAATATCAAATATAAATTTTCAACACAGTAATTCTCAAAAACATCCTTACAAAGCTGACGTCTTAATTCTAAAATTATTAATTATCTTTAATGACAACAATAAAGCTGATATAATCCTCTGCCAAGCCTTACAATGAAAGTGGTGTTCTTACGCAAAGTTTAACAAAGGCGTTTGTTGCGGTAGAGAACCGCATCTATCATCATCCTGTCACCCGTTGAGAGATATTTCCTCCGTGTGTTTTCCTTAGTAAGCATCGGCTTTAAAAGGTCACATGTAAACGGTTCGCCTATAAGTACGCGGAGTTAATTTAATTGTAAAACACCAGGTCTTCCGGCAGAAAAACCAACATAGAAAATAATTTCCGAATGGAAGCAATGGTGGATGTTCAGAAGTTGCTAAATGTATTACGTCTATAATTAACCATAATATGTTGGAGATGTGTTTTTTAAACAAATCTATAAACAATGAGGTAAATTGAAAAAAAATCAGAAAACCCTGTAATAGATATTGGTTTCGACCTATGCACAGCTTATCTTCAAGCCAGCAGAAAGGAGTTAATCGATTTTGTCCTACCAACCCTATTTGTTGTTAAAAATGCTTAGCACCTGAGCGGAGGCCAAAGAGCTATCAAAGCTGATTAGAAAGATCGCTAAAGAAATTTGTTTAAATAAGGGTTTTCTAAACAAGTGGAATTCTTCAATCTTTGCTAAAATTACTAAATTAAAGGCCCCCGCAGTTCATTATCTGAGGAAAGAAGTAGCAAAAAAGCTTGATGGAGCTACCAATGTAGAACACTTGGAGCCGAAAGTTGCTTACGCTTGCAGGGCTTGCGCGAAATGGACGGCGAGAATATCGAAACGAGAGTAGTTGAACTTTTAAAATCGATTACGCAAAGATCGATGGATGCCACCGTGTGGACGAAGTTAGTTCTAATAAGAATCGTGTTATGATCTTCAAATCTTTGCTTTATAAAGATAGAGATATTATTATAGAAAAAAATGTCTCTTAAAGGAACATCCTACAAAGTTTGAAATATTTAAAGATAATATTTCTCTCCATATGGGTTCGATAAATTATTTTATGGAGTGGCACATAATTTTAAAATTCGGTCTGCAAATCGCATGGTTAATTAGCAAGCACTACATGGATTTGAGTACTGTGTGGAGTTATAGATACCGCTCAATATTAGTTTAAAATATTGGAATTATGTTATTCACATCACAATCTTTATGCAGGAACAAAATTTATAATCTAGTCAAGCAATTATTAATAATTATAATATGTAATAATATATAATAGACGCGTTTGGCTAACGCATAATAAACAAGAATTGTCCTAAAACTGGGCCCGCACGTTCTTTTGATTATTGCACTATTTTATGAAAGGGAGAAAATAAATTTTCGACATACATTACCGTTCATATATTTGGGGACGATAAAAAAATACAGTTTTTTTTTAATTCGAATAAAAACAAAAAGTCATTTGTGATTTAATTTACTTCTGTACATTGACTATACTATACAAAACTAAAAATATTCCAAAAAGAAACGTTGTACTAATTATAATAAGGCCTATACGGATTTTTCGTCTATATGTCCACCCTTTGACTTAATGACTGCGGTACATATTCGTGGCATTCTTAGAATTAAAGATTTCAAAAATGTTGCTGGGATCTCGGTCCCTGCTTGCTGGAGCTTTCTCCATAAATCTTGTGAACCAGTCACTCCTTTTTGGCGAATCCTTCTGTCCAATTCATCCCATATTAATTCGATAGGCGGCAGGTCAGGAGACTGAGGCGGCCGAATCATTCTTTTTAAACGATCTTCTTCTTCCAGAGATGCTAGATAGTTTCTGCATATACGAGAAGAATGCTTAGGGTCGTTATCCTCTTGAAACGTAAAGTTTCGGCCTCGTAATCGTCCCCCACATGGTACAGCATTCTCTTGTAATATTTTAATATAGCCCTCTTTACGAAGTATTGCCTGTATTCTTACTAAATCACCTACAGCTGTTCCCGCAAAACAGCCCCAAACCTTTACGTTACGTCCACCGTGCTTCACTGTAGGTAACATACACTGTTCACTAACTCTTTCACTACCCTATCGCCTAACAAACGTCCTCTGTTTGGAGCCAAATGTTTCACATTTGGACTCATCTGTCCACAGCACGTTGCACCACTGTTCGAATGTCCAGTGTCTGTGTTCTTGTGCCCACTGCAATCTTTTTCTTTTATTTTGAACTTTCAAAAGCGGTTTTCTGGCAGCTACTCGTTCCTTTAAGCCTGCCTCTTCGTTTCACGGTCGGATGCGAAATAGGATTTCTTCGTGAAACGTTGACTTGCTGCGTTCTTTCCGGAGCCGTTAGGAATCTGTTTCTTTTTGAAACAAGAATCATGAACTGATCTTCAGCAGCTGTTGTCTTCTTTTTACGTCCAGAACGTTTCTTATCAGCCAAAGAACCCGTTTCCGCCACCCGTTTTAATGTTGTAAATACACCATTTTTCGATATTTTTAATTTTTTCGCAATAACTGCCATTGAGTATCCTTCATTACGTAAAGTAATAATAGCAGAACGCGTTTCGATGGAATTTCTTTTCGTTTTGCCATTTCAGCACCACCCGTTTATTACGATAGTTAAATTTAAACTAAACTACTATCAAGATCGATTTTATTTTAAATACAAAACGATATCTGCCTTGTTAGTTGTACTAAGTGTTCTATGAATCTCATATTATTCCTTTGTGGAAATATTCGACAATATTTTCAAGTTTACGTTCGTAACCCCATAAAAGGGATTAAGAGGAATTTTGCCTGAGGCTACGGTGGAATATGAATGCGTTATAAATTTGATGGGATAGAAGAGAATACCGTTGTAAATTATGTTCATACATATAGAAATGTATACTCTTTCATATAAAACACAATCAATTGTCAATATTTCAATTTTGCTTATTTCTCGCAGTTTTTCTTAGTCGTCCCCAAATATATGAACGGTAGTGTACCTAACACAGAAATTGTAATTTACAACAAATTGGAGATGCCAACTACAACGACAAGACTGTTACAGGAAATAAAATTATATATATGTGTATAAGAACTTCAGAGGCCACAAGAGGAGCTAAGCTACAAGCATTGCCTTCTTTGTCTTCCGTAATCGAGAATTAAAAGATAAGGAAGGTATATGGATGCGAAACAAATCCAAGGAATAAGCTATCTACCTGCCAACTCTTGTTCCGTCGTTGAAATGATATCAAATTAAAGCAGCGGAAACTTCAGCAAATTGAATTTCTGGAAAAGGATTTGATGCTAGAGTAATATTTGGGACGTTGTATTTATTTATGTTGATATTTTTCAAAACGAATATAAGAAGAAAAATTATCATTGAAAGACTTATAAAGTTGTATATGTTGTAATGATTGTAATGATACAATTGCAAGTTTACGAGGTACCTCAAAATTTCTCCGACTTATTTAAAAAACAGTCAAAAGCAAAATATCCTGTAAATCGAACTTGTACTATTTTTTAATTTAATTATTTTGAGATTATTTTTGGTGTCGTACTATATACCTACGGTCTTCTAGTTGTGAGCTATGAATATTCTATTAACTCTTGCAAATTTCATAATAGCTACTCTTAACTCTATGATACTGCAAAAATTAGAATAATGGTAGAATTTTTTTAATTTTTTATTTATTTATTTAAAACGTCGTGTTTCAAAATATTAAATGTCGATTTTCCACGCGTATTTAACCTGTTTGGCCGTTGGTGCGCTTACTTTTGTATGCCATGTCATTTTACATTTAAATAGTTTACTTTACTGTACCATATCTAAAACTGAAGCGATTGTTGAGGATAATACGCTACGTATACGTAAAACAGTCAATCGTGTAAACTATCAAATGCATTGAAGCTGATGCTGGATGCTGTCAGTGTAGCGGAATAAAGTTAATATAGACAAAATATAAATTCCAGTAGCTCTTTAAAATTACTTTAGTTAAAAAGAAAGTAATTAAGGAATTCGTAAATGCAAAGCACATACATTGACACAATTAAAATAAGTGGAATAGTGTTGCCAAGTTTACACTGTTACTGAAAATTAAGCAGTGGAAAAGGATTGTGTGCGTTGTTTTAGGAGGCAAGCGTAGGAAAACAGAACCTTTCGTGTGCATCGATTTTGATGAAAGTTGATCTCAATCAATGGTGCCTTGTTTCCCAGTTATGCATGTTGCGAAACTAAATTAATTACTCGAGAATAAGTTGTGCCATGAAAATCGATGGTAAAAGCACCTTGCCGGCTTTGTTATTGCTTATTTCGTATTACGCAAATTATATACCCACTGGTACGGTCTTTTTGCCCCTTTACATACTACCAACAAAATCGACGCTGGCTCCAATGTTGTCATTTAACAAGAAAGTCTTATGTCAAAAAGGACTAATAATTAGGGCTTTGTAGTCACGTTTTCGCGTAGGTATTACATTTTATTAAGGCAATTAACCTGTCCAATTTTGTCGTTGAAATTAGTTTAGCTTCGTGTCGGTTGTATTTAGAAAGATTAAGGTGTTTTTTCGCAGCAAAGTACAAAGTGAATTTAAATTTTTGACAAAGCCTAAGAAACGATAAGATGTTGATTAATAAACGACGACAGATCTGAAGCACAAAACTGTAAGGGGTACACACTTATCGATTGGTCACAGCACAATTAAATCAATTATTTAGAGTGTGGCGCAACTAACAAGAAGTGGTACGTTATGTATAAAACTACCATTTCCGTGCGTCGTGCTACAAACAGATTGCCGATGGGAGAAGAGAATACTAACAATGCGTGCCGATCGGAGATGCATGATGAATATACATATTCACATATAGCACGTATATATTATATACAATTCATATTATTTAAAAACATTGTAAAACACGTACTTTCTTAACAGCTGTTATAAAATTAGATACCACAAACTGAATAAGATTCGGGGACTGTTTCCACAAGATATGTTCTTATATATTGAGAAAGATCGTTCAGCATCTACCAATGTAATGCTGGCACAACTGCATAACGCAAGAGACACTTATGCATTGCAGATCGGCGATCGCCGCTAATGTTAACTTCGCATATTCAGCAGCTTGATACCTTTGTACAGACAAGGTGCTCAGTTTCCACTGCGCGCTATACAAGCTTAGTTTTTCTTCGTATAAAAAGACACTTAGCAAATTAATAATTACTTGGTGAAAGAGAGAATGAAGGTTACTAGTAAGAAAAGAATATTTTTTTTTTATTAATATGACAAAAGTACACAAATTACAAACTACTCAAAACTTGGCATACTACCAACTGGTGGTTTAGATTACACCAAAATTTCAATATTCACTTGTCTGATCATCTGGACCAAATCTTGAAATACACCACCCCGTTAGTTATTGGGCCTGCAAGGAACAAAAGCAGTTGGAAGTATAAATACATACACACGATATCGTCAACATGGAACTTATCACGCTGAGTATTATAATGGAGGCTTGGACCTGAAAGAGAAATACCTAAATTAAGTTGAATGTAAACGAAACTCAAATGCTGGTTTTATACAAAGTTAGTGCAATAAGTGTATAAGTGTAATAAATTAGTGCAACAGTATGGAATGTAGTAAATAAGGAACTAAAGATAGCAAACAAACATAATAATGGCGCAGCCTTTTTAACTGCAGATAATTAGAACGGATACTTTAGTAAGGCGGGCTAAGAGATGCACAGCATACATTCCACAATTTCGTTTAAGGATTTGCTTACTAAGCACCACTATATAATAATACTGCATCCTATTATGTTACTCCCGCGCTCTTTTGCGAGATAGAAAACACTATTGCGAATTTGAAAAAGAAAAAAATGTATCAAAAAATTTGTTAGGCAGAGTTGTTCCTATACATAAGAAGGATGACCATATTCAGCCAAAGAATTACCGTCTTATTGAACCAGTTGTATCGTCGAAACTTATTAGATATCTGGAGGGCCAAAAGTTTTTAATTCCTAATCAACATACTTACACAAAAACAGCTGACGACAATAATTGGCATACTAAACATGGCAGAGCAGATATACGACGCATTTGGTAGCTACAGATATGCAGAAATAAATGTTAAACCTCGCGAAAGTAATTGGTTCTGTTAGTCACGGGATCTCGATTAAAAAGTTAGAATATTGCGAAATACGCAGAAGTACTTTCGCCGATGAATATTAAATTTGGCGATCCGCAGCGCTTCATTCTTGTTCCTTTCTTATTCTTTATACACACAAACGATCTTCCAGCAGGTTTGCATGTACGCAGATTCTTCTACGGGATCTTGAACACAATGTTCTGCGATAGAGGTCCCGCATTGCCACTGCTGATGCCCAACATCAGTTCTCCGCAAATAAATTGAAAGCCAATGTGAAAAAATTCAACAACTGGTATTCTCCATCTCAAATAAAGAAAAAGATCCAACCTCGCGAGCGAAATTTTTGGTCAACATGCGCCTAAAGTGAGCTGACCAAAGAGATGTCATCTGGCCTGGGGAATATGGCCACTCACGGAGCTGCAAAGATTTTTATCTTGCAGAAGAGGGCAATTAGAATTCTCTATATTCTGGAACATTGAAAAAGCTACAAAACCTACTTCACAAAAGAAACTATACTCACTTTACCTTCTATGTTCATTGTGTTGGCGGTCGTACATGTCCATCAGAATAAATTAGCATTATTTTATTAATTTATTTTGGCTAAGGCTATTGTATATTTTCTTACAAACCAAAAAGCACAAACAAGATCAACAAAAATTTTTTGTAATGGTAATATAACAAAAGTAGTAAGATATTTATTTATTAATTTATAGCTTCAAGAACACCTTTATAACACGGAAACTGGTATTTCTATTCAAAATGTCCGATAAAAGACAAAATGTCTAATAATTTTTGTTTATCATGGTTAATTAGTACACCATAGATGAATTTCACATAATCTGATGAATCTAAATTGTCTTTACTAACAATAAGTTCGCAATTTGATTCTTTGTTCTATTGTAGATTATCTGAAAGGATTATTACACGTTTTGAACTAATTAACGCTTTAATCTAACTCTTTCTAAACTTACTTTTATATTCAAGATAACAATGAAGTTAATGAAATCTTAACCCTCCGTGGGAGGGTTTTATCAAGTCGACAAATTGCTCAAGCAGTCAACTCATCGATAAGATTCAGCTTTTCATGGTTAATTTAAACCTACAATTTCAAGTTAATTAAGTAAGAAAGAAAAACCTTTGGTTTTAATCTCACAAACTCCATTTCCCTCTTCTTTATTCACCCACACAGAGTCGCTATGGATTATTTAATTTCATGTTATATTATATTTCTTGGACGAATTTTTCAAGTAGTTTCCACGTAGTTTACTTAAAGAAATATAATGTTGTTCTTCATGTCAAAATGTTGTTTGTGGAAGTAAAAACTTCGTTCTTTGGAAACATTGTTATTGTCATTTCAGAAAGCGTTTTCCTTCGTATAAGATTCGATTAGGTTACGGAAGCAAGCATAAAATAAATAAAAACATACAAAAATTTCAGTATATACGTATTCTTTTCAAAAAACACAAGTCGATATTGAATTAGACAATAATAGGCATATCGAACTCTAGTATGAATCTGTATGAACACCCTGTAAAACTTAGTAAGGAAAATGATAAGGTGTGGCATGCATGACCTTCCATTTCGATACACAAATGTAAATAACTTAATCTTCATTACATGCTCAAATATTTAATTTCAACAACAGCGATGCAAGTGCTACAATTTCTATATGACCGTAAATATCTCGAAAAGGGTAAGGTCCTGTTATCGAAATTATTTACATGCAATGTGTACAATGATTAAGCTGATAAGAAGTATACCATTGCATTTAAAATAAGAAAGTTGATAACCACTTCCGGTTCAATCCAAACTAAATTGAAACTCTAATAATGCGTTTTTCAAAAAACCAGGCGATGTATTTTCATGCAGTATATTTCACATCCATAACATTTTATCTGTATTACGATACTTTAATCGGAAACAGTGTCCGCCACTGTACACTGGGGTAAGGTCAGATATAGGGCCTTCCGTGCAGTTTCGAAACGCTCGGATCTAACTGTGCGGTGTTTACTATTACTGGCATTCTTACGTTCGTTCAGGGGCAACCGCACGGCATCCTTGAGATAGACGCAGAGACCGCGCGACTATACGGAATGATACATTAGTGAAGCTGAAAAAAAAAGCAGCAACTCGAGAAATGAACTGTGCCGAATATTCAAATAATTCCCTTAATATTAAATACACTCACTATTTTCTTATTTTTTTCGTTCATAATATTTCTTACATAATAACAAAAGACTAACTTCTTCCTCAATTTCCTTGTTTAAATTCCAAATTTCCGAGCGGAAGCAAACGCGCGGAAACTGCTATGTCTGAAGTTATCCTTAAGCGGTCCACACACACGGAAGCGCGCAGCGACTCTTAGGTTTCAAGACTCGAGCTATAAAGTGTATGGTACGGACTCGAGAGAGTGGCGACGTGGTATCTACAGTCTCGTATCGAATGGTGAGCCGAGATGCGGAATCGACGATACAGGCGTAAAGTGCTTAGTGGAAGTAGAAGACTTATAGAGAAATTTAGGAGGATACGAAATGGAAAGATCACGTATATAAATCGAAATTTTTGCACAGATGAGGTTGAATTCAGTTTTATTGTTCTTGACAAGTCGATGCTGATGCCAAGCTTTATGATTCCTGGAGTCCTTTAGTATATATGAACCTTTTTATTAGGACAGAAATGGATGACCGTGTAAAACGCAGCGATTTTTGAAATCGAATGGATCTTACATAAAAAAACAACATTCCTGACTTTACTCAGGCTGGACACATTCTTTTTTCTTTCAGTGTACTAGGTGGACACGTTATATAACAACCATGCACCAGACACCGGATCATTCGACGACGAGTCACCGAAACCAATGCTGCTTTTATTTACCACAGAAGTAAACGAACCGTCCGAAAAAAGTTCTCCATGGACCACGCCCAGGGGAATTACATTCATTAGACGTAGACTTGGAAAACTTACAATCTGTAATTTGATAACACATTTCAAACTTCTTACAGAAAGAGTCGAATAATTGCAATCATATTTGCCGTTCTATAATACACATATCACCTTTTAATGTAAATATTTCGATTAAACATCCACAAGGTATTTGCTATAAAAGAAAATGTCTGACTCACATCTTAAACAAAATAATGTAGTTCGTAGAAACAATATTGCCTTAAAGCAATCAGTGTTACATTTTTGTATCGTGTTTAATTTGTAATACAGGAAGTATGAGAGCTATTTTCCTTCGCTATTTATTTATGAAATAGCTACAATTTTTCTCAACCGACTTACTATATCAAATATCAACAATGTTTCTATGAATTTCAGAAACTGTTTATTAGGTTGTGCATTACATTTACTTCGTAATCCTGTTTATTGAGAAACTAGAAAATGAAAGAATTTTGATCGCGTTCCAATCTTAATTAACTACAGTTATTCTCCAATTAGAAACAGGCACTTCTTGAGCACGTCCAATTTGTTTTAAAATCTTGGCACGGTTAGTGTTACTTCTCATTTTCTAAATCAAAAACTACGTCAAACCCTTGTAGTAGCGAAAGAAAGTTCTTTAGAAATTAACGCAGAAGCGATTCTTCCTCGTTACACTCGACGAAGCAATTCCTACTCGAACGGAACGCGAAAACTTCTGAAGAGTAATGATGCATTTACTAATTGCAGTGTCAATTAAGACGATTAAATATTGATTTCCTATTAAGGGTGGCTGCTAAGAATCCAAGTTCCTTAGTTATAACTAGGTAAATTGTATCTTTGATGATCAAAGCAGAAGTTCCATTTGAACGAATTTAAGTGTTTAACGTGAATAGTTGGTTTATATCGTGTTAGAGAAGAATGTTGGTTGAGGCACTTTGTAAAGAGAAACAGCAGTTCGATTCCCTTATTTTTCGCGTGATCCTTTTCAATTTCAGGTAAGAAATCATGTGGGTTTATAAATTACTGATTAGGCGTTTATTTAATGCTGTTTATAACGGTTACTCTTCTATAGAAGTCCATCGCATGCTTAAGAAAGTCCAACATAGGCTTTACGTAAGAAATTCCACGACCTTAACCCCGGTAGAAACTAATAGTAAGAAATTCGTGAAACGCCCCTTTCACGGCATATCGAAAGGCGTGAGTAAGGTTTTGAAGAGTCAAGATATGAACGTATGCTTTGGTTCGCGCAACACACTTAAAAATCTTCTCGGTAATCCTAAAGATAAACCGAAAATGGGAGAAAGGTCGGGTATTTATAAAATTGAAAGTAGTCAAACAAAAAGAGCGATAGAAACTAGATTCAAAGAACATATAAGAAATTATCGCTACGGCAGATTGGACGCGTCGAGTGTGGCACAACATATAAATGAAACCGGGCATAGTATTAAATTAGAAGACTTAAAATTGATTAAAAACGTAACGTCGCCGCGAGAATTAGATGCGTACGAGACAGTTTACATCAAAAGTAATAAAAATCTGATGAACCGAGAAAACGGACCGTTGTCGTACTCTGTCCTTTTTGACCTTTTGCAGTAGGCTGGCACTCGTTTATATTTTGGATCATAAAAGAGATCTTCCCGTCCATCTGGCCGTGTTTTTCGCATGTCGTAGTTTAAGACGCGTAGAAGGTAGAATCAAGCACTTGTAAAACAATATTTCTTCTCGGAAGAAGGGATAGATCATGCATGTTATTTTTCGCACGTCGTAGCTTCAAGGAGTGCAGGAGGTAGAAATAAGCACTTGTAAAGAATATCTGTTCTAAGAAGTAGGGATGGTACATGCATGCTTAGTTTTAGAAAAAGTTTTTTTCTCACATCATTCGGCCACCGGTTGACGATGAGGACCATTCGTGTCCTCGAAACGGCCGTCCCGGACTAATTATTATATTACTATATAATAAATTAAACTTGTGTGGTGCGGAGGGTGCCGATACTTATGTGTTGTTTATTTAATGACACGTTTTTGCATATCCGAGTTTTCTGCGCGTGTACGAGGATGCTATGAGAAGTACCCGAGTTTGGAGACAGATGGCGTTTGTGTCAAAAAAAGTTGAGTCGATGTCTGTCAATACTTCGAAGATATTCATTAAGTAGCGGTATTTTCAGAGCTGTTCAAAATGAGCAAGTTTATGCAGTTGTGGAATCATGGAAAAAGAACAATACTTGAAAAAATGATTTCCTGGAAAATAAAGAAGTCACTGCCGAAAAGCAGTAGCGCTGGTCTACGTCGAGAAACTTACTAAATGTAAAACAATTGCTTCAAATCTCTTAGCACATGTATTTGTCATACTTCCTATGTTTTCTAAAAACAATGATAAATATATAGGAATGAGTCTTTCTATGCTATTGTAGTTGGACTATGGGACTGATGCCTTTGGTCAGCGACCTTGATAGATCTATTGTAATAAAATGCCCTGGTGTGGCTTTTAATGCTGATATGAATGCTATCGCTAATTATTGCTCTGAAACACTTCTCAACATCAGATTTCGAATGTCTCATAGCATACACTTCTGTTGTCGTTTCCTTGAGTTTTGTCCGCAACAAAAAAATACTTTTATGTAATAAAAACGACTGTTCGACATGTAATAACGTAAAGTTTGCATAATTGTAATGGTCTTTGAAGCAAGTTAAAGATATCTGTAGGAATAAGTCTGTCTTAATCTAGCCAAATCTGCATTTTTTTTTTGTAATGCACGACTAAATTTTATTCCAACACAGACGCTTTTCTCATCATTTTAGATTTCTTGCTTTACCTATACTTTACGCAGGGCTGCAACTAACGGTAATTGAAACCTTTCTAATACTGTGATGGCACTCATTATCACTTGGCAGTTGAAAATAGTTTGTAAATCAATTTCAACCTGATAGTCTTGAAATTTCAATTGATTGGCTTTGATGGTTCTTTTGCATCAAGTTGTAACGTTGAGGACTGACGAGGAGATGAAAATGTTGGCTGTAAGGACACTCATAAAATTGTCGAATTAATTTGGGACATTGGACAAATACTGCTGTAGTCTGCGCCTAGTTCATTCATATCTGGATAGCAGTGACAAATAATTTCGTCTATTAGATACAACGCGTACAGTATACACGTTACATATAACAAATTAAGGAAAGTAGGTTTAAACAAACGGCCAGCACGAAGCGCAGCCTGCATGGCGCGTTCAATCACAAACATTAACATTTGAGTTGCCGAAATTGCAAACTTTTGTAAAGAGAGTAATATGACGTTGTTAATGGTGTCACCAGTACACTATTAAAGCATGATATTGGCTATTTAATATGGAAGTGACGATTATTGATTGAATTATAATATGCATTGGTGGCTTCTCGATTAGGTCAATTGGATAATGGCCTACTAGGAATATTTTTAAACAATTGATAGAATGTTAAAATAGAAAATAAATCCTATTTACTCCTTACACATTTAGAACGAATAGAGAATACATGTTCTTTATTCTCTAACGCATACATTGTTAATAATTTCTCAGTGCCGATACACTTCATTGTATTTGGCATAAAACTTACGAAACTGATCTTTTTGGATGCTATTAAATAGAATGTTGCAAACACTTAAGGTTTGCGTTAAGACACGTTTTCGCATCGGGATCGTTTCCAAATGAGTAAATTCCTATTGCACGCTCAGACGAAATCCGTTGCATTTGAAATAAACTTTCGAACATTGCTCACTAAGCAATAATTTATTTCCTCATCCATATTTGCTACTAAGCATGGTAACGTCGAACGAACCGAAATGCTATCGGCAGATTGATGTTTACGCGATTGTTAAGTTCCTTCCCTCAGGTACATTCGTGCCTAATACATGTTTTCGTTCCCACAGCAGATGATACAGATACCTGGTACCGGCTGTACGAACTTTAATAAGATGTTCCAGATATAACGGTTCCCAGTTCATGTGTAGAATGAATTAGATAATTTTACGAACCTATAAAAAATTATATAAACTGACTAGTTATTAAAATGGATTACTTTTACGCCTTTTTATAGCTCCAACAAATTATAAACAGCATGTTACATTTTTCCGCAACGTCGGCGTCCAATTCATTGGATGGGTTTAATAAAATAATTTCTAGGGAAAAGTATTGTAGTGTACAACTTTGAATTTATCGGGTAAATTTTGTTTGTAATGAGAAGCATTTTGCAGGATAGTGTTAGATATAAATGACGTATTTTACAGGGAAACACTCATTAACCCTAATTACCTGTACGGTGGTATCAGTAACCGAGCTCATCAATTACAGTCTTTCCATTGTGGACTTTGTGACAAATTTGAAGAGCTTAATCAAACTCTAATACCTCCGGAACAAAAATCCCACGATACAACAACGTTGTACATTGTTGATTACGGTGCTAATGTACGGTCGAGAAGATAAAATCAGGCGATGCGATAACGATAATTTAGTTATTGCTCCTACTCATGTCTATTACTTTTTATTACTAAGTACTAACTGCATTCGTTTTGTTGTTTATCAAACTTCATTCCATTTTAATATGCATTTCGTCCTAGTAACATGTGTATTCTTATTGTTTAGGTATAATACGTGGTGTTATTTTTGATTGTTCTCATAATTTTTTTATAATAATAATAATAATTTTTTTTATAATAATAATTTAATGAGCTGTAAATTTTCCAAACTTTTAACTTAACACTTGTAATTGTTATAACTTGATAAAGACAAAAGTTATTGCCGAAACGTCGTAAGTTGAACTAAATAAATATTTAAATTGAAACTGCTCCGTTTCATTAATTTTGAACCATTAAAATTTTCGAAGCATTTAAACTATATCCCTTAAAATAATTGCTGGGCTTTTCTGGGTATCGTATAAACTTTTTGGTATTCTATTATTTATTGCTAGTCTTGATTATCTCCTCGTTTCTTTTCTATTTCATATAAACTGCTACACTTGAAGTTGTTCTTTCCTTATTTCAGATAACGTTACATCAACTGCGACAACCTGTCCAGACGGTCATTTTCTTTGCTTCAACACCAGCAACGTATGCATACATCAATCGAATAACTGCGACGGACATGCTGATTGCCCATTAGGAGAAGATGAAGACCTATGCGGTTAGTACATTTTAAAAAATTATGTTTCATTTGAAGCAAATAAAAAATAACGAGATTTAGATTTGTTTTTGAAAAACAAAAGTAGTTCTATGTAGTGATAGCTTGCGAAAAATATTGTTTTAGATGACTTTCTCGATTCCTTGCATTGGGACAGTATGTTCCGTAAGAGACCGTCGGCCGAAGATGACCACGATGAAGGCGAAACCTGTAGTAAGTAAACCGAAGCTAAACAGCCGTTGTTCAAGTCAAAAGGGGTGTAATTGGATTCCAGAGCTCACCTACAGCGGGGATTGCACTTGCAGGTACAAAGATCTACTGTGTCATCACAAAAATTATGTTAAAGCACCAGACGATCTCCCTAAAGAATTCATTTATCTTTTGTAAGTATCTCTAGGCATCGTTTAACATACCTTGCTGGGTATTTCTCGAAGAAAATAACATTGGAATCTTATCCGTAGGGACTTTACCGGGAATTATTTCAAAATTGTAGGACCAGCTACACTTGAAAACATTCCACATCATGTAATGAAATTGTACGATTGATATTGATATTTAAGGTTATTCAAGAGAAAGTTACATTTTCAAACTGCTATAACTTTCTAATGAAATGTTAATGAGGCAATTGAAAAGGGCAAGCATATTTTTGAAATAATACTTTATTAAAATTTTATTGATCATCAAGCAACAACCTAGTCTTTCTTCCACGTTGTATACTGCATTTTTCAGTTGGGGTATTGAATTTATTGCGATTTGTTATGAAATTGAGTTTGTCAGCTTATCGAGAGTCACTATTGAGCACTATTTAGAAAAACTTGTTCCTTAATATAGACTTAAAGTATTATAGGGTGGACTGATACCACGAATGCGCTAGTTAAGTATAAGAATTTCTTTAAAACGACATATACATAGTTATGTAATGTTAAGAGAAAACTTCGATTCAAGGGATGTAGTTCTTACTCATTTATTATTTGTTCGAAGTCATCAAATAAAATAGTTAAATTGCAGGCGGATTCATAAATAAATACAGTACACGAGATCAACGTTAATTTAAAAGTTGTAGCAACTTCAAAATGCAGCTCTCTTAAGAATAACCTTGTACTTTTCTTTTATCACAAGCAACCTTCTTTTAGGGTTCTCAAACACTGCAATATCGAAAAGCTGTTAAGTGGAGCTTTTTATAATATGACGAAGATGAAAAAGCTGTAAGTAGCATTAGTTATGTTCTTTGTTGAATGCATATCCTATATTCATGTACAGTGTATAAATTTGTATCTTAAATTCGTAGATTTTTTTTAGCCAATTAGTTGAATACGCTTTTTTATGTCGTTCATTTTGCTAGTATTTACTTTTATTAGTGGCTACTTAAGCTTAACATTTAAGTTAAAAGTATGTTTTGGTTACTATTGCTATGGTAGCGAAACAAACATGATGCCGAGACATTTGGAAAAATGGCGTGTCCGATACTAAACACCTCGTAGACATTCTAATACCATGTTTAGATAGAGCCAATTGCGGAATTTAATTTAGTAAAAATTAACACTCAAATGTCTTTGCATTGTAGATTTTTGAAAGGAAATAAATGTATCTACATTTAAGTGTAAACTAAAAATAAAATTATGCTGCTAGAAATAGATATATGAAACCTACACTGAAAAAAAATCCGTTGTTTTCCATATATCACATAACTGTAACAACCTACCATATTTGATGTAAATTTTGTTCACATCGATGCAGTGCAAATAATATTGTCGACTACGTAAATTGTTTCACAAATTTGCAATTTGATGATGACATTGGTGGACATTAACTGAAAAATTTGACTTATCGTTCACACAGTTGACACAATTTCCAGAAGATTGATAATATACAACGTCTAGATACTACTAATTTCCTTTTCGGGCTAAAGTAAATATTTGCGTCGTTTGTCGACGTTCCTGCAAGTAATCAAGATGGTTTAACAGGCAATATTTGACGAAATTAATAGCTTCCCCGGGCTTGAATAGCTGTATCCAGCAGTAATGAAGAAGCTGGCTCACTTGTTACTCGTATCAGAAAGTTGAAAGCTAAGGCTCGATTTCATGTTTATTGTTTAATCAAGAGAATACACTTTGGAATTGTATTTCTTCAGGATAAGTGATATTTGCTTTATCAACAATTGCGATGCGAAGATACAGGGGCATAAACACAGGCTCCAGTTATATGGACATAAAAAAAATTATATACGTACATAGTTTAAAATGAATTTAGCAGGGTAATATGTAACGGGGCTGGTCCTACGGTGGTCGTTAAATTACAACGAGGCTGATGGCAGACTAAATGAAATTTTAATGGAAATAACTACTTACTTTTATTTTATTTTAATTATGGAAAAATAAGATTTATTATTGAAAATGGGGCCCCCGAGAATAGAATAAAATGAATATTAATTTTATTAAACAACTAAAATCTGCGACAGAAGAATATGTAGTTTAAATGACTCAGTATAGAAATAAATGTGAATACAAGAATAAACGAAAGGAAATGTGCGACTTAGCTCAATGGGTGCGGCTCGTTGGCGGTAAACCGACAACCGTCTTGCTTCCCAGGCGGTGAAGGCTCTGGCTCGCTCTTATAACATTTTTTTTTTATTTTTACCATTTATTTGACTTCTTGAGCAGTTGGGGTTTGATCCAGTCAACCTAGCCTATACTCAGACGTAGGTCACGCGTCCTATTACCGTGACCGCTGGGAGAAGACTTTTTTATGACGCTGTGGTGGGTGAAATCATGCTATTAAAACATTCACTTAGCATACAGGTGTGAACCATAAAGTAATATACACAAAATAAACACATTCAGTAAATTAAATAACTGAAACTGATGTGAAAATCAATAAATGTAAATTAAAATAATGTTTTAAAATGGGCGTCCCGTTACAATTAATAGCATGTTATTTCGAGAGATTTTATTTATTGGAATGCCCTTTTTTGCTAATTTTCATTTTGCTTCATGAAAGACATAAGAAGAACGTTATGTGGTACAAACAGCAAAAACTAACTTCTGATTCGACAGTAAAGAATCAAAACCAATTTATTTGTAGTAGTTAAGCAAATACAGGGTTGAAGACCATTCAAAAGAAAGTTACATTGTGAAATTGCTATAGCTTTTTAACAGAGCAAAAAAGAACAATTTATCTACAGCAACTTCAACATGTAATTTTAATAAATTTATTTTATTTTCTTTGTAGCTATATATATATATGGATAATTTGTTAACTAAACCAAGTTTACTTATTTTGAAGTTATTAACTTCAAATTGTTGGTACACAGGTATATGGATAACAACAGAATAATAGATATCCCCGCTCATCTCTTTGATCCAACTAATCAACTGGAAGTACTGTAAGTATTGCTTAAAATCAAGCGTTTGTAACGCAAAGAAAATCTCAATTTTTAGGATACTATCATACAACCAAGTGGCTGATATCGACATTAATGCTTTTGAATACCTGAATGGACTCACAGAACTGTAAGTTAATAATTATTTTTATATTTTTGGATGATTTTCAAATTACAACTTATTTTCTACAATATTAATATACTATTGTGCAGTACCATTAACAACAAATTGTATCATAAAAATAGATTAAAGCTTGAGCATAATACCTGTTTAAATACTGACGACACTTTTATGGGCAAATTTATGATTGCTTATAATGCTTTATTTATCATGAAAACTTGAATATGTAATGAAGCAAATAGAAACTACGGTATCGCAGTAGGGAGTGTTTTTTGGAATATTTGCTGGAAATGTTCTTTTGCATTTTATTTGTCCGTTGTTTCTATTTGTTGAGGATTTAGTTCGTCCTTATTTCTTTGACTTTGAAGTTAGCTAACCTGCAGAAATAAATGTATTATCTTCTTTTTTAATTATAAAATAAAAAGTAGCGAGCCTCTGTTAAAAGGAGGACTGTTGATGCCAGTTTTCTCACTACACTCATTACAGTGCATGTGTGCATGTGTGAAACAAAGTGTATACGAAGTGCGGAACTTGCCAACTAATGACGCATAGACCAAATCGCCCACATATAACATATTACATTTAATCCTTCACTGCAAATACCTCATATAATATTCATTATATGAGCACGGCTCTCGCACTGCACTGACATTACTAGAGAAGCATCGAGTGGGGTCTTGTTAATTTTTTTTTATTAATTTTCCTTTGGTTCTATTTAAAATAACTATTAATTATTTGTATTACCTACTTTTTATTTCATTCAAACATGTTCGTATATCGTTTGTTGCAGTTTATTTAAGCAATGATAAAATTATTTTTTTAACTTTTCTTCGCCTTGAGCCAACGCCTTTATTGCTTTAATGTACGTTTTATAATTGTATTTGTAGTTTAGTTCTTTTGTTGTGAGTATTCCTTGTTACAACTACTTCTGACTTTACAACTACAATTGCCCAAACGGCAACTTTCCCTTAGAATAAAATAATAAACTGGATTCACTTAAAATAAAAAATATAACATGAACGGGAATATGCATGTAGGAACAAGATGGAAAAACTTTCTTTGTTCAAGTGACACTGTTGGTCTGCAGGTGTGGATTAGCAGGATGTAACTTTCCATTTAAGTTTGCCAATTTAAACATCAAAGCCAAAGGTTTTCGGTAGGTACCGGAGCAGAGCTTTCCAGAGAAGCGACGCTAATTCGTTGGTATTAAATAAACTTTCTCAACGGACTTTGTTTCCAAATAGTTTAGAACATATCTAACCAAAACGAACATAGTTTACTAAATAAATATAGAAGAGATTAAGGATATTTTGTATTGTACATTATTTAAGATTCCGACAATTTTCTATCCTCTATATCGTTATAGTTTTGAATTTTTACAGGTCCAAAATTTTAAATTTTTCGGGCATAAAGTGCAAGAAAGAAAATAAATGTTTAATCATCTTGTAACATTATCGAAATTCTAAAATTTTAATTTAAAGTAGGCTTTAAGAGTCCTAAAAGAGTTGAAAGAGTAAATCTAATGTCAGCAAGTACTTTTAATTTCACTGTTAAAAACAAAACATTTTTTTCTACTCAAAAATTGAGTGAATTACCTCGTTACATCTAATAATAATGAAATTAACGGAAACACAAAGAACTAAAATGTTAATGGGGATTGCTTATGGAGCCCAACAAAAAGTTTAATGAAAAGTACTTAGATAGTGTGCCGACTGTGCAATAAACTGTAAGTAAAATCAAACAAAAATTCAGATGTTAGGGATGCTTCGTCCCTGTATCAATCAATATAAAGAACTAGTCCAAGTGTCCAAGAGAATTGCCATGCAAAAACTAATAATTCGGCTGGAAATTTAAAAATGTTCTGGCAACATATGCGGGAAGTAGTTATCAACAGTATTGACAATATTTTCGAAGATGCGAAGAAATGAGAGAAAACCTCGTTCATTGTGAGCGACACTGCAGTTTATATGCTTAAAGCTGGAAAATTCCATAAAGAGACTTTCAAAAATATGCTGAATATTACATACACTGCCCACGCCCTTCATAAGAGTTGTGGAATTTATTAGAGAGCAATTTCCGAATGTTAATGAATTAATTAATCACATAAAAAAAGTGTTCCTGAAAGCACCTACAACAATTGCTTTATACACTGTGTCCACGGATTTGGTGCACAAGAGAAAAAACTTTTTTATTCAACGTTTTATGAAAAAAAGTTATTCTTTATGAAAGTTTTTGCTTGCCTTGAAACCATTAGAAAACATTAAAATGCACTGATTACCTTCTGTATGCATATAAATGTTGAAAACGTCTTTGCTTACTTTCAAAAATTTAACTAAGTTCAAATTATTGTTGATAATCGTATTGCCTTGAAATCCTGTTGGCATTTAATTATTTGTCTGTTTCAAATTTAAATGACACAACATTGGCAATCACGAAAATCACAATTATGCTAACATTGCAACAACGAATTTATTTGATTAAGTGTTATGGAATTGTGGAGAAAATGTTATGATGGATCAATTTTTTTCATCATAAAACTTTGTTTCCGAATCAAGCTACTTTTACCACTAATGTGTCATCCCAAAATTGCAGATAGTAGGCAGAAGAGAATCCAAATTTTCGTATTAATCGGAAAAACCAGCGTTATAGGAATAAGGGATAGGAATAGGGATAGGAATAAATGTGTGGTGTGGAATTTTATTCAGTAAAATTATTGGCACTTTTTTTTTCGAAAAGAATTTAAATCAACATAATTATTTCGATATGTTACAAAATTTTGCTTTACCATCGTTGGAGGATATTAACAGAGTTGCAGTCTACTTTCAGCAGGATGGATGCCCTGCGCATTCAACTAATTTAATTAGAAACTAGCTTGACGACCACTTTCCTGAAAAATGGATCGGTCGTTTTGAACTTGTTCATTGGCCAGCTCGCTCGCCCGATTTAACGCCGATGGATTTTTATTTTTGGGGACACGCTAAACAAAGAGTGTACGAAAATAATAATTACGGTGCGAATTTGGGAGCACTAAAAGACAAAATACAAACAGTAATTAGTGAAGTTGATGTAAGAACATTTAGGAACGTTTACAGAGAATTTAGGTATAGGGTCGAAAAGTATGTGGAAGTAGGTGGAGATTACGTTGAATAAATTATTTGTTGTTTTTTATCACATTCGAATTTATATACATTAGAAAATATTTCATAAAATCTTGTATTTATAATAAAGAATTTATTTTAGTTAACAAGAATTTTATTAAATTGTTTTACATCTAAAAACATGTATAAAAAAACTAAAACATAAAATGATTTAAAAAATGTAACAACGTTCACTGTTGTATAAGTTTGCACCAAATCCATGGACACACTGTATAAACACAAATGGCCAGCACTTTCCTTACCTCCATCTCCGGTTGTCACAAGATGGGGGACGTGGTAAGAAGCCTCTTCATTTTACGTAGATAATTTGGAGAAACTTGCTAAAATTCTGTTACAGGATCCACATATATTAAAAAATAAAATACTTTGAATCACCAACAATACAACTAAAAGATGGAATTGAAATATTAGATGTTATAATAAACAAATTAAAGAATATTTTTGGTGCTTCTAGAGAGACGTAATGTACTAATCTTAGTTCTTCTTGGGATGCTACATATCACAGGAATTTTCCAAATCCAATTTTCATTTTCCAATTTCCAATTTCCAAAAAAAGAAACACAAATTACTAAAATCTAGCTTGAATCGATGAGCTAACTACAGACTAATGGAATAAAGCGCGATTTCTGTAGAGGATAGCGTAATGTTGCATTCTACAAACAATTCCTGCTCCTTCCTGTCTGCGTCTCTTATCCCGCTCTCCCTTTAATCCTCTTTTCCATATCTCCCGGGTTTTGAATCCGTCAGAATTGACATCCGTCGATTTCTGACTTGAATACTAAAAGTAGGTCTCGTTGAATAATTCAGTAGCGTATGCTTTTCGTATTAAGCACAAAATGATATCCCTCCTAGCTGTATACAAGCGATGAATCGCTAATCAGTAATTGAAAACCGTACATATAGAGTTCACAAATAAGCTGTTATGACGTTGCTTTATTATTACTTCTTTGGAACACGTTAGAACTTTCTATGCCGATAAATCATTTTGGCGTAACTTTTGACGCTACCATTCTACATTTAATTACATATTACCTCCTTGCTACTGGATGTTAAACTCGCGTTTCATATACAGGGTGTAACAAAAGATAATTAATTCTAATAGTATCATTTCTAAGTGCAGGTTGCATTTTTTGGAGAGTGTTTGTCCATGAATGGGGAAGCAAATAATCGATAGTTTTTCTATTTATGATCAGGTGTACGTTATTAAGTTCACAACAATGGATGTAGTAGGATCAGATTTTCTATTTGTATATGTTACGCGCTGTTGTGCTGCTGTGTTTTGTTTGCTTGCCACAATGCCAAAATTTATTTTTGATTTGCATAGGAGGATTTATGTAACTACAGAAGGGTGTACCGTTCTATATGAATACTACATACTGGGCCCCGAAAAGAAAAATCATCTCACTCATTGAGTTATCAATTTTTAATGTGTCTCAACTAGAGACGTTTTATTGTTTACATTATCAATCAATACCATTAGCTATTTTCGATTCTGCAGGTTTTGTTTTTAATTCGTGCTAAATTTGTCGATTAATTTTCTGAAAAGTTATAAACTGCGTTACCCCAATTTACCCCAATTAAATTTATTACCTTCTATTGAATGGCATTTTTAGCAATCATCTATTATTTTATATTATTTTATTTTGTTACATACTGTGCAAACAACCTCGTTTATTATTAGCTCAAGTAATTTTCACGTTATCATCATTTGTTTCCCCCTTTTTGCAATTTCCGAAACCGAAAAGCTGCAGCGACTGAAGAAGTCAAAAAGAAATCATTAAATATTCAACAAAAATCCAAGTAAAAAAATAAAATTTCACTTGATGTAAGTTCTCCTAAAAAAAAAAAAACTGCTTAAAAGGAAATTCTTTAAACGAACTGGAGATGAAGCTGCTGGCCTTGTGTAACGAAAAGTTTCTTGTTTCAGGGACTTGAGCTACAACAAACTCAGGGATTTGAAGAAAAATGTCTTTGAACCGTTAACAAACTTAAGCGAGCTGTAAGTATATACGCGTATATATATATGTTAGTACACCTAACACGTTGTACATAAGTAGTTAATAATGCTGAATATTTATGTACATGAAAATGTTAAGTGTTACAGAATACTTCGCCGCACTCCTCTATTTCTCGTGAAGTGATGTGACGTTTAAGTTAGGATTTTGTAAATAGCTTTGATCATTTAATTGACAGCCACGTCACATATGTAGATATATCTATATGTTGTTTATATTAGCGTGCGGTGATTGGGGATCGCCCTTACATTATACATATACTAATTTTAGTTCGGCTAATGGAAGCAAATGTAAAAAAAACATTGAATGCTGGTGTTGTTTATTTATATCTCTGCAAAGAAATAGAAAGGTTTGGTTGTTAAAATTTCATATAAACTCAACCGAGACGTAAAATTTTTGCCTTCGTAAAGCAATGGGGCAGTTACTTCTTTAGATTCAATTACTAGAGCGATAGATGTAATAGTTATTTTATTTTGCGCGAAATGTTACTTTGATAGTTAAGAATAAATGTTATTCGGAGGCGCGACTTTTTCTGTTGCAATGTACAGGAGCGGTAAGGTTCATGTTGGTGGTGTGTTAAATAATAAGAGATTTTAGTATAAAAATGATGATGAAACATGTACACTGCCGTTCAGAGAAGTTCGGTCGGTTAGTAAAAAACATGAAACGGTTACAGAAACAAACGAAACTAAAAACAAAATGCAATTCTATTGTATGTACAGGTAAAAAAGACAAAAATAAATAAATAAAAAGTTATTCTGGCCTAATATAACATATTGAACATTATATTTTTTTTTTCATCGAAAAAACCTCCTTTGCTGTTAATTACGCTCGAACTATTATAGGCATTCTTCCGATAAGTTTTGTTAAAACGGATTGTGGAATATTAATCCATTCATGTTGCAGAATATTCCATAAATGTTCTTGTGAAGTTGGGCATATTTTCCGGATCCTTCTGCCCAATTCATCCCACAATCACTCTGTAGGGTTCAAATCTGGACTTTGTGGGGGCCATGACATTACTTTCAGGGTGTGCTGTTCTTCTTGCTTCTTGCTGTTCTTACACACTAACGCAGTGCGGTTTGGGTCGTTGTCATGCATGAATGTAAAGTTACGCCCTATTATACGTAATCCTGATGGCACTGCATGATTCTGGAGTATTGCAAAATAATTTTCCTTCCCCATTATACCCTGCACTCTGCATAAATCTCCCGTCCCAGAAGAAACATCCTCACATTAACACAGAACTACGCCCTTGCTTTACTGTTGCACAATGCAGTCCGGGATCATTTTTTCGGTTTTAGATCTTTGTCGATTTTGCCCAAAAACCTCAAGCTTTGACTCGTCATTCCAAAGCACGTGTTTCCAATGATCTAACGACCAATCAAGATGAAAACTGTAGCCGTTTTGCTCTGTTGCCCCGACGTTATAAGGGTTTTCGAATGGCAATGCGCCCATAAAGGTCCGCTTGCTGAAGTCGACGTTTTACCGTACTCGCCGAAACTTGTTTTTCTAGAGTTCCAGTTGTCCGATATCGCTTTATGATGTCATTTACTGTTGAACTTCTCATATTTATTTTTTCAGCAATTTGTCGCCCCGAATATCCTTCTTCAAACAGCGTAATAATGCGTGAACGTTTTTCTACACTGGTAGGCTTGCCATGTGCCATTTTGAAGTAAATTTTCTTAAAACTTTCGCGAAAAAACGACAGATGCACACCAACACACGTTTAACAGTAAAATGAAGCAAATTTATATCTTTACGCCTGTGATAAATAAACAAGAGTGATACTGCGGTATATTTCCTAAATGTATTGTTCGTTAATAATCCCCAAACGACCCGTTTCAAAAGATCGGTACTTCCGAGAAATTCTTGGAATGATAATAAAAGGGACTTTATTGTGGTTGTCGCAATATTTCTACTTTACATAATAATTTATGGCTTTAATCCCTTAGAAAAGAGTGTATGCTTAATATTTTTCTAATTTTATATATTAATAATTGTATACAGTGTGATTAATAGATTTTTATTGTATGACCGAACTTCACCGAACGGCAGTGTACATATATGTGTACAAACAGACATTGTAGGGTCTATCAGCAGGGTCTGAACAGCACCTTGTACTAAGTAAGTCAACGCGTTAATATGAAAATGTTCGGCAGTTTAAAGGGTAGCGTGAAAAGAAATTGAAAAACTATCTGAGTGTGCACTTTTAGCATCTTGGAAAAGAATCAGAGAAAATCGAAAACTACGCTCTGGTAACTATATTTATTATTAAAATCTACTCCGATTCTCAGGAATAGAGATATACACTGAATTTGTCGTATAATGAGCACTGTACATAGCGCACAAGGTAAGTCATTACCGCGGCATCGGAAAATTGTGTACATGCTTTAAAATTATATAGAGGGTCAGAAAATGCTTAGAAACAATAATAAAAAATGTTAAAATAGCTTCTCCGTGGTATTAATGGGATTATTTACGGCAAAAGCAATGGAAAGAAAGAAAAACCACACAACCCACGAACATGTTTCTGCTTACCTGGCGGTTACGAGAGAGTTTTTACTCCGCTTTGTATCGCTGTTTGTCTCATAGCTAGTACCACGGATTAGCCAGATTATCTCCTCCTTGGTCCTCTAGTGCCAAGAAACACATGGTTATCGATAAGAAAGCAACGACATAAACCAGGCACTGTTCCCCAAGCCATCCCTCAAGCAGTTCTTAGACTGCTTAACACGAAATGGTGTGCGCAGGAGTGCTTTAGGCAACAAACAAGTAAATGATTCCCGCAGGCATCAGAAAACAGAATAATGCTAGAGTAGCTTTCTCATAATATTGATGGAATCATTTACAGCAACAGCAATGCAAGAAGAGAACAAACACACTGCCTACAGACATGTTTGAATCCAAGAACTATTCGAGTAATGGTTTGGGGAAGAGTACCCGGTGTTTCTTGGCAGCCAGAGATGTTTGGCTAGTCATTTCGAATGTTGTGGTATTAACTGTGAGGCAAACAGTGATACAAAGTGGAGCGGGTAGACAGAAACATGTTCGTGGGTAGTGTGTTTTTTTTCTCCTTGCATTACTTTGGCCGTCAATGTTTCCATTAATACCAGGAGGAAGCTATTTTAACGTTATTTTTTAACTATAGAGGGTGTTTCGTGAGTTCGCAGTTTTCCGAAATGGTATTTTTTTAACGGACCTTATTCTGTATCACACCATAAACATGTTACTGATCATCGTTAGATTTTCTCTACGATACGATGTAGTAACGATCTCCTAAGTTTGTATTGCACATGAAATTATTCATCTACTTTAATAGTTAAAATGGAATCAATGGAGTTACGTTTTGTATTGAGAATTAAAAAAGGAATAGATTGAGAAATCGTTAGGATGCATCGTTTTCGAGAAATCCTTTACCGACGTTGATTCGTGTCTGAATGTTTAGCAATTTTAATTTATGGTCTACTTTGAAAAAAGCTTATAAAATGAATTACGTGTTTGCGAAAGGAAAAAATGTGTTTTGATTCATACCCTTCGTTAGAAGTACGTTAACACGTGACGCTCTTAGGCGCGTGGTTAACGTGTGCTACCCAATTGTTTAACGTTGCATTTTTTCCCGAAAATAAACTTTATTCATGTAAAAACTATAGATATTACAATACTGTAATATCAAGCATAATAAAATAATACTTTCAAACAAATGAGAAAAGAACAGTTTATGCAAATGTCTTTAAGATGATCTGGACACGTCCAATTATTGTGCTGAATGCACCTATTCATCTTGTTACGTTTCCGACCGTATTTATAATACCTTCCTCGTGACCCAGTTTTGACCTCCTGAGTGAATGGTTTCCGGATCGCCTGCTAACACTTAGCCTTTCTGTAAAGTTCTCTAGGGAAAGCTTCGATATTTAACTGGCGCCCTACTTGGGGTTTTATTAGCTCCCAACTAATCTTTTCAATTTTTGGATTAGATTAGTTGGGAGCTAATAAACTTCCAAACACAGCGGCGATCAAATATTGTAGCTTCCTGTTTGTGTTTGTAATGCTACGCAATGATGTGTTGAGAGCTGTTATTTGAGAGCTGATGGTGCGCGATACATAATATTTTTAACACAACTGATCCAAGAGATCTGCACCTATTTTAGTCATATTGTGAAATGTGTATGAGCTATTGTTCCATCTATGGCTCAATCATAATGAAGACAAAATAAGTACCGCTTTAATCTTCTTATGTCGGTAAGATATTAGCGTACAATCTTCTTGAAAACCAAAAATGAGTTTACTCCTCTGTCCTTATATGGCAAAAATTCTCTGGATATTTCGCGTTTGTTTGTTTTTGGCGTATTGTTTCAATGGAGAACAACTTCTTTGACCGAATTACTGACATTATATGGAGGCAAGTAAAATATTTTCTCGGGCAGAAATATTTCTTAAAATTATTCGTAAATAATACCTTTACCTCCCGAATTAGTGGCAATTTATGAATTGCCTTCACGTTCTCTCTATCAGGAATATTGTCAATCTCCAATTCATTATCTTTAGAATTATCCCTGTATGTAGCCTACTCAGATTTATTTTTGAACATCTAAACGACCCAATTAGGTGTAATAAACCAATAACAATCTGCCCTGCATCTCTTTCCCGAGCAAGCTTGGCGCGAATTGTATCAAGTAAATGTTTGTACAACCCACAATGGTACGAAGAACATTTTTACGCGCAAATAAGTTGAATGTTTGAATTTTGTTCTTTACTTTACGAGCTTCATTTTTTGGCTCAGGTATTATTACAAACTTGTGTTCTAACATTAGAGTTTTTCCACTATTTAGTAATAACGTATTTTCCTACACATGTACAAAGTACTTGCTTGTGCTCCTTCATCTTTCACTTCTGATGTATTGCGGTCGCTTTCATAAATGCAATCTTCTTCCGATTTAACTTCCATCAACAACGAAAGGTTCTTCGTCACTTAACCTCTTAAAGTACTCCTACATTTATTAGGATAAGTGCTTGTCAGCATTTCGTTTTTTCGTTTCTTACGTATTTCAATGAATGAAAAAACTAGGGAGAACAAACAAAATCAAATTAGAGAGTTTCTCCTAACAATTCCTAAAATAATTTCAACCACAATATCAATTTCAGCAATTTACGTCAAATTTTCCGTCAACGTATCTATTACCGACAAGGTATACGCTTTTCTTAAACAAAATCAACCGTTCTCGTAACGTAGCGCTGATTAAAAATCGCTTATGTCAAGATTACCTTTCGTAGAATTTTTAATTTATTTCTCAAGAAAATGTACGACCATTTGTATGTTATTAAATGACTCGTCGGTAACTTAACACCCACATGAAAGGATTCGTTAAATTTGATCGTTTCCAAGGATGTAAATGATGACAGTTAACTACATAGTTAAATTCCAGTTTGATACGGAGTAGGTACGGATTAGGCAAACGATAGAAAAATGAATCGGGGTCATTTTTAACGACAAGGTTAGTGAAGTGATAATATATAGGGGCGAATATTTCGTTGCATTTCTGCAATTCTCGTCAAATTGTGATAAGAGTAATCAAGGTTTTTTTTTGAGTGTGATAATAATAATAATAATAATAATAATAATCTTTATTCTGCATAAATAAACTTTCACAGAAGGGTTCCGAGTATTTATAAACTAAGTTATAATAACCATTAGCTAAAAAAAGATAATGAGTATTAGTAGTACTGAGTGTATATACGTATGTGTGCTACGAACGTATACATGTGTACTGGGTAAGTATATATGTAGATGTGTGTATGGATGCGTATAAATGTCTTGACCTCCTCTCGTTCATAATGAAGAATTTCAAACGTAATTCACCTTCGAGATAGAAATAGAGGCCTCCCATACATAGGAGGAATTCCAAGGATGACGTAAATGTCTTCAGATAATGCTGACTTATTGCGTTGTAAATAGGGCATCCAAAAGAACTGCTCCGGAGTTTCCAAAGTGTCCCGAATTACATATTCAGCACGCTGAATCAAAGTCCAGCCTTGTACCAGTTTACCTTTTTCTTCCTTGCAACCCAAGCTTGGCTGATTACTGAAATCCTTCTTATTGATATTCTGTATCGTAGATAATGCTGCTCACCTCCATTAAGCGCACTAATATTGCGGTACATTGAGCATCTTTGCTTCACCGATGGTTTAATAACTTTTTGAGTATATTTTGTTTTGTTTTCTTTATTGCGGAAATTGCGGAAGCTCTTCAAAGAAATAATGACAATATTTATATATTTTTTAATGAAATGATCGGCAGATATGCCTATAACCTAGTCAGCGTGCTCGCAGACAGAAAGAAAGGATTGTTTGAATGAAAGAAATATATTTTTTGGCGTTATTTCATTAAGTGAAAGCAATATTTTTTTGATATTAGTAAATAAGAATAAATTATTCGTTTCAAGATAAAATAGTATTTTTTTGAAGCAAAGAATAGGTAAGTTTGACGTCAAGTGCAAAAAAAAATGATTTCTTCAAGTCAAGAAAATGTGTCTCTTGATTGCATTCTCCTTTGAGAACGACTCTAGATGACAGGCGCTTGTATCTCTTAGCATTAGATGGCGCCAGAAGATACGCCTGGTTCATCGTTCTTAAAAGAGAATGATATAAGCCGAGAGGCAACAGCGATGTGGATGAGAGCCGGATATGCAGAAACATGTTCGCTGGTTAGTGTTTTCTCTCCTTATATTGCTTTTACCATGAGGGATTCCACCAACACCATGAGCAGCTGTATTAATAGAATTCTTTTGGTTATGTATTTTTTTTTTTCATTTAAAAAGTTAATTTCTTAAAGTGAAATAATTAAATATGTTGTTTTAATGATTTCATTGCTATCAATTTCTTTGGTTCAAACATCTCAATTTTGTTAATTCAAATACTAAGTTTTGCTGATATTAGTGTCTAATGCTTTTTTAGTTAAAGAAGAGAAAAAAAAGTTATCTTTGGTAGATAGCAATATTTCTTTGCTCGTATTGACAAATATTATTCCTTTTACTCAATGCAGGCTTCCTTGAATCAACAAATATTTTTTTTCACTGCATGATATCAATTTGGCTGATTGAGGAATGAATTTTTATCATTCGCGAGAAGAACAAAATTGTGGACGTATTTAACAATTAAACTAAATTGGATAGATTCAAGATCGCTTTACGAATGTATTCTTCTTCCCTTATTCTAGAATCCAATACAGTAATTTCGAAATGTAGCTATCTCCCGAATAACTTTACACCTTCAATTGACCAAAAGGTCTCTCGGCTCGGCTAAAATAACTTTTACACAGCAATTTCAACACGAAATTGAAATAGGCGTCAAAACGAAATCGAAGAAACAACCCGGTGTACTCGACAATAGCATTTAATTCCAATTCTTTTACTTAACTACAGGGGAAAGTTTCGTATTAGACTCCGTCACGTGCCCTTACACATGGAGTATGTATATATTGGCAAGGGACCCTAATAAAAGCAATATCCCAAGGACGCACGATACAAAAAGCGAGACTCGCCGTAACAAACTGATAGCGACGTAAATGGGGTGAAAAGTTAAACTTCTGAAAATTACATTCTTGACCCTTCCCGAAAGCTCATCCGATTGCCGTAGCGCCTCGAAGTTAGTTTACTGTGACATAAATTTTTTTTCCGCAGATTGTTAAGGGGAAATCTCTTGAAATCCGTCAGGCTGCATTTCTTCCCACCAATACCTCTGCTTATCCTCTCTTTGATGGAGAACCAAATTGAGGAGGTGGAAGTCGGGAGCTTCACAATGTTGCCAACTTTGTTGCATTTGTAAGTATTATTTATTATATTTAAATATTGTTTCAATACGGTGGTGTCCATGAGTAAACTAAAGTGACATGATACGTTAGTACTTTACATGCAATTTTTTGCTTTAATATTATTGATTATGATTATTGTATCAAAATTTTGAACAATTTTCAATGAAATATTTAGTATAATTTTTTTGCCTTGCTTTGAATAAATCTATTCGTTTCTTGCTGAATTCTAATCAACATTTGTTTGCTGATTTTCGTTATTTATTAGTTATACGATTTGAGTAGCTGGATTATACCTATATATAATCTCTAAACGCAACGGTTGCGTGTTCCGTATTGCGTATTCTCCTCCGTCAACCATAGCCGATATACAACGGCGTAAAACGTATTTTTTGACATATTACGCCGTTCCATCAACGGAATGAACTATAGAAAACTGTAGTGAAAACCTAGACACACCCACGTCGTTGCGCCATCATAAATTATATCGATATACCACTGGATATCTTGCACAAACATATTTACGAAAGAAAAAGCTTCAGTTCATTATCATCATGTAGAAGGACTCGTTAGGATAGGTCCCGTTGTTGGGTACCAAGTTGGTTACCAAGAAGCACCATCCGATTTCTTGTTGTAGAGTTTGACGAAAGATCGGGTATACAGCGAGCAGTAATGCCATATTTATGACATGAAGCAATGACATACACTACCGTCCATATTAGTTCGAACGCCTAGTAAAATGTTGTAAACTCTACTAAAAGATAATATAATTGCGTTTATATATAAATAGCATATTTATATTAGGTCCTTTATGAAGTTTATAACCAAATGTACAGGCAAACTTGCAAGAATATCGATTAGAGAATGCTTAAAAACCTATTATATTTTATGACCCAATATAGTAATTTTCAGAATAATCCTCATCCGCACAAATAGGATTATTTTTGGGTCAATACTGCAGGTAATAAATTTACAATACGCTTTGGGGTGGGAGCAGGCCACCCAAAAGTTTATTGTGTATTGGTAATTGCTTTAGTTTCTAAATAAACCTGCTCGTGCGTGCGTTAGTATTAATAGCGTATTAAAGTTATTAAAATGCCGAGAGGAAAACCGACAAGTTTAGAAAAGCTCTCTGTAATTGTTGCTTTGCGTGCGGAAATTTGACATTTCCGAAAAAATGCAAGTTAATAAATCGACTGTTAGTGATATCATTCGGAGACATCAACGCACGGCCAGTTTAAGACATAGGGCGCGTTCAGGTCGTAAGAGAAATAACAACTGACGCCGACGATAAGCGTATAAAATTGCTGAGCAAGCGAAATAGGAGACTGACAGCACCAGAAATCGCCGCCGAAATGAATCGCGACCGCGCAAGCACTGTTACTACAGTGAAAAGATTAATAGCCGCAAATCTTCACGGCCGCATTGCAACAAAAAAAAACTCCTACTTCGACGGGGAAACGGGCAAAAACGGCTACAGTGGGCAGAAACACATAGAAATTGGACAGTGGATGATTGGAAAAGGGTGCTATGGACTGATGAGTCAAAGTTTAAGGTGTTCGGACAATTAAGGCGCGTTTTTGTAAGAAGAGCGAAAGGCGAAAGAATGTTGCAGGATTGTGTAGTGCCAACTGTCAAGCAAGGAAGAAATTCTGTGCTTGTTTGGGGTTATTTTTCCTACGGCGGTACAGGAGACTTGAAGCGAATCGAAGGTATTTTGCGAAAAGGAGGTTATTTAGAAATACTGCAAGAAAATGCAATATCATCGGGGCAACGTCTAATCGGCGAAAATTTTGTATTCATGCAGGACAACGACCCCAAACACTCAGCAGCTATGTAAAAATTTCTTAAATTAAGAACAAGATAATGGCACTTTACAAATAATGACATGGCCGCCGCAAAGGCCCGATCTAAACCCCATCGAGCTGTTATGGGATGAACTGGACAGGAGGATCCGAAAAGTATGCCCTACCTGCGTAGGCCACCTGTGGAACATTTTACAAGAAGAATGGACTAATATGCCAAATAGAGTCTTTGAAAAACTAGTGGAGCGGATGCCTCGGATTGTGAAAGCTGTTCTTCGCGCAGAAGGGAGTTTCTTTGATGAACGGAATGTTTAAGAAGTTTTTGTTTATTTTTCGTTAGAATTACTTTTTTTTTACGTTTATAGTTTAATTTTAATCGCTATTAATAAAATGCAATAAAAATTTTAAGTTTTGGAAAAATGAGTTTGAATATTTTCTCGTTTTTTTTTTTAATTTATTTGCGTGTCCGAATTAATATGGACGGTAGTGTACACTGAATGTTTAGTATCCACTATTGCGTGCGTTCAAATCATTGACAACAGTATTAAGATGTTTTGGGTTAACTAATTCAATTTTCCTATTCTTTGTATTAAAGCATTAACATGATAAGCAGTAATTTAATCAATTTTTCCCCAGTAACATTTTTTTTAACATTTATTTGTGTGTCCGAACTAATATGGACGGTAGTGTACATCATTCCCGAAATTTTAGTAAATGTTCAACAAAATACAAGAAAACGCATTTTAGTTGACTAATTTGAATAATGATTAAATGCTAATTGCATAATTGAAAGCAATATACAGTTTCTAAAATGCGTCCCGAGAAAGAAATTCATGTTTTTAGTAGTTAAAATTTGCTCACAGAACAGCATGTATCACTTGCTATAGTAAGCATTGGCAAACAACTGTGACGATAAAAGCAAATATCTATTTAGTAGATTGATAAAATAATCCATAAACAATTTAGGTAATCAGAAACAAAAAAGAAAACGCCAGCGTATACAATAAAATCCCCGCTGATTTACGGCGTGTAATCTCAACAGCGAAGATAATCGAGTAGCCGGTATTTATTTTCATTGACTTTTAGTACCCCACATTAAAACGTGAAACGATACGCTTTAATATATGTACACGAATACGACGCGGTGTGTAGATATTAATGGCCTATCGGCTATTTTCGAACTAAGTAATTTTAAGGCTTAATATCGCATATTCGATGATAGTTTCGTTTGAAGTTTATTAACAACGCTAGAATTTATTATAAAACAGAATAACACGATTTAGTTATTTTAGGCGTCCTTCTTTTTTGCGTCTCCTAAGCCAGAAGACAACAAATGTAAACATACATCGATCTTACACGTAATGCTGAATCGTTGTACCGCACTGCATTGAGGGATTTTAATGATCTAAAGGATAATGCTAAATTGCTATATACGTACGATACTTCAGAAAATGCCTAGAAACAATAACCAAAAAATAATGCTAAGATAGCTTAGCTTCCTCATGGTATTAATGGAATAATTCACGGCAAACGCAATAAAAGGAGAGAGAGAAAAATACACTAACACACGGACATGTTTCTGCCTACCCGGCGTCATCAGCGTGGTTTCGAGAGTACTTTTCATATCTCTACCTTCTATCGCTGTTGCCTCACAGTTAATACCACAACTTTCAAAACGACAAACTCGACATTTCTTGGCGCCCTCTAGTGCCAAAGAAGGTAGAGATATGAAAAGTACTGTCGAAACCACGCTGATGACGCCGGGTAGGCAGAAACATGTCCGTGTGTTAGTGTATTTTTATCTTAGCAGTATTTTTTGGTTACGTACGATATTCTTTATTGAAACTGCTGCTGCATTAAAAATAAATTATATTCTATTAAAATTTTTGCGGTAGCCTACTTACTAATATCCAAAAATACATTGAAAATTACGTGTGTACGATGGAACAAACGTATTAGCAGCATAAACAGGGTTCACTTTCGTATAGTTTGCTGCATATCGTCTAAAGTTACTTTTCTGCTATTGCACTATCGGAAAATAATGTCTTGAATCACCTGCCGTCTGCTATTATATTGAGAATTAAACTTTACCTGGCTATTGCTATCTTTTCTAACACTGATGAAGTAAATTTAGTTGAGATAAATATAGAGTTTTGTAGGATATTGAAACGACCCGATTTACATTTAATAATTATCTGTTCGTCATAAACTCAGCAGGGGTGAATCGTAAAGTGCAAAAATATAAATGAACCAAAATTATATAGTTATCGTGTTATTGTCGTAATATAAATTGTGGCGAATACAAATACGTAGCTTATTAAAAAGGTATTTAAATAAAAGTATTTCAGCCAGTCGAATACATACACTACCGTTCATATATTTGGGGACGATTAAAAAATAGTTTTTTTTTTAATTCGAATAAAAACAAAAAGTCATTTGTGATTTAATTTACTTCTGTACATTGAGTATACTATACAAAACTAAAAATATTCCAAAAAGAAATGTTGTACTAATTATAATTAGGTCTATACGGATTTTTCGTCTATATGTCCACCCTTTGACTTCATTACTGCGGTACATATTCATGGCATTCTTAGAATTAAAGATTTCAAAAATGTTGCTGGGATCTCGGTCTATGCTTGCTGGAGCTTTCTCCATAAATCTTGTGAACTAGTCACTCCTTTTTGGCGAATCCTTCTGTCCAGTTCATCCCGTATTAATTCGATAAGCGACAGGTCAAGAGACTGAGGTGGCCAAATCATTCTTTTTAAACGATCTTCTTCTTCCAGAGATGCTAGATAGTTTCTGCATATACGAGAAGAATGCTTAGGGTCATTATCCTCTTGAAACGTAAAGATTCGACCTCGTAATCGTTCTCCACTTGGTACAACTTTCTGTTGTAATATTTTGAGATAGCCGTCTTTACGAAGTATTCCGTGTATTCTTACTAAATCACCTACAACTGTTCCTGAAAAATAGCCCCAAACCATTACGTTACGTCCACCGTGCTTCACTGTAGGTAACATACACTGTTCACTAACTATTTCACTACCCTATCGCCTAACAAACGTCCTCTGTTTGGAGCCAAATGTTTCACATTTGGACTCATCTGTCCACAGCACGTTGCACCACTGTTCGAATGTCCAATGTCTGTGTTCTTGTGCCCACTGCAATCTTTTTCTTTTATTTTGAACTTTCAAAAGCGGTTTGCTGGCAGCTACTCGTCCCTTTAAGCCTGCCGCAATTAATCTTCGTTTCACGGTCGAATGCGAAATAGGATTTCTTCGCGAAACATTGACTTGCTGCGTTATTTCTGGAGCCGTTAGGAATCTGTTTCTTTTTGAAACAAGAACCATGAACTGATTCTCAGCAGCCGTTGTCTTCTTTTTGCGTCCAGAACGTTTCTTATCAGCCAAAGAACCCGTTTCCGCCACCCATTTTAATGTTGTAAATACACAATTTTTCGATATTTTTATTTTTTTCGCAATAACTGCCATTGAGTATCC
>LR736864.1:2035954-2100314 GCA_902654985.2 Oryctes borbonicus | reverse complement strand
GATTTTAAGGAAGGTGAAATGATCTTAACGGGGAAAACGATGGTTTCTTTCTATTGTAATCATTATTTTCCAAGAAGCATGTCAATTTTATCTGTGATTCAGTCTGCATTGTTGTACTAATTACGATTATTGTGAATATTTCATGTGTTCTTAAGATGTCAGAGTAGTTGTATGTGCAGTATGTTCTAAGAAAAATACACCTGCGTAATTGCTACCTTGTATTTTTTACTGCGAATAAATTTAACCGCCAAAATAAAAAAAGCCTCCATTCTTTTATAGTAACAAGTGTTGCGACCCTCTTTTCGTCTTGAATGTTGTTTGCAATAAAAAATTGAATCAACTTGTTAATAGTTTTTAATCCTCGTTGCCATATAATATGGAGGCAAAAATACACAAGAAAACAAAACAAACAAAAAAAACAATACAGAAACATGACGCCTTGCCATGTGGTACTATCTCCTATTCGCGGTTTTTCTTCAAGCATGTCCAAACAGCATCTGTTGATTCGCACATGCGCTCTTTTCTGTTAGCGATCTGACTAATATACCTCCATTTAAAAGCGGAGTCTCAAACCAGGTTTCTTTTATTCAATTTAAAAGAACACTCCGTGGGAGTCACAGAACACCGTTACGTTGTTTTTACTTCAGTAAAGAAGAATTTCCCACATTAAAAGGACAAAACCTACAGCCGTAACACTAGGAATCAAAATTGATTAAGCAGTGTATCCTTAATATCAATTGTAAAAGAACATCTTAATTTATTATCACAGTGATTATTACTTTTATTATTACTAGCAAGAATAGACAAATTCCTGTAACTTATCAAACAGAATAATGTAGTTTCCCGCGTTTCAAAAACATGTTAGACTGTTTATTTTAATTTAAAAAAAACATTGATTTATTTAGTTATTATTTATCAATTTTATTTTTGGTTTATCATAAGGTTTGTGAGGGAAGTTGCTATTATATTTACTATTTTATTATTATTAGGTTACTAAAAGTTTTTAGAGTTTATTTTTGCCTTAAATTTATTCAGAAGTTATTAATATATAAATATAACATTAACTCTCTGAAATTGCCTTAAGGTAACGCCGGCAAAAAATCAAGCGTTTCTCCAGAGTAGCCCATATAATTGCTTATAATATACAATTATCTGATCTTTTGACAGGATACAATACAATTCGTACATATATACATTCAATTGATTAGTTGCTTAAACCTAGACACATCTACAGTTTATTTAACATATTTCTCCATAAATTTTCGATGAAAATCAGATCGTAAAGAGTCATTTATAAACACATTTACTTTCTTCTCGGGTTCTGATCTGGCACAATTTTTAAACACCACATCATCGTCCCACCTTCTTTTAACTTTGTGGTCTGTTTTCGCAGATCCAGCCGAGTAATGAGTGAGTAATGGATTACCGCTGAGAATATTTTCCATTCGTATACGTTCTTCTTCCTGTCTTCTTTCAATTTCCTAATTAAAAAAAAACTGAATTAGATATAACTTTGTACAAAAGGACGACGATTAAGTATAACACTCTTTCAAATCCTAAAGCGTGATACGCTTATTTCACTTACCTTTTTAGCCTGCTCCATAGCACGCTCTTTTTTAATTTTATTCAATTCTGCTAACAATGCTTCGCTATCGTCTTCATCGCTATCCGATGAGTCAGAATCCTCTTCCAGTGGATCGTCCGCATCTAAGCTCGCAGCGGGTACTTGATCTAACTTAAGTCGTTTGCCTTGTTCGGACGGACGGCTACTTCTGGATCCTCTAGCATCCCTCTCACGATCTTCCAAATCTTTGCGAAAGTCTCGATTTCTGGTCTCTTCGATGGTGCCTTGGCCGTGTTCCCTACGAATAACGCATGTGACATAAACGATCCTACATAAATTGTCAAAACAAACCTATATTTCAACTTTGTATGACCCGGTAAATCGCGACTGGAATATTGTCTGGAGATTGCGCTCAAATCCTTCTCATTCCTACCTTGTCCTCCTCTCGCCGGCTCGAAGGTTGGTCTTGCGGCTGTAGTCATTATTTGTTAGTTATAATATTTCGCAATGCACGTAAACTATTTAAACCCATTCAATTTTCCTCAGATTAAAGAAATATTGCTGGAATATTTTTTTATTGATACAACATATATACTACCAACCATAGGTTAGTAATAATTCTATAGCTATGGGACACTGCAATACCGACAAGTGTACTTTTGCGCCACCTACATGTGCACAATTTAAATTTATTTTGGTTTACAGAATGCCTGCCGTATCTGCTCTTCTGCTTGAATTTTAACGACTGCCAATAGTGATTTCTGTTAAATTGGTCTTATTGCAACATGTTTATAGAAACCTGCTAAGAGTAAGCGGAGACATCTAGGTTAACATTGCCGTACTTTAATAGAAAGAATTCTTGATAAGGCTTTGTCTTCACTAGTGTCGCAACTGAAAAAAAGCGCGATCCATTTAAAAATGCAGAATTAAGTGTAACTGCAATTTGTTTAAATTTGTTACATTATTCTAACCAATATAAGGCATACTAATTTTACTATTACAAACAATATTCATAAATTGAAATTATTAATACCAATTGGTAGATCAGTTTTATTTTTTTTTTGTTTTTATTTTGTTATTAATATAATTGTTTGTTTGTTGTTGACTATTATTAGTACCACCTACCTATATCTACATTTTCTAATAAGGGAAGGTTGTTCGTGTTACCAACTGTTGTTTCTGACATGACAGTAATTATAAAAAAATGATCGGTTGACGATGTCTTTCGTATATTTTGTCGAAAATTATCAATGCATTAGTCAAAGCCATACGCTACACTTTGCTTGCTAGTGTAGCGTTGCTCTTTCGCAAATAAACGTAACCTGCTTATGGAATCTAAAGGCGACATTATGGCAGCAGAAATTAAAGAATTGGCGGATATAGCGAACATCTTGCGTATCGACGTGTTACGTGCGGTGTCCGCTTTGAAAGTGGGTCACCCGACGTCCTGCTCCTCGATAGCTGAGATCGTCGCAGTTCTATTCTACAAAGTGATGCGCTTCTCCGCAAACAACCCCGCCGAAGTGGCGAACGATCGTTTAATCTTATCGAAAGGACACGCTGCGCCAATCTTATACGCCGCTTGGGCCGAAGTCGGCCTATTTCCAAAGGAGAAGTTGAAGAACTTCGGCACGTTGTACTCCGACCTAGAAGGCCATCCAACGCCCAGGTTGGAGTTCGTCGACGTGGCGACAGGCTCTCTCGGACAGGGCTTACCGGTTGCGGTTGGGATGGCCTACATCGGCAAATATTTCGACCTGAATTCCACTTATCGGGTGTACTGCATCGTGGGCGATGGGGAATGTTGCGAGGGCTCAATCTGGGAGGCGGTCAACTTCGCCAGTTTCTACAAGTTGGATAATCTGTGCGTCATCGTTGACGTGAACCGCCTGGGACAGACGGGGCCGACGATTGTCGGTCACGAAATCGACGTCTACAAGCGACGCTTCGAGGCGTTCGATTTCAACGCCATTACGGTGGCGGACGGTCACAACGTGAACGAGCTGCTGCAAGCTTTCGACTCCGCCAGCAAATGTAAGGAGAAGCCAAGCGTGATCGTGGCGAAAACGATCAAAGGAAAGAACTATCCGCCGACTGACGACTCTGAACAGTGGCATGGACGGGTGGCGGACATTAACATCGATAAATGCGTCGCATACCTAGAATCACTCATCACAACCGCGACTTTTTCGCTGAAGCCGATGCCGATCGCCAAGAAATGGCCGAAGGATGAGAAATACCACGTGCAACTGTCGACGCCGCCCGATTACGGCAAGAGCCGGCTGATTGCCACAGGATTAGCATGCGCTAATGGATTAGTTAAAATCGCGCAGGCGCACCATAAGATCATTATCTTCGACATGGACGTCTGTAACGCTACCTATACAAGCAAGGTGAAGCAATACGACAGCTCTAGATTTGTTCAGTGCTTTTCGGCGGAGCAGACAGCGGTCGGAATTGCGATCGGAGCTAACTGTAGGAACAGGGCGATACCTTTCGTCGTCACGTTCGGAGCCTTCCTGACGAAGGCGTTCGACGCGATTCGCATCGGCGCCATCTCGAAATCGAATATAAACATCTGCGGAACGCACTGCGGGATCGCGGAAGGCGAAGACGGCCCCAGCCACATGGCGATGGAGGATTTGGCGATGTTCCGCGTGATACCCGGCTGCACTATCTTCTATCCGAGCGATGCGGTCTCCACGGAGCGGGCGGTGGAATTGGCCGCGAATACCAACGGGATCTCCTACATACGGACGACGTCGTACGCCGTTCCCGTCGTCTACAACAACGATAAACTGTTTCGCATAGCCGAGGCGCAGATCTTGCGCAACCACCACGACGACAAGCTGCTCGTGGTGTGCGCAGGGGTGACGCTTCACGAAGTCCTCTCAGCCGAAAGGCAACTGGCGACGGACGGCATCCATATTCGAGTCATGGACCTCTTTACCGTCAAGCCGATCGATAAGGACGGAATAGTTAAGAACGCGAAGGACGTCGGCGGCATGATACTTACCGTGGAAGATCATTACGCCGAGGGCGGCCTGGGAGAGGCTGTTCTTGCCGCCGTGAGCCAACAGGAAGCTATCACCGTACACCTGCTGGCCGTGCCGAAGATACCAAGGTCCGGACCACCACCGGAGCTACTCGATTACTTCGGTATTTCCTGTTTTAATATCGTGATGACCATTAAGGAGATGTTCGGATCGAAGTATTGAACGAAATATAAACAGCAAAGCGAAAATGTAACGAAAATAAGGGTTTGTATTAAGGCGAATCAGATTAATAAATATCAAATTTGACGAATTTAATCTACGAATTACTTAGACAATAAAGCAATAATTTTGTTGCAATTGTACAATTGTGATCATTTACTTCCTCGTTGTGCGGCGGCACACATAGTTTATTGTTGATATAATAGAAATGGTAGTTTTGTGAAGCAGCCTGTATACTCACTGCACTGTCGTGTTATTTGAATTTTACAATTATTTTCAACTGCATCGATTAACGCTTTTACTAAACATTTAACATAAAAATAAAAACCAACGAGGAATTTAACTCGTTTATTTGGGAAATAAATATATTGTAGACTAAATATATATATATATATATGTATGTATGTATAAACTATGTTATCAGTTAATTCAAGCTTTTGCAGCGTAATTCATTCGTTTTCGTTTCGCTTTCCTGCAAATCCCGAATACCGTTACTTACATACTTCGCGACGATTCGTTTCGAAACAATCGGGAACTTCTCTCGTGTACGGCACAGATTATGCGAAGGAAACTGCTGAAAATTCGGTATACTTCGAGAGATCAACGGATTTTCTTTCTATTGTTTGGTCGATGACTTTTACGGAATCCTCCGAAATGTGCTTTTACGTACACAGATACAGCGGACAACTGAAGGCTTTCTTTTTTAAGAATAGCGCGGTATGTATGAGAAACTAAAAAAAAGTCAGTTGTTTATTTTTTCTTTTTGTTTTCAATAATCTTGCACTTACTTTAATTAATAATATAATAATTAAAAATATAATAATATGTATATATAAACAGAATTTTCTTTAAACTTAAGACTACCAGACGTGATATCATATTATTTCGAAATACTATTTATATCGATATAAATAAACGACAAAAGAGAAAAATAATAATGAAAACTTTAATATCTAACCCTTTCGCTCACCGCGTCCTTAGATGAGGACAACCTCTTCCTATGTAGCTCGATTTGTTTTAATCATTCATCATATTGTCCTAGTTTATGGACATCGTATTCTTTCGATTGAGTATATGTGCTGCCATCTAAGATCTAATAAAAAAATTATTCATTCAGTTCAAATATATTTTTAAAATACGGAACTAGTTAATTTTTTCAAAAAAATCACGCATCGGAGTAAATTTCAGATTTTTGTCTCCAGCCATTTTTAATTCGTGAACGAAAGGGTTATTTAGCGAGACATCTTTATATATCTACAATTAGAGATTCTAAACGGCCAACAAGTTGTTTTCTTTTTCTTCCTTCTTTCTCGTCTATTTCTATGTTGATATTTTAAAGAAAGACGAGCTAATTTACAGAACAATGACGTCTGAGGATGCTTTTCATCCTCAACAACTGATTTCGTTGTGTTGTCAACTTTCGAGCGAAAAACGAAAGGAGCGTCGTTAAAATATCAACATATTCCATTAAATCTGTACATGGAGTGAGTACCTGCAGCAAAACATATTCTTAACAAATCGGTGTATCGTGTAAATGCGAACATAAATATATTTCTTAAGTAGCGAAGGATGTTTGCTATCAAGTATGTGCGACAAAGGAACTATTTCGTGTGTCTGACAAAGAAAAGTAGTAGCAATGTAGTAAAGAACATTCTTTACATGACGTACAGAGAGAGCAAATGTTTAACAATTTCCATTCATAAATCTTCCACATTTTGTTTCTATTGAAAACAACCAAGCATAAATATAGGCAAAAGAAAACTCGATGTTAATAGTTAAGAAAAACAAGAAAAAAGGAGCCGACCATGCTTAATATTTATATTCAGTTATTTTTCACAGTTTACGACAGTTTGCCCTTAATTCAGATCGAATAACAAGAATAAATATAAATAAATAAATAAATAAGACACATCTTCCCGTGACGCAGTCGGTTCGTCGTAGCAACGATTTTTGTAACCAAGAATGACAAACGAACAGTAATATAAGTATATGAAGTTAGGGTTTTAAATTTGTGCATCTACAGGGCGTTTCTGATAACATTCTCATTCTCAATATCGTTCAACAATCGTTCTTGAAGTTAGCAAAGGCGAATTTGCTAGCCTAAAATTTTAATACGAACGCATGATGTAAAGTTTTACGATGTTAAATATACCGGAATTTCTATTTAATTCTATATATTTCAGTGGAGTTTTCTTTTTTGACCGATGTATTATGTATAAGTAAGTATCCAGTAAAGTAGCCAATAGCACTTCCCCGGATGCTGTTGGTTTCCTATAAGCTGACTGAAGCAGTATAAATTAATGATAATGTACAGTACAACTTTCTATAACAGTCTTTTAATATAATAATCTTTGAGAATACGTCCCTGTGAACCACCCGTACTCGAAAGGGATTATGAACGTTGGGTTACATTTCTTTTGCGAGGTCAAATCGTTATATCTGTAGACAGACTATAACATTGTAGTTAAAATAAGAAAATTGGTAGCAACCGTATACGAAAATATTTTAAAGTAAGTAAAATCCGATATAACTACCTATTCCAAAATTTCATAGTTCCATTCGCAATAACGTCATTAAGACTTCTAACTAATGAGTTTCGTAAAAAAAAATGTTTTAAAAATTTTAAACTTTCAATATCATTTTTGCCATTTTGCTAACATTTAAAAATACGGGGAAACGCCCTGTATATGCGTATACTTTAGTTATCATTAAATATACATCGCAATATTTTGATTCTCCATTGCAGATTTAATATATATTTATATGTAGATAATAGCTAAAGAAGAAAGGATGAAATAAAAAAAAAGTAGCAATAAATAATAATAATAAAATAGTACGGCGTGAGATATTCTTTTTTTCTAATAGTAGTAGTAGTCTTCTTTTTTCTGTCTTACACGTTATCAATATATTTCTAGCTATGATAATAATTAATTATTCTTCTTACATTCTAAAAAGTATTTACACAACCTAAACGTTACTACCACAAGTTGTCGCGATAAGAGACATAGATACAAATGAGAATCGATTATTATTTCTCTTTAAACGCAAAGCGAAAAGGACCTTGCTTTTGCTTTGATTATTTGGTGTTCGTGAAACGATTTTTGTTTTTTTTTTTTGCTTTTTTTCTCTTTTGTTTTACCTATCGCTAACTTACTGATTGTTTTCAAATATCGTTCCTATATTAATTAGTTAATTAATAATAATGTAGCGGCGACCGCGTTTACAAAATCAGTCTATGTATATATCCAAGTAATTAATTAAATAATTCGATTACAAAAAAGGAGAACTACTTCGCAAGCTACGTCTCGTCATTACGAAGAAACCATGCGGGGGGGGAGGGGGATAACCTATTAAATATCAAACGTCTCTGACCCTCCATATACACATTTAAAAGTCGATAATATAATACAAAAAAGGGAGGAGCATGTAATATAGTAATTAATAGCGTTCATATTTTTACGTACGGGTATATCTTTTTTATATAATACTTTATTAGTTCTTTTTTTCTTTTCGCCAAAAAATAAAATAAATATAGTAATATAAAAAAGGAGGAAAAAACGCAAAGATGGATTGATAAGCCGAACATACTACAAAAAAAAAATTCACTTTCCTTTAATTAATTACATCACAGAAATAATAAAAGAACAGAGTCCCCGTACAGTAGAACTATAAATTAGTTACAGGTTACTAACGGTAAGGGGATCGTGATAGAGTAAAAGCTGGTTTTCCGTAACTAATTTACTTCCGGGCTCTACAGAAGGCGTTCCGAACCGTAGATAACAAAATCGGCAGTAAATAATTTCTGTTGGCGACTTTTCTATTTTCAAGTCGATAACGCATCGGTTTTTACGTCAGTACAGCACCTGTCCTACCTTACAGCCTTTGAAAATATTAAATTGCAGCAAAAAAAAAAACCGTAATTTCATACGTTTCTTTTTCGTAATTGTTCTTTTTTATAATAAATGAAAAAAAAAAAATAAAATTGCCAACGGAAGATACATATTAATTAAATCAGTAGCATTTTTTATATATGCTTTGCTTTTTAAAGAAATCGTTGACTGCCATCGTAAAGTCGGAACGCCCACCGTTACCGCTTTAAATAACGAAAAAGAATAAACAAAAACACGCATACAAAGGCGACGGTGCGATGGCCATCATACCATCGGAGAAATCACAAACCTACCGTATGAAACAGGTGCGGCACAATTTGCTCGGACCGATGCAACTGTCATGGCAGAATGCGCCGCATTTCTTACAAACGATCATCGCTTTAAGGCTACAGGAACAAGAGTCATTGCTTGCGGTCGCGCCACCCGTCGTCACTAGCCGATTCTTCTGCTGTTGAGCTTGCTGATTCGCTTGCTGCTGTTGCGCCGGAGGTTGCTGCTGTTGTTGCACGATTGTCTGAGCGCTCGGGTGGTGGTCCGCCAGCACGTTTTCGCCGCTACCGCCGCCACCTACGATCGTATAGTTCTGGAGCGGGTTATCGACGCTCACGTCACCGTACACCACCGCCTGCTGGATGCTGCGAGCGCGTCTCGTGACAGCCTGCGTACCCGGATTCGGGCATTGGACGATGAGATCGTTCGACGTCGGCCCGGTCACCGGCATCGGATGGCTGCCGACGTGTTCGACGTCGGCGCTTGCCGGACGTCCTCTGGCGGCCACAGAGACCAGTTGCGACGGCTGACCGGTGTTGATAACACTCACTTGATGATGGTGGTGCTGGGTGGGCGGTGCGCTCGACGACCGTGGCACGGTGTGCGGATCGGCGACGCCTGCTGCCGCCGCAGCCGCACGCTGGACAAGGATATACGGGCCGACGTGACCCATACGATTCTGGCTCTCAACAACCTGAGAAACATTCATTGTTCATTTTTAATCGGGGGAAAATGCAAATCGACGAAGACGAACATAATGAACATTGAGAAAACAAAGACGTCGTCGATTGAGATGTGAGCCATCTCCAATTCCCTTGATTTTGCGATTGGCACAGGTCGACGAATAAGGAAATATATGTATATATATATATATACATATAGAAAACGGTATAGTATCGTATTACTAACATATGCCACTCACATCTCAACTAACGCCGCATATAATAAAAATACACACAAGACCAGTGAAGCGTAAGATATGGGAAATTAATACACTCGTATTTATTCGACTCACAGGATTCGTGCTGTTTGTCGGCTTCCTCAAGAATCGACAAAATACGAGCCCTTCTAGTCGCTTTGGGGATTTATACATTTCCCCTATTTTGCCCATCACTGCACTAATTATTCTAAATGACTTACTTACATTGACTGTATCGATTCGCAAATAACAAAGAGAACAAGAATACAACGTTAAAGCTAAGTAGAACACGAAAAATGTATATCAAAGGGAAAATTATCTCTTTACGTCGACGTATCTAATTCTAGATAGTCATTTACTTTTTCCCATATTGCCAATCGTCAATTCATTTCTACATTTTACTCCTTGAAATTCAAGCGCCGTATTTAAGTAGTGAATGGGTAAGTTGCTTTATCTGCTTTCCAGATTCTTTGTAATGACTATTTGGGAATAAACACTCAATTGTTCCGTTTTCATAAAATATTTGTACACAAACAATTCATTGCTAAACGGTATGGTTCATAAATGACAATTGTAAAGTATGGGAGCTTGCAACAAAAGAATGGCACGCGATTCTAATCCTATAGAAGCGACTGACACAACGTTCATTTGACGTATAATATAGTGGTACTTTTGCCCATAACACAAAGCGATATATACACATATTAATACATATATTCGGCGAATAGAAAGAGAAATACTCTATAAAACGTTTTATCTCGTTTCAACTGGTGAACTAACTACATATACGTATCTTTTACGTCCATTATTAAGCTTTTTGCATAGCTTTTTGTCTCTAGTCTAAGGTTGCAACAACTTAAACACTTGCAAAAAATATAATTTTACGAGGTTTAAAGCCAAATTATAAGTTATTTATAGCCAACACTTCCCCGCGGGTCTTGGCTATAATAGGATAAAATAAAAAATTTCAACAATCATGTAGAATGTACCCATCTTTTTCCTGGGTTAACTGCAATTCGGGGAAGATTTAAAAAAAGCGTCGCATAAGTATATTTTTGTTTACGTATATATTTACGTTTTGTTAGGATTTACGAATAAAAATGAACAGGAAAAAGAAATCAACAGTGTCTTGAAACGAAAAATGAAAAGCGTTGGTCATTCCGCAAGCGCAACAGCCACATGCTATTTTATGCAGCGCGGCGGTCCATTTAACGTTACCCGGAAACGAGATTTAAATCCGTCTTGCGCTTTAATTGTACTCACTCACTTCGGGGCTGAGAGTTTGAGCCTGCGGCAGTACCGCCATCGTCACCGGGATGCCCTGGCCGGAAGTGAAAACGTGCCGTACTACCACGGGAGGGCTCGGCTGTCGCTGCTGTTGGTACCCAACGGCTGTCCTCGCCTTCACCTTAACGCCGTTGCCGCCTTGGATCATCTGGTAGCCGCTACCGGCCGGCAGAGGGGGTGTAAAAGTTTTCGTCGTGCTCCTGGTGGAGGAGACGTTACCGCATTGCGTCCGGTTACTTTCGCACTTCTTGGCACTGTTCGCGGCCGCCGCCGCCAACAACGAAGGTGGCGGTTTGAGCTGGCAACGTAGCTGATCGCGATTGGGACTGTTCTGTATGACCGCCTGGCAAATCTGGTAGCTCCTTTCCAAGTTAACCGCCCCGGGCGGCGGTTTATTATTACCACGGTTGCGGTTGCTATTCGTCGATGATTTTGTCTTCGTCTTGCTGTGAGTTGGTACCGCTCTAATCGGCTGGCTCGTGCTCAGTGCCAAATACGGTACGGCGGACGAACTTTGAACCATACCGTGCTTCGGAAGGATGGGATTTTGCGTCACCTGGCTGAACGATTGATTCATCATCGGGCTCGTGTTAACAACTGAAGGCAGACAAACGATCGTGGTAGGCGGGATTATCGTAGTTACCGTCCGACTAATGGCTGGCGTTACCGTCGAATTCGATCCCGCCCCATTAGCGCCGCTCACCGTGCTGGTTACCAAACTGTCTGAGCTGACAATTTCCGGCGTCAGGGTCACCTCTAATTCGAGCTTGATTTGGTTGCGCGGAAACGAGATGTACGGCTGCTGTTGCTGCTGCTGCTGCAGGGCGGCGCCGCTCGTCTCAGCTTGGCTGTTTTCGGTTTCGGATTCGGCGACGACCGCGTTAGCGACGAAATCGTTGTCAATCTTCATGTACGACCAATCGTTTGAGACGGGAAAGGTGCCTTCTTCCAGCCGCACCTCGAGTTCCTCTTGCATGGGAATTACTTCGACGTGCTCTGTGGCGTTTTCGGTGCCCACCAGGCCAGCCGGAACCGAATCCAGGGCGTGGATGGGTACTTGTAGTAATTTTTCCGTGCTAGAGTCCACCACGTCCCAGCAGCAATCGTCTGGAAGCGTTGAGATTTAAGATTAACACAAACGAAAGAAGGAGCAGCAAGTTAGCTACCGGAATAGTATCACAAAAGGAAGAGTACAATTGATGGAAATGAAATATTTACGGGGGTACAGGTTGAAATAATCATTAATCATTTATTGTATGACAAAATCAAAATGTGTAATACGTACAATTCTGTAGTTGCATTAAAATTTTACCAAAGAACTTGTTTGTCTACGTTAAAAAGTGTAGCTAACATAGTATCAAAATATTTACGTCTGGTTTTAAGACAGTTTCATGTTTCGTTCCTTACATCCTTCGCCTGGTGGTTACTGGCTGTGTGTCTCGGCCATTTGCAAATCGCATCTTGTACAATGCATATTCGAAAAACAAGTACAGTATTAGAAAGAACGCAAGTTGGGTTCCATACTATTAGTGTCGACTTGATAAGTAGGTAAACGCAGCATTTCAGTTCTTGCGCAATATGGCTTATTACGATATGACATACATATTTTGTGTTGCATATTTGTTAATTCGACGATATAAAGATTCACCCGTCCCCAATTGCAGTAACTTTACTACAACGAAGATCACAAATCTTTATAGTTAAATTATTAAGTTGTCGGTAAAATAAAAACAAGCGTAATATGTAAAAATCGAAGGCATAAGTATACACAAAATAGAAGTATATGACATACCTCTTAGCGACTCAAGATATACATCCGTATTTTATTAAATACCAATAAACAAGTTGAAGTAAAATAGAATGTGGTCGAGTAATGCATAGATAAGAGCTTTTACAATGTTTACTGCAGCGCATGCAACCTTAATAATTGTAACGCAGAGAATACAGTTCCTTTGACATTTAACATTTAATTTATATAAATAAAATAAAAATTACGAAATGCGTTTAATTTATCATTAATAACAATAGTTATTACGAAAACTTTACATTTATAATCTTGTTGATTCCAATCCCGGAGGATTTGTTTTTTACACTCAACGTTGATTAAAATATTAACTAAGAATTTGAGTTATAAAGAAAAGAAAAAAAAGAAAATCTACTAAAATGTTCATAATCTGAAAAAATTTGACACCTGTTATATCCGTACAATGCTTTGCAAACACGATTGGTATACCTGAATTTATTTCAGACGAAACTCGATGCGCACGTATTGCAAACAAAAATTGCGTCCTCGATGTAGTATAAGAGCAGCATTCTGTTCATTTATTTGTTTATTATTACGCTGCCGTCGAAATATCCCACAATTTTATAGCAAGAGGAATGGTGCGCTACCGAAAGTGGCAAAGTCGTATTATTTGTCCATGAAATCGAAGTTATCTCGACCTTATCCCGGCTAAGAGATGTTACTATTAGAAACGCGTGTCCAATGGTTTTGTCCAATTTTTAAAAAAAGAAGAAAACGTCTTTCAACACAAAAAAAAACGAAAACAAAAAACAAAATGACCCACCTCTAGCCACTGTAAATAAGGTGGCGTGCATATTATCTTCAATTTTTTCATCTCCCTTTTCGGCTATCGACACCGGAATCTGACCCGATTCCAGAACGTAGTTTTCGGCGTCGATAAACCGGTCTTCGATGGCCACGTCTTCATCCGAAATATCCCGTACCCGCTCGAAATTACACTCCAGTTGAGAGAGGACCAGATCCGATTCGACGTTCGCTTCGAACTTTCCATCGATGCACACATTCTCGATGCAGCTTTCGGGGCAATCCTTCTCCAAGGCCATCGTCTCTTGCTGTAAAATCAGCGAGCTAGGCAGGAAGGAACCATTCAGATCGTTCTGATCGGTCTGTATGGACTGGTGGCGTTCAGGGTCGTCCTTAGTGGCCAACGGATTTTCGACTTGAACCTTTTCGAATGCTAGGGTGTCTGTTTCTTTTGATTCTTCGGCGGTTTCAATCGTCTCTAAATTCGAGGGATCTTCGATCTCGAATCGATGGCGATCCTGCGGGGAGTTCCCCTCCGTTTTCACGAATTCGGCGTATTTCGTCTGATCTTGCGATGTATCCTCGCAAAGGACGACATCGTCGCTTTTCTGTCGTTCGAGATGCGAGATCAAGTTATCGTCGAATAGCTTATTGTCGACCTGCGACAGGTGATCGGTCATCATCGAGACGCTTTCGTTATTCTCGGATAGTTGGTCGTTCGTATTCGAAGAGGCGTTATCGTTCAATTCCGGCAGCGTTTCCGACGTTTCCGAGTTGGTTTGCGGCTCGTCCAAGAGGTCCATGCTTTCGTTCTCGATCTGAACGTTTTGCATGCTGTCGTTATCGAAGGGAGTGCTGTCTTCTTTACTGTCGCCGATGAAATTCATCGGGGAATTCGACGATATCACACTGCTCTCCTGCTGATCCTCCTGATCGTGGTCGTCAATATTATTTATGTTGCATATTTCTTCTTCTATTTCGTCCTCGGGTTCTTCCTCTATTACCTCGTCCTTTTCCTCGTTTTCTATAGAGTTCTTATCGCTTAGAACCTCTTGCAAGGTAGGTGGCGTGGGCGTTTTCCGTTTCGGAGAATTCAATTCATGATCCGAGCTCAACGAACGGCGTCGCTTCTCGGACTTGTTGGTAATCGTTACATCGTCACTAGTGTCCTTATTTGCGGTAATCAGTTCTTCTTCTTTTTCGATTATGCTATTGCTAATATTGACGACCGTTAGCTCAGATTGTAGCTTGTTTTTCTCGAGATTTTCGGTAGAATTACCCAGATGCCTGTAGCTGATTTCCGAGATGAGATCTGGAATTTTAAAAATAGATTATTAAATCTAGTTCGAAGATTATTAATGTAATAATATAACTGTTGAAGACCTGTTTCCGTTAGGCTGTTAATCTACCTACTTCACAATGGAGCTTTTAACTGTACAAGAAAATTGAAACGGTTCTGGTTTATGCAGAAACTGGCAGGAGTCTTGAGCTAGAGGGCGCCAATAAATGTCTAGCTCGTCGTTTCGAAGTGTTGAGGAAGGAAGAAACTTTTATTGCGTTTGGACAACTGTCCAGCTCACCAAAATGTTCAAAATTTCAGAGCTACAAAACTCGTCTTCCAAATACCACTTCAGTTCTTCAACCAATGGACCAGGAAGTGCTCCTCAAAAAGTAGATGTCCTGAAAGCTTTCTTTCTCAATGGACAATAGAAGGTTGTTATGCACGTGCTAGAATTAATTTACGCCCAACAGAAAATTCTTTCGACGAAGATGATCTACCTACAGCAGAGTGGCTTCTACTTCAAAGTGATACATAGATACGAGAATGAGGATAACTTGCTTCTAGCTGAACAAGTCCGGACTTTAACTATAATCAACCTAACACCACAACAAAGTTTGGGAAAATTTTCAAATATTGAAGACTCACTCCTGTTCCGTCATGTACGACGGAAGATGGAATTTTAACTGGGTCAATTCCAAATTTGGAGCCAGAAATAAACAACCACGAAGTGGAAGTGACCGAAACTACCACGTTTCAACCATCCACTACAAAGAATGCATTTTCAGCAATTGAAACAATTCAGCAAATTTTTTTTCATTTAAGCAAAATTAAAAGAGGCTAAAACAAATTTTGCATTGCTACATTTGGAAAAGGCTATTGAAAAAAGAAATTTGGAAAAGATAAAATAACGCAACAAACCAATATAACAAATCTTTTTGTTAAACTATCAAGTTATTTATACATTAAATTTTAATTTCATCTTTGTTTAGATAATACAATCAGGTGATCTATTATTAATTTAGCTAAGGCAGGTTTCGAATTAGCTGATTCGTATAAAAATTTTCTAAATGCAATAGGCAATATATTTTAGTTGATATCTTATCTTATCCTTAAAATCTAAATGTTTCTTCAATTTAAATTAATTGATGCCAGCTACGCCACAGATGTTACTCTTAACTTAATTCCTACCAACTCAATAACGAAGCAAGGACTATGTTTTCGTCAGATTTTACTTACCAACATCTTGTTCCTCGGCCAATGTGCATGCATTCTCGTTTATCTGCAGAGGATCCACTTCGTTTGTTGTAGTCACCTCAGGTTCTTTTGTCACAATAGGTGTAAACACTAGCTCTGGCTTATGAGTTTTATGAGATCTAATTGGTAGCAGGTCAGGTACGGGAGTCTTTGCCACCATCTCCTGATGAAGCAGCTCCTCCTTGAAATTGGAACAAGATCTAGTAACAGCACCCACGGTCCGTACACGTTTAACAGGTGGAGGTTTCTGTTTATTGTTGAGAGTTGAATTTCTCAATTTAATAGTCGTTTTAATTGGCGGTCGTGAGTAGTTCTGAACGTTTACCGTACTTTCCGCACCGCTCTGCGACCGATCACCCCAAATCGGTTCAAAATGTTTCAGTTTCCAAGGATCTAATTTGCTGCGTTCCTTATCAGCTTCCGATTTTAGTTTTTGTTGGTTTTCTGGAGTGAATTCGCCTTCAGCTAGCCTCTCTTGCCATTCAAGACAAGCTCTCGCGAAGAATTCGTTATTTAAACTAGAAGCGTTCAATCTCACTGAATCTGTCAAATTTGTTATCACTTGTCGATCTACTGATGGTAAAAGTTGTACTAATTTCTGTTGATACAATGGAGGTAAAATTGAAAACGTATATTTATTTAGCAAGGCTCTCAGACTAATATTTACCAATATGGAATCGGGAGTTTCTAGATCGATACAGCCCTCTTTAGTCTGTTCCAACTGAGCGGCCGTTGATAGTTTTTTATTCGATCTTTTCCGCTGTTTCATATTGAATCCAGGAATGGAAGCAAGCACTTCCTTCATTGTTGGAGTTTTTACACTAGGCACTGACGTAACTTCTTCAGCAGGTTGCGGTGGTAAAGGCTTAACTATAATCTTAGGTACTGTCGATGATGGACTGCCTGAAGCGATTGTTGTGTTCTTTTTCCTACGTTTTGCTTGTTGTCGTAGTGCATGTTTGATGATTTTCTTATTGTAGAAGCTGTGTTTAGGGTCATCTATACCTTCGTAGCAGTACTTGTTGATATTTTTCACGCCATTTTTGGTAGCATTGGGGTTAGTCTCTTCCGACGAATCCTCACCGTTGCACAAGTTATCCGTTTTACTCTGTTGAATGTCGGGTATTATGTCTATTTCCATTACGTAAAAATTATAAAAAAAAAAACGTTCACTTATATACGAAATACATAGCAAAACCTGGCGGCGCACGAGCGCAACAACATCACAAAAAAGTTCACATTCACCCCATTTTTAACGTCGTGAAGGTATCGTACGAAAAAAGTGGTCGATGGAACGTGCAACGTACGATAGACGAGCGAATTCCTATTCATGTAGAATTCGTCCTATTACGGGAAAATTGAACGGATAGTTCGCAGCGTGTATTGTACTAACACGAGAATCCTGACAATAAAAATTTATCCGCCATTTCGTAAATGGACCATAAACAGGTTGAATATGAGCCGCGTTCAGTCGAGCCGAGCGCACCGAGCTTTTGATTTCAACGATAAGTGGTGCTCGGCCAGCCTGAGCGAGCGGTTGGCAAGGTCGATTGAACGGGTCGCGTTCATTAACGTGAAATGTTCTAAAGAGCTTAATGTTGTTTTGTTACAAAATCATTAATGAATAAAACCTAGGTATCATACGTAAATAACAATATTAAATTTAAAATTTTTTGCCAGATCATAAGTTAACCTGTCTAGACAAGTGTTTCTTAGCAAATTATTTATCTGCATTTTTAAATATATTTTCTCACGCTTTAAGCCAGGAAGAGGATCGTGGGAAACGCAGCGTCTTTTTTACGTTTTGGGATCGTTTGTATACATCGCCCTAAGTAAACGGTCATCTTCCGTAACATTTAGAATCATTTGATTCCCAAAAACGCTATGTTTTACGCCATCGTCTATTTCTGGCCTTAATGAAGAATACGTGGAAAAATTAGACTTGCATGCTTTATCTTTTTTATTTTATCAAATACTTCTTCAAAGTACTTTATTTTATAGTATTGAAATCAGAGCGTAAATACATTAAATGTTTATCTTTTCTTTAATATGCAAAAGTATATTGAAAAACCTTAATGTGAACATTCAATAAATCTTGCCTTCATTAATGATTCGATAGATTTAACATGCAAATTCAAATGTGGCAATGTTTTGTGCATGATTTTACTAATGTTCGCAAAGGAAGTTTTGCCCACATAGAATTAAAATAACCAACCCCATCGTTCACGATCGCACGACGCAAACGGACAGAAGTTTGCAGTGTATCAATAATGCCGGTAGAAGAATGTATACGCTTCTAATCTCAGTTATGTTGTTCCTCGTACAGAAGTAACCTCAAATGCGCTTTGCCCTTACCGATCGCTGTAATTAATTGTTAGGATCCGAATAAATGTATCGAAAACGATTAATAGTTGATAGGAAACGTCGAAAACATTTTTCGATTGCGATATTACGGTGAGAAACGGTGAAAAATGCTCGAGTATGGCGTTGATCGGTGTGAATCGGTGTATTTGCGGATTGACGATCGTTATCTACCAGTGCTTGTTGTATACGGTGCGAACGCATCATATTGTTTGTAAACACGTGCATCCCAGGCACGACGAGGTAGTGCACGGCGTTTACGTCGAACCGAGACATGTAATGGAAAAACGGAGTATTGATCAACCGCTGAGGATATTGTTGTGGTATGACGACAGCGTGTACAGGTTGGAATCGGAAAAATTTGACCTGATCAACGGTATTGTCCTACCGCAAGCAGTTAAATTCTGGGAGGACGCGTTACGCGTAAGGAAGGTAGAGAACGTAATTTTATTAGCCAGAAAATGCCACGAGGCCAACGTATTCGTGAAGAAGTCGCGAACGCATTGCGTCGACGCTTGTAAGGAGGTAACGACGTGCGGCGAAGTTAGAGTACCCGAAGAACACCTCGACGCGTGCAGAGTTTGTAATTCGTCCGGACAAGATTGTGGAATAGCTAAAAATTCGACGGCCGGCGAAGGCATCAGTGGTTTTGATTTCGTTTTTTACGTTTCCGCCATTCAAACGGACAGGTGCAACAGGTCGTTGACGGTCGCCTATGCCGCCCACTGCCAGCAAGAGATGAGTTTGGACCGGCCCATCGCGGGACACGCAAATTTCTGCCCGAAAAGCATAGGGATCAAACCGCAAGAATTAGAAATACTATCATCGACTGTTAAGCATGAAATTTTACACGCGCTGGGATTCTCCGTTAGTTTATTCGGTTTCTATAGAGATGGCGCCGGGAAACCTCTCACGAAACGTCGTCCTGATACAGGAAAGCCGGCGCTGAACGAACAACTATTGACGTACGAATGGAGCGATAAGATTATACGGACGATAAAACGCCCTAACTGGCTAGTACGTTCCGGGAACGTCACTAAAGAGATTAAGATGATCGTAACGCCACGAGTGGTCGAAGAGGTTCGAAAGCATTTCAATTGTTCACTGTTAGAGGGCGCCGAATTAGAGGATCAGGGTGAGGAAGGGACGGTCCTAACGCATTGGGAGAAGCGCGTTTTCGAGAACGAGGCGATGACAGGCACTCACACGCAAAATCCGGTGATTTCGAACGTAACGTTAGCGCTCATGGAGGATACCGGGTGGTACAAACCCAATTACAACATGGCCGAGCCGATGGTTTGGGGCAAGAACCTCGGATGCGGTTTCGCGATGAGAAGCTGCAAGCAATGGATGTCGGAAAAGATGGCTAAAGGATTATCAATACATCCATTTTGCGATAAGGTGAAGCGGGATCCGCTGCAAACCGAATGCAGCGAAGATAGGTCTTCGGTAGCCCTTTGCAATCTGGTGCGTCATGATCATGTCTTGCCTGAGCTGTATCAGAATTTCGACGGCTTAAATTACGTAGAGCTCGGTACCGAAGCCTACTACGGCAGCTCCGTTAGTCTCGCCGATTATTGCCCATATATTCAAGAATTCTCCTGGCGTTTGAATAACGTCGTGGTGAGAGGATCGCACTGTCAGTACGCGGACAATAATCCAAAAGCGGATAAGAATTTCGCGCTGGAAACCTATGGAAGACGTTCGAAATGCCTCGACCACACCAACGAGATGTGGGAGGAGCGTTCCTGTAAACAGATGCGTCAGTGGCAGCATTGGGGTTCCGGCTGTTATAACTACCACTGCCAGATGGGCAAACTGCACATTTCCGTATCAAAATATATTTATACATGTTTTTATCCGTACCAGAACATCTCGATAAGGATTATCGGCAAAGACGGATGGTTACACAAAGGCGCCATAGTATGTCCGCCGTGCGAGGAAGTCTGCCACGCCGAGTTCGAGAAAAGAAACGAAAGCTGCGATCCTGGTCAGCCGATTCCGCCCAACTTAGTATACCCCAGAGATGAACTACGTTGTTCGACTGCGTATGTAAATTCTAAGAACGTAGCTCTTTTGATACTGTTGTTGTTCCTTTCATGTAGAATCAGTTGACGTAATGCACAACGTACGATATAGCGCAGATAATTCATCTTTTGAGCACCTAAACGGAATCCTTCGATTATTTACGGGTATCCACCCATAGCTAATGGAAGCATGGAAAAAAGTATTTTCTTATCTCGAATGTACGAAATATTTTCACTCTTATCGTAATTCCTTAAATTCTGGAAGCTCCATATTTACCTTTCAATGTCAACTATTTATTCTAGGGTTGCTATCTATGTGTATTACTACGTATCATGATGATTTCCTTTGGATTGCTTCTTTTCTACACTGGCATCTATATAGCGTTTATGTACTTGACAGCGTAAATACGTATATGCAAGTGTTACAGTGAAGATTTCTCAAGTACTATGTAAAAGTTTTCGAGAATTTGACGGGAAGATATTCGAATTTCTTCTTGTGGTTATAAAGTCGTATGAACTTCCGGTCAATCATGACCCATCAATTTAGAACAGACACGTGGAAGGTTTGAAAATGTCGATAAATCAAATTGTTATTAGGGCGATATCAAGAAAGAAATAAAGTATTTTACACTATAGTTCTTGTGTTATTCTCCCTATACAGAGTGGCATTCAAAAATAAAAACGACGCTTGTTCATATCACTTTAATTATACACTGGAAACTACAATAACAATTACATAATAATAATATTCATATAATAATAATACCTTATAGTTTATTTAGGTTTTATTCTTTTACCTTGTCGTATGTAGCTGTTGTACAAATAATAATCATCACAGATTATAACAAGCCGTAAACGAAGGTCTATTGCGTTTATCTTTTTTGTTTTTCGTTACTTTTATTTTTCGCTTACAATCCTTCGATACTTATAAATGTACGTACAATATTCCAAAACTGATCGAGGAGAAAAGAACAAAGGGTCATCAAAAATGATGCTACGGCATCGTACGGAGGATAAAAATGGAAGAAGTAGGTAATTGTATTGGAAGGAGGGAAAAATAATTTTAATTCTAGTTACATAAAGAGTAGAAATAGAAAATAATACTAAAGATTACACAGAACTAATTGATAAGTTCACATAGAGCTGTCTTTGATTCAACATTCGGAAAATAGTTTAATGGTATATATATATATGTACATAGGGTGAGAACCACAAATGCATTGCATTGACAACATTTGCTTCTGGTACGCCTAATTTGCGTCGACATTTTCTTTAAACAAATTTATTACTTTTTGATATCAAAATAGAAATGAGATATTATTTTAACGAACATGTGTAGTACATTTCATCTTTCAGACTTCATGCAGAACAATCTACTATAACTGATTTCTTTTAGATGTAAGATCTTTATACGCGCGTATCGTAGAATATACAATTACACACGTCGAATACGAAAATAATTACATGCGATTTGTTATTATCTTCTTAAGAAAAGAAGAGACGTTTTTACAGAATAGTTGCATCTAAAAACGAAAACAAACGGGAACTATCTTATAAAATAAAAATATTTATGTTTATATATAGCATCAGTATGAATCACACTGTATAATTTGTAATTTTTACAATTTACAAGTGAACGTATTAATAAATCTCATGTACTTATCTCGTCTTTCTGGGGCTTGACATTTTTTTTTATTATATGTATATTTATACAGTGTCTATCTTCTTATGCGAAAACGTATCGTAGTTACTATATGTCCTATTTTTTTTTGTTTGCCATATTTCTTCTAAAAACACTAATAATAAGAGATCTTTTGTTTTTCTCTGCTTTATAAATTATTTTCCGTTTATTTCTATACATTTTTCCAATTACGTAAGCTATTTATTTGTTATAGAAAATTATAAAAGCTATAGAAAGGTTAGCTTTGTATTCACGTTTTAAAACTTTTTTAAGCTCATTTTGTTTTGGGATTGTTCATTAGATTAGATTTATATATCAGTATGTAACTAGTTCTTATTTATTACTTATATATTATTTTAAAAAATTGATCAACTATTCGGTCCTTCTTTAATAAAATGTCTTTTATAATTTATGTAAAGTGTCGTTAACTTCCTTTTCGTTTTTTTTTTGTTTTTGTTTTATTAATATATTTAAGAAATATCTCTTATTCATTACTAAACAAACATCAACAATAATCGCGAATTCAAAATCATCTCCATTCTAAGTAACGCGTATATGGGTCCCTATGGTTCGCTAGAAATATGTACAAATGGGCAGACGTAAAAACAAACCTACAAAGTTTTCCAATAGAATTTAGTGTAATAGAGGTAACCTTTGTAAAGATTTCCATTTGCTTATTATAATTTTATATTTAATTTATTTCTTATGCATAATTTTTTTAATACACTTTCGCTCGCGTTCAGTACAATACAAATCGGTATTTTTCCATGAAACGTTACAATAGCATTTAAGCACTGCCAATACGTCTATATATTTGCCGTCATTATCTGTTTGTAACATAATCACATTCTTAGCATATAACAATTATAATACATTCCTAAATTGTTAGTATAATATTTATTTCGATAAAAACATCGGGATACAACAAAAATTGATCACGACAATTAAAAAAGACGTTATCTTGGAACGAATACGTTGAAATAAATGGAAATCTGTTCCGAATTTGTAAATGGCGAATTACAACTTTCCGTTCAATATTTTTTAGAATCTATATTATCAAATACAGTATTACTTTTGTACGTTGAATGAAGGAATTATATACTCCTTCAATCAACAACCTGTAAAAAATTAAATGTTGATAACGATTAGCGCCACCTAGCTTATATCACCCGAACTGGGTGATAGGGAAATTTATAATATTGCACTTAGAGATGGCGTACCAAGATTACAAATGGAAAATTCAATAATATATCAACAGTCATATTTGGAACAATCCTTTCATCGGTGCTTAAAACAATACTTCTTTTGCGTATATATATCTGATAAATTTCCAAAATCCAACAACATTAATACACGACCTTATCGTTTTATTTAATACAATAATTACTTTACTAATTTATTCAGTTGGTTATTTATGAAACGCTACCTAATTCAAGCAAGGGTCCGATAAGCTATTTATTTCTTACTGATATGGAAAACGGGATATTATATTTTGTTACCTTTGTCACAGTTTCTTTGGGACTTTCGAAAAACAACGTCACAACATACATTTTTTTTAGTTATTTTTCTTTATGTTCACAAGGCACGAATGTATCCAGTACTTTTTTGTTCTCATTATTTTATTTTTCAATTTTAAGATATTCGGAGTTAAAATGCTGGGCTTTCCCTTTCCCATTTTGAACGGGGAGACGAAATCGGATGAGATGAACGCCTTGAATGTAGCTAGGAGGTGAGGGGAAAGGGAAACTCGATAAACGTTTGATCTCCACTTTTAAAAATTTTCTATAGTTATCATTCTTCTAAGCGCGAAAGCATCTGCTTGACTATTTCTCTTTTGTTCTGCGATCTTTATTGTGTGTGATACACATATAAAAATATTTGATTGAATTTTTATTATAGTTTACTATTTTTACATATCGCGAAATACTATATAGGGTGAAGGGAATCGAATATATTGGCGCTCAGATATCTATTTTAGGATAGAATGTATATAAAGTACTGTAAAAAATTTTTACGTTCCAGTTGCTCTAATTAACAGATAAGAATCGCACGCGTGACAGCATTTCCTCTTCTGTTCAATAATTTGCTACTCTTTTGTTCTTACGTCCCTTGGAGAGCACACAAGCAATACGAGAAAATAATATATGTTGAGTTTCGGGTAAGTAATTAGTGTTATAGTAAAGTAGCAATAATTTTTAATTTCCAATTAAACATTTAATTTAATTTTTGGATTGCACCTCAAGGCACAACCGAAGGTCGTCTACAAAAGTCGAAGAAAACAAAACCAAAACATTGATAATTGGAAACGTTCAAAAAAATCGTCAAAAAACATTAGGAATACACACACACAGAATGTAGGGAAATTGGTTTTTTTATTTATACATCAACCATTAGAGTAGTTTCGATTTACCACCATCTAAAAAGAAGAAGAACTAAATGATTGTTTTGTTTTTGGACCCTGCTTTATGCATGGTGTATAAAACTTCCATATTTGCTCTTACTTTGTTTTGTTTAGATACCTAATACATTTTGTTTGTTCTTCCCTTTTTTGTAAACCATCATGTTTTCATATATGTACTCATGTATGTATATAATATTGTATTTCGTTATTACAGTAACAATATCCTAAGCATTGGAAAGACAGTTTGGATAGAGATGCCCTATCCTCACGGAATAGGGGGAGAGGAGAGGATGATTTAAAATATTATCATTTGCTATCACTCTGATATGTCTGGATCGATCCAATCGACTCGGGCCCATTCTGGCAGTTCCGTCTCGTATTCCCAACCGGGACCCTGAAAAAAATGAAAACAAAGACAAATTATTATCTACATCGATTGGAATTATTTTATATTTGTAGTGACAGTACGTGTTTTCGGGTTTGTAGGCCCGTAGTCTTAAATTCATATAGCTCAATGTTTTAGCAAACACTGCAGCCGACGTTGAGGATTCACTAGATCATACCTCGGACAACTAGTTGTCTAACCTATACGAATTTAACACCACAGCCTACGAGCCCGCAAACATGTACTGTTAGTATAAATTCAGCCTCCAGCCGTGGAAGCCTGCACATGTTTATTATTAAAAATTATTAAAGATTAAAGTAGTAGAAGCAGTTGTTTACATTTACGAGTGTGACCCACAGAGCTGGGTATTTTGAGATTTTTGTAAGTCCGGCGCGCCAACAGCTTCACCAGGTTGTCAGTCCATCAGGTATGTTAGGCTCAACAAGATCGTTTTGGCTGATAAGAAGATGGTTAATCAAATCCACTCGATCTCACTTCAAAGAATGTAAAAAAGAAAACGTTTTAGAAGAGAAGTAAACAGTTTTAAGACGCCTGCTGCCCAATTTATTACAGTCACATTGTCACATTGTGTTTTCGTGAAGTCCTTGGAAAATGGAAAGATTTTTATTAAATAAGCAAGTCGATAGTTCAAGTGAGAATGATCAAGCACCGAGAGTTTCTCTTAAGGTCGTATACAGAGAGGCGAAGTGCAAAGAGCCTCACACCATCGCAGAAAGGGTTATTCTACCGGCTGCCTTTGACATGGTTAAATTGTGCTAGCAGCATCGACAAGAAAATTAATTTTAAGGTATCTTTGTCCAACAATATTATTAGTCGAAGAATCCTTCATAAAGCTCAAGATCTCGATGATCAATTAATAGAGAAAATGAAAGGCACGGAATTTGGCTTGCAACTTGATAAGGCTAGTGACAGTAATAAAAATGCTGAAACTAGCGCATTTGTACGATATACTTGAATATACTTAACTGAATGCCTTAAATCTGTCTCTGCAAGGCAATAACACACACATTGCAAAATATAAAGAAGGTTGCGGCGTTTAGGAAAAAGCTGCAGTTGTGGATAAGTAAAATCAATGAGGATGGCAGTCAGCATTGTTTCCCCGAGTTGCACAAATACGTGGCGTTTAATAAAATCTTCTTTCTTTACAAGGAATACTTTTGAAAGTACACTAACTGGTTTGCAAAATACTTTGTCCGAGAAAATTGTGCGGATCCAAGGGCCTTTCCGTGCTTAAACTCCACCAGAATTTACTTCGCGGGAAGAAGAGGAAGAGAGTTCAATTAAACTTAATTGAACTCTCTTCCGACAACAGCCTGGAAACAAAATTTGCTTCTTCTGAGTTGATGGAGTATTGGATATCAATCAACAATGAATATTCAACTCTGAGTTCAAGAGCTATAAGGCAACTTATTTATGCGAAGCCGGATTTTCAGCTGTAGCTGTAACAGAAAGCAGATGTTCAAAAATCGATGTGGAGCGAGAAATGAGAGTGGCAGTGTCAAACCTTGTTCCGCGTTTCGAAAAAATGTGTGGCGATCAGAATGCTTCCCCATCATATTAATCTACTTGTTGTTGAAGATTTTCACTATTTATTTAGTATTTTTTGTTTGGTTTTTGCGTTTTTTTTTTTTTTTGTAAACTACGCTACCCCTAAACTCATGATTTCACCCACCTTATACTTCCACGCGTGCAGGTACATGACGAGATCCTGGGGTTTGGGATCGCGATAGCGCACCTTGCATTCGTAACAGTGCTTGTCGACGGTCATCTTATCCGGATTGAACGAATGGTCGGGCGCTTCGTGGCCGGTCTGTGTCGCGACCGTCACCTTGGCGTCAATGCGGTTCGCCGTCGATAGCGACGAGAGCGTCGTGAGCGGGTGCGGCGACCTTTCGCACGTCATCGGTGGGGTGGCACTTGCGTCGCACGGTTCGTCGCACGGCGACGGCTCCCTCGACACGGGATCGGTATCGTCGTCCCCGAGAACGCGATCTGCAACGTTTCAAACTATCAATTTCGTCATTTTGGTGTGCTGTTTTTAATTTTATTTCAAACTAGATTTTCTCTTATTTTCACAGAGACACACAAAAAAAAATGCAAATGAATTATCATTTTGAAGTAATTTACTAATTAATTTTTTAATTATTCCTATGTACAAATTCATTCTTTTCGATATGTGCTGTCCATAAAATGTATTATTTGTTATAGCTTTACGATTCAAAATGTAAAATTGTAGGGCTGCTTTTGTGGCTATTGTTTTTTATTACATTTAATGCAAAAACAATTCTTCGGGCAATTTTATCAATCTTTAATTGTCGATGGTGATTTTCTGCGAGAACTTGGATGCGATTCAAATCTCAATGATTGTTGTTTTCGCTTTCCTGCAAAATGCGATTGTAAATAAAACCTAAATTGTTTTTACCTTTCGGTCCTAACGCGCTGACCAACGTGTCGTCCAAATCGCCTTTCCTGGGATTGAACATCGATAATTCGCTATCCCCGTCCATTCCCAACCAATTCTCCGCATTATGAATATGTATCAGGTCTCTAACGAGTTCTTCGTCACTTTTCCCGCCCAAATCGCCGCCCTTTCCTTTCATAGGCCCAAACACCTCGTGGTTGTACAAGGGGTCGTTGACTACCGGATATCCTGCTCGGAGAAAATCGAATCGAAAAAGTTAAAAACTGGCATCGGAAACTTACCTAAATACTGCAAATGGACTCGTATCTGATGCATTCGCCCCGTTTTCGGTTTGCACAACACGATACTGGACTTTCCGTTGTAGCCGAGCTTTTGAAAGATGGTGATGCAATCCTTGCCTTTCGGCGACACTTTACACACGCCGATCTTATAGCTGACCACCTCGATCGGTTCCTTGCATTCGATTATCTCGCTGGAAATCGAGGAAATTAGCGGGGAGAACGAAATTCAGAGGTTGGCGGACGTGCTTACTCTGGAAATTCACCTTCAACCCGACACACGTACTCCTTCTGGACCAGACGGTTCCGGATCTGATGCTCCATTTGTCTCGCCTTCTTCGGGGATCGTCCAAACAACAGTAGGCCACTCGTCAATCTATCTAATCTGTGAATTGTCCTTAAGTTTTTCAAATTGTACTCTTTGGCAAGTATAAATACTACGGTATTGTGCCTATATCTTCCGCACGGATGGACCTGCGTCGGGAAAAATTGTAAAAAAAGAAAATAGTTAGAAACGGACGAAGACAGACGGACGTTGCATGGTAAAATATTATGTTTATATTTTGTTTTTTATTGGCGACTTTTTAAATGTGTATTTTTTTAATTATTGGGCATGAGACGCGAAAAAGAATGGAAATTTCATTTTGAGTGTAGAACATTTGTTAAAGAAAAGATAAAACGGGTTATAAAGTGCCAACAAGCCGAAGACGATACTATTAGCAATTTTTACGGTTAAAAAGGAAGCAATCAAAATCGCATGCTTTGAATGTTAATAGGAAATAGCAAATAAAACGGGGAGAAAGAAGCATTTCTAATTATAGCTTATACCCTGACACCACAAAAAGCATTGCTTAACAGCAACGAAACACAAACGCTTTAGTAAACGATGCTGTAACAAATATTAGTCTCACGTAAAAACAATTTCCAGACAAGCAGGTCTAGTTTTCGATTCTATTTATCTCCTATTCTGCAATTTTAGGATTCAATCGACGGAGCGCAATAACTGTTAAGTAGGCTTCCATGGCCAGAGTCAGTTGAAACTAAACGTGTTCCGAGTTTGAACCGTATCATGTCGTTTTACACACAATTGTATGGGGCTTCTTCAAGAGAAGAAAAGTTGGTAGGCAAAGGCTGGTATGGCTCACATGCTGAATTATCGTGATCAATTGCTTTATGCTCAGCTAGTTTTGCCTCTGGCGTGGCGTACCAACTTTCGCTCTCCTGAATAAGCCCCATACGATTGTAGGCGAAACGTCGAGTTTTGTTTTAACCAAAACGACATGACACGGTTCAAATCCGGAACACGTTTAGTTTTAACTGTGAAGTAGGGTTCATATACGACAGTGCGAAATTATTTACAATATTCTGCCGTATTTCGACATTTTCATTATTGATAACTAACACCTCGGTTTACTTTGTCGCATCTTATCTGTTAATAATAATTTCTTTGTAATGGATGAAATTATATATACTGCAGTTTCTGCAATTATCATGAGTTCATGACGACAAAATTTTAAAATAAACATAAAAGACGAGGAGACGTTGGCGGGTACATGTACATCCCATCAACATTCAAAAAAAAAAACAAAACAAGGGGACTACAGGATATCTCCCCACATACGAAGACAGCAGCCATCTACAGTTGGCAGGGAGAATTATTATGGTTGTGATACTTATTTTTTAAATATTAATTAACAGTATAGTACATGAAAAAATACTATTTTGTTTTTTACTGAGACATCTTCGGAATCTTGTAGAAATAAAAAGTATTTGATCACGAGCAGTTCTGATATGTATAACAAAAATAAGACAAGAAAAAGCTCTTTAATAATCTATTTTTTGTAAAATCATGGATTCTGATTAAAAGCTTGCGGTAACAGCTTTGTAAATTCCATTTTAAACAGATTGGAGAGAACATCAGTCCGTCCAAAGTTGTCACCCAACGATTTAATACGCGCGGATGAGCCTGCTTAACACAGAACAAATTAGCCCTCACTTCAACTACACACAATGTACATGTTGGAGCCTTCCTCTTTACATGGACGAATAAATAAAGTTGTAACACGCTATCTGAATGCTTTGCAGTAGTGCAAAACAAATAATGCAGAAAACAAGCTACTATCGTACGCGAACGCTACTTAACGGATTTTTGATGTACAAGAGATTCTATCGAATTGAACGTTCTCATTCAATACCAATTTTACGATGCCGCCAATCTAAAATTCCAAATCACGCGAGATGATGTATGCCATTTCTGCTTGTTCCGGAGCCGTGTTTTCTCTCTCTGCCACGCTATAACGTTGGCGATATGGGCTATACGCGCGCTATAATGGAACAGTGCGGCGGCGAAATAAATCACCGAAATTGCACCGGAACCTGTTGAAAATCGAGAATCGAACGAATCAAGGACTACGGCGACGCGCCGGCGGCGGAGGAGCGCAGCAAACGGCAAAGCAGGGTATTCGTTTCGGCTTTTGGGCGCGCCGACAAAAGAAAAGACGCGAACCGAAGGAGAAATAAACGGGAATTAGGGGAACCAAGGTTATGTTAGGTCATACCATCCGCTCTTCGCCGTCTCCAGATGGCCGGATAAAACCACCCCCTGTGTGCCGTACGGTCGTAAATGTGTATTTCGATTATCTTTCGACGAGTAGTTGGGCCAATAAAACGACGCGGGTGGACGAGAGAGGTCGGCAGCATTGTACGGGGGTGGTTTACCGCTTTTCTACCGTTTTATTGTTATTGCTAGACGTGCGTCGTAAGGTATTGGTACGTTGGGAACAGGGGAAAAAAAGAGATATAAAACATAAATGTAATTGAAGTGATATTATTATATAAGATGCATTATTTGAAATATGAAACGGCACACAGAGGATGGTGATTCCGTATTCATAAGATAAATCAAAGATTAAGGACTAGGACCTGTCGAAGTCTTTTGCGTTGCTCGATACATCTTCATATTTCAAAATATCTGTTATTATTGTAATTTCACGACTTTGCAAGGGCATATTTTCATGAATTTTTGAGAAAAAAATCGTGATTAATGTAATGGTATTATTGGAGAAGAAGATGTAAAACCCAATCAGCTAATACGTACAGAAAACAAAGCGAACACCTGTAACTCTGAAATGTATGATGACTAAGTATGACCAAGGCAGGTGAAATTATTACTTTTTTGCAAAGACTGGACAAACTCGTGTTTATTCGTCTCATGAGAATGGGTTCGTGTTGCTTACTGGTTTTCCCGAGAGTCGACAAAACGCGAGTTTATTTAGTCGCTGCAAAAAAGGAATAATTTCACCTTTGTTGGCTCTAATGATGACGTATAATCTGAAAGGTGTCGGGACAGGATTATATAATGTAATAGGTACTATTATACACTGTACGTGCTGTAGGTTTCGGACTACATTTATCTTTTTGCCGTTAAAATTACATGTTAATTACATCAAAGGTAAGTGCGTGCTTGAGACGAACAAATTTAGAAATATATATCATAATATACCGTGAGTTCTTTTATCTCTATACATAGCAAAGGTATTGTGCCTATATACAGAGTATTTATAAATTTATAAAAAGAACGAGTCAAAACACATATGTATGTTTGCAATCAACATTACGTGAACTACAATCGCATTATTTTTATTATTTATTATTAAAATGTATTCAAAAGATGAGAAAATTGGTAAATTGGTATCCAGCCGGAAATAGTTATTGGGATTTATCTTCCGCAAATTATTTTTACAAGACAATATCACGCGCTCTAACAATTTAGAATATTATTGAAAAATTTAATACTGACGGCTGTTTGGTGAATAGCCACAAGAAGAGAATTTGATATTTCTAAAGCGTCAGTCTTTAAAGTTTTAAAACAATATAAACAAAAATCGTATAAATTTTCAAATCACCAGCAGTTACTTGACGATGACAAGATAAGACGGGTTGATTTTTGCGAAGTTTTATTTAATTTGTTGAAAATGAAAACATGTTAAGAAAAATACTATTTACGGATGAAGCTTCATTTTTTTCATTTAATTTTCATTTTTTTTCAGCTTTCATTAAGTGAGGAAAGTAGGAAATCTCAATTCTGCTAAATTCTTAGAATTGTGTCGACAATACATTGTTTCGAAAATTCAAGAATTGAATATTGAAAATTCTTGGTTCCAAATAAACCTAGCGCTAGACCATTCTACTGCATCAATTACGAGTTTTCTGAATTCAAGTTTTTCTGATCAGTAGATAGAAAGATTTGGCTCGATAGCTTGGCCTGCTCGTTCAGCTGATTTATCCCTTAATGATTTTTTTCTTTGCAGTTACGTACAGCCTGCGATGAATTGCAAAGAAACTCTGATTTCCTTACAAATTCCTTGCCGGTATTTTGAAATCGCCTAGCATATTGTACCTATGGAATGTGAAGGTGAACATTTCGAACATATATTAAATTAAAAAAAAAATTAATCTCTTTGTGATACGTATTAGCTTCTATGTACTTTTTTGCTATTTGTTTTCTTTTGTGACGATTTTGTGTTGAAATGTAGGAACGAAGACCGCAAAAGGTAGTACGAGTAGCATTATAAACGAAAACGAAACTAAAAAATACCTTCGCAACACGGTTTAAAAAGTTTGTTAACATATAGTGGACGTAATGTTCGTTGCATATATTCCTAACGTTGACTCGTCCTTTTTAAAACTATACAGTCTGAATGTAGGGCCAATGCCTGCCGTATCTAGAGAGAGAGAAAAAATGCACGGCATAGATATGCAGGTAGATGAAAACAAAACTGATTTCTTTATCTGGAAGAAAAAGAAAATGTACTTTTGCTAGATCAGAAACTTGTTTAACTTCTTTTGTCTTGCTGCTATCTTGAAAAGAGGCTTTTTTTCGTCAAGATTCCGGAGTGATAATGAAATATCAATTTAAATTCAATCAGTTTTGCTTCTAACCGCACGCAAAAAAAAATACGTTGAACCTCGACCAATGGGCTTTCTAATGGATATCGTGCATTCTCGATTTTCGAATTCGTTACTGTTACTTTTGGCGAATAGAGTATTGGTGTACTCACCGGCAGCGAGCACGGTTTGTCCAAAACAACTAAGTCCTCGTCAACGTGAATTAGCTTGATAGGGTTTGATAAAACGGGTGTCTCGTGTCTGCAATCCAAACCATATCAAAAATAATACAATAAGCTACATATAAGTCCAGTATTATATGCGCCAGCGCTGGCTGGTGGTCGAATATTCGGACATAATTAGGAACGTAAGAAAACCGAAAAAAAAAAAACAAACAAACAGATACTGCACTAATTCGATACTTTCAGTTCTCATACTAATCTGTGTCGAATGTGAAATTGTAAAGATGATCGTGTGATTAAAGAAGAAATGTGATATACGGCGCATCTATTTAACTGTATAACACAACAGATTTTAACCTTAGATCGCTACGCTTTCTGAACTTAATACGTAAAACACGGAGTTTGTGAGGTTAACTGCAATTGGGCATTGTTCCAACGTAATTTTAGTTATTCGTTTGGTACAGGGAAACATTAGTCACCGCCGAAAATGAAGTTAATTAACACACCTGCAACCAAAGTCTAGCCAAGCCAAAAATTGCCTACATATATACCAATATCTCTGCGAAACCCACGCAAAAAGCAAAATAACACCTACACATGTCGCACCTATGCATATATAAGCAGCGGTATGCACGAAGAATAAATTAGGCGAAAATGAAAATGTAAGCGACTATGGTATTACGTGAAAAAAAAGCTTCTCTATTCAACAAGCAATAGAGTGAAAACATAATGAGATAAATATTTAAAAATACATTTACGTAAAGCTGAGCCGCTGATTAAGAATATATGAAAACGGGGAATTTAATTTGGTAACTTTGATGATAAAAACATCAAGAGAACTCAATATACGGCAAATTAGCACTTTTAAAATTGCGTCATGTGATTGATGAAACTCGGCGAGAGCTTGGGAATTTTAATTTTACATTATTTGCATTGTCACATTGGCTATAAACGAAACTGTCGCTGTTGGGGATGCGAAAATCCTTGTGATCCGTGGGATAGTTGAGTGAAGGCTTTCACGACCGTAATCCATAGTAGAAATGTCTTTCGAGTGATGTCGCGTAGTTAATATTTTACTTGACGTTTCGCTGACGATGCTGTCAGCTTCTTCAGAAGATTTCTAAAGACCGGTGTTGTTGTCTCTTGCTCCTCGTTATATATCCCATTTCTGTTCCGCTTTGTTGATAAAATATTAACTACGCGACATCACCCGAAAGACATTTCTACTATCCGTGGGATACCTTTAAACATAATACATCCATTTCAGATAGTGCTGAAGGTACTGTCTTCACATAAGATTATCGAACCATTCTTCCAAGTTGAACTCGACGGATTTTCATATATTCTTAACGCAGAATTATTTACATAAAGGGTTACTAAAGTTCCCTTTTTTTGAGAGATTAGCCGAGAAAAGCTTTCCACGAACATCAAGCTCTTCGAAAGCTACTGCTACTAAACAACAGAAACAATAACAAATTATACATATTTAGCATTGCATTAGTTTTACGGCAGCCTACCTAAGTTATTATCTACATGATACACTCAATTTTCAATTACTAAAGTTAATCTACGTAATACGGTATTTCTACGTAAAAAAAAGTGTACTATGATATATAGTATTATTACGTAACAGTGATGGCAGTCTTATCGCCACTTACTGGGATCGAAGCGGGTTTGTTGACCACCACAATATCCTCGTCCATGTGTACAATGGTGATCGGTTGGCTTGTGACCGGCACCTCGTGTCTGGAACATCATCATAACAGAAGGAGGCACATCATGTGTGGTACGTCTCTTAGTACACATAACGTTCGGCGTACAATCAACATCAAGTGTGAATAGGAATATCATCGTACGCATCGGACGTAACAAGGTAACATTAACATTAAAAACAGAGAAAATGACAGCGCCCTGCGTACGTTAACAAGCGCATCAATTGATCGGTGGGAGTATTGAAATTTTTAGAGCAAAACCACCTTAACCATTTGAAGATACTTGTATAACATATGCATAACGCTGAACATCCAAACAAGTGAAAAAAAAACGGAGTAACAATAGTACAAAATACGGTGTATATAACAAGATACCATCTGGTCGGTAGCAGTGGCGGCAAACTATATGAGCACAGCGGACAATAAGTGATGAGTACACACACGATTTATGTACATACACTACCCGACAAAAACATAGACGCGGTATCGTTTCTATTTACGAAACAAAGTTTATAGACATTATATAAAATGTAAATGGGGGTTATTAATACTTGTTATGTAAATAGTCCATTTATAGATATTTCTGGGTAGTTATTGCTTGGTGAGGGGTAATTGAGATTTTCCCAGATCAAAATAGGAATTTTAAATGCGACAAAAATTTAAACCCTGCGCATTTATTACATTAATATAAGCAAAAATGTTTTAATTTGATACTTCTCTTTATACGCAGCGGTTGTGCTGGTAAAGTGTACACATTTCACCACGAGAAATTATATTTTATAAAGTGTTTGCAATATGGGTAGAAAAAAGCAATTATCCTTGATAGAAAGGGGTAAAGTTCTAGCCTGGCACCAGGATGGTGTTAGTAAGAAGGAAATTGCTCGTCGGTTACGAAGAAGCGATCATTGCGTTAGAAATTTCCTAAAAGATCGGGAAAATTACGGCAAACCAAAAGGCCAGGGGCGACCGAAAGCTGTAAGTGAGAGGGATAAACGCATGATATTGCGGCGTGCATCCAATTCTTCTGCGTCGGCGAGAGTTATTGCAGAACAGCCGGGGGTACAAACGCACGTGCGTAATGTTCAAAGGATTTTAAAGGAGTCACCGGTAATATCACGGAAAAGGAGAGGAAGAATGTTGAGAAAACCGTTACTTTCGGCGAAACACAAAGAAGCGAGGTTGAGATTTGCTGAAGAACACATATCCTGGAAGAAACAATGGGAAAAAGTTATATTTTCCGATGAGAAACATTTTAATTTGGACGGACCGGATGGGTACTCGCATTATTATCATGATCTGAGAAAGGAACCAAAAGTGAAAATGACCAGACAATTAGGTGGTGGATCTGTGATGATCTGGGCAGCGATTAGATTCCGCGATAAAAGTAAGATAGCGTTTTACACGAACAAAATGACATTTGTGACGTATAAAGACTTATTGCGTGACGATCTTCTACGTTTTGGAAACCAATGGGCCGGGCGCAATTTTGTTTTTCAGCAAGATAACGCACCAATTCATAAAGCAAAAACCATTACTGAATGGTTTAAAGAGAAAAAGATTAAAACTTTACAGTGGCCGGCACGGTCACCAGACTTAAACATTATTGAAAACACGTGGGGTGAATTGGCACGTCGCGTTTGTGGCGGAGGCCGTCAATATTTCACGGTACAGGAACTGAAAACTTCAATAGCGACTGAATGGCAGAATATCCCTCAAAATTATGTGTTAAATTTATATAAATCTATTAATAACAGACTATTGGAAGTGATTAAGAACAATGGAGGATCTACGCATTACTGATCACTCATTTGTTGATTTTTGTTTTACATTTGCAACAGAACGTCTAAATTTTTGTCGCAGAAATTGTTTAAACATTGGACTAATAATTTATTATTTAATTCATATATTACTGGAGGAGATATTTTTAAGTTTATTTTACTTTTATGAATAAAAACTTAATTAGATATCTTGCTAGTTTCGCAAAGGAATGTTGTAACCCTTAAAACCCGTAAAACATCTTACCGCGTCTAGGTTTTTGTCGGGGAGTGTACATAGTGTCTATCGTCGATTAACAGAAATACCAGTTAGAGGAGGCGATAATGGGCTTTGTGCTGCCCGAAACTGTCCCGATTTAAATCTACACATTCACGTACACGAAGGGCAGATGCATTCGTTCCGTAGGAGTGGGTACACACACGCAACAACAACAAAAACAACGCCATACCTCAGTAATGGGTACGTTTCGAATTCTACGAGGAGCGATGGTGACGATAAAGTAGCGCAATCAATACGAGAAATAACTGCATCGATCGATATATGAAAGAGTGTATTGGCAAATTCTGAAAACCCTAAAATACTAAGTCTGCAGGTACTACTGAGCTAAAACTTTTTCAGTTATACAATGGTGCTTCAGAACTCTTTGATATATCGACGCGGTTATTCATCGTGAGACGTCCTGTATGGAATATCGTTTGTGAATGATTGTTGCTACCTCAATATTCCATATTACCAACCTAAAATATGTACTCCCGCAGCTGTTAAATTTAATTTTAACTTTTCTCTTTAATTATAAATTTGAACCAATATAACGTACAAGTTTCAACACAGAAAATTGCGTTCTACTTTTTCGTCTTCTACCTGTATTTATAAAATTTCAAGGAAGAAAAGGAAAGCGCTCATATACTGAATAGGGTGCCTTTATGATGTTTTTTTTTTTAAATTAGTTTAGGTATTTAGTTGCTTAGTTTAGTTAATGTTATGCTTTAGATACTTGTTTTTTTTTTTTTAATAGATGAGAAAACGAATTCATAGGGACATGACATCCTTCTTCACTAAATTCATCATTCATATATTTAATTGAGTTGTAATTCACATATAAACAAAATTAACGATCGTTTTGCTATGGTCACGTACAATCCTGTATAATATACGCGGTCCGCTTTGTATTACATCATTTCCAAACACTATTCATTCCCTATGGCCTACTGACATAACGCAAAATTATTTCTGTCGACTAAGTGCTCGTAATGAAGCTCGGCCGATGATGGGTGCAAGTCGATATTACGTTTATTTGTTGTACAACGAGAGGATGTTTACGCGGTAGTAGCCTTTCTCAATGAACTACATACCCTGCTACAGCAATAATTTTACGTTAAAAAATTAATTAAATTTACTGAAATTACAGAAGCAAAATTATTAACTAACTTTAAAAATTACTTGGAGAATTATAAATTATTTACGTACAGTTTGTGGAAGGTAATTTTAGCAAAGTAATCGAGTTAGATACACACTTAAGCTTCCTCCGAGCACGTGTATGTCTCTTAATTTCCACTTCCGAAGTGAGGTATGATATAACACAGTTTCTTTATTGAATTAAGTCAGGTTGAGGTATACCTACGCGTGTTGGTGCGAGTACTGGGTAAAGACGTTTGAAGACTTTGAAAACGTGAAAATGTGAACGCGGAAAGTAATTTCTATTAAATGTCAAACTACGGAGATGTTAAACGATAGATCCTGTACAGACCCATGTTACACTCAGATATCAAATTAATATTTCAACAAACCTATGCACGACGTTAGCCAGTAGGTCGTTGTGCTTCAGCTTGTAGTCGGTTGGTACCTTTTCGTAGTTCACCGTCAGCGTACCGGCCTGTATACATCTTTCGTATTCTTCGGCCGGATGCGCTCGAAACTCTCTGGCGAAGACGTCCAGTATCCTTTCGCCGACCCATCTGCCCTTCGTGAAGGTGGTGAATGTGAAATAGTAAGGGTAGACTTTCCGGAGACCTGTGACAAACAAAATGCGCTGAACTCTACTAATCCAAACTGCTTTACTGAAAAAGTAAAAAGTGCACAGTTATAGTAGAAGTATTGGTGTACCACTAATAGTGCGCCCAACATAAGTTTTGATTTGCAGTTGTTACTATTACACTTTGTCTATTTCTAGTTTTTACCTACGTCATTGTCTTATCTACGACTAAACACAATCTATTAATTTAACTATCTTTCTGCTGCTGCTGCTGAAAAAGAAAGCAAGATTTGCACTTGTCTCACAGGCAAAGATCTACATGGTAGAGTGACAGACAAGGATAGTTACCACCACTGCACTGTTGCAGTGCTCTTGTTTATCTTGTAGTGTTCGTTATCAGTTGTCAAATGTAGATTAGGATCACTTTTGTGTATTTGGTTTATTATTAGCTATTTCTCGCCGGCTTTTTGCTTTACTTCTGTAATTCATAAGAAAAAAATTTGCTTTTTAGAATAGAAAGATTAACATTGCAAAATCTGCGGTAAGTCGAAGTACAGCAACAGATTAGCCAACATGATGAATAGAAGAATCTTCCTGTTGCGATGCCATAAAACTAAAACCTTTCCAAACCAGAAGAACCTGATTGGACTGATGTATACTAACGACGCTTGGTTAAGAAAGAAGATCCATAACTTACGAATTAGGTTAAAAGCTAGCATTTTCAGTGATGAAATCACTTGTTCTGATATTTCAAATATTCAAAGAACTAGTTTTACCTTTTAATATAACTACAGCGTGTTCCATTGGTAATTTTAGAGCACTCTTATGCTCGGAGTGGAAGCTGCATGTTCCATTGGGAAAATTCAGAGCAGAAATTTGTGTTCCATTGCTCCAGCTCTAACGCTCAAATTTTGGGTACACCTCTTAGCTTCATTCCAGCATAAATTGCCATGGATCATTTCTTAATCTTAGTTATACCTATCTTACCATTCCAAATAGGTTTTATTGGAAAGTATGTTGATGATCTTCTGTGTTCCCTTTCAGAATATGAGTGTGAAACTTGATGTCAGGCATTAACAAGTTAAAGCAAAAATAATTTACTTTACCACACCTTAATTTATTTTCAAGTTAATCGTTTAAAAGTGAAAATAGATAAAGCCGTATAGTACACATTATATACACCGCATATAGCCAAAATGTATAAAACTTTAAATGACAAATATAATTGGTTCGATTACGTAGAATACAAAGACAAGGCTTGTTCCGAATTATTTCTGAACCGATTCAAGAAAGGTGAAATAAGTTCCTGGTTCTGAGTAAGAATAACGCATTCCCTTAAAACAATTCATTACAGATTATACGTGCCTACTAGTGAATCTAAAATAGCTTTCGTTCCATTCTGAGAGCCACTGCCAACTCCACTCATAAAAAAATAACTACATTAAAGAAGTAATTTTTTAATTTTTGACGGGTTGCAGGTTTTACAATGGATGAATAATGAATTTGTATGAATTACGTAAAAGATGATATTATATTTTTCTCTGGGGAGTTAATTGAAGAGGGTTGTAACGAATAAGTAATAATAATTTAAAGACGCGGAAGTTTTCGCATAATAAACAGCCAGCGACGCAACATCGCGTTTGTTGGTAAGTGTAATCCGTAGGCATCATCTTCTCTAGCGTGGCGCGCTTTCATTATTATTGTGGTTTTTAACTTTCCTTTTTCCATCTTCCGCTTCTTTATTGTATTCTTCGCGGCAAAAATTCCATCCCTAGGGCTCTTTATTACGGTCGTAAAGAGGATCCGGGACCGCGCGTTGTACTAAATTGATGCAAGTAAATTGATATCTTATGAAGTGGCGGTGTGGTGCGGCTTGCCGGTGGTAGTAATTTTGGTTTAATAAGAGATATTCTTCATGCGGCCATACGTGTATATGGCGATGGTTATTAGTTGCTGTTTTATTCGGTCAATTGTAGTCTTGTCAATTCGTGAAATCCCCAAGGAAACTATGTGAAGTAAAACAAAGAAATGGGGAAATGTGTAGTAGTATTTTTTGTTGGAAAGACGATAAAGGAAGTGTTTTGCATTGTCGTTATGTAGGCGTGTTATCTATTAGCACTTACCGTTCTCGATGTAATATGACGTTTCGTTGTAACGGTCATCCGTAAAACCGGGTCGTTTTGCTTTTAGGGCTTTCGTCTCGAGTTTCGCCTGAAAACAATAATGAAAAGAAATTAATTTATTTTAATTTAATTCTTCAATTGCTTATGTACAGAGAATAGATAATACATATTTAGGGTTCCGTTTATATTATAATTTTTTTTTCAGTATGTAATTTGAACCCGTACTCAAAGCATTTCATTGTATTATTTTTATATTTTTTTATTTTTTGTATTTATTTACGTACGAGAATAACAATAGCCCGCTATAACCATATTCCATACTTGAATTGGGAAAACCAATATGTAAATAGTCTAAAATATATATTTTCTCCTGTTTTGTTTATTTGTTTCAGGCGGTTATGTTTGGTCTTCTCTTTACAGCTGTGGGTTTTTTTATGGTAAGGTATAACTTAATTATAATGCGCATGCTTTTAAATTATGCAAATAAATGGCAGACATTCATTCGTGGCGTGATGCCGCGGAAAGATATTAAAATCAGTTTTGTTCCCTGAGACGTGTATACAGATACCATTCTCTTTCGAAGTTGAACGCCCGACGGCGTTACGCGTCAACGTCGACAGGAGAAATGCAAATCGAAATAACGGAAGCTCTTCCGCCCCTACCTTCGCCGCCTCCCAGCTAATGTTACTAACGCGCTACTAACAATCGTCAGACGGCTTCATCCACTTTAGCCGCACTGCAGTCATCTTCTGATCCACCGCCACTGCCGCCGCGACGTCTGTCAGCCCTGTTGCTGAATGGAGCAGAGATACCCTCGGCTGTTCTATTCCGGCGAAACCTCGACTATAATTCTGAATATATTAACCTATTTGCGAGCGGCAGGAAACACGCCCTCGAAGTGGTGTACGTAACGTTTAATCGTTAAACTGCTGGTGGCGGCGGCGGCGGATGTAGCAATGGTGCTATAGCTCGACAGGATTGCGTTGTTCGAGGAGTGGAAAATAAATATGGAAATTATTGTCGGGCAAATTCTCTTCTACGCTACTATACCGTGTTACTATACGGTCGAGATAAGAAATCTTCCTTCCTAGATTATCGTTGAAGGATTTATATACAACAGTGAGGTTCTAAAATATCAGAAGTCAAATTTATTGGAAGAAAATAGTCGACTTTTATTCTTTGTAAGCTAACTGTTAATATTATCGGCAGTTGAATGCATTTTCGGTATCATCAAAAGCGATGCCAAATGTTTTGTCTCAATAGCAAAGCTTGCATTCGACAATGGAAAGGTAATGCAAGCCTTCGAAGATTTTGCACGTTTGCATTACATACATTGGCGTTTAACTTCTAGTTCGTATTGATAACGTCAAGATTCATCGCTGACAACGAATTGATATCGAAAGACATTAGCTTGTTTATAGCAGTGTAACGTCGCACGAAAATTTCATCAGTAAGTAGTCCCGAAATCACCGAATGGCAATTTTATAGTAGCCAAACCTGCAAATGATGAAATATACATTTCCCATGCAGAATATTTAAAGTTGAGATAGTGAGTTTAACGTTTTATGTTTTCATCCAATTCGCAGAGTTTCAGACGGGCCCGGCCTTTATTTGTATAGATCTCCCGGTCGTTAGAAGATATAAATTGAGTAACAGTATAACAAATTATTTCTGCTAATGTCATTTTCCACTTGCAACGTTTAAGAAAAAGCAAGCAACAAATATTAAGGATATGGGATGTATGGGGAAAATCATTATTTGGTACTGCGACGTTCACAAGTAATTCACTTCCTCTATTAGGTAGAGCCTAACAAAGTTTCGATTAACTGGACCGCTGGCTATAGCGGCCAACGCGAAAGGAAGAAATACATGTGCGTGACGCGAGTCGATTAAAAGTTTGGGAAACTGAAATGTGAGAAACTGGCAAAGTTCTATTCGCAGTGCACGCGTCGAAGGAGCGAGATTTCAACAGCAAAAATCATTATGGTTTGAGATATGTTAGGTTATTATCTTTACGACGGCGATATCTGAGATCAATTTAATAATTTTTAATGAAAACGAGATGAATTTAGCTAGTATTACAAATAGTACGAATAGTATAATAACTCGACTCACGTTGTTGGACTTACTATAGTAAAATAGTAACGTATTCAATTTGATCAACCTCCCACTGCTCACACCGACAGAATATTTTCCCCTCGCCGAAGAAAAAGAAAGGAGAACGCATCCCTTGATAGAGAAGAAAAATACATAAGAATGCGGAACCTACTTCGGACGGAAAAAAGCGAGAAATTTCTGAAATGCTTTCCGCTGGTGTTTGTTCAACTATCAACCCACTTATACCCGCGTAAGGTTTGCAAATAGGCTCCTTTTCGATATATATATATACGTATGTATAAAACTCTTGCTTTTCATTTTTCGTTTTACGCGCGGAAATATACAAGGGTATAAAACAATAAATATCTACGTAAAATGGCAGACTCCCAGATGGAATCGGAAGTGTGAGGAAGGACGGAAATCGATACCAATATGTTTTGAGTTTCCAAATATTAGCATCCTTCTAATTTTGTGGCTACTTGTGTACAAATACTTTGATAGTGAATAGTCCGTCAGTGGTAGTGTAACAGTGCCAATGGCGGCTCCTTATAAATGTAAGTCAGCCGTATCCTGACCTAACTGCTACTTTCTCTAGGCTTTCATATAGTAAGCAATATTGTGCCCATTTCTGGGAATTCCTTGCCAATTGACGAAATTTCGTTATCCACTTCCGTTTTTTTCCCATATCTTAATCGTCCGTATTCCTACTTAGATAATAAATAACTGCAAGTTGAGTTGATTCAAAATGTAAAATTGGGGAGGACGATGGGCAGTTGGTTCCAAATTGGTCCTACCATTCAACATTATCACGACCCACCACTGAACGGTGCTATACGTTTCAGTATCAATCCATCGAATATTAACTACATGTTACATGTTCGTGTTTATGTAGCGTCAGCTGAAAGTGAAAATAAGAAGTAGGAGCGGTAAGAATAGCGAAACGTGGATGAGATTAATGACACGCGCTAAAATCTGAAGGTACATACTTAGTGTATCTTTATTTTAAAGAATTATATTTATTTTAAGTAAACCGAAAATCGCCTTCTATGTCACCAGATACGTTATAATAGCGTAGCTAGTTATTTCCTACGTGACGTGGTTTAACCTAGCGAATAACGAATATTTACTTGATGGACGAAGCAATAAATTATACTATGGTGAATAATATTATTATTTATGTATAAAACTAGTCTCTTATTAAAGGTGACTTCAAAGTTATGTTAATTCCGTAAAATAAAATATTTATTTTTTTACGCTACCTAACAAAGGTTGCCGGAAATGGTATTTTTGTACTTCAGTGCAAATCGTCTGTTATCGGAACAGAAATTAACAATCTTTCCAGTACGTCGCAAATATCTAATGATGTCGTTCTAGGTTTAGCTAAATTGTACCGCGGAAACGGTGAATTGAGAATTGAGCAACGCACTGATGAGCTGACGTTAGCAAAATGCGGCATGTGCCCAGGAGGACTTTCAATAACGTCTTAGTATTCCGATAGTGTAACGGGCGGTACTTAACTTTCTAAATTCTCCTATGTCGCCCTAATATCCGATCGTTCGCGGAACGAGAAGAAGCACTTCGATAGTTCCGAGTATTATTTCTGTTGCACAGTCGGATTACCTCTTCCGAAATTGTCTGGATTTAATTAACGATTGCTATCGCGAATTTCACTTTATATCGCCTCTGCATTACAAACCGTACGAATCGTAGTTATAGTCACCACCGCGTCGGCCAAGCAGGAGCAACAAGACGACGAACATTTCCGGATCCCGTAATAGGTGTACTAAAGCGGGAGCAACGTTTCCAACTTCCATTCTATTTCGTGCCGGGAGACAATCGATTCTCTCTTTCTACCCTACTAATTCGCGTACAATGTAAGTCGTCTAAAATGACCGAATTTGAAACGTACTAAAAAAATATTAACGTTTTTAGCGTTATTTGTAATGTAATGAAATTATTAATAATAATAATATATGTTTATTGCACATCGAAAAGAGAAAATCCAAATATGCATACTTATCAAAGTAGATGACAAATGGACGAAATAAGGCAATTAGTATAAATATGCCAGTGTTTTTCGTTTCATCCACAACTGGAGTAACAACGAGAAAAGGTACACTATGTTGGAAGAATACAAAATGAACGAACAAACAAAAAAAAAAGCAAAACTGTATATTAAATAACAAGACAACATCAAAGCAGTAATTGTTAAATGTTTCAAATCATCAAGCGTTGAAGTTAAACTAAGAACGCTGGCGGGAAGATTAATATTGAATTGCGCAAGCGGAAATGAGAACGATCTCTCAGAATCTGATATAATGAGGAAACCTGATGTTAGCATTGTGAATGTCACTCCTAAATCTCAACCTACGATAAAGAGAGGTAGGAGTCATCATGGCAATAAAAGCAAAATTGGCGCAAACGTGCACTATCTTGCTTAACTAATTCAACTCACACAATTTATGAGAAACGTGCTCACGTCTGACATGAAAACAAATACAAAAAATTTCAAGTTTTGAGTCACAGAAATTAAAATGGGATAATATAAGAGACATCAGACGCTTTTTTAGAAGAAAAGAAAAATTAATTCCTGCGGAGACAGAGACGCTCTAAGCTGGTATAAGCTTCACGTGAACCAACGTGATTTTTTAATTTAAAGTCTGAATCGATAAGAAGGCTAACGTTTTTAACCGAACTGGTTATAGCTAAAAGAGAATCATAAATTTTTATCGTCATGAAATTAGTCGCATGCTTTACATCAATTTTCTTGCCAAAAAGTGTTACGGATGTTTTACTTACGTTAATACGTAAATTATGTTGGTCAGAAAATGTGGAATGAAGTGAATACAATCATTTGCCAAGAGCATATCTTCCACGTTAAATGAATAACATATCTGGGTATCGCCAACATAAAAACGATATCGAGAGTGGATATAGGGAAGTAAGGAGCGCCAGTGCGCACAGGCAAGGTTTTGGATACCTAAATACGTTAATTATCTTATTTACTTATCGATGCCCGCAGTTTTAACGGGCTACCCTTTCTTTCTATTGCAACGAAAGAAGAATTTCGTCGTTTACGATCCTTGCATTTAGTATTAGATTCATTGTTCTTTATCGATTAGGTACATCATGTAGACTACAATAACGTTCACGTGATAAATTTACATTTAAATCCCAACAGAAACTTGGAAATTTAAATTCTGAATAAAGTTCTTACGAAGCTCATCTATCACCAGGATCCCTTCTGCACCTGTCCTTTTAGATAAATAAACAAGGGGATGCGGATCAAATGTTATTTTAATTGTGTGCACCTTCCCTTCAAGAAGAGATGATTCAGAAAATAAAATAACAAACAATTTCTATAAAAAGTAATTAATTCGTTACAATCATCATCACGGTATACTGCCAGGATTGTCATGGAAATTTTTACATTAAGGTATTCCAATTAGCGAATGTTATTTAAAATGTTTGTATTCTTTTGCGTTAGTTATTAAAGAAAACAACGTATGCAATAATCGAGGCAAATAAAACACACTTTAGCCGTCTTAGATTGTACTCCGCGACTATCGTGGCCTTATCGAGGACGAGATCTAGCCGGCGGCCGCAGCACCCTGTCCCCCGTCCTATCTTCCTAATTGAGATTTTGTCGTCGCACTTCAAGTTCGGTCTCCCACTTTGCCTTGCGCCGAAACTAATAACCCTTATCGCAGTTTTCACGGATTATTGGGCAAATTGAACGGCGCTCACGATTTGTAAGGGTGGTGCCATGTAGAGGAGGTAAGGTGTACGGTGCCGAAGTGACGATCCGGTAAATTTAGAAACCGGTCTGGTGTACGAAAGTTAAACGTTATTGATTTGTTTTTATAATAAAAATAAATATAATTAACATAATTTCTAGAAAATAAATATTGCGAAGGCGTAATTGATGAATCAATGATCGAAATTTTGAAGAATCTTGACAAAAACGATTAGTGTGTAGCACACATTTTGATCTAAGTAAAGCCTTCGACGTCATTAATCATAAGTTGGAGAGGCATTGTATGAAAGGAGTTGCTTCGAACATTTTTCGAATTTATTTGAGAGGCTGTATATGCGGCAAAATACATACAGTCAGGAGTTGCACAAAGTGTCCTTCAGGGGTCGATCCTCAGTCCATTGCTATTTACAACATACATTGCAAGGCATTGTTTTTCGAAGAACTGTTCTCAAAGAATTGCTATCGCAGAATTTACCTAGATTCAAGCTATATATACAAGATTTTGCTCATATAAGAAATGAAGCATCTTACAGAAATGTGCCAGGAATGCGGCAAATCGTCAAAGTGTAGAATAATAGACAAAGATTGTATTACATCCTTGCAGTAACCGTTTCAGCTTACATAAGATGCGTAACGTTACTAGATCGATTCCCTTTTTGAAGAAACAATAATTTTGGATAACGATTCAAAGGTTATATGCTATCCTGAAAATTCGACATCGATCCCTCGAAGCGCGTGCGGGAAAGGTCGAAGCAGCACGGCCCGTCTCGTCTCCCGGCGGACGATGTTCGGTGACCTCAACACCTGAAATTGCCAATTACCGCAGCGTCGAGCGCGCGCCAGTCTCGGCTGTAGGTGGCGGGGTGCGGGACGAGGGGGCGATAGGGAAAGAAATCGGGCGGAGGGCGTTCGTCTTCGAAAGGCCAAATTACGAATTCAGCAAGCCATGAATATTATATTCGTTTATAATGAACTTGTCGCGCCTTGCACCTGTTCCGTATCCGTCGGACAATTCCCCTCCCGTTCGCTGCCGCTGCCCGGACGCGTCGATCTTCTGACAAGATTGAGAAAGTTTCGCGGGTTATTGGAACACTCCGCGGTGTTCTTTTTTCCCCCGTTTGTTTCGGTTTCCCCTGTTTGATGTCTCGAACTGATGTATGGTGGTGTGAAGAAGTTTCAAGATTTTATTTGGAATGTTTTAGTAGAAATGTCTTTCGGGTGTTGTCGCGTACTTAATATTTGACTTGACGTTTCGCTGATCATGCTGTCAGCTTCTTCAGTCAAGATTTCGGAAGGCAGTCTCAAGTACGCGACAACACCCGAAAGACATTTTTACTATGGATTACGGTCGTGAAAGCCTACACTCAACTATTGGAAGGTTTTGTTAATCTTAGAACTAATAACTCAATACGTAATTGTTGGGGTGATTCCTAACACCGGTATACGATCTATGGTTAAAATGAAACATTGGCGCAATGTTTTTCAATAATTCCGGAACAAAACGACAACTCCTATCCCTCACAGAGAGAAATTGGCGCAGCAAAAATTACCATTACGCAGCTGCTTGACAGATGGTTTGGGGAACAGTACCCGGTTTATGTTGCTGTTTTCTAGGCAGCAGGTATGCGTTTCTTGACACTAGAGGGAGCCTAGAAATGTCTAGTTAGTAACTGGGAGGCAACAGCGACAGAGGGTAGAGAAACCATGCTAGTGATGCCGGGTAGGCAGAAACATGTGCGTGGGTAGTGTATTTTTGCCTTTCCTTGTGTTGCGTTTGCCGTGAATTATTCTATCAATACCATGAGGAAGCTATTTTAGAGCTATTTTTTGGGTTATTGTTTCTAGGCATTTTCTGATGTGTTCTGCGCAAAATAACTATAAATGTACGCTTATATAAACTGGAATAAGCTGAAGTGACGGTACGAACAATTAAAAAAAAATTTGGACCGATTTAGATTTCGACGAGGGTTCGGAAATTTCCGTCGTTCATGCAAACCAGATAGATCCGGAGAGAAAATAATAAATCCGGCAAATCGTCTCGTAAGTGGCAACTATCGCAAAAAAATAGACTAATCCGAGAAGATCTCGTGTTTGCATTGTTTTCGTAAACACTAGAAGATCGAGTACGCGCACCGAAAACAACAGACGACTTAAAAAACAAAAGGGAAACGAAATCTGTGCTTTTAGATATCGCGATTATCTCAAATCCCTTAAATGCGAAGGGATTAAGGTAAATGCAATGCGTAGCAAATAGCGAACCTGATTGATTTAGATTTTTGATTATTTCTACATCGCTAAAGTTCGCGTGAACAAGTGTGAAAAACGTGCTGTCCCAGCGTGCGTTAGTTAATAATTACAGTGATCAAAAGTATATAATATATAGATAGTGCGAGTATAATATATACGTAAGCAGAGATAAAAGAATTTGGAATATAGTACAACGTTTGGAAAAAGGTGAATATTGATAATACGAGGTTGGTAGTTTTACAGGGGAACGCTTTTTGAAGCGCTTTTAACTTCATACATAACAAATAGTTACTTGCATGTTACGCTTGTATTTTGTCTTTTAATGCATTTGCAGAATGGTAAATTGCTATTTATCTTCCATTCAACTAAATATTGAAGTAGATCTAGATATTGGTGTTGGAGTTCATTATTATTACCTTGCTATTGACGAAGATATTTTCAAGGGAAGCGCAAGGCAACAGTTCGGCACTCCCAAATATTTATTATGAATCAATTCAATAAAAAACTACTCCTTAGTTTTGGTATTACCGTGAAACTACATGAACCGATTAGTGATACTTCTAAACCCAGCACTATTAGTAGTCACGTTCAATAAATGATGTATTTTGTTTGTTCACGTAATCGTGTCGAAAAAAGGCTTTCCTTGCTAACAATTATATCTCGATGAATTTCCCAATTTCTCTCTAAAGCAATTTGCTTTTCGAAGAAATTCGATTTTATTTCCCAAAATAAGCTTTCGCCCATAAATTTTAAGTTTTCTCCACTTGCAGTTTTCAAGTAATGATGTAATCGACAATTTTTTTTAATGACCATTGTTTAAATGGTACTATTGGAATTTTAAAACCACACATATCAAAATTTTCAAATAAAAGTAATTTAAAAGTGTAAAAGATCAAACAACATTAAAGTATCGGCACACTCCGCACCACACAAGTTTACTTAATTAATCTGGAACAGAATAATAAAGTTTATCAGCGATCAGTAATACAATAATGATAGCAAGGACTGTGGCGTAGTATGGTAAACAACACATAAGTATCGGCACCCTCTGCACCACACAAGTTTAATTTATTATATAATAATATAATAAATAGTCCGGTACGGCCGTTTCGAGGACACGAATGGTCCTCATCCTCAACCGGTGACCGAATGAAATGAGAAAAAACTTTTTCTAAAACTAAATGTACTATCCCTACTTCTTAGAACAGATATCCTTTACAAGTGCCTATTTCTACCCCCTGAACGCCTTGAAGCTACGACGTGCGAAAAATAACATGCGTGAACTATCCCTTCTTCCGAGAAGAAATATTGTAATTTACAAGTGTCTAATTCTACCCTTTACGCGTCTTAAACTACGACATGCGAAAAACACGGCCAGATGGACGGGAAGATCTCTTTTATGACCCAAAATATAAACGAATGCCAGCCTACTGCAAAAGGTCAAAAAGGACAGAGTACGACAACGGTCCGTTTTCTCGGTTCATCAGATTTTTATTACTTTTTATGTAAACTGTCTCGTACGCATCTAATTCTCGCGGCGACGTTACATTTTTAATCAATTTTGAGTCTTCTAATTTAATACTATGCCCGGTTTCATTTATATGTTGTGTCACACTCGACGCGTCCAATCTGCCGTAGCGATAATTTCGTATATGTCCTTTGAATCTAGTTTGAATCTAGCAATTAAACTTGTGTGGTGCGGAGGGTGCCGATACTTATGTGTTGTTTACGATCAGTAATACAGCTACTACAAGAACTCAATTAAATAAAATTAACCTGTAGGAGATTCCTTCAAAAAACGAACTGTTTTAAATTTAATAAATCTATTCCAAAATTTTGCAAAAAAAATGGCAAAAATAATCGTCGATCTTATATTTTACACAGATATGGTATAAACAAACACCCTATATCGCTTTTCTTCCTTTTCCAATTATATTGACATTTCGCAACAGTGCTCGATAGCCGAATCTGTTTGGGGGTTATCAACAAACAACATCCTACGAACTGCCATTTAATCCGATTCCATTCGCAATGTTTAAATAAATAACAGTCAAAACAAATAGCGCGACGATGGTAACGTAGCGTGTTTTGTATTAGCATTATACATATGTGGGTATTTGCCAGCAGATGATGTGGTCGATTTGATAATGCGTTACGGGCGCATATGCTCTGCTGCCTATAATAACAGAATAATTATTCGCCGTAGCAGGTACAGTCACGTTGATAATTAGTGCTACCTACTACTTCGACAAGGGAATGTATCAAATATCAATATTGTCTGTCAGTAGCTTTTTAACACGTAGCACAGGTGGTAAGGCGAATAGATTGTCCGAAAATGATTTAGACGCTTGCGGAATACATAGCTATACCGGTATAATCTGTGGCGAAGTAACGACGGAGGCGTTTGTAAGTTCCCGCTACAATTATTGTGGTTGACGAAGGGGAACGCGTAGCGGAACCTAGCCATGAAATAATGGGTACTGATTATGCAACCGTTACGTCTACTGAGATTATACCGGTATATAGAGGGACACTATGCGGACGGTAGCGAATGGAAGCGGGGTATACGCGATCGAGGGCACCAATTACACTTATTCCTGGTATTACATTCTCCAAAGCGCTTTAATTTTCATTTGTAGATGTATGGATAGATTTTTTGATCTGAAAAAATGCGATTCATAGCAATAGCTGGATCCTTACACACAGTACTAAAACGAATTTTCACACAAAAAACATTATAATACAACAGAAGCAAAACATTATAAGGAACCCCTCACTGCACATAAATAATTTATATGAGAATTCCACTTGAAGTAGGTCTTCATCCATGTTAATCCACAAAAATGTTGTTCCTGTCCTTACTGCAAATTTATTGTTGGAGTTACATATTCTGGAACTAGGACTCCTTTGTATAGTGGAATAATCATATAGATTTAGTTTGAAAGAAAATAAGTACTTTCTGTTATTGTATACGAATACTATGTGATGTGATAAGCCCGAAAAAATTCTTCCAATATTGTTTAATAGTGCGGCTCAATCTTGTCGAAGACTGAGGATGTTCTACATTTTCCAATGTTTAGTTTTTTTTTTATTTAAACATCAAATTTTGTTTGAACATAATACGTTTTTCCTTCACACTGATCATACTAAATATAAAATAAATTTCTGCTACTCCAAACACAGATTACACAGTTTGATATGTCTTAATAGTTTGCCCCGTACAATACATCAAATGAGCCAGTATTCATGTATTTTAAAAATCAATTCACGAATTGTTAACAAACATCGAACATTTGCCTTTGTAAGACTACCAAGAAGCATTAAAACATTATTAATATTATTATTATTATTAACGTCCATAACCGGCATCCAAAAAAGATTTATGTCAAAAATTTTCCTTTTCTGGATTTATTTTTCAAATTCAATTTAAAAAATTTGAAACTATTATATTGTCGAGGTAAGTAAATGAAGTGTTCTAGCAGATTTCTTGATTGCCAACAGAATACCGTAAACACCTAGCAAATTCGTAACAGCACAGGAGTTCCGATGTACTAATACTTAAACTTGCTCATAATAAAAAAGGTTTTATTCATACAATTCAATTTCATACTCACATTTTCAAAAATTGGAAAGAAATCACGAAAACTATCAACAAATACCTCGTTATACAATTTCCATGTTGTCAAAATTCTCTACAGCAACTGGTGACGGGATTGGGTAAAGGGCTTAAGCTGATTTTCACCCGACCAATGATCTGTTACGTAGATAACTACATACTCACTATCGGTACTCAGCACCGTCTGCGGTTCATTGAAACACGTTGACAAGTACTGCACATTTCGATGAAAAATAAGATTTGTTCGTGTACTTGCACAAATTTACAATAAACGATGCAGCTCCATAAGTCTTTCTGATTTGTAATTTCAAACGAGCTTTAGAATTTACGGATTTTTTTACTGTAGTATTTTATCCATACGTTGCACGTTTCCACGCTCGGATGCATGAAGCTACACTTGAGATGAACCAACAATACACGAATTTCGTTTTGGGTTCGACGAAGAACTTTTTAAAAAACGCAGCTTAATACTTGCCTATATTTTATATTGGGTTCACAAAATGGAATCTGACGCCTTGTGGCTTGAATTCTAGGATTCTGTTTTTTAAATTAGTGCTGATGTAAGCGATCTCGAATGAGTTTGTGTAAACATAATTATTGTCGCAGTAACTTTGAATATTATTTGCAAAGATGTAACTCACGATTCGATAATATTGTACAATTGACTATTAGAGGTTACCCATCATACGGGGGGTTGGGGTATTTTGGTTTTATATGGGTCACACTCGTAAATGTACACAGCCGCTTCTGTTACTCTATTTTTTTGGTGTAGATACATATTATCAGGTTCATTATATTTTTGTAACTGCTAATCTTACAATACTTATTGTGTTATTGTTGAGTAGAATCAATCCTTTTCAAGTTATTTACCTTACTTGAATTTTTAGAGTTAAAAAATAAAATAATATTGATTTGAGTTTCGTCGTGCATTCTAAAAAAAAGTTGAGCAAGATCTACGTGAGGATAATATTCTCTTACATGTTCTTGTAATGCGAAAATCCTGCATAATACGCGGAGAATCAATAGCCATATCTTTCCAACATTACTAAACAGTTGTATAAAATGTCCAAGATTAATATCTTTTGATAATTTGGCAATGCTAAATTTACACACGTATACACGGCGTGACCTTTACCGTTCTCCTTCAGTAGGTTTTACCATCGGATGGTTTGAACACGCATTTGTCATTTTTGACAATTAGAACTGGAAGTTAAAACGAACCAAGTTTTACGCACTCGAAGCGTTTTTCCGCTCCGATTAGCCGAAACAAAAGGGCAACGCGAAGATTAATTTCCGATCCGTCCACCATAGCATACAGAAACAATAAAACAAAGTTTCTTGCGTCGCGAAAAACTCTGCATCAGGCTTCTCCTTGAAGAGGGAGCCACGGAAAACATCGTCCGTCCGGTCGGAGTAGAACGCTATTTCCGAGTAATTAATCTTTTTCGTTTTTGGCCGCCCTCTGTTATTTCTCGATGTTTTCCTAATAATTGAGAGAGAGAGAAAGAAGGAGAGGAAAAAAGAGAGAATGGGCGCAAGATAAGTAGTTTAAATTCACGATGTTTCAGTATTTCAAGAGCAATCTTAATTGAAATTTCTAAAAAGAAATAGCTGTAATTTCTTTTTTCATATTTCAAATCAAATGATGCTACCTGTAGAAAATTCCAACATTGTAGATCGCCCATATGTGTGTATATGTATACATATATGTATATGTTGTCTCTAAAAATATCCCAAGGCAGCGCCATCTAGCGCGCTTGCCAGCTCGAGAAGCATTCGTAGCTGCAAATATAAATAGTTTTTCGTTGTTATTCGTAAGACATTAAGTTGATCTTTTCTTATTTCATTCCTATAGAAAAGGGCGACAAGGGATTCCGAATAGAATTCGCAGTAGAAATTTCTCGTATATTTAAGAGACTGGAAAAGGCGTACATTTACGTTTCGTTTATAAGCTTTAAGAATGAGCGCCGTCGTCGTCGAACAATCCGCCATCGTCCCTCAACAAAAGGACGCCGCCAAAGAAGAGAAGATAGACGTAGAATCGCTGCTGCACAACGACCATCAGGCGCTGAAGAAGGACGTCGATTTTCTGCAGTCGCTGGTGTCGTTGGGCACGCTTAAGGAAGCCAGCAGAAGACGTAAGTGCGCATCGTCCTCAAATTGAATGTCCGGTTGTTTTGTGCCGTTATTGTTATCGTTAGACTGTGTATTCGGCACCTTGTGTTCGCGCTGCGAATCCCCTCGAAATTGCCGCCGCGTGTGAATAACACGACACCTGAAACGGGGTCGCAAAATGTCGAAGAAAAGAAGTAGAACGTGCGATGTGAGGTGATAGAAATGCTTTTGTATACACAGATTCGTTTTTTAAGGTTTCATTTTTAGGAAAAAAAAAAAAAAACTTAGATCCTCACTTTCACCAATGAAAATAGGTGTTCCGCAAGGATTAATCTTGGGACCTATACTTTATCAGAAATTATCTTTAACAATAAATATATACAAGTGGCATGCAGCATATACAGCTAATTTTAAAGTAAATACAAATTTAAACATAAGTAAGCAATCTATTTAGGAAGCTACAATATATGGATTTAACTTCCAAAATAAAGTTTCTTTCTAAATTCGCAATTTAAATTATAGCGAAGTAGTTACCATGAACTGTTGAACAGAATATGAAAAGTTTTCCTAGCGTTAGTGTTATATTTTCGCCGGTAACAAGTTTTAATGTTTCTTTTTCGAAAATTTCAGCCGTCACCAGTGGAGTTGTTTTATTGATCTACGGCCTGTTCAGCGTCATGCTAGTGGTTGGCATGATCAGTCTGAAGACCTGTTCGACACACGGGATAATACCAATATACTTAATAGTTGCAGGTAAGCACTTAAACAATTGATAATAGCTAGGTGTATGAATTTTGAAATTGCAAAAAGAAAAACAACTGTCGTAAATTATGTTATCGTGTTTGGCTTTGATATGTTGCATTAAAGGCACTGTACAGACAAACATAAAAAAATAACTCGTATTAAATCATTTCATCGTCTTTCTTTTTGACATTTTTATCTACCGTAAAATCTCTAGAAGAATATAAAAGAGGAGGTAGACATGGAGGTTTCTGATTAAAAGGATAATTCCAAAATTAAATATTCTAATTCTATATTTTCTATTTTAAATTTTTTACATTATTTATTTATTACACATTAAAATTCCCTCCCTCACTTTCATTATCTGTTATTTCATGCATGGTGGATTCTTCATCTAGAATTATAAAAACACTAGAATGTTCATCACCACCTACACAATTTTTATAAAGAGAGAAACCCTGATTGACTGATTCAAAAACGCAGAGCCGAAACTATTGAAATCACAAACACAAAGTTTGGACAGTAGGTTTATTTTGTGCGTGGATAGGCAATATTTTTAGAAAATTTATCGCTTAGGTATGATAAATAGGGGAAGTTCGTTTAAGAGTTTGATTAATTTAGAAAGATGAAATTTAATACTTAGGCTTCTTAGAAACAAAGTATCCCTATTTACTATCTTAAGGATTGATTTTCCAAAAATTATGAAATATGTTTTTTCTCTCACTGAAATTAATTATTCTTAAACGCAGCAACGCCTGCCACCTTATGTGTGGAGTTAGGTTAATTTAATACAACCACAAGGCACACAGGATTATATTGCTTACAGCATTATTTTTTATCTTTCACGAGCTCTCGTTTGATGCTGCAGCAACATATTAAGTAGAATCGGCTAATTACGTTTATTTTACTCAGATCTTTACTTTTTATTAACTTCTGCTAAACAATGAAATCATTTAGAAATTAGTTCCCCAATTACTTCAATTCCAAATAACATTCGTTTATTTCAGGCTTAATGGGCATTGCCATCAAGATCCTACTTGACACCACGAACAGGTGCTTATTTAACACACTTGTGGCGATGATGGTACTTTATCTTATTTGGCATATCGTATGTGAGTATTTTGACAAATTATCGTGGCGTTTATTACTTTTTTCTTGAGGATATTCTTTCCAATGGCCCGAATTTCCATGTTTGATTTCGATTTTTCTTTCCGCAGGTAGTTACTTCATTTTCAAGGCGTACCACCCAAACTACGACCCGGAAGAAGGACCCTATTGCAGTAGATTAGCGTATTTGGTAGCGTTCTGGTCGCTCATGGTGCAATACACGATATTTGGTGTCTTTATACTTTTGTCCGTTTGCAGATGTTTGATGAGAGGCGATACGAAAACATGAAACGAGGCTAAATTTTGTCGTTTTCTTTCTATATATAATTAACCTTCGATCCTATCTCATTTCTAAAAGGCGACGTATTAAACGAAATAGGGTAAATGATAATTAAGGAAGCAATTCGAAAAACAGATTAAAACTCGCTGGGTAATTTCCTAAAGAGTGAAAGATAAGATAAATAGTAATGATAACAAAAGCAGCACTATATTTATTACCGCAGCGTTGTCGCACAAGTTACATCTCGTTTTTATAGTCTCTGTTTCGACGTTTATTTTACTAAACGCCCTTATTTAAACCCAAATCCGCCGTTCTGATACACAAATGTAACTAAATTATTTTTCATACTTCATCTGTGGCAGCGGTCAAGAAAACGAGGATCGTAACCAATAAATGAAAAAATAAAACCAATAAAACTACATACAAAACTACATACAACTACACAAAACTATGCAAGTTGGTTCTAAGTTTCTTCCTGTACATTTGAAATTTTAGCAATTTATTATTTTAGAAAATGAATGGATGTTAAATTGGATATTACTAGATTGTTAAAAATTAATGGGAACTAATGTAAACAAATTGGAGCAAATTAAATATATCATAAATGAATATGTTGTTTATTTCGCAGTAATACGTATGTAAATAATTACATGTATGTGTTATTTAATAAATCATTTATGATAAATTATCGTCCTAAAGGATAAATGTTATCCAGCTTTCTTCGATCACAAAAAATGCGATCTATAACATACAACACATATTACTAATAAATTACAATCTACAATAAATATTGAAAATGGTTCTCCCGATTTTCTAAACAGTTATTTACTCTTCTCTTTAGGCTCTCTTTGTATCTCCTGCTCTATAGCCGACTAAACTATGCATTCCCTACGTGAATCAAACAAGAAGAAATTTGGTGGAGTCAAGCTTGGAGATCCATCTATTTGTACACTAATGACTAGAGATGAGCAAGGTAGGGGAATTTTGCAGCAACTGGAGAGACTCGTATTTTGTCGACTCTCGGGGAGTAGGCAACACGAACCTCCTTTCACGAGTCGAATAAACACGAATCTGTCTAATCGCTACAAAAAAGTAATGATTTTTCCTACCTTGGTCATCTCTATTAATGACAATGTTCTTCTCCAATTCATCATAATGCACTTTTTCTTCAAAAAATCTCCGTAAGAATAAATTTTTGTCTCTCTGTATTCAAAGTACCTTAAAAGAAGATCGGATCAACAATCACCTTAAATTGGCAGTCTACACACCAATCTTAATAGGATGCAAATTTGTTTGAATGACTTTATGTGGATTTTCCGCAGCCCATGTTCTAAGGTTTTGACTGTTTATATATCCTGAGCTAGTGTCCACTATAGATGTTTGTGCTGATAAATGTACGACAAATTTTGTACAATTACGTTGTATTATATATATATTACCAACAGTTTCTTCTGTTGAAAGTTTTAGTTTGCCATGTAGAAAACAATGCAGAATGATGTACAAACTGGCCATAATTAAATTCTATATCTGGATGACGGTCAGTAAATTGCTGAATGCAAGACTGTGAACCATGTTCCATCATCGTTTTCGAAATTGTGCCATTAAAATAAAATCACTACGTTCTGTAATAAAACTATGATTTCTAAAACCAGATCTTTACGCATTAATTAACCTTACCAAATATTTTGTTAATCATGAGTAGGATGTTTGCGAAAACAGCCGCTTCAAATCAAATAGAGAAAAAAGTATATAAAACAAAACCGAGAGTGTACAAAAGCAAAAAACGATAATAAATGTCACACCGAAAACCATAAAAAATACAAATTAACATACGGGACGTTGATTTCGTAATATTTTAGTTACATTTTTCGCCTTTTGCAATGTTTACTCAGGACGACAACATGAAAATATTAAATTCACTGTAAGTTCATAAATGGTTGGTGATTAAATGAAGGCACTGTAGAGCAAACGCAGCCGGTAGGTCACTCGAAAGCTCTGCCGCGGTAATAGCGCCATCTCTAGGGAAAAACGAGTAGGCGGAAAGCGACAATTAGCGAAAGCTAAACTGAACGGTTTGCGATGACGCCATAACGAAGTGAAAAGGGTTTTTAGCGGGTTTTTCTCTCTTTTTTATTCCTGCAAAAAAAGGGTACAAAGCTCGGTCTCCAGTGAGAATTGCGTATGTAAATACATTTCTCGTCTGAACGACTCAACCTAACATATGTATGTATATAACATTCCAAGTTTGTTCTCCTAATATATTGGACTTATCCGAGAGATAAGAGAATATGTACAGTGGATAATTTTGAATCGCTCAGAAGCACCGCGCGATGAATAAAACAAAAATAAACCGCACGTGAAATTCTCTACTACGTAACAATACTATGCGTGATCCGCATGTTACGCATTAAGTAGACGTGTTGCTTGCCGTGCGTCTAATGTGGTTCTGTACAATCACATGCGAGATGTTCAGACGACATTCAGAATTCAAAGCGAGCTCTAGAGATTATAGGCGAGTGAAGATGCGAGGTGATTCGTATTTCACAAAGAATCGCTTCGAGCACGAGGTTGGCTCTAGGCTATTATTAATTTTGCTTCGCGTTTCTCTCGTAAAAGATGAGGCGAATAATTAACGCGAAAAAGGGGGAGCAGCAAATGGGGCGGCGGACAAGGGGAGGATGTGCATCGTGGTCGGAACGTTTTTTTTTTTTTTTTCGAAAAACGTAATTAAGTCTACGCTACACGACAAAGATAAAATTGCGGCATGGATAAACCCCCAGCGGAAAGACGCTTTTTCGATGCGAGCCGAGAATACAGAAAGGATACGGAGGAGTGCGGTGAGGAGAATGAGCGGCTTAAATAAAGCCGCTCGCGTTCCGCAAATTCAATTGAAAAGGTGAATTAGAATCTTTCTCTTAGGGTTAGCTCGCTTTGACAGAGTTTGACATTGTGCAAAAAAAATAAAGGCTTACACCCAGCCTTTCCCTTTGTATGTATGTCTGCTTTTCTTTTTACAATTAAGCATACTTTCTCTCCAATTTTTTTTTTATATAAAAAGGTACTGGATTTAAAAGGATATGGAAACAATTAAGCAAATAATTTTCAGTAAACGGCTGGACGCACCTTTTGTTTCCCGAAACCATTCGCAGTTAATAGTCGAGCGCATCATCGACAAGTAACGAACTCGTTTGACAGTACGAACAACAAAAGGATCAGAATAGAAGTAGCTTGGTTCCTTTAATTAGAATTGCGCGCGTATGTGTGCATTTCGGTTGAAGAAACAGTTAAATATTTGAAATGTCTGTATAAAACGTAAAACAATATATTTTCGTCTTTATGAATGGATATGGAAAAGAATATAATCTTCGTCTTGGAAGGATTGATAGCAAGACCATTCTCCGAAAACCGATCTGCTAATAAACATATTTAATGTGAGCAACTTTGAAATAGTTGGCTGATAATATGTTGATTATTAGAAAGTGGGAGAAACTTAAAACTGATGCAAAAATGTTTATTTTTAAATATAAAATTGACTTTCCCTAGCATTTTATCATTCGTTGCATATACAGGCTTACATACTGGCGGATGTTCTATCTATCGTCATTAAATTAAATAGCCAGGTATAAAATGCGACACGATTTTAATCCGGAAGAGACGCCACCGTACCCATAGTGCATTTAGTGACTACTACCAATGCCCTCATTATAAAAGAACCTAGCAAGCATACTAAAATTTTACCATTCGTAACTATGTAGATATGCATATTATTTAATGTTATTAAGCTCATTATTCAAGTGCAAATATTTGTAATGAAAATAGCTTATATTTCTATGGGATCCAATAAAGATTAATTATTTATTTGTGTCGGCGAAAAATTTCAATTTGCAATGACATCAATTCTTCTTTTCTTATACTTTATTCTTTATCTGGTGCTATCTGGGAAAATGCGAATAAATAAGCTCTTCTTACGAGACGAATCTTCCAAGAGGATCGAGTTTCGCAATGTTGTCTTATTAGATTCGTTCTTTCCTTGCTTTTATGTTATCCTGTTCGATAGATGGCGTGGCGGTAGAAGTTAGAATAATACGTAATATAGAATATTGGGTGAAGAGCTTTATTCTGATGATATGCGAGAAGTTCTCCGGCGAGAAATTGCGCTTTTTTTTTAACTGCTGAATATAAATAAGCCCGATACTTCTTATTATCATTCTTCTCTTGCTCTGTTTCTACAGGTTTAGCCCTCCCGTAACATCCCTTTCATCTCTCTTTATCCTAGCACAGAGCTCGGTATGGTTTCTTTAAAGGTAATTTGGGAATGGGATTTGGTCCTCGTGAAATTATATTATTGCGACGGCGGAATTTATTTTTACCGTTGAGACTGGAAGAAGCGAAAAAGTCAAATTAGCAGTTTAAAGGGAGATGTTATTTAAGTGATCGATGGCAACGATAATACTTTCAAGTTACACTCGTCGCAATTAAAAATACACCGCCAAGAAATTTTTGCAAAATTATGTTTATTGGTTTCAAAAATACTAAAATTCAACAAAGGAAAAGTAAAAAATATTACCGTCCGAAACCGGTGTTGCAAAACCAAGGGCTTCAAAAGAAAATCTTCTCGAGGGATGATCCTTCTAGGTGCGCCTGAACCTGCTCTATGTAGCTCACCTCGATTTGCAATCCATAGATTCTAACACCGTAATATAGTCGAATGGTTATGTGTCTACGTGTAATTTAATATCATTTTTGTAAAAAATCAATACGAGCGTTACAAAACAAGTTTTTTTTATATAATACATACATACATATGTCTCTGTATTCTGTTTCGTTTTCAATTTCGCTTTGGGAAGGAGAAAACACGAAATATTTTCTCGTCTCAATCATTTAAATTTGTTTATTTTTTCCATTTAATCCCTCGTTTCCCGAACGACGACACGTACGTATACTTTTCCCTATTAAAACAAAGCGATCACGCGGATAATAAATGGATGCGGATGCGTAATTTAAATAGCCTCACAACCATCATCGGATATAATTTCTACAGGTTTTTAAGTACTCCCCACACCTGCCGATGTCTTTCTTCCCTTCAGAGTAGTCGTTATCGCCATAAAAGTGACTTATTTGGTATTCGAGGGACACGCGTTTAGTACCGCGCAGCCAAGACCGGCCATCATCAATAACGCTAATATACCGGGGGCGGGGGCTTAATTTTGTCTTTGTGCGTTAGCGCCGTTCAATTTCCGGTATTGTGCGTGTGCGTCCCCTATGGGGATGTATTCCAAGTATTCGAATTCAATTCCATTAGAGATGGCGTCACACGACGACGCTAGCGGCCTCTACCGTCCTTGGCCGTCGTATAATGACGAAGAAAACTTCATTTTCTCCCGTCGCACCTTCTCCATCGTTCCTTTTTTGACTTGACGCTTTCTGTTGGAACCCACGCAAGGCGATCCCTTTCCCTGGCGCTTTAACGCGATAGAAACGCGCGAGAGAAAGACGGCGAGAGTCGCTTAGGATAATTGCACTCGATTTATAATGTATAAGAAAGATTGGCGCACGGAGGAGGCAGCGCAAAAGTTGGTAGGTTGCTTCAGGTGAATTCGAGTGAAGAGAAAACGTCTCTTTACTATTTTCTTAATGAATTCCGAAGAGTAAGCGTCATTTCGGGATCCAGGTAAATGTTTGGATCTTAATTACCGGTGGATGTTTGTTGTTCGACGGGGTTCGCTTCGAAAAATTAACGCAAAACGGTTCCTCAACTGGAAGCAGGAAGTTCATTTATTACGATTAATAGCCGTCGTGACAATTAGTCTATCGTATAACGGCAGCCACCCACAGAAATTTGTTCCTAACATTTATAAGGAGTAGCATTTCTTACTGTTGGTGCTGTTGAACATTAAGGATGAATATAGAACTAAGGATAATATTATTTGCATCCATTGCTCCCGTGTGTGTTGTGAGCGAAAACCAGAAAAGGCTGGATTTAGCAGAGCATGGAGTTCAATGATAAATACACTACGGAAGAATATTTTATTTGCACGTTAAACTGCTATATGCAACAGTACCGCTAGATGTAGGGCACAGATCCAATGATGTGAAGATTTATTCTAAATTTAACGGAATTTTTATGAATACCTAATGAGTAGACACATTCATTTTGTATATTGCGTCAAGAGTAATTGGATTCATTTTATACTTCATTTATTTTCCAAATCTTCTCTGAGCATTATCTCTATTCCGCAATTTTGCCGATTTACTGTTCCTCTTAGGCAAACCGTATTCGACAATCAGGGTCTTCTCCATTGAGTTATTGCTAGAGATGACCAAGGCAGGTGAAATTATTACTTTTTTGCAGCTAGACTAGACAGACTCGTGTCTATTCGTTTCATAAGAAAGGGTTCACGTTGCCTATTGGTTTTCCCGAGAGTCGACAAAACACGAGTCTGTCTAGTCGCTGCAAAAAAGTAATAGTTTCACTTGTCTTTGTCTCGAGTTATTACACTAGTTGTCTTTCGTAAGGATGTGTTTTTCTACTTTTGGCACACGTAATACTGGTTGCCAAGAAACGTCATTGTCTGCTGCAGTTGATGGAGGTATACTATAAGGATTCTCACCCACATTTAACAAAGTACGGTCGTTTTCTTTAGCCTTTCTGCTATTATCAATTGCATATTTGTCAAATAACTTTCCAATTGTTTTATAGTACAGTACGCAAAAACTTATCTTTAATTTTTGTTCGGCTTCTTGTTAGTGGTAAAATTTATGAACAGGTGGATAGCACATCGAAAATTTGATTTAAAGGAAGTAATCATTTCTTCAGCATTTTATCTTTTCTTTTTGTTATTGGTAAAATTGCTGTTTTCTACTCTTTAAATTACTTTTATTCGAAAATGTTGTTATATGAGGTATTAAAAGTTTGATGGTACCATTAAAACAATCGGGAGTTATTTAAAGACATTGTCGATTACGTCATTACTTAAAACCAGAAGTGGCGGGAATCTTAAAATCAATACAAAATTGACTTGCCCGGGCATTTATTCGAGAAATAAAAATTGTTTCCAATTTACAGAATTTATTCCATAATTTTATCGCGCACAGTATAACTAAGAAAATTGTTTCTTCCCCCTTTAAAATTCAAGCTCGTTAATTTGACGTTTAAAAAACAATAAATGAACTTTTCAAAGTAAAAACTGTTCGCTTTGGATTATTAACAAAATAAAGATCTAGGAAGTTAGTCAATAATTTTTTATTGGAGTGTTAAACATGGAGAATCGACAAAGCATCTAATTCAAACATATTTATACATTCGGGCAATAATTTAGGCTCGTCAAATTAACATAAAAGTAGTTTCTACACCTCTAACGAAAGAGCCGAGCGAAAGAATTTATTTGCGCCGTGTTTTCCTTTATGATATCCACCACAACTGCGTGATGATATCGCCGTTTTAAATTATATACAAAAAGTAGTTGTTACGCTTAAACTATGACTATTACCTAACACAATCGACAAACGTGTTTGAAAGAAAATAAAGTAGGCGTCGCGTCGTAAAGTTTGATGAGTAAAATTTTATCGCCAGCATATACGACTTAAAACGTGATTCGTTTGAAAAAAAAAAAGACGTGTTTACATGGGATAGACGAAGAGGAGAAAAGTATCCGTGTATCCACACGAATGTACTTTCGTCATACAAGCGCAGAAGCGGGAGAAAAAAATAAAACGCTTTTAATTATCACGAATTTCAAAAGGATTCCTTGTCTTGACGCGAGCTCTAACTTGCTGTATTCGTTAATTCGCTACGAAAATATGACGGAATGAAAATCGCGAAAAGGAAAATTGAGGTTCCTTCTATCTAGGATGATTATTAATTGCATTAAACAGTTCACTCCTTTTTACACGTTCAGACGTTTTGGACTCCGAGAATAATGTACATGTTTTCCTTTTGTGGA
>LR736864.1:1977742-2035944 GCA_902654985.2 Oryctes borbonicus | reverse complement strand
CCTATCACAACCTTTATTTTAAATAAACTGTTAGTGAACGTCGATAGATTTCATAAACGTACCCAGGTAAAAATTTCTGGGAGAGATTTTTCACCGAAACGGAGAGTCTTCACCAGAACGCAGAGATTTGAGCAACGGAACTGAAAGTTATTGCGCCTGTTCATCTCCACTTACTACACGACGATGTTGAAGCAAAATCGCAAAATGTTAACTCCGTCGATTCTACCTACTTGTGTAAGTGGGCGCGAGGGAACAAACAGACGGTTTTAGAACGGTGTAAGAGAGAGAACGGCGTAGAAGGATCTGACGACGTATTTTTATCTGCGTATATGCAATAAGTTTAATTTCAAGGTATTTCGCCTTGTTTCGTTTGTCCGAGTTTCATTCAGAATTTATGTTGAAAATTTAACTACTTAGAAATCTTTTTATGACATTGTTATAAAACAAGTTAAGAATGTTCTGTTATGTGTTTAAAAAGTAGCGATTGGAAATTTCACAAAAATTAAAATTAAACTATATTAATAATACCATAAATTTAATGGTGTGCTGTTAAAAAGATCTGGGTTATATTAAAAACTTAACGTAACCAGAAATTTTTTAAAAACAGTTATACTGAAGTTCCTGGCAACAGATATTATCCTTATTTATTTCTGCTGACAAAGTGTTCTCGCAAAAAATTAGTGTCAATAATGAAAGTTGTGGTAATTGAAAACTTCTTGGTCGGTTGAAATGAAAACATTATGGAAAAAGTTAGGATTGCTTGGATTGAATTTGGTGTAATGCCCATGTGCAAAAATTTACTCTCAACTGGTCATCTCCTAAATATAGCATTTGAAGAAGCTGTGGATGGTATGGATACAAGTTGTATCTTCGAAGACGTCTATGAATAAAGGATCGGGGGTATCGTTTATTGCTTGTACTGGTGGTAGGATTATTCTCAACAACCTACAACAACTGTTTCTCCTGTTGCCATGTAACATTCTTCTTTCTACATTTTGGATTGTTTTGTGATTTGGATGGAAACCGTTCTCTGAGTAAACACTCGGAAGGACGAGTGTTAAAACTATAAGCGCCTAATACTTTTATATATCGACGTATTCTTGGCTAGTATATCCTACCACATTGAATTAAAAAATACCTTTAAAGCTTTCGATAATCAACAAATGAGTCGTTCGTAAACTGTTAATTTTTTTTTTATTTTAGTATTCTTAATTTTTGTTTTATTTTGTTTTAGTAGGACAAATAACCGAGGGCCGAGGAGTGAATATTGACTCACACTGTATATATACTATTATTATCTGTTCGTTTCTTTCTGTTATCCGTTTTATTAGCAATTGTTATTTCAATTTTTCTGACATAATGACAACAGCAATTATTTAGAAAATGGATGAAACAAGCAGGCAATAATAGTATATAAGCAATGTAAGGTTAGGTGAATCGAGAAGATTAAAGAAAATAAAATACAACATGAAATAAAAAAATATTTCATAGACACAATATAAAAAGAAAGTCGATAGCCATTAGCGACGAAATGTAAGAAAGTAAACAAAGAACAAAAATGAAGGAATTGTTAATATTAAAATAAAAAGTGGAAAATACATTTATGGTCAAGAATAAATATTATGAGGAATACAGAACGATGTGGAATTTAATTCTGCATAATAATATGAATGAAACTTTAGATGTTTTGAATGTGTAATAAAAAAGCACAATTCCATTTGAAATAAAATAAGGAGGTTGATGGTGACGTCCGGTATAACCGGAAAAGCAACCGTCACCTTAAAAATATTTTCATCAAGTTGGCCATGCTTCATGATACTTTTACGAATGTATATGCTTTGGAGAGCGTAATTCAAAAGAAGTTTTCCGTACTTTTCTTTGATGGCAACGTATTCGATGAATAACTCAGTTAGTAGATCCTCTCATCCACGAACATTAATTTTGTAAAATAATTGTACACCCGGACCTATAAAGAGGAATAAACCTTTTAGACTTTGCGTGTCAAACGCGAAAATACGTAGATATCCACTCGACCCGTTATAGTTCATAGAGAGTGTAAAACGGAACCCTTTCTCGTACATGCACATCATATAGGTGTACAAATTACGGAAGCGAAGCCAGCCTACACATACTGAATGGAATCAAAAGACCCGTGTAATTATTTTAATAATTCACCGGTAATTCGGTATAAATGCGCTCTGAAGCGTGCACGTCTTACTACCACTAGCGACAACGCGCCCGTATCCGAAAGAGAAGGAGAGGATGTAGGACGTGTACGATCGGATAGAAGAGCCGACGCGTCCCACTACGCCTCTGTGTGAATTTCTGAAACGAATCTCGACGGTAGTACACTTCGCTGTTGCTGCACGTCTTTATATTTACGCTTAATGAAGTCTCCTGCTGTGGATCTTGTGACTCGGCTGGAAATGAGCAAAGGATCGTATGACGTATGACGTCGGTCGTTAAATTGAATGGAGGAATGGTGTGAAAGGTTGTCTTGTTCTTCATTTTAATCCATATACCTTTCTTTCGTCAGTTATATGCAACTAATGGGCGTTGGGGTGTCTTCAAATTTTTGGAAGAAAGAGTTCACCGAATAGAGAAGGTTTTTTTGATGCTTTAGGTAAAAAATATGCAAAAATCAACAGATTATAAATTCTGGCCCTGCCGCTATTACTAGGATCAACCGGGGTGGTAACAATTAGCAGATTATTGTTGGTATAACCGGAAGCTCTAGAAAATTGAAAAAACTTTAGTTCAAGGGTACATGTATGCTTTAGTATTTTACCGGGTTTTCAAATTGTTCCAAGGTATACCCTTTCATACAGTTCTCAAAAGAAACGTCCTGTATATAGTTTTATTATGCGAGGCTCCCCAATAACTGCGCTATCCGTGAAGAAAAAATTTTTCTTTTTAAAAATATTTGAGCGGGGAAACCGTATGGTAAAAACTTTTTCGTAGCAATGTATGTTTTTCAACCTTCAAGAAGGAAGATGCTGATCAATTTAAGGGTGTACCCCAACAAAAAAATTTGCAGTCTATGAAGACGCATGTATTACAAATCATTTTAATGTTTTTCCTCATGTTTTCTATGTTCTAATTGTTTCCTATATCTTCCGTTGAAGTTCGCAGCAAACCTTCATTTACTGGACTTTAGACTGAAAAGTAGGCCATCAGTAAGGGTTCTAACGATTCATTTTGAAATCTAATATCTCAGGCTTTCGATAATACAACCTATCGTTAGTACGTCTTCTGCACACGTATTAATATATTTTCGGCGACTTACGACTTCGAACTTAATCCAACCGAGCGGCAGCTATAAACGATAACCGTAAAATGTCGGGAACGAACAATTTTGCGACCATCACCATATTCGCTACCAATCGAAAAAGGAAACCAGAATTTTTACGAGAGGCTTCAGTTATACATAGGATGCAGAATATTATGAAAAATACGAATCTATTCTAAAGTCCCGAAAACAAAGCGGTTTTCAGGAAAAAATAAAATGGTAGGATTATACTAACAGAGTCGATATGATAAAGGTTAAGTGCTAACGAGCGTTTGTACAGAGAACTGTTTCCGAACCGCCGTCATCCAGATCAAAAAACAGAAACGTGTACTGTGAAGACAACGATGTAAAGCCTCAAAACGTTCTTTGTCTGTTAGCCGACCTCGAAAACTTACATGGCAACTGCAGGAACAGTTATAACAGGATGTTGAGAATAATCCTGTCACTAGCGCACGTTTGTGTCAAGAAATAGACGTCACACTCAATCTTCTGTATATAGATGCCTTTGAAGATACAACTTCTATCCATTAGCCTGTTCAAATGCTGCGTCTCGTAGATGGTAGACCAAATATTTCGTTGCGAGTGGTTACACGAAGGAGAATAATGAAAAGGTATGGCTCCAGTATGACAAACCTAGAGTAAGGTTCTATCGTAACTCTCTCTCGTTGCTGCAAGGTCGACTAAGGGATTTATTTCGTGCTTTTTTTTATGCTATTATTTCGCTTATTGGATGCATCTTCGTGTCGGCGAGGATGGAAATTATTTCGCGATGTTCGTTGTTTTCGAGAAAAGCAAAAGAGAGAAACTCGTAAATATACATTTAATTTATTATACAAGTATTCACATTCTACTACAGGTACCGTTTTGTACACCAAATAAGCCACAATATTTGCAGGTTGTAGATTGTAAACGTTTTGTTGCCGGTACTTTGGGCTTCATTGGTAGTAATATTCCGCGAAATTTCCACGACACGAAGAAATCTTGGACGATATGGATTGATCTCTTTAATTCCAATTTTCGTCGGCGCAAAATTAATACGAGAACTTTCTAAGTAAACGAACAACAAAACATGTTGAAGTTTTTCCTAGATCCTCAAATTTAATGCTAGACGTCTCCATCTAATAATAATAAGAACCAAAAATGAGGAATAGCAGGAGGAACAAGAGATAAGTTCGCTTTAAAAATTATTATATTACGAGAGTTTTTATATTGTACTCCGTTCGGAAAGTTTTCACTTTAACCAGAGATGGCGACATAAAAACGTATAGTATAGGAGTATGCATGTTCCTTTAAAGATTCTCTCGAGGAAATGGATAGGAAAGGGCAATTTTCTTGTCAAGTTGACGTATTAACGTAAAAAGGCGAACTTGTTGTTTTTATTAAAAATGTTTTACGAGTTTTCCATAAACAAAAAAATACCACAGAATATCCTCCCCTCAATTAGAGGATGTGAGGCAATGCGAGGAATTCTTGTGTGTCGGCATCGCGACGAAACATTCAGGAATTTACGAGATCTTCCGTTGAGCGTCACGTTAAGCGAAATATGCATGTTTAATATGTTGAGACGTTGTCTCGTACATAGTTTTGTGATTAACGTCGCGACGGATGTCATCATTCGCATTAAAAATTCAATTCACTGCTCGGAAATGGAATAATTAACTCCTAAGGAAGTTGGGCGTGTGAATTGCACAGATTGCTAAACTATGTAGAAGTGAATTTAGGGCATTTGAGTTGCTGAAAAAATAGCAGCTAGGTTGCGCAAGGTGAAGTTAATGTAAGACGACTTCACTTAAAGTTATGGGCAAAATGTCAATGTAATTTATTGGACGTTAGTCATATTCATGTTGTGGCCCTTGATCTTGTTAAAAAAATTAATGTGGAACAAATAATTAGCGAACCGATACCTGTATCTCCTTTTATCGCCTACACACCCTGAAATTCAAACATGCGAAAAATACGAAAAGATAGACGAAAGGGTCATTGTAGTAAGAAATATAAAACATACTTTAACAAATCAAATAGAAATAAGTTTGTTCTTTCTATTTGAACTCTATTCTTTCTAATCAAAATTTGTGTTCCTTTTTGCGTAAATGGTTTCGTAATTGCTCCAGCGAAGTTGCGTTCTTCATCAATCTGAGGTTTTCTAATTTAATATTACGTCCAGTTTCGTTTATATGTTGCGCTACACTTGACCATTCTATTCTACTGTATATGTAAGACCTAATGTGCTCATTGGTCTTTATCGTTCTTTTCGTTGGACCCATATAAGGTTTCTCACAGTCACTACATGCAATTTTATTTTAATTAATTTATTTATAATTATCTGCTGAGAAGGCTTCTGAGTGTAGTTTGCAAACCGAAACATACGTTCATGTATAAAGCTCCAAAAACTTTACTAATACCCTTGGATACGTTATGAGAGGACTCCCTCTTCATAGGTACTGCTGATCAACTACAATCTCACTAAATACAGTATACCCTACCAAAATTTCAATAGAGGTTCGGGCAAATAATTCCGGTTGGCTTCTCTATTCCAACGATCATGGCAGCTATGCGTGAACGATCCAGAGCTGAACACGCGTGGCATCCTCGCTGTTTGTCATTGTTTCCATTCGTTTTCGGACGGAAAACAATACCCAACGTCGAAATCCTCCGTCAGCAAGATTTGCGTAAGCGAAAATTAATGAGATTCTATTTGTTATCCTTTCAGATAACAAGGCGGTCGGCTAACTACGTCACGCTTAAAGTCGATGTCGGTAATTTATGAACCGAGTACGAGTACCGGAAACAAAACAAAACAAAAAAAAATGGAACCGAAGAATTTCGAACTTCGCCAAGTACGGAAAGTTTCGAAATGGTAATTATACAAAACGTATTTTGTATTGTATTGCTTATCTCGTAATTGTAACAACAATGTTAAAACAAAGAGGAAGAATGAAAATGTTGAAAGTACTAAAAACCATCATTAAAATTCATCAATACATTGTTATCATATCGTGTTGAAACTATTTAAATGGGGGCTGGGACTTTCCTTATTGGGTCTCCTCTTGGTGATATCTTTGTCATATCTTTCTTTCTTTTGCCATGTTCACCGCTGTTCCCTAATCCACTTTTCTGTTAGATAACATCGCCGTAATGTAAAATAATATTCAAATAAAAAGTGGAAGTTTATATTTGATTTACCCTCGCATATTGCCGTTCCACTTCAAATATATTCATTTGCTATTTTTATTATAACATGATATTTGCAAGAGTTGATTTTCTATGGAAGTTTAACATCGAATCAAACGAAGCGGACAATACTGCATAATGAACATTCGAAGTATGCAATTAAGCGAAAAAGAGAAAAACGACAATACTAAAACCTTCTAAAGACTTCGTTATAAATGCCCATTAAAAGTTGGAAAGAAGCCGCCGTTTCTTCTTATTTGTAAATGTCTGTGTGCTAACAATCGTACAAGACGAAGTAGGAGGCAATCAATACGCTTTTCCTCCGGTATTGGTAATATTATTTCTGAACCGACGTACGGCCCATAAAATCGGATTGTTGTCGCTTTAACGAGATATAATAAATTATGTTTTAAAGGGAGGGTGCCAAATTCAAATTTAAAATATTGAATCTGCGACGCTTTCGAACCGCGTCTTATTTATTGCCTTTTCTTTGTGATATATAATACCGCTTGTAACTGACTTTGACTTAATCTCGATTGAACGGAACAGAAATTAAATTTCCTAACAAATGTCAGGTTTTTTGTTGAGGAAGTAATACACTGGGTTCTATGTAAGGCTTTCCATTAGAAACAACGCGGTTTATAAACTTTCAGGTGACGTCCACGTCGAGTTTGTCGTTTCGATATTGTGTCGTCTAAAAATTATTCCGATTTTGTTATCAAATCCACCCTCAGTCGCAGCTCTGTTTTACTGTTAGTTTACGTGTATTAACTTCCATCTTTGGTCGTTATGGCCGTCCAACACCAGTTTGTAACGAATGTTGCGAAAAGATCTTAGCCTACGTGCTCACACGATCCCTCTAACTGAAGGAACATTTATCGCAACACGGGTTCAGTAATTGAGTTTCAGAGGCGGTGATCCCAAATTGTTTTGTGTACAAGCAAAACTGCCACATTTGGTCTGAAAATCGGCCAAACACAATAGGTACATATTTTCTTAAAACTGACTGGTGCGAATTCCATGTGCGATGTGGATTTCAGATGCGGTTTAGCCACAATTATACGCGGTCATATCCGTCCATTATTCTCAACATATGAAAATCTCTAATGAGATGTAAACAATTGTTTTTAACGTGGTATACTCTTGAAATTTAAACGTAATAACTCGGTAATTTAGGAGGCGGATTAATGTGTTACTTGCACGCACTTCGCTGGCGGCAACCAACAGGAACGCGAGAATTAAATTGTGCAGTTCCTTACTATATAACTTTCTTCGTTGGAAGTCGGAAAAAGATATACGATCTGTATAGCTTCTGTAGCTCCGGAGATTAACGGCGAAGTTCGCCTCGTCGCCGTCGCTCGAAAGGGCAAGGCAATTTTAAAACTTACATAAAACGTTTTGCGCCGAAGTGACGGGAGATCGACGCTGACGAGAGTTTCAGTTTTTATGGTCGCAACATGTTCTTTACGGTCCCGTAGGAGCATCTTCCGTTTAGTTCTTAATCTCGAAACTCGACGCTCTAAAGATCGTAGGCATTTGTTGTAAAATGGAGAACTAATTATAGCAAAACAAGGTTTTCATTGGTCATTTAGCATTCTGGAGAAAAATTGGTTCTTTGTTGATTGAAAATTTAGAAAAAGATGATCATAAAAATAAAATGCGCCATATGGAGTGACATTCAGTGTGCAACATCTGTCAGGATTAAACCGTTTTGATTTCTCTTTCGGTGTCTGCGGCAGCTTACTTAACCTTTATTAGATAAGTACGTCTCCAGCCAATGATAATTCCTTTTCGCTCCATCATATTGATCGAAGGCACGTAGAACATAAATTTTTATTTGCACGCTTCTTTTATTCGGGAAAAATTATAGAAGTTATAGCAGGTTTAGCTCGGTAACGGCTACTACACTTATTGTTTACATTACGACAAAATATCCTTAACTAAAGTGGAGCGTAATTAACTAAGCTTTTTAACTAAATATTTAAAATTATAGTTGATCCTGGAACATTTACCAGGTAATTTAAAATTTACTGTTGTCTATTTTTATTAAACTTCCTTTTGCCACTTCAGTTATAATTTTTTTTCTTATCACTAGAGCTAGTTTCTAAGTGGTTAATTTTCAAACTAATTTCAAGAGTTGAAGTGTTTGTGTTTCAAGATCAAGGATAATTCAAGTTTGGAAATTTGAAAGATCGCGGGGTTTTGTTATGGGACGAGCTAACATAGAAAGGGCGCGTAAATGTCGAATTTAAACTGCCAGATGAGCAGCTAGCTGATACTTCCGAACCTTCCACTGAGAGTTACGTTTTAATTAGATAAACAATATAGTATGTGTGTCATTCAGACGTGCGCAAGAGTTCGATACCGCATCAATTTCTTTTTTCTTCATTTTTCCGCGCAGTACCTTTCAATCTAACGCTAAAGTTATGCAGATTTTACACGACGCTATGTCGCGGGCGCGCTTTCGGGATCGCGATATTACAAAGTTTTATCGAAATCGTCTCGTCGTCATACCGAAAAACGAAGAGATCTATCTTAGATATTGAAAGTTGACGCGCCCAACTTGCCATCGGCTAGATACTTCCGATATATCTCAGAAATATCGTCGCCTTTTATTCTACGATCGTTCCTGCTCTTTCTTTTTTTCTTTAGTTTTAAAGCGTCAGGTTTGCCAATACTACTCCCGTCAACACTACTGCCTTCGCCGCCTCCCATAATATGAGATATCAAAGGGATCGGCGCTCAGATGGCGGAAAAGGGCGTGCGACCTTTTATACTTGCATGAAATGGACGGTCGGCGCGTTCGTAAAATATGTTCGGTGCAAGAGAATGCGAAGGTTCCCTTATTTTATAATGCATAGTTATATACGCTTTAGCTGCGACGATATTCGCTTTTATTGCCGCTTTGTACGCTTTCGTTTTAGTTTTAATGATCGTCCTGCTTTTTTGGATTAACCGTATTGTATAGAACGGCACCGAGGAAAGTTTCTATATGGAAGCACATAAATACGAGAGGCGAGTTGAAGTTTATCTTCAACGAATTCGTTCATCTTTACGACGTTAAACGGTAGAAGTTGGACCTCTTCTTAATTGCCCTTATGATTAACACAATTTCGTGTAGGATAAATAGAAAAAAAATGCATGGAATTTTACGTTATTATTACGTTTTCACGAAAGCTTGAAACTATGATGTTCTTTCTACATAGTTTCCATTTAAACCTTTAAATTGCGCTGTATGTATGTAACTCTTGTGACGAACCATCGGTCATTCACACAAATTTAATTTAAACATATTTACCCAAAAATAAAGTATGAAAAAAACATAATTAATATCTGTAACGAATCCTTTTTTTTTTTCTTATTTTATTAGATAATTTCCGAAAACCCTATAAATACCTTTGAATGGCAATGTATACATTTTGCCAATTAATGAAAGCGCAATTTGCGCAAAGGGATGTAATGAAATTGTTTTGCTGGTACAGGTTCATGTTACGTCAGAAGGCAAGAAGCGCTAACGTCATGCAAAAATTGGCTATATAAATCGCTCAAGTTTTCATTTGGACAGACTCCTGATAGGTATGTCTGCTACTTCACATGGACGACTTACGATGAACAAGGTTTCATGAAGGAATATTGCTGTCGGTCTGACGGGAAATCTTTCCCGAGTCCGGAGTAGTACACTGCCATCGGTTTGTCCTTTGATCATAATTTCTTAATAAAGATGGTTTCCTTTTTATTATAGTATTAAAGTTGTTTATTTGGCCCACCAGATTTATTTGAGGAACTCTGGAACTTCGGTAGACGTTGATGGATCAAGCGCTCGACACGGAAATAAATCACTAATTTCACTAAATCCGGAATATTATAATTAATCCAAATAGTCAGGAGTATTTTGTGAATAGCAAAGTTGCGAAATTAGTCCAGCGCTCTCTAGGAAAGAAAGGAAGATGCAATTTAGAGTAACGCAAAAAAATTGGCAAAGAGTAAATCTATTTGAAAAAGAACACGTGTAAATAGAATGATTTCAGTTCTAATTTATTAGTGCAACTGCCATTATACATTAGCTCACATTATTAATATTAAAAAATCAGCCAATCAAATATTTCGCCTTAAACGTTCGGAAACTCTTTTCTCCATCTTAAAATAAGCGCATTATTTTTGAGATGAAAGTAATATTTTCTTGAAATTTCAAATAACACTGCTTGTGACATACGCACCTACGACTACGTGCAAAATCAAGTTTATTAGTGTTTTGTATTTCGCAGCATACTCACGTAGAGGTAGCGTATTTTAGACCTATCCTTCTGGTAGGTTGCTATTCGTTAAAGAACTTCATAGAAAGCGGTAATAATGTTGGCCCAAAGATGGAGTCTTGTGGGACACCACAACATACGTAACACAGTAATTGACTTCCAATTTGATAAATCTGACCCTTTTATAATACTTTATTTAATTAACGTGAAAAGTCCTTGCCGCGACCTTGATGATACCTATATCACTTACGAAAGATTGCCATTAGCGATGATGATAATATCGGCGCGCACGTTCTACTACTAGTCGGCCAACGTATTTTACCCGGACCTTTGCGGTGATCCATCCGCATCCAGTGATTTACATGCATGTTGTACCGAGTTACGGTTCGTATCAGTACGAAGCGTATGGACGGTGTGCGAACCAGACCTGCGGTGAATTACGTAACGTATACGGTATAAAGTTATTTAATTGACCACGGGTCCCGTACGACCGGAAATACGTCGTACATACACTTCTGCACGTACCGAACGTAGCGGCAGTCCTCCACAGCATAATGGAGGTAGGAACGGATAAGCACCCTTGCACGGTCCCGCTTAATGCCATTAGCGGTATTGCAGCGATATATAGGAATCGAGTTAAGGCGAAATTTACGTTTGAAGTGAGCGCTATACTATTTGATGGTCGCAATCCTTTTCAGTCGTCGTCGTCGTCGTCTACGATCTATCCAGTGAATGGAGGCGTTATCGAGAAAGAGAGCTTCATTACTTTAATAATACGTATAGGCAAAGTCCCATGCCTACCCGTCGATATCCGTTAAATTTTTAAACGGAGAGAAAATAACACAAAAACAGAATGTATTGATTCTACTACTATTGGCAAATATATAAAATAAAAAAAATAAAATATAAAATTTAAATTATCATACTTTTTTCTTATCGAAATATACTGTTTTCACTTTCAACATAGCTTGCACTCACATCCGGCATTCTATCGGTTAATTTTCTAAGCATGTCTATAGAAATATTGTTCCATTCGGATTCGGATTGAGGAAGCCGGCGAAGGTGATCCTTTGAAGTGGGACAGTGATTTCTTATTTTATTATTGACTTCATCCCATAATAACTCCAAGGGACTCAGATCTGGGGACTTTATTAGTTTCTGTCTGAACATTTAAATAATTTTTGTAAATTTTAGCGGTATGTTTCGTGTTGTTATCATGGACAAACGAAAACCCCCTGTACTGTAAGTATGATGCACTCGCGTAGTATTTCCCTTGTGCTTCGCTCTTCGAACAAAGATGCTTTTGGTTGAATACCTTAAATTTGGACTGGTCTGTCCAAACCATCATCTGGCGTTCAATTACGTTGTCCAGCTAATCTCCTCGTCGCAACAATGGTTCTCTCAATACGATGTGTTATTTGTGTCCATGAAGATCGGTTTCTTTTAGAAGGCGTTTTGTTACACCGGCCGAAGGAGGATTTTCAAGCTCCCAATTAATTTCCTGTCATTTTGAGTGCTGTTAGTCCTCGATTTCGTTTGCTAAGTAGTTTAATTCGTAAATCTTCGGTAGTCTTTATTATCCAAGAAAGACCAGGTTGATTACGATGTTTGACAGACCCTATGGTACGATATCGCTGGAGTGTACAATGTACCTTTGATTTTTTACATGCTGTATTTCAACAATTTCGTTGGTTTTTCTTTTGGTATTTTAAAATACCGAGTAACAACGAACCGGCCGCAATAAAATAAATAATAATAAAATACCTTTATTTTTATTTTACATTAATTGTGCATTGTACTGACATTTTATATGAAAACTCATTTTTTCAAAAGCACAATGTTTTACAATTACTTCCAGTTGTTTACCTATATTATTATTATTATTATCACAGCTTGTAGAGGTGAGATTCCTGAATTGCTTTACAGTTTATACGCTATGATTTCAGCAAAAAATTAAAAAATTAAAAATCCACGATCAATTCGATCGGGAAATTCGACCTCATCAAACGCGTATTGTTCGACGTTATATACGCGATAGCTATCGAAATAAACATAAAACAAAACGCCAAACAAAATCCATCCATGGATATCTCTATATATGCATGTATCTACATAGCTACTTTTATTGTCGTCGGCGGCGCGGCGTACATTGCAGCATCCGATTGCGCTAGATGCGGATATAAACGGCGCGGTGGGCTTCATAAACAGTCAATCACTTGCAGCACGGCTTGTGTATACGTACAGAACGCATCGCGGCAGCCTTACAAACACACTCGCACGTTGACGAAATTGATTTATTGAACAAACAATTCCCAGAACGTCAGTTTGTTCTAGAAGCGCTCGTTCAACGCGCGCCATCGATGTGAGCCTGGGCTTAAAGCTTCGCACGCTGTAACACGCGATACTCGTACTGCGAGAGTACGCCGTCGAAGTAAATCTCGTCGGATAGAATGGCTCCTTCATTCTCTGTGCAGATATAATGTTCAGTACCTAATAAATTGGAAATGGATAAGTTTAACAACTTTGTTTTTGTACTTATTTTATAAGAATTTGTGTTACTCCTGTTTAATCGATAACGTTCACGTACTTTCCAACGATAATGTTCACCAATTGGGTGGAAGTGTATTTATACGAGATCACGTGGAACATCCGCACGCCCACATAAATGCTCGAATAGTAGAATGTCATTTACCAGCGCTTATTAGTACCTGGATGGCCACCTATGCACATACATCCACTTTAACTGTCTATACGTAACGTACATACATCGGCGTAATGTCCTATTGTCAATACAAATACTTCCGTGATTGGTCTGGCTGTTCGATTGGCGTTTCGACCGGTCGTCCTTCGAAAGATAAACACTTCGCTTAGGTGCTGCACGATATTCCTTTTAGCGCCACAACAACGGCTCTAAACGTTTAGTGCGCTGCTGGCATCGGTTTATATTGATTATTGCGAATATTCTTGTCATTGCTTCCTCTATACAATGGATATGGCAAACGCTTATTGGGTCTTTTTCTACATTGAAACATTTTCAGTGTAGATCATAAACTGCTTAAGACATTGAATACAAGTGTGCCGCAAGAATACGTTTCAATGACACTGCTATTTAGAAAGACGCATTTTTCAACGCGCTGCTTTTATAGCGGATTCTCATTGGTTGAAAGCACCCTCAAATAACACCGCATAAATCCTACTGCAATTATATAATTTTGTCAAAACCCTTGATACTACTTACCTCATTGCTATATTTATTATTGTTCTCCATTATATCCTCCTTTTCGACGTATATAACCATTTTTTTTAATGAACGGAACGAATTTCAACCAAGAAAATATTAAAAAACTATAGATACATATGTAATAGAGATGCACCTTGTAGGTATACAAAAAGGAGCAAAAATAGTATTTTAAATGAAAAGAATAATATCGTAAAATGGAGGCGACAATATCTCAGGGATATTTCACAATACGGATCTCAGAATAGGTCAATTTTTTATTTAGATGAAACTTGAGCGGGCCATACGGTACAAATAGTATCAACTGATATAAATGTACATAGCCGTAAACACGCCTTTGTGGAAGGGCTTAAACTGGATTAAAGAATCTCTCTCTGGGAAAGGGTGTCGCTTTATGTTGTTGCATATTGGAAGTTCCGATACATAGTTTATTATTGTTTAAAGTCAAAAAGCATCACCATGAACAAGCGAATGTTACTGTTTTCGAACAATGGTTCTCTCAAATATTAAGCTACTAACTCTAATAATGGATAATACACTTTATCACAGTCGGTAAAATTTTTTTTCAAAGATAAAGATATTTAAGTTTGCTGCTAAATAATGAGGATTAAGATGAAGCATCCATGACACTTAAGGTACTGTTCGAAAGTCTGAGGTGTCCAACGGTACAAGAAAAAAAATACAACACTCCAAAATTTCAAAATTAAATTGTTACTAGAACATAGAAAAGTTGCCATCTTTTAAATCAAAGCAATAGCTTATACCGACTATTAAAAAGTGTTCGCATTCTTTAGCATTTATTCGTTATTTTATTAGTTGCTGTGACTAAAAAAAGTCAGTTATACATGCCGAGTTCTAATTGGTAAAACCTGTCCCGTTGACAAATGTCCAATTACCTTGAATTTTTAGCTGCAATATGCGGGTTCGAAATTATCGCGTTTTACCAATTCGCAGGTAATTTAACGAACGAATCATTTTATCCGTACTCCTATTCGACGAGTTGTTATTTGTCTACACAGATTGCCTTCTCAAATATTTATTCGAAATCGTTTTTCAGACCCAACGTATATACGCGCTTACCTGTAAGCGTATAAGTATAATGTCGCCATTAAAAACGATTATTACGGTCTATCCGATTTTATAGCTTTTGAACGTTATGTATTCGTATGGGTAACTTTTTTTTGATCGCTTCTCTCGCGGTCTCTCTTTGATCGTGGTCGTCGTTTTTTCGGGGGTTTTAAATTCGTTGACGACAAAAAAAAGTTTCGACAGCTCGCCTCGTTTAAATACCTTCCACGGGCAGCGATGTGATGCGATTTCCCCGACGATGTAGTTTAATGCGATTAAAACTTTGTCGTTCGTCCGTCATAACGAGTTTTTTTTCTGGCTGCTATTCGGCTGTTGTTTTTGGCCCGGAATCTGCATCGCGGCACCCGCCGTATATTTCATTACGATTGGATTAAAAAGCGCGTCGCGTAAACTACGTTAAGCGCGACTATAAAGAGGCTTATTGAGGGGGAAAAAAAGAAGAAGCAAGAAGAGAAAGAGATAACCATAACAAGCCACAGACTGTAGGAGTTGTAATTAACGAATAAATAATTTGCCGAGTTTTTTAACATCATCGTGCTAATGCATGCTAATGAATGATGGCGAAGATACGATGCGAAATCGAATATTTCCCTTGCGTTCAGATTAATTTATCCCGCCGTCAAATGTGTTCGCGATAAAGTCGACATTTTTCCTGTCAAATTTAATTCAATGTCGTTAGAGCGTTTTAGGACGATGGTAATTTTCAATGTTTTTTTCGCTTAGTTGGTGCTAGACTACCGTCAAAAGATAGCAGACTATCGGCACCTCGAGGCAATGTGTTTGTTCTGTAATGACTCGCTCACTCATTCAGGGCCAAAAACGCATTGGAATCAAAATTTTCAAAGATCTGTTGAAGCAATTTAAGTGAAATAAGTAAGTTTTGGCGTCGATTAATATTAATATAGTGTAGAGGAAACAGTCGAAATAGTGGAAAGTGAAGATCGTTTCATCGACCGGAAGAGTGGTGGCGATTATTATAGCCAGATAGTCATGGAGTCGTGTTAATCAACTATCTTAAAAAAGAAAAAAATAATGTATGTGAAGTAATCTAATGCCGTTACAGCATAGAATCGTGATACGTGATTATCACATATGGTTATTTACATACAAAACCAGGAAAATGTCTTCTTTGCACCTCGAAAACGTATAGTGAGAAAAAATACTGGGAAACGATGTAGAAGGAAACAAGACTTTGCTTCCTCCGCTTATATACAATTTATTCAAATCATCACTGTCAAATCGAAAAGAAAGGGGAGAAGCGGCGAGCAATTCACGGGTAGGACGTGAGAATATTTTATTAAATTCGCCTTGCAGATTGCGCCGTGGGGTGCGTTTGCAATACAAAGGCTTTGACTTCTCCACTTTGAACATATGCGGAAGGGCATATAATCGAAAGATGATGCTGATAACGAACACAATGGCCAATATATTTTGACGGATGATTCGATTTGTCAAAAAGTCCCATGTTCACATTACGTATGTTACAGCTGCATCATCGTTTTTTATTTAAGCAGACTGCAGACCGACGACCGCATAGGCGTTCATACAGAGTCGTGCTACTTTAAATACGTCCGCTAATCAAGCTACCTCCCTCTCATGTCAGAGTATCACTCAAATCAGTCATCAATTGATAGTCAAAATGACTCTTTGATCATGTTTCATCTTTGGCTTTGTTTTCAAACCTTAATTTCTAATTCGTTATCTGATGTTGCGCTTTTTTTAAATATCTTCTATTTTTTTTTTTCGACAGTTATTTTTTATTGTTTTTGTTCTCATCCCCAAAAAATAAACAAAATAAACAGCGGATATATGAGACAATTACTACTGGTCGAGCGCAGACTAAACTATGGATGTATTAGGCTAAAGCATTTGTTGGTGTTTGTAGGGAGACTGCAGCTTATGTGCTTAAAGTTGGTAAATTTATTCTATTTTATTCTATTCTAAATTGTTAAAGGACATCCTTGAAAAGATGTTGAGTATTACATGCATTGCCCACACTCGCGGATTTTCCAAACTTGAGCGATTTAATTAGTACAAGATTTGCTATATACGAAGAAAAATGCCCATCACTTTCCTTACCTCAGTCTCCAGTTTCTTTACCTTTAATGCTTTATTCACTATATGACTCGCACCTTTTATTTAAGATGATAATTCTAATTCTGGTCTGAACTCCGCACACTGCCCGTAACATATTCATCAGCTAGCTCCGTTCCTAGATACCGACCAATATACAACGACGAAGAAGTAATTAGTCGATTCCGTTAACAAAGCAACGCTGGTAGAACGCAAAGGGAAGGCCAAAATCTGACTTGCCTTATCTCCGTCCGCATATCAAATCGTCCGAAATGGAAGGGAATATATTTCAACGGCGGCGCCTAGTGGCACGACGTCCGTAAAGACCAATTCGACGAAACAATGCGCGCCATGCTAGATTACGAAAGGTCCGCATGTAACGCGCAGGAAACTCTTTAAGGGTCGAAAGGGTTGTCGGATGCCAGAACGCGAAGGAATTTCGGGGAGCGTATCAGGATAGCAGGCCTTGTCGGAGTTGCTGGAAGGTGTGCTGTTAACGTCTCCTTTTACAGCGGACCGTTGCTGGAATGCGTAGATGTACGCTGTGTGAGGACATTCCCGTCTGACAATTACCTGAAAGTGGATCGCTAGTATCAACTAGGTAGACCAACATGACAAGTTACTCGCCTGATGAGCACGAATATTAGCATATTGTCGACGATAATTATAGATACACAAGAAATACACAAGAAAGCAAAGTGCTTTTTCAGTTATCGCGTGTTTTGAAATTAAAGGTCATAATTTGGAGCACTACCTTAATTAAAGGTTGATGAGACAAGGGAACTCATGTAAATCAAACACCCTGATACGTGAGAAGCGAAGAGACTCGGGTTAATCGAGAACCCCGAAGGTGGTTCTACGTCCACGTTTTTTGCCATAAAATCCGAATCTACAACTTCGCAGAATGATAAATTTAAATTACGGAAATTTTTTTCGTGAAGTGTTTAGTTTTCGAGATATTTGAGAGTTTCAAGATAAAAAAAATAGAGAATATGAGTATTTACGATCCTTTCCCTTTACAAATAAAAAATGTTAAGTTGATTTGCATTATTACACCAGATGGCGCCATGTTTCTAATAATACGAACACTCTCGTCCACTTCATGTACCCATTTGCATCGCAATCGCTGCATTTTAAATGCATCGTTATCAGACCCTATTTTCATGTCTTGCACGCGTACACCGTTCTTCTTTCACTTTTTGAGCAGATCTAAAATTACTTCTTTATTGTTCGAGCGTAAATTTCCTGTTATGTAGTTGTATGAACGTACGATGCCCGGAGTTTGAGAAAGAACTTCGTATAGGTGAATTGAGATAAGCGGACAGTCCTTGAGGATTTCTTCTTTTCTTTTGGTAAACTTGAAAGTTGAATTTACAATCTTACAGTTACCGTGGTGGATTGAATCTAACGAAACCTTTTTCAAACGTGCCTTAGTATAAAGGACGCAAGTTCGTTCCTTCTCCAACGTAACGAAGCCATCCTCTATTTATAGCATTGCATGGATATTAAATTTGCATAGTCAGAAGTTAGCGTAAACGATGCCTTCGCGTTTATTGCACGGAATGGCCATTATTATTTTTTTTTTGTTTCGACAGTATGACACAGATACAATTAAACTATGTTGTAGTTGTATCATCTGTTGAAGTTGCAAGCTGGTCACGCTGCACAAAAACATATGTATGTATGCACATTATGCAAATATTCGCGTGTCTAGCGATATCACATGTTACACAAACGTTGGTGGTTATTAAAAGTGGCGACTGGATAAAAGATAGGAATAGAATTAAATTGGCAAATAAAAATAAAAATAGCGAAACGCTCAACTGTCAAAATTTAGCTACAAAAAGCTGGTTTGCTGGTGCCATTTAAACTTATTACGCCTTTAAGTACCCGCACTGATCTAAATCGCGCATTTAAAATAAGGTCGAACCAATTCAGATAATGGCCGCATAATAAATCGATTAAATGTAGAACTAAATGCGTATTTACTTTGATGTTGAAAGCGCTAAAGTTCAAGATATGTAATAGGTGTATAAAATAATCCCCTTTGCGAAGGTCGTTTCCATTAAGAAGTCGATAGCTGCAAGGTGGTTCGTGCAAATAGCTGCCAAACAACAGTGTAATGTGTTTGTGTATGCATACCTACTGAATACGTTTAAATAGGAAGTTTATAAAAATAATTTTGTTTGTTTGTAAGTGACGTACAGACTGATTAATTTTCGACCCTCGCCACGGGGATCTCCTTATAGTGGGAATAAAGGGTACGCTTAAATTTGGCAAAGTTTGTAGCGTGTAATATTGCTCCGTTTATCTGTTAAAGATGTCCGAACTAGCGAACTATGATTCGTCCGAGTAAATTTTGTAAACATTTCCCATTAACTGCAGTTATTTTAAATTATCACAAGGCTGTGGCTAATGATTGGATTAAGCCAACGTTTTAAATTCAAGAAAGTACTTTCTTCCAATAAAATAGTACACTCCAGAAAATCTCTGTTCGTGCATACAGACATTCTTTCTCTGCGAGAATTGTACATATAAAGTCCAGCTAGTTAGGTTACTGGGAGCCTGGCTATTGGTGGACGGCGTGTGAAAAGTGATTCTTCTAGAATCCGGTCCGTTCCTTTTTCGCGAATAAGGCCCTTCCTTTTTTAATTAAATTTAATTTTCTCTGGCTGAACGTCGCGGCTAAAAAATACGAGTCGCCGTAAAATAGCCCTTCCCCATTCGACCGAGATTGTCCGACTGACCTGGATGACCTTTGCGATCTTCGACCTTTTCAAACCAACTCATATGTCAGATGCAAGTCACCCATATATATATATATATATACATATGTACGTATATCAAGAAAAATCTTGCTGGCCGTATATATTTTATGTGGTTGGGTAGTTAAACCGCCAAGTTCTAAGAATGGCCACGGCATAAATCGCGATGGTCGAATAAGTCGAAAAAATCCAAAACGACTGCAGGTAGAGCGACTAACTAACGCCCGGCCATGCAGCCGGTACCTATTCGTTTTTCGAATTTCCACATGATAACGTCATAACCTTTTATTTATTTATCTTGGTTTCGGAATTGAGATATTGACCGAATTAGATTAAATAATAAAGTACGAACTTTAACGAAATTACTTTGCGAAAGCAGCAATGTCTTTGTGATGTATGAGATTTTACTTTTCAGTATAATAGACTTTGATAGTCGTTAGCTACGACTCTTACAAATTCCGTAGTCAATAGTTTTGTTGATATTTTAAATTTAAATTTGAATTTAGATTTTATCACGAGTATATTGCGACCGCTTTTGAAATTACTATTACTATTAAAAATAGGACAAAAATTAACTAACTAAACTAAAATCCCGAAAGCGAAGACATTTTCGGGTAAAAATTGAAAGACCAAGAGAGGATTTTAAATATATTAAAAATCTGTCAGAAGCAGCCGGCCCCTTCCAAAGTCATAGATTTTGAAATGACAGCAAAAGCAGCAGGTATTATACATACATATATATGTATTTCAATAACGTCAAAAATCTGAAAAAGTAAACCACAATGTTCTAAGGTTTTGAGGTTTTATATTAAGAATAGGTTGGGATATAATGACGTCAGCGGCGTTATGGCGGTCATTCTAAAATTAAATATTTTCTTCTTAATACAATGGAGTTAAAAATATTTCGATTTAATTATTATTCCTTACACTAAAGCGTTTTTCATACTAGGTAAATTGTAATAAAAAATGCTTCCTATACGTTATATTCTTATATTAACTGAAGTTATCTTCTAAACTTTATTTACTGTGTTGTCGCATCTTTCACTTCGCCTGCGTTTCTCTCAAACGTCAAAACTTAATAATTTTAGGAATTAATTTAGTTCAGTCAGGAGTATTTCTCTCGACCTTTCGGCGCGCGGCACAGCATCGGAAGAAAGCTGCGTAAAGTTTGTTCTCGTGTTGCGTGCCTACGAGTTGGATTCAACGGATCTCGGCGAGCGGAAGAGTCCGGATTTAACTTTTGGCGTGATGGTATATTTGCACGTGTCGCGTAGGCGTCACTCCGAAGATTGAAATTTTGTTTGCGTTGCGGATGTTTTTGAAGTGCACTTTTCGATATTGTTGTCGAAACTTTCCCTTTATCGTAGCAAAATCGATTCCATTTCTCGTCTAGAGATCTGTATAGTAATTATGTAAGCGACGTTAATAGGTGTTTGTTCGCCTCCGGTAAAATATTGATCGAAGTGATATTTGTTTGATATAAAATTTGGTAAGGAGTTTTTGTCAATTTAATTAATTTCTTAGCGGAAGGTTGAGGAGCAATCAGCAACGATTGATATATTTTCACTGAAACTTATCTTCATTCTCTAATGCCAAGATTGGTGTTTGAAAAACAGAGTATTCAGCAATCCACCCCATAATTTAAACCAACTACAAGCAGCAGCGATTAGTACAGAACTGTCATAATAGCTGCAAGCTACGCAGTGGTGTTTCCATTCCATGGCGATCTACGAATTTTTTGATGCTGTGTATTCCATCTTCATCAAGACGCGTTTTAAGTTTGTTTTGAATTTATGGGGACAATTCTTTAACTTCTGGTGTTAGTTTACGTCCCCAATAATCCAACGTGTTCTGCGTATATGCCAGTCTATAGTGCGGCGTTCTAAAGTATAGTTGTGGGGGTATAGTTGTGGCTAAAGCCATTCGTCCTTGCCACAGCTCAGGTGGGAGAATGTTGCGAAGTATGCGTTCCTGGTAGCGCTGTAAGTTACCGCTTTTTTTCAATATTCTTAATGCATACGAGGCTGATGAGAGTTTCGAGTCCATTGATGTTTCTAGTGCAGCCGTTGACAAAGCGATATCTCGTTCCATGTAATATTCTTCTTCCCGATTTTTTATTCTTCGTCCAGATTTGGTGTCCTGGCGATACGGTAACATTGTACATATTTGCGTTGTCGAGAAATGTGCAAAGTAGGCACATTTCTTAAATATATCTTGTTGCTAGCCATAAGAAAACAGTATTTGCATAAAAGAGGAAAATTACTTCATCAAACAATCTAATTTCTTATAAGGAAGGAATTTTATCTTGATATAGGAAACAGTATTGATTTTTCAAGAAATGTGAAGACTTTCTTGCTTATATATGAGAATGAAAATTTAGCGAGTCTTACTTGGCTGCAGAAATTACTTTCCTGCGTGTAGCTGGCAACTATTTTCAATTATTGACCGGCGCAACATAAGTCAACATAGTATTTGTCAATATCAACGTGTCTGTTTGGCATTTATCGCGTACATAAAATCAAAAATTTATTCGTTAGATTAAATACATCGTTCGAAACTCGTAATAAAGCAAGTAAAATAATGATCTCATGCATTTTAATGATTGCGATAGACTATTCCGTGCGTCATATCATACATCTATCATTCGAAAGCGTATCTGCTTCCATTTTTTCAGACTTTTGAATGATGGCATGGTCATTATCGCTACTGCGCACACATAGATGTACGACGTTGCCAGCGATTGTTGCCGGCGTTCGAGGGGGCGACGGTTAACGCATTTAAGAGATTGCGAATGGGAGTCGTGTGCGTGCCAACGCGGTTTCCGTTTAATTCGCAATCGCATCAGGCGATAACGTATACGTATCAGGTCTGCTTGGCGGTGTACTATCGTATTGTATATGGCATAGGCAAGAAGGGCGGTAGCTTCATTATTAGGCGGCGAAGTCGTAAGTAGAACAGGTACTAAAAATAAGCGAAATCGGGTTACCCCTATATTACATCGGCCGCCTCCATTAGCTAGATAAAATAAATTGTTTTTTATCAAAGCTCGCATGGCTGTCGGACGTAAATCAAATCACACACACACGCGAAGCGTACCGCATTATCATTAGTATTCGCACGGAACCTCTGACAGTTTATTTTGATGTCCACTTTTAATAGTGACTAGGTATTTCGTGCCCAACTTTTATTTCCTTTTTTTTTTACGGTTGTTTTTGGGGTGCGATTTAGAAAAGCGTCAGATCGTTATGAGGGGTTGTTCGATATCTGCTTTTCTTCCTAGTTCCGCCATTGCTATTCATTCTAATAAATAAATAATAGTAGTCCAGGTAATTTGAATTAAGTGGGGGTAGTATGAAGATTAGTGAAATAGTGTATAAGAGTAGTAGTTTTACATTTGTACCATTATATAAAAAGATTATTCCGTTAATTCTAGTATTCCTAAATATTATTATTCTTATCATTTACAGGAACAAAGAAAACTTGTACTTTTTATATTATACTCTTACTTTATATTATACTGTTGGAACAGGGTCATTGTCGTAGATTCTGAAAATGTTTCGTTCATATTCTCGAGGGACATCTTCATGGCCGTTTCTGCATACAGACTGGGGATTATTTATTCCGGAGGAGTTTATAGAGGTTCTTCTGGGTCAGTGGAGCGGATCAATGACGCGTAACGTTTGCTAGGGGTTCCCATCTTCGTGATTTAAATTGGTGGGATGCTTGAGGATCTCTACAGATTCAAGAGGTTTCTGCTATAATAATGGGGTTTACGGACCTGGCTGCACGCGCAAAGCTCGAGCTCACTAACACGAGTGGTCGCTTTGTTTCACCGATGTACACACTACCACACGAACATGGAATGTGGTACACACCGGGGGCTTCCAGATGATTGTGGTTTTTGATGGAAAGTAGTCTGAGAGTTTAAAGTTGGGTTTGAAGATGGTTTTTATTTTGTTACTGAAGAGATCGGTGACACCTTAAACGTACCAATGCTAACACGCCATTTCTCAAATCTAAATTCGCACGAAATTTCTTTATATTCAAGTGAACACGCGCGTCGAACTTTAAATCTCCCGATAAATTTTAATCGCTTCTAAGCATTGAATTTTAAATTTTCTCTATCGCATAGAGGCGGTAAGAAGTTATACGTATGTACGTTACCTAAGACGACGTCATAACGAAGTGTTTAACGACTTTCTAGCGTGCCCGTCGTTTGCCGCACGAGTTTTAACTAAAACGAGACTATATGCCTTTATACCCCTCCCAAACCTATCGATGTTACAAAGTGAAGTTTCAAATTGCCCGTGTTTCGTTTTAAAGTTTAATAAAAGTCGCAGTTCTATTGTTCGCTTTTCCGTTCCATTTTCCTTTCTTGATCGTCGTTTTGTTCCCGTCGCCGGTAATGCGAAAAAAACGCGTTGCGTGCTGCCGGGTTGTAGATTACTTAGAAAGCTTGAAATTATAATAATAAAGTCAAGAACATAGAGAGCGCCAGCGTGTGCGGTTTTACGGTCGTAAATATTCTGATTATCGCGGCGGTAGCCTTGCCGTAATAAAGTTGTCGAAGCTTCCGTTCGAAATGTTCGTCAATGCTAAGTAGTAATAATAACTTTTTTTTTTGTAATTAACTTATTGTCATCTTTTTCATTTCACTCATGGCTACGTCAATCCCTAATATTTGCATATATCGGCACCATGGATGTTGGCAGATGAATATGTTAAAAAGTAACGGGCCAACTATTGATCCTTGGGCTACCACATACTTCATTTGTTATTCGGAAAAGATACGAAATCAGAAGGTTCAGTACATTTCCTCTTATTCCCTCGACAAATCCAGAATGCTAACGTGCGCGTATTCCTTTCAGTACACCCATCGGAACCGATCGTCCGTTTTTGTTCCCATTCTGCTGTGTAGTTAGGTACCTTCTCCTCTACAAGTAGGACCAAGTAGATCGACAATTATCAGTCTGTAATTGCTTGCTTGGTCGGTAGTTGGCGCATTAGTTTGGGTCTCTCTTTTTAAAAGCATGCACTATTTTGGCAATATTCAGTTTCGAAGGAAAGACTTGGCGATTTATTGGCCGGAGATCAAAACATATCTTCCGAATTTGTACAAATTATTTGGGCGACAAGAACCAAGCAAATATTTTGCATATTCTGACGTGACTATTTTATAAAAAACATCTACGGATTACACTCCAATAGGAATGAAGCAGTAATCCAGACCTTTGTGACAATAAATTTATATTTCTAATTTAAATTAATTTTTTCAAATTTGTGAACGTTTTTTCTATGATCCTTAGCATACGTACATACATAATTTTCTCGTAAAGGTCAGCTACTGCATGCATAAGTAACTGCGGTAATAGATTTCCCCTTCGGGCCTTGAGCCCAGAACCTTTCGACATATTCAATACTGAAGCGCAACTAGGCATCTGCGTGATCCATAAACCTACTGCACTATAAGGGTACTACTATATGCACGATTTATACAAATTTTTCTTCTACCTCCGTCTTATGCCTTACTTTCCGAATGATCTCTATACTGTTATGCATACGTATGATACGGATCCTCCGTTCGCCCGAATAAAATCCCATAAATAATTCATGCGTGTACGTATATACGTATATACATACATATATACGAGGTCAATCTGTTTGGAGTCGATGCGTATAATGAGTTGCGGTACACGGTAAATGCGAGGAAAGGCAAACATTTTTCAGTTGAATTAGTTTATCATCCATGCAGTAGGTGCATATTAATTAAAACGGTTGGGATAAAAAGCGTATGGGTCCAATTTATTTACATATTTATTAGCAAAAAGAGGATACGTGTTAAAATTGTTATTCTGATGCATCTTGTGTAAATAGCTATGCAAAATTCATTCAAATATAATGAATATAAGCCTATTTGCTTATGTCGTATAGTTTTAAGGTTGAGTGTAGGCTTTCACGACCGTAATCCATAGCAGAAATGTCTTTCGGGTGATGTCGTGTAGTTAATATTTTACTTAAGTTAGTTAGTTTTAAGGTGTTTGCGGAATGCATTATGATTTTGAGCATTCTTCATGTTATTGGGTAATATGTTATAGATTTTCAACGGTAAGTATGTTACTGCCAAGCTTGCTATATGTAGAAAACAGGGTGGAGTGTGGAGTTGGTCTTTATTCCTTGTATACCATGCTTGTGGACATCTTTATTGCGTAATAGTGTGCTCTCGTCACTGAATATATAGCCAGCGGCTTTCAGTAGATAGAAATAAAACCGAATTTAACAAAAAGCACACTTATCTCTGTGTTAAACCGAAAAAAATACATTTGAAGCCAGGTACATACACTGCCGTTCAGAGAAGTTCGGTCGGTTAGTAAAAAACATGAAAAGGTTACAGAAACAAACGAAACTGAAAACAAAATGCAATTTTATTGTATGTACAGGTAAAAAAGACTCTGGCCTAACATAACATACTGAACATTATATTTTTTTTTCATCGAAAAAACCTCCTTTGCTGTTAATCACCGCTCGTACTATTCTAGGCATTCTTTCGATAAGTTTTGTTAAAATGGATTGTGGAATATTAATCCATTCATGTTGCAGAATATTCCGTAAATGTTCTTGTGAAGTTGGGCATATTTTTCGCATCCTCCTGTCCAGTTCATCCCACAACAACTCTATAGGGTTCAAATCTGGGCTTTGCGGGGGCCATGTCATTACTTTCAGGGTGTGCTGTTCTTCTTGCTCCTTTAGATAGTTCTTACACACTAACGCAGTGTGTTTTGGGTCGTTGTCATGCATGAATGTAAAGTTACGGCCTGTTATACGCAATGCGCTGCATGATTCTGGAGTATTCCAAAATAATTTTCCTTCCTCATTACACCCTGCACTCTGCATAAATCCACCATCCCAGCAAAGGAGAAACATTCCCACACTAACACAGAACTACGCCCTTGCTTCGTTGTGGGCACAATGCAGTTCGGGATCACTTTTCGCTTTTAGATCTTCGGACATAAACTTGTCGATTGTGCCCAAAAATCTCAAACTTTGACTCGTCACTCCAAAGCACGTGTTTCCAATCATCTAACGACCAATCTAGATGAAAACGGGCCCACTGTAGCCGTTTTGCTCTGTTGCCCCGACATAATAAGGGTTTTCGAATGGCAATGCGGCCATGAAGGTCCGCTTGTTGAAGTCGACGTTTTACCGTACTCGCCGAAACTTGTTCTTCACGACCGCGATTGACTTCGACTGCTATTTGTGGCGCTGTTAATTTTGTATTGCGTTTGCTTAATAATACAATTCTCAAATCTTCAGCTTTTGTTATTTTCCTAGATGCTCCAGGACGAACACGATTTTCTATAGTTCCAGTTGTCCGATATCGCTTTATGAAGTCATTTACTGTTGAACTTCTCATATTTATTTTTTCAGCAATTTGTCGCCCCGAATATCCTTCTTCAAACAGCGTAATAATGCGTGAACGTTTTTCTACAATGGTAAGCTTGCCACGTGCCATTTTGAAGTACATTTTCTTAAAACTTTTGCGCAAAAACGACAGATGCACACCAACATAAACGTGTGTAAACAGTAAAATGAAGCAAATTTATATCTTTACGCCTGTGATAAATAAACAGGAGTGATGCTGCGGTATATTTCCTAAATGTATTGTTCGTTAATAATTCTCAAACGACCCGTTTCAAAAGATCGGTACTTCCGAGAAAATTCTTGGAATGATAATAAAAGAGACTTTATTATGGTTGTCGCAATATTTCTACTTTACATAATAATTTATGGCTTTAATCCCTTAGAAAAGAGTGTATGCTTAATATTTTTCTAATTTTATGTATTAATAATTGTATACAGTGTGATATAATACATTTTTTATTGTACGACCGAACTTCACTGAACGGCAGTGTACATCTTTGATGAAGATTTCCCTTTTTTCATATGCAAATGCTCCTATTGCTGAACATATTTTTTGGCTGTTGAATCTCGTAAACATTTCAAAAGAAAAATGGGAGTAAGTTGCAATGATTAATGGGTTAATAAATTTTTATTAACAGTTACAGCTAAAGTCAGTACATCAAAGTTCCTGCTTCCATTCGGAAAAATTCTCAACAAATCGGCTTCTTCGTTTTCTAGTTTTCCATTAGCGATTCTGTTATCGTTAACTTTGATATTATGACTAATCTCTTGCTATTTCTGTTTATTATTTTTGATATCTGTGAATTGAGCTTACGGGCCCTTTACGAGCGTTATAGAATCTGATATGTTTAGTAGAAAAAAGGGTCCAGATACGCTTTCTGTGGAAAAAAGTGCCACTTATTCTCACAAATATGTTCTTCAGCGAAAGATACTCGTCTTACGTTAACTGCGAATTTTAGAGACCTGTTTCGATTGCCAAGGACGAACAGGAGATGCGACAGCTTTCTTAGTTTGACCCTAAACTGCTCAATTAGTGGTGAACGCGCGCATATGTTTGTTGAATTTATTCTCATGGGCTATTTATGAGCCGTACAAATCGTCTCGTTTAATTAACTTGGTACCATTCCGATTAACAATTACTATTAGAAAGCATTAACATCTTGTGAATACCGATTGTTAATGCTGATCTTAACCAACGAGTACGTATTAGATTACAACATGGATGGACGTTTTTGTAATAAGTTATGGGTGGCCGTTTCTTAATGGCTCAGCTTAATGTTTACAATCCGTATGCATATCTATAACCGTCGCAGGAAGAAAAATGCAGTCTTCGGCCATAACAAATTGAATTTATTCGGCGGACCCGCCGCAAAAATACTCCCGTCTGAATAAACTTAAGGATTATGGTGCTGTTTATTTTTCGAAAAAAAAAAATGAACCCCGCCTCGTACGCGGGCGAGGAAGGAACGTAAATATGGAAGACAAAGCGAGGAAAAGGGAAAAAGGCACAACGAGGCAATTACGAAAAGTCGAAACGAATAGGCCGTAAAACGTCGTGTTTACGGGTCGTTGGGAATATTTCGAACTGTCAAAGTGTATTCTCCCGCTTAATTGTTCTTCTTCCGAAATGGGCAAATTATGGAAACTTAACCGTCCATTAAAGATGCAATTTATTCATATCTTAAGGTCGAGAATGGTTAATGTATACGATGAGCAATTGGCCATTCTTTGCTTAAGTGAATTAGATTCAAAGTTAAGTGCCTTTACATTTAAAGAAAAGATATTGGAAGGTTTTATAATTCATTATTGGTGATTTATTCAGAATTGAAAATAATATAATGCCCATATGTACGTAAAAATAACGCTGTCTGTCTTTTCGTTCATTTTTTTCATGATCCCGCGAGAGCTACATGCAGCATTAGTAGCAACAGCAACAGTAGCAATTTTGTTTTCTTAAACACGGTACCCCCATTTTTAAAAGTATCGGTAAGTTCTGAAGAAATACGATATAACATATCTCTAGAGAGGGTCTTTAGGGTAAAGCTATGTTATATTTTATCTCTTCAAAATTTACTGGTACTGTATTTAAGAAAACAAAATTGAAGAGTGTACCGATGTTAGGGAACATTCTGTATAAATGCCGACAATTTTACGTTACGATGCTACAACAATTTCAAGAAAGTTTTTTTTTCTGTCACTGTTTACGAGCTATAGAGGAATTCCTTGCCAGGAAACACCGGATACATAGTCCCTTGCTCGTTTATCTTGTCCGATCGTCGACAAGCGCCATCTATCATCTACCAACCTACGTTGACGAGACTAATGAAAATTAAAGACCTTTTTCCTTGAAAACCTTGTAGTCTTTAGCAGCGGTAAGAGAGCCGGGACACCAAATTCGCTTTTATGTACATTACATACTTATACAAGATATTAATGTAGGAGGCACCTTTACCGACGTAGCGATTGTCGCCAGGATGACCGGCCTTAGCAAAAATGTTCCTGGGAGAAAGTTTTCGTGTAATTTGTCTTAGTATTAGTCAACGGAAGGGGCGCAGTCGAGCGTTTAAAGAGGAAACTTGCTCTCTTCGAGGTTTTATCCTTATAAACGAGCCCTTCTTAATCAAGTGAATATTTTCGCAACGATCTAAGTAAATGGAAGGATTTCTTCGTCGAACAAAAAAACAACGAGTATAGTGGAAAATATCAACATGATAATGAGATCATTAAAAGAAATCGATATCATTATTTACTTCTGGCTAAGTCAGGCCAGAGGGTTCCTCACTTCTGGGAAGAACAAACAAAAAATTATTTCATCCGCTAACGAGGCGATTTCTCAGGAAATCCGAAACGGTGCCCTTTGGAGGATTTGAGAGTATAATTAGATCGTCTCCAAAATCGAAAGCTAAACAACTCCTCCTTTTATAATCTTGAACGTTAAGAGTACGATCTAAAAAAAAGACATTTCAAATGGTCGGAATTTGTAACCTACCTCGATTTATCTAGCATCTGCGAAAAAATTAAATGCTTAAGAAGATATCAGACTGCTATGCGATGTATAAGTTTATTTATTCATTAATTGTACTGTTTGCATTATTTACTCATACTTAATCAATCATTTAGATCACGTCGCCAAATGAGTTAAATCTCCCAGAATTAATAGAAATTAGAGAGTCGAAATCATTAACAGGAATCCCAGCGAATTCGACTCATAAGAGAAATTTTACGCCGGCGTTTTTAGCTTTAACAAAAATCCGATAAGTACCTCTTACCGGCTTGAATCATTAACCGCATCTCGTCTCTATTATTTAGGCATCTTGAACGAGATCTTAAACGATTCTCAAGAAGGAAGGAAGGAAGCGAAGGGGGTATAGGGAGGCGTAGGAGACGGCGATGGGTGTTGGTAGGTAGTTCATGAACAAAAGCCGGATTTGACGGCGTAAGCCTTTTGAATTTAGCGTTTCAGCTGCTGCGATACGAAAGCGTCTAGCATACAGAGGGCGTAGGCGGCCGTCTGAGAAGACGACGTGACGGCTAAGCGTGGAAAGAGGATGAGGCGGTTATTAAGTTGACGCAACCCTATAATGCGGTGTCTGTCTGTGTGTGTTGCCGATGGCCTCTCCAAGACGGTCTTAATGAACAGCTAGACGCCGGTTTCACGTCCGATCGTGAATAATTCACGTTGTTACACCATACGCCGCCTGCTAAAACAGACGTCCTCTTATCTATGTGTGCGTATATGTGTATTTATGTCTGCGGGTCTTTGCCGTAGTAGGTAGTAGCGCTTGTAGGTAGCACTGCCTGTCGAAATGTGGAGCCGCGGTTGAGGGGGAAATGTTTATGAATGTTTCATTTGGCTGATGGAAAGCGTAGTTTGGGTCCTATTGTGCAAATGTTGGTATGTATGCATGTGTCTACCCACCTTAGAAGAGAAAGGGTACCGCCGTTTTAGCATGCGAGATACGTTCACTTTTAATACGTGACGAACCTGTATCTTGTCTATGCTATCAGTAGCTTTATAAAGTTGCAGACCGAAATTAGTGCGTTTAATTTTCTCTATTAATTCATCGTTGATATCCTGAGCTATATGATGGATTCTTCGACTAATAATGTTGTTCGATAAAGGACCTTAGAAATTAATTTTCCCATCGATTGTCCCAACATAATGTAAACCAGGTCAAGAGCAGCCGGTAGAATAAACTCTTCTGCGATGGTGTGAGGTTTTTTGCACTTCATTATTATGTATGCGACCTTAAAAGGTGATATCGAGGCTTGTTTTGCTTTTGTAAATATTGCAACTTCCCAAATAATTCGCGAGATTTTTCGACCACATTAGAGTAACTGGTCTCCAGATCTCGTTTTAGCTTCTTGGGAGTATACACTCGGGCGCTAGAACTTAAATAAAGCACACCCTGCGGTCGCTCTTGATTGTTTATTCTTACTGAAGTAAAGTCAAAATATTTATGAACTGAGCTGGTTCGCCGAAGTGGTGGCTTATTTATACTAGCCGCCCCGCCTACTTAGAACTTTCGCGAAATTTCGATAATGTTTCGGCGTCCCTGTTTGCTCTCCACGGCGCCACACTTAAGGAAGCCCTGCTCAAGAGCAACACGGCAAAAATCAGAGAATTACGTATCTCTTCTGCACTCCTTTGATGTCAAGATTAATATTCTTCTAGGTATTTATTTATGTATCGCATTACTCAGAAGGTTCATAAAAAGGTTTTAAAAAATTTTGTTGACTAAAAAACTTAAAGAAAATTAGAAAAAAGAAATGTAACAACAGACATATTTATCATAGTTGACGTCCTTTGTGACTGCCGTCGCTGAGCTGAAGAATAGACGAGAAGAAACCGGGCTGAAATGTCCGTTCTCCCGCTTCCTATCGTACGTAAAGTTCGATGCGAACTTCTTTTACGACGGTAGCGAGGACAAAAACCTTTGTCAAACTAGCAGAAGTGGCAACAGCCAGCAGCGGCAGTACAAAATGAAACGATTAGAGAAGGTAAAACGTTAATAAAACTGCAACAAGCGTCGCGGTCGACGTTTACATTAGAGAGCGGAACAGCGTGGCGCGCACAACAAACAACGAACACCACTGGTAGCGACAAAGTTTACTTTATTTAGTGTATCGAAGATTTATCGCCGCAGCTTTTTGCAGTACGTTGCGGAAAGTTCTCCTCAAAATCGTTTTACGCGACCGTGAGCGCAAGTCGTATGCGATGCACGGTTTCTAGAGTTTCCCTGCGAAATATTTCACGGAGTATCCGAGTATTGCGGCTCATATAACTATACGTGAGAGTTGCGAGAAATACGAGGAATAATGTCGTTGTTAACGAATTGTTTTAGCTGTAATATATATTTAATTCATATATATATATATATATATATATATATATATGAATTAAATTTCTTCCGAGTGTTAATCCGCGTAAGTAGCTGAGAGGCTTCATCGAAACCTTGAGCTACTTCAAGCTTTTCTGGTACTTACGCGGATTGATTAGTACGTACATAAACTTTGAAGTGAAAACAAATAATCAAAAGCGAGTGCCGTGCTATGATTCGTATATCAAAAGTACAAGCTGTTGTTGGTTTTATGGTTTCGTTTAATTTAATTCAACCAAATTTAATTTCGGATAAAAACAAAGGGAGGAGAAATTGCCGACTTTACGATTTAATCGAGTTCATTTTCCTTCGGATCTCGGGAGGAAAAACGCGTTAAGCAATATCCGATTTTCATTTGTAAGAAGATCGTCAACCTTTTGTAAATCACGAAGCAATAACTCAAAACTTAAAATCTTGCGGCCCACTAAACACAATTATTCGTCTATAAACACACTATATTCTTATGTAGTGTACCATGGAATTAAGTGACGGTACATTATCTGAATATGTAGCATCAATAACTCTCAAGTAGTTGTCAAACAGGATGATCTTTCAAATAAAGACTACAGAATGAACGCTATATCACTCATTGCATGACACAACATTGCAAAACATCAAACACAACCGGCATAATCCACAAGAAAAAGAAGAATTTAATTTGTAGTCATTAATTAATTATACGCTGTTAACTTTGTAAATTTAAAATTACAATATTTGTGTGTGCTACACACGGGATATTCCTCTTCAAGTCTGTCAAGCACAGATCGATACAAATTTTCTCCGCTAGCGAGGCGAGGAAGACTTCCTCTAGACTTATCACTGACTGAAGAAACAACCTTAATAACCTAGTTAGAAATAACAAGGTTATTCTCATTTAGGCACCACGACGTTCTGGCATTGATGGCAACCAGGTAGCCGATGCCCTCAATAGAATAGAAGCTAAGCAAACTCTCCTGGGATCCAGATCTTCCACTTGGCATATCGTATGAAAGCAGGAAGTCTTTCGAACCTGGTGCACTTCAACAGATTTATCTCAAGAGGGCGATCTTATGTTGCCAGTCGAGACAGAGCCAAAAAACTTACAGAATTTGACAAAAAGTCTGTCAGAGTTCTAACTACTTAAGCTCGATCAAGAAAACACTTAGATCGAATGGGGCTCGTTCAATCCCAACTATGGTTGGGGAATCAAATCTTATCAGTTGTGCACGCCATTTTCCCCTATTCCCATTTCTGCGTAACTATTTTCAACCGATGATTTATATTTCAAACCAAAAATGTGCCATACGTGTAGACTTTAAATCTTTAGAAACATACATTAAATTGAAAAAAAAACGTCTGTATGACCACCAATGGTCCGTGAACCATCGGTAGGCGACCGCTGGTCTATAGCGTACATACACCCCACGCAAATAAGAGAAAAAGGAAAAAAAGAGAAAAAAAACCCGAGGACTCTCGAAGGATCACAACGATGTCTCCCCGATGAGATCGCCCCCATACACGCGGATACATTAAATTCGATTTTAGAAGCAAACAGAAGAACTGTCGACTCACGCATACTCACATATCTAGGGACCCCTGTTATCTGGCCCTGCTTACCTGCTAGTTACTCCGTGAAGCGTTAAATTCGGTCCGAATTCCCCAAAGCGAATGTTTTCGCATTATGTTGTACGTAGGACAAGGAGGAGGAGGAGAAGCAAAACAGGTCGAAACCGATAATGGAGAGTTGTTTTCGCTAGCACAAGCAACGCAATAAATCGCTCGGTCCGGTTTATCCTCCGGAACAGCGTGCCGCGCCAGGGAGAGACGCAAGAGGCAAAGGCGGCAGTATTGGTAACAACAACAGCGAGTTGTTGCCTGCAAATTTGATAAGGGCCAGATACGATCTCCGATCATCAATTGAGGCGGAATGTTTGCTTCCTCTTGCACCATGTAGTATAAACGCTTTATCTATTTAGGGGGTGACGCAGGTGCGGGCGAATATATTTCCGACAGAGGTCCAAGTCGATTTTCCACCTTTACGTAAGCGTAAATCTATCCTAGATGGCGTTTAATACGACCAAGTGAAACTTAACTTAAGTTACAAGGGAAACAAAACAGATATTAAATCAAGTTAGAATTGGTAAACATTAAAATCTACATGCATCCTGCACCCCTCATCGAATATCATGCGAAAAATTGTCAAAAACTCTCCCTGTAACGTTGACATGTAAATCTTTAAATTTATGATATTTCAAAATCAACCAGTGCTTATCACTGTTGAAATATATCTTGATTAATAACCAATCTTAATATTCGACAGCAATATCGTCCCTGTATAGATAGGGAAAGCCGTCGGTTCTATCTGGGTTATTCAACCGCGTCGAAGCTAAGTGAATGGCGGTAGAAGCCATCGCTCGATCATAAAAGCCCGAAGAGCTTGTTTGTGTGTACTTTGAATTCATATTTACCGAATGTCTGAAAGTTGTGCGTCATTCCTGCTGCTACACGTTTGTGTCGTAACGCATAGAAAAATGAGAGATAGAAAGAGACGGGCTACCTATATACGTATACAACCTCGTACCGAAGCCATCTGTTGAGGATTTTTCGATCCCGAGAGGATTGCCGTTGACTTGGCGGGTTGATGATATTGGAAGAGGTTGTTCTCGATCGACCCGCCGAACGGAAATGGTGAAGATTTCAAAACGACGAGCGTGAATTTAAAGAGGAGAGAGACATGGCGGAATCCCTTCGCGCTGTTGAATGCGTGTTATTCTCGATAATGGTCGCTTTGTCAAAAATAGAATTTTTAGGGATAATGTTGGAGGACGATGCGCGAAGTAGATCGTGCTGTTACTTGAGATTTAATAATTCAATTTATTATCCCAAAAAGCGAAACTCATTCTGTAATATAAATACGTCAATATCTGACGACACTTTTTCAAACAATGGGTTTAAAAGAAGAGGGCCTATCGAAAATAGCAGGGTCACCGATGTTTTCATATTTCCGAACTTCCTCGTCGCATTATAAAAAGTCTGTGGTTGGCATTGTTGAAACGTTTTTCTGTAGAAATTACGCCAACTCAAGCCAGTCATCAATCACGTTTAGGCAGCAAGAACATTCGGTCACATGACGAATTTGTCTTGAAATAAAAACAAGTAAACAGTAGTTTTTTGACATTTGTCAATTCTTTTTCCTTAATACATTTATACCGTAAAAAGCCATGTTTCCAAAAAAAATAATGCCCAATGGGAAAAGTATGTCTAACAAATCTATGTAAATTTTACATTAACGAAGAGCTTTTTATATCCATCCGACCGTGGGTTACATCGATTCGAATCGACTGACCTCATCAAAGCTTAAATTAAATCGATTTCATTAGAATTTTAATCGAAGCGTAACTTCGACGATCAAAAAATAATACATTATTTGTTCTTTTTATATCTTTTTAAATAATAAATACATCAGTGAAATTGATCCCGATCCTTTCTATAGCGCGTGCTTCGCTCTGAGCTCAATTTCGAGCACTTCTTAAAAGGCAAGAATACTCAAATTCCAGTCGGCCTAGGGCAGGTAGAAAAACTCGGAAAAGCAAGAGTCGTTAATGCTACGGTAGAAAGATCCGGGATAGTCCGCAATAAAGGTACTTATTTCAATCGTCTTTGTCTTTCGTCGATCTCTTAAAAAAGTTATCGTTAAGATTTTGGGGATCTCCTTCTTTCTCATATTACCTACCGTCAACAAACCGCCGAGGACCAAGGGCTGGAATTGCGCGAGAGGGTGAAAAGAGAACGGAGAGGTCGATCGCAGTATTAGAAGCGATTGAAAAGGATTATTACCTCGCTTTCGCTTCCTCCTACTCCGGATATTTCTTCCTCTTAAGATTCGGAAGATTGATTTTTCTTTTTTCTGAGTTTAAAGTTGAAATTAAGTATGATAAGCTATAATTGAATATCCTCCAGCTAAAAGTGAATTCATAGTGTGTAATAAGTAATAAGATAAAGACAATGATTTTTACGTTACCCTGTGGCCAATAGGCTAGTCATGTGTCATGTGTCTGAATCGTAGATCTTAAAAGTAGGATAATATTATATTTTGGATACCGGGTGTCCCTGATTGAATGGGATTGCATGGGAATGTTCACACTAATCACACTGCTAGCCCTTGTATTTATTCTTTCATTCGTGCTAGATATAAGCTTTATCTAAGTGTCTAAGATTGCACATGTATGCTCTATAAGGAGGAATCACTTAATTGGACCTGTTATTTTCAATGGAACCGCTCAGCATTACTTAGAAATTCTCCAAACATCCTTAGAAGATTTCGTAGGTGACCCTTCTTTGGCAGACAGGATCGTGTTATGGTACCAACAAAATGGTTACCTGTCTCATAATTCAAGAAACATGGTAGGTTACTTAATTGTCCGATTTGACAATAAAGCTGTTGCCACCAATGTGGCCAAGGTCAGAGGATCTAATGCCTTTCAACTTTTTTTGTAGGGTAGATATTCCAGCGTCGTTAGGAAATCAAACGAGATAAAAATTAGCGAGTAGTTACGTGTTTTTCGAGTCTAGTGATACATGACGAGGTTTTGGACGTTTGACAAGTAGAACATTTTCAAGAACAAACAAGCTTCATCTTTATGCCGTTCTCAGGCGGTATACATGTAGGTGCAACAAAGCTCTGCGCCCGTAGCGCCTGTTTCGCTGATGAGGCAGCCTGATTGGATGAAATCGAGCCGACGAGCGGACGATATGCAAATAATGCGCGAAATGTCGCTTCATTGCGATGTAATTTCGACGATTTATCAACTAGCAGTGCGAGATGCTTTGCAAAGGTTGCTGAACTAACAACTAATCGATAAAACAAAGAGAGAGAGAGAAAGAGGAGGGAATGATAGTAGTAGTGAACATTGCGCGAGTTATACGAAGTAGTTGTAATGGTGGTATAATTATATTACGTACGAATTATAGCAAAAGTTTTCTCGGCATTATTCTATTACCAATTCCCTTTGCATTTTAGCACAGTTTCGCCAATTGTTTGCTTGAGTTTTTATCTTCTAGGTATGACTCTGGATGTTTAATACTTAAGTCGAAAGCAGCATTAATATCTAAGTGCTTTAACAACAGTTTTAATGATATCCTTGTCGACTAGTACGGACTTGAAACTTGCATTTTCTTAAGATGGGTAGTACTTCCGTTCTAGCGAGTTCTATCGAATTAGGAAGGGTCGAGGTTACCCTGACCGAAATAATGATGTTAATAAATTCAGTTTTTAATAAAGAACGTATTTTAATCTATCGACTAATTAAGACAAACAAAACAACATAAGAGTAAAGTTTAATTTCACAGCATACAAGTTTTAATAGTGTCTTCCTTGTCTCTCAAGGGAATAAGCAAGACGAACTTAAAAGCAACGTAGAGTATTTCTAATAGATTCTGGGTTTATTCCATCGCATACATTCTTTCAATTCGTCCAAGTTAACAGTGTTACCTTGGCACAGGCAAGCCTCTGTGGCACATCACGAACACATTTAGTTGGATTATTTGCCAGAAATAAATGCCTAACATATTCTATTCTATTTAGTGTTGGATTATAAATATTAATTCAGCTTTAGCTTGTTTCCTTACTAAAATATTTCCTAATTAATTTAATATTTATTATTTATTTTCATCCTTGGGGTTATTATTTCTCGCCACTTCTTCTTTTTTGCGATAATCTGATTCGTTATATCCTCTTGTTTAAATCATCCTTTGTTGTTCGGGTATGGTTTTGATTTTTGACAATTTACGGCATTATTGTAAGAACAATAGTACATATATTAACCTTTTTGCGAACCTCCAATCGGTTTGCTAGAGGCTTATCTTTTGTGTTAATTTTGGATATAGACTGCGTTCAGGATAAATTTTTTGCAACCTTTTTTTGACAAAAATACTAGAACGTATGTCGATCTATATCCTTGATTCACGTTTTTTCTAAATTTACACTAATGTCATTTTCGGTTTGAGTGGGATTAATAGTAACTTGGTTATTTAAAGTCCAAATTTTTGCAGATTTTTCAGTAAACTTGCCATGTACCAGTGTTTCTTGTAAATAGTAGTTTATTAGAGACAAACAATACCTTGATGGGTTATTGGCTAGTTTGCATTTCTAATTAAATAAAAAAAAAATTCATGGAAAGAAAGGATAGGAGCTTTTATGATGATTAGCTTCGGAGATTGATTACAAAGATGTACATTTATTTAACCAACAGCGACAGTTTGAGCATCTGTTTTAAATATTCCGGTTTATTTTTCAATTTGATCAAGTTATAATTTATTTTCAGATCGTTCGAATTTATTTGCAAAATTTCGAAGAATAAATCTATAAACTCGATGTATAATGCATGTAAACCTCATTAACTTCATATCGTCGAATAATAACGCCCTATTCCCTCACCTCATCGCTGGTGTAATTAAAATTTTATAAATCATGTGCTAATAATATTCCATCTAGTCGAAATCGGGTGGGTTATTTTATGAAATCGCTTTTCCCATTTAAAGGCTACGCGGGGCCAATTAACGGATTCAATTTATTTTTCAATAAATTGATTTCGAAATACAGCGTATATTACAACAATTTCAGCGGCAGCAACCACCCAACTAACGGGAGAATATATTAACACATGTATATACGTGCATTGTTGTATGTATTTTGTTTATTTAAGGGCATTGCTGTATGGACAGCCAATTCAATATAGTTATTCGTTTCATAAATATACAAAGGTAATTCACCCGTTTCCCATCTCTCTCGTGTGCACTAACTCCACCTTTCCAATCTAGTTTACGTGTATGTGTCGACTACCTATTATTAATATAGAATGTAGCATTCGCAACAACCACGTGTGTAAAAATATATCAAACGTGAGAGCCTTTTTCAGAATGGTGTAAAAACCAAATAATTCAATTATGTATATAGGTATGTATGATTTTCAACTTTATTACAATTTAAATATTAAATTTATCACAACAACAAAGGTGCATAAATATAATAAAAAAAAGTAAGTTAATGTAACAAAAATTGGTTCAACTAACGAGTTTATTATTTTAATGAATGGCTGTTTATTATATCTACGAACACGTAGTTTCGTATTTACAGTATATACAATAAAGGGATTTATTGAAAAAAAGAGTACTCTAATGAAAAATCCCTGAAGATTGTTCCACTTTTCACAGAGGAAGTTAATAAAGATAGTGATAAACAGTTTTCAATTTGGTAAACGTTGTTCATTGTTGTAATAAATTTATTAATATAATTTTTCTGTTGCTTTAACAAAACTTTACGTTACATAAAAGTTACGAATAATATTATTTGGGAATAAAGTATTCTTTATACTGAAAATAAAGTTGTTTGCAGTTGCCCTATCTTAATCTTGCATGCAGCTCTGCACTTTGCACTCTGCAATTACACGATAATCGCATTTCGTCTTGAATTTTTATTATTCGAATAGTTATGTAGATTGTTTATTTGAATTAAATTTATTCGGTATTTATTATGAATAATTTCTTATTTGTAATCGTTATTCGGATACTTCCTGTCTATTTCGTCTATCCCACAATACATCACAAATTTTTTAAAAAGAAAAATAACTAGAAATTTGCAAAAAACATTTATTTGGAGCGGTATAGCTATAACAGGGAAGTTCTCAAAGTAGGAATTTTAGAGAAAAACATGAAAATTAATTTAAAAATTCTAACATCAGCGTTATTAATTAAATAACATTCCCTTTACAGCACTAATCCCCCTAAAATACCGGCATTATCGCGAAATTAAAACTCATCCATTATAGAGGCGGATATTACTGACTAAACGGAGGTCGGAGGGCGTTATGCACGCATAAAAAGCTCTTCATTTTCCCTTTCCTTTCGGGCGCGATAAAAAGCAAACAAACAACAAAAAAATTCATTTCCGGAGCCTCCGTTGACGTCGTAGCCTATGCATTAACTAACTCTTACCTTCTTAAGATCTTTGTTCGGTTCCCCGTCGTCCGCCTTCCGCTTTTCCGTACCCGCCAATTTGCCCTTGTCCTTTTCATTCCCGCATATCTGAAATCAAGAACGTAATTAGTGAATGTGAGGGTGCTGTGGCGCCTAATTATGCTTTTTCCTATACCTCATACCCATATCTACACCCGCCATTGTTGACGGGACGGGGCTTGCTTTACCTCTCGGGAACAGCTATCCCCCGCTATAGGGCACGCCCTAGAGCAACTCGCTAAAAAAACTAGCCGGTTGTCGACGCGCTTTGATAAATTAGGTAATGATTATTTAAAAAAATTTTACTTCCTACCGCAGTTGTGTAGGTAACGAAATTTAAAATTATCTTTTTAGGGAGATTTAATTCAATAATGTGAGTGAGTCGTCTGGGTAGGTGCGGTATGACTGCACGAAAGGATGCATGTCACTGGGCCCCCACCACCTAATTTTTATATTTTTTCTGTGCCAAAATGTCGTACCTTACACGAACAAAGGTAGACAATTTGATGGTTGCCTTCTTTCTGAATTTTCCGATGTACTTCAACATTTTCATTATCGATCGAATTATTGTTTGGAGAAATAGGGCGAGCATTTTCAAAAGAATTTAAAACTACGAGTTCTCCATTTTCTGTATTCCTTACTTGGTTAGTTTCATGGAGAAATGTAAGTTAAATGCCAAAAGTGAAGTACGAGATAAACCGATATGTTTTCTAAAGAAGGCCCGATTCGTTTAAGCGAAGACGAACACAAATTCAGAAAATTCGCATCCATCTCGCTAGGTACATAATTTTACAGGTTTGTTTTATATTTTTTTGCCTCTCCTTTCCCTCTTTTTTTCTCGTTCAACTCTCCCAGCTATTTTGCCGTTATTTATACGAAGTACTCGAAGCAAAATGGTTGGCCGGGCATCCTGCAAACATCACGTTTTATTTTAAGATAGAATTAATTTCGTTATTCGCCTTGGCTTTATTTGGAAATTTAATATTGCCTCGTATTTACTCGGGCGAAAAATGTTCCCCGCTTCGAGCTTCGAAGTTTTGCCGTACACGTTTTATATTCTCCGTATTTTCAATTCCAATTGAGATACGGGCCGAGCGCAAGCCGCCGTAATTTTTACGAAACGAGTATTGTACGATATGACCGGTAACCATGGAAACGAATTGTCTTCCTCTAGTGGAGATAGGAAAGATTTAACCCTCAGTCTAGTAGGAAATCGGCATATCGCCACGTACCGCACGGGACCCATATAGCTTCTTCGTGGGATTGGGTGATCACTTTCAAATAAGAATAGATTTCGCTTTATTTTATTTCGCATTTATGGCACTTAAGATTAGAAAAGACATTTTTAGAATAAACTGAAGCGCTAATATTATATGATATTTAGGCTTATTTTTGTGAATCGTACCAACTACTGTTAGATTTTTTCGATAGCGAGTGCTTTCGGAGGTTGTAGGAAGAAGTAAAAAAGTTGTCGCATGCGATATGCCTACCAGAATTTTCCATTTTTTGAACTTCACAACCTTCTCCCCTTGACTCCTTTCTCTCTCATTGCCCTTTTCCCGCACACACTTCAAGTTTCAAATTAGTCCGTACCTTCCAGACTTTGATGGAATATTTGTCTAAACGGACATTTTCCTCTGAAGGTTAGGAGTTGTTCATTAGCCGTTATATACCAATTTCGTTTTTCCTCTGCACTATCAAATAAAATAAATAGATATTTTCCTTTTGCTGCAGAGTTGTGTTACATTCTCGTTGTGACATTTGCATACACCCATCTTTAGCTCCGAAAAATTTATTTCCTTGACATTTTTCCGTAAACAATCTTTGCTTCAGCATTTGTCTACTTTAGGATGATTTCAGGAAAAGGTCTGCGAAAGTAAATCAAAAAGGGAAAATCTGTAGTGTCGATATATTGATTTGCAAAACGAGTTAGACCTGAATTTTCTCGTAAAACATTGTCTTCTCTGACGAAGTAAGACGGGATCTTGATACCAGACAGCTTGTTTATTTTTTGAGGTAAAGAAATTATCTTCAAGACGAGTTCACTATCACTACCCTTCTAGAGCACTTCTGTCACATTCATCATTGGGAAGACGCTCGGTGGCGTCTATTCCTCATCATCAAAAGATGCGCGCTCACTATTATATTTAATGTCCTACTATCACCTCTAGCTGTTGCTAAAAAAACAACTCTCGAAAATCCTTTTGAGTCAAGCGGACCCAGCCGGTAGACGTAGGATTAAGTATGTGAAAAAGTTACATTTCATATTTCACTGTTTCATGTTGTATAATGTTAACCTTGAGATTTAAATCAATGTCAGGAGAGGCTGTTAATAAAGCGAGGTCCAAAGTCAGTAGGTGAAATTGAAATTAATAATATTGGAAAGTTACTACGTCAAATATAAGAAAACAGAAGTCTTGTTACGTAAACGATTTATTGCTCCTTTGAAAAATGGTGTTTCATAAAAAATAAACAACGATCACGACGTAACTTGTTTGTGTAACAGAATGTAATCAATTCTTTGAAACCATCGTGAAGATGTTACTGCTATTATTTTGGCTTTTGCACTTCTTACGAAACAACACGAGAAAAGAATCAAGAGAACTTGAGGATATCGTAAGCATTACTCGGTAGAAAACATATTTATTTATTTATTTGGTAATGACATACAAATCGGGAATGTCAAGTTTATCGCTCCTCTTCTGTACACAAAACAAAATAAAAACAGTATCTATGTCAATATCGTGTTTTCATTATTATTATTACTCAATGTTTGGTATTAATATATGTAGATACATATACAAGGGCAGTATGAAAAGTTATCATCCTAACACAGAAATAAGAATTTCATGGATACATTCTTGTTTTGTACAGGAATTCCAATAACTCTTCTTCCTAAGTTCTTTTTTTACGTTTCTGATCCCTTTTTTACGAGCTACCGCTGCTTTGATGACATCGTTGACTTGTTGATGCAACGGGTCGACACAAGAAAATTCACCACAGATTCTACAGTATCTGACGTAATTTCTTGCAATTGTAAAGATCTGATTTCGCTAGGCGAGAACCTTTTTTGCCCGGCAATTGTAAAGTACAACATCCGTGGAGGTGGTTCCAGACGATAGTTTGCGATATTGTAGAGGTATTCGGTTGCGATGGCATAATTCCATCTAATTCCTCGAGAATGCTGTTTGTGGAACAGGAACAGTCGTGTACGATGTGTGCAACAATTCTGAACACAGTTTTCGCACGATGCAACTCTGTTTTTGCTCATCCATAAGATTGTGTGACGCAAACTTTCCTATTTCCTAAATCCTCATGCAAAATTTATGGAATCGTCTCCTTATTCGTGCTTCTTCTGCCATCATTTGAGGGGCCATTCGTCGATTTGGTGCCACAAATTCGCGTATATTTTCTATAGAATTTGCATTTCGTCAGATCGACGGGCGTTTAGTTCTAGCGTCATTTTGTTTACTCTCACGTCCATCTATAAATCGCTCAAACCAACATAGTAGTACGACTTAGGGTACATAGATTTTATCATTTCGCAAGTTTCTGTCGCAGTTTTACTTTTTTACAGCAACATTTAACGATTACTCCTAACTGATATACACGCTAGCGTCCTACGTAGAAAATAATAGCTTCGCTTGACCAGCATCTATTGGTGAGACTATCACCTATTACATGTTGTTTTATTATTGGTTCTATTTCAAGTGACTCTACTACTACTGCGTCAATCCATGAATTAAATTGCCGCGTCTCGTATCATAAACGTGCTCTTTCGAGATGCTTGTAGCATTCCCTATCTCTCTAATCGTAATTCGACGATCGTCTAGCACCAATATCGACTGACACAAACGACTGCTAAACAACAACTGGCCCTCCAACATGGCTGATATTTTCAAATGTATTTTCTACGCCTGCGCAATTATATTACCAAAATGTTTTTGAGGAGTCACGCCATCTTTATGGCGAGGCTTGACACTTTTCAGCCTACCCTCGTTCAAGATCGCGTGCTATACGAAGAAGGCAAAGTATGAAAAATACATAGAGCGTATTATATTTGTAGTCCGTTATCAGTAAATAAATACATAAACGAATATCGGATCGCTGTCCAAGTTAGTCAGCTGGTAATTGTTAGAGAATTCCATTTCGAGGAGAAAGTGAAAGACCATGTGCGATTTTAGGATATTCTTTGCGCTCGTAGGACTTGTTTTGTTGAAACTCGTCAGTAAGTAACGTTAAATATGAAATAATAATAAAGTGATGAGTACAATTTTGAAAAATTTGTGAATTTATGTAGTTGATCTCATAAAACTTGGAGCGTGTACGACCAAACAAAATTGTAATTAGAAAAGTAGTGTTAAATTAAAGCAAGTTGCGGCGGTATTGCCAAGTACTTAATTTTTCTTTTTCTGAGCCTGATTTTGAGATCTCTTAATTGGCTAACATAACATGCAATCTTAAAATTGTGCTTAACATAGAAGCCATATTATCAAATCAGAGTACGAATGGTTCCTTTTCCATATTTTCTAATCGCGAAGAATTATACAAAAACAAATCGATAAGAGAAAGACCTTCTTCATGCTTTATTACTACACATACCTTACGTGCAAAACAAGTGAGAAAATGCGCTCGACAAAAAGAAGGGAGAGAAAACCAGGAAACGGAACATTTCGGCAAAATCGTCCTCGGCGGGAGCCTCTTCACATAACTCCCGAGATCACCTTCATATTTTACCGTGGTTAAAACGGCCCAAAGGGGATGAAATGCTGCGTCCTCCGCTTCGCCCTAAATCATGTCTAATTTTTTCCCGTAGGCGGCTCGGCGCAATGTCCCGAGGTGGTAAGCAGGCAGAGCTGGGGAGCGCGTCCACAACAGCGTCATGGATGGGGCTCATTGGCGGTGCCGGCCGCCTACGTCATCGTACACCATACGCGGACGCCGAAGTGCACCACGCGAAGGAATTGCGAGAAGATGGTACGATCGTTGCAGAACGTTCATATGAAGTATAACGGCAGGGACGATATTGGTTACAATTTTTTGGTAAGTACAAATATGCGAGAGCGAGAGATGCCGAATAATCATAAAAGTTACCTTCATGATGTCTAAAGTTAATAATAATTTAGGTACAGCTTGCGCTCTTCTCTTTTTTAAAGCGAAAGAGATCAACAAATATATGAGAATCATTTTTCCCAGGCATAAATAGTCTCAAATTCAACAATGTTTAAAGAGTATCAAAAATATAACCGAATATCGAAAATGTAGTTTCCTTTACGATGTACATTTATCGAAATAGACCCCAAAACAAATCTTAATTAACTTAACATATGGATACGCATACAAATTGTCATTAACGCATGACTAATGGCGGATCTCGTCTACATTAGCATCTTCCTCGGCAGGCCGTCGTATTATTGTTTAATCAATGGTGGCAATTAATTACTGCAATCGTGATATAATGACCGTTACCGTAACGCTATTGCCAACTGCTTCATACTCGGAAAAAATTGTGTTAGTAAAACCATTTACTAACTGATTTATACTGAAAATTATGCTTTACCTGGAAGTATGATTTCTTAAAAATAAAAATAAATTTTATACTACATATACTTAAAAAATATTTTAACTAGTAATCTAATATATCACTTACACTTAACGAACAAGCGACATGGTCAAAAACAAGAGACAGTAAAAACAAAGTAAAAAGTGGGAAAAGTAAAAAATTTTACACAAATGGGGAGAACAAAATTTGGAAAAGTTACCATATACAATATTTTCAAAAATAATTTAACACTCTATTAAAATAAAAATAAATGTAACGATACAAAAATCGTTATAACCTTAACGAATTTGATTTAGTCGAATTAATAATAAACATAATTATATATTTTTGTGTAAAAATATTTAACGCCTTAGCATCAATTTTAGACTAATAAGAACGCAACCTGTCACATTTCAGATCGGTGAAGATGGAAATATCTACGAAGGCGTCGGTTGGAACAGGGCAGTCACCAATATACCATCTTACGATAGAGACAGTTTACATATAGCCGTAATGGGCGATTACACCTGTAATTATGAAAATTTCCGCGCAAAAGCTATTCTAAACGATCATTTTTTTCAATTTAATTTGCAGCTACGCTTCCGGACGAGAAGGTGTTGGACGCGATGAAGAGACTAATCCAGTGCGCGGTGTCCAGAGGTACTATCGATGTGAATTACCAAGTATTCGGCCACAGACAAGTGGAGTTAGACGATTGTCCCGGGACGAGATTACTGCAAGAGATCAAGAAATGGCCGGATTGGGGTTACTATTAGGCTAAACTAATACATACAGTACTTTATTTATTTGTTGATGATTATTTACTTTAAAAATTAAATCTGTAATATTTATATCAGTGGTTCCCAAACTTATTATGTCAACGGAATCCTCCTTACAGTCAGAAAGTGCGCGTGATATTATTAAATCACGTGCAAAATTCCTATGTATATCTCGGCGACTAATCTCAATTATTATTATCGATTAAATCTTATTAAAAAATATATTTATGATGATGTGCACATAGCAACTGTAATATACAATTAGGGATATCTTCTTTCAGGTAAAGCATATGTTTGTATATTTTTTAACAACATAATTAAGTGAAAGAGGCACATTTCATCCTGATAATTTTTAATAAATAATATTTGTAGGTTTAATAGCACATCATTGTTTTCCTGAATGTACGAAAACACATGCCATTCGTTCATTCATTGCTTCCAAAAATTCTCGAGAAAAATCGATATTAACACACTTTTGGTTTGAGCGAATATATTATTTTAAATAGGACAAGCTTTTCAGTAAACCTTCCATAGATGTAAGGCTTATTGTAAATAGTTTCTGAGGTATTGCAAAAATTAAATAAAGATAAACAACTTGATTAATTGTAAGGCGTCAAATAAATTTGACAATTTAAAAATTCATAGTAACTATATGTCAAAACCGCCTTAAGTGTTTGTTTAAAGAAATAATAGAGGTTGTTATGATGATTGGTTTCGACGATCGATTGAGTAGCAGATGTTCTTAATTGGAAATATTATGAAGTAGATGGGCGACAGTTTGACCATTTGTGCTTTAGGAAGAGTTTTAGTTTATTATCCAGCTTAGTCAAGTTATTATTTGTTACCGCCTATTTTATTTAATTTATGTACAGGGTGTGGCAATCGGATTGGATATATTTTAATAAGCCACCGCGAAGGATTGAAAGAATGTATTTGGACAAATTATTATTAAAAGTTAAAACACAACTATTGTTGCCGCAAGTGATATCAAATTAGAGTATACATGAAAAATAATGTTTTAGCGACAAACGGGAATAATAATCAACAGCTATCAATCGGACGTGCGATTCGTTGGGATGGGTGAGGTAATGCTAATTGCAATTAAGTTATAAATCTATTATCTGACTAAATTCTATTTTTTTTGTCTGATAATACATTACGATTGAATGTTTTAATACTTACATGTTTATAGTTTAAAATCAATTCTTTTTGTGTTTAAATCAATTCGGTTTTGGAACTTGTAGTGGTCACGCGAAGGTTAAATTAAAATTTGGAGGTCACCTGTCAAAAAATTATAGATTGCCTTACAAAATGTTCTGTTTTGCGTATTTGTGAGAGCTATAGTTAAACAGGTACTTTTGAGACTAGGAAGATTGCCCGTTTTAGAAGATTCCCGTACACACAGTTATTTGCGCCCCTTAAACAAAAGAGACGCACGTCTTTAAAGTGCATACATACGTGTTCTTTTGCTGTTATTATTTTGACAAGCATAAATTATGCTTTTGTTCGTAAATAAACACTGATTTTAATACTAATATAGTCTGTAGCTACAAAACAGCAATCTCAACAATTGGAATTTCATTTCTAGATAGAAATCCTGTCGAAATTAAATTCTCGAAAGCGTGGCGTTGGACCGTTCCACCGTTACCGGTTTTATTTACGCAACGAATCCGGATTCCTAACGATAATTTTAAGAGCGCGGTTGTTGCTTTTGGCAAGTCTTTTTCGCTCAAGCTCGTAGTACGTGAGGAGTCGGAGATGGCGTTGAAATTTGCATGATAAAGCCGCGAGCGAAGCTGCCGTGCTGGAGAGAAGTTAATAAATAGAATAACAGGTTGAGCGCTTTCCTCGGCACTCTATTACTACATTTATACACTTACAAAACGTGGGCAATGTTATGGGTTACAACAGATGCAGTCCAACACTGAAAACTTTGCAGCAGAAAACGATTTTGCAATCAAAAAGTGTCGCCAAGTATAAGTCTCGTATTTATAAAAAGATTTAGAAATTGCATTGGACAAACAATACATACAACAATATACGACACATTGGCATCTGTAAGGTAAATGGAGTGTGTTAAATTCTTAGAGCAGGGGTTTCAGCTTTAGTGTTTTGTCCCGGCGCTCTTGTCAAAATAATTGTGCAATAACATAGAAATGAAAATAACCCTTTACACAAACCTCACAATATAAAGACCACACTTACTAAGATTGAATCACAAAAATATTAAAATCAAAATATGAAAATACAAAAAAATATGATTTAAATGGCGAAAATCTTCAGCAACAAAATAAGATAATGTGATGGGTGAGGTTTGATATTGCCACTCTCATTTCTCATTGAAAAATCTGGCTTCCGGCGGCTAAGTTTTTATCCACTTCACTACGTCTACGACACGTTTTAATATCAACTTCAATTAAGAGGTCATCAACTTTGTTGTAAATGTTTTCCCAATGGATGAAGCAATGGGTCCATAAAGCATGCAGTGCTTTGCTGCGAATAAGCGCCTGTAACCCATCATAACGACCGATGCACTTTTTCTCAATTTAAATCATTTTCGGTTATAAACTTGTCAAGCATCTCAAATAAATCTTGGGCCTTTGCGTAAGCAATAATGATTTAGCAGAACAGAGGTCTTCAACAATAATATTATCATCCAGCAAGCATACATTACAAATAAGCCGGACGTCTTTGTTATTGTCAGTAACTTTCCTCAAGTTAGAGACCAAATTTCGTGCCTTTCGTCTTACCATCATATTTATGATATTTCCGTTTCGTTACTACTCCGCCACTTGTCGATGCTTAATCACTCTCAACTGAACTGTCGACTTGCTTATTTTATAAAAATCAATCTATCAATCTACTTTCTTCCGTAGGGAAACACAAGGCGACACTGAAACAAAGCTGGTAGCGAAGGTCTTATAGTAGTTTATATTAAAATTACGAAGTTAACTGACATTTAAATGTTATTGGAAAAACACAATCAGATTTTTCTCTACCCAAGAAAATCACATTCACTGAGTTTCGTTAACGGAAAGGAAAACAAAATTTCCCGAGATAATTGATAGAGGTATCTTTTTACAAGCTCTTTCGAGAACGATTAGCAATAATTTTTTCCTGGAACATTAAATTACTATGCAAGAAGGTATTCTTACTCGTTTATGTTAGTCTTCCTAAAAAAAACTACCGTTTATTACTGCTTATCTGGATATTAAACTTTATCCAGTATAAAGAATAGGCATTACACAAGGATAAAAGAGATTTATCAATCAAGGAAAACATACAAATTCACAAGTTATTAAATCGTGGACAATTTAAGCCGAGCTAAAACCTAATATACTTAGCTGAGCAAAGCTTTATACAGTATGGGCACGCCTGGAACTGGCTTCTTGTTAAAACCGGATAAGTTAACACTTTTCTTTTTTCTTTTTCAAACATGTGCCTTTTTGTCCAAATCGTGCTTCCAACCAAAACACAATTCTCCTAGCACTTTTGAAGTATTCAAATCCTCTCGGATAAAGCATTCGTTTAGAAACGACACCATGCACACTTTCGCTCGGTTTATCGATCGATAACACTAAGTGGAGGATTTGCGCGAAAGGTATAAAGCAAGAGGATTCCCATTGTACGTTTCAGTTGCATCGCAAACAAAAAAGAAGAGAACATGGCCTGCAAACTGTTGATAACCGTTCTGTGCCTTACCTTAGCAAGCTGGACCACAGGTAATATCTTATATATAAAAAAAAGTCATTCGCGTTAGATGAGGAATAACAACGATTTTAGCATGCCCGACGATCATCACGAGAGCTCAGTGGGGCGCTAGACCTGCCAACACCGCCGCCCTTGTGACAAATCCACCAACTCACGTAGTTGTCCACCATTCGGCCACGCAAGGATGCACCACACAAGCAGCTTGCATGAACCTGGTTAGATCTTTCCAGAATTTCCACATGGACACCAACGGATGGGCTGATATCGGTTACAACTTTTTGGTAAATATTCTCCGTATTGTTTGTTAAAAAATGGTGTCAAATTGTTTGAATTCGTGCGGAATAGATCGGTGGCAACGGCCAAATCTTCCAAGGTAGAGGATGGGGCAGGACCGGCGCACACGCTCCCAGTTTCAACAATAGGAGTCTTGGAATTTGTTTCATTGGAACTTTTACGTGTAAGTCGAGCCTGTATTGTTTCCCTAATTTATTCTGGTCACGTACGAAAGTTTAAAATGAAATTATATTACTTACAATTGAATCTAAATTCCTTTGAAATTCACATAGTCTACTTAGTTTAGCTAAATAAAACCAAGATTGATATCTAGTTACAAGTGTATAGCTGTGATGGACTCTAGTAGTGATGGGTAAGGGATTTACTACTTGTTCCCAGATACTAAACAGACCCGTGTTTTGTACAAATAAAACACGGGTGTGCTTAATCGCTACAAAAAAAAAAAAAACGAATTCCCCTTACATTGCCCATTATGGACTCCAAGCGAGCTCTTGAAACATATGTAAGTAATTTGCCTGTTTACTTCCTTTAGCTGGTTTACCAAGTGCGGCAGCCATCAACGCCTTCAACAGTTTGATTAGCTGTAGCATTGGCAGCAACCTACGGTCCGACTATTGGCTCCTGGGTCATCGTCAAGCCAGCGCAACCGCTTGTCCCGGAAACGCTTTGTTCAGCGCCATCCAAGGTTGGCCACGATTCACCAATAATCCTTAGAAGATGAATTCCTTGCTCGTTTGATTTAAGAGGAGATGACCTTTTTATGATTTAACACGCAAATATGTAATGTGAAAATAGCTGTTGTTATTGTATAATTTGTTATTTGTGTTTGAAAATGAAAAATAAAAATTGAAATTAATCAATTTCTTTTGTTATGTAGATATCTTTATATAAATCCTTATTGAGAATTTGAATCTTTTAGGCATGCAACCTTCGACAAATTCTCATAATATAAAGTTGAGCTATGTACGTATGAAATTATGATTATACCAATTAGCTTTTATTAAAATAATTCTTTGACGGTTAATTCATACATCTCAAAGAACAATGAGAAGTATTTCAGAGTTTAAAATATATCGGACGGAATTGTGCAAAGTTAGTAAATCCGACAGCTATACCGGTTGTCGGAAAAATCTCTTCGTGTTTTGTATATCCACGTTACTTGTTTGGATTAAATAAGTAATAATCGTAATTGAAATCGTTATTAATTATTTTGTATTTAAAATAGTCAAAGATCATGAATGAACTTTTTTGAATTTTTTTAAACAAGATCAAACGGATTTGACAATTTTCTTATCAGACAAAATAGACTTGATACATCAAACCAAACAAATTCTATGAATCTGTAGCTTTTTTTAAAAAAAAAAAAAATACGTTTTCATATTTAATAAATTCATTCTCTCTTTGCTCTTTACAGTGCAAGGACTCATTTTATGTTGTAACACGCTTCGATAACTATTTTCATTGCAGAAAGGCACTAGGCAAAATTGCTTTTGGTTTTTCTCTATTGTAATTGAATTGAAGATAAATTGCAGCAAATATGTCTATGCCCGCTTAGGATAATATATCGAAATCGTGGGTACTGTCAGCTGTTATTATTTATTGGGTTTTTATTCCGGACGTTTATAGGTTTGTATGATATAAAAATGAATACATAAAACGAGATAGGGTGTTGACCAATCGTTTTCGATAATATAACGATTAATTTTGCCTATAATGTCGTTTGCGAAAGACTTTAAAGAGATTAAATAATAGAACTGTTTCAGTGATTATTACGTTTTGGGTAGATTTTCTTGGTATACAGGTTGATCTATTCTCAATCCTTACCGTAGGAATCTCGCTTATTATTGGCGTTGGAGGGCAAACTTAAATTTGGAAAAGTTACTGAATTAAGAACTCAGCTAACTACAAAAATTGAACTTGTGACAAATTATGTTCGAGGTTTAAAAAACAAAGAAGGAGGCTCATTTTCTTCTTTTACCTCTATCACCTTTATTTGGCCTTGCGTGATGTTTATGTTTAAAGAAATTAGAATAATAACCAAGGGGATATTCGATAAAAGGTAAATTGATGTTATTGCAAAGTTTACGTAAGTTTCCTACTTTATTTGGAATAATGAATGTGGATAGCAACAATTGCAGTAATAAATAGGAAACAGGAAGAGGAAAAAAGTTAGCGAGAAGTTATTGTTGGTGGCCGAATATTGACGGCGATATTGAGCATTTAACGCGAAATTGCAGCGAATGTAATACATTTACGAATAATGTTACGCTTGTGAGAAACACCTACCAACCATTCGAAAGCACATGGGGACCATGTAGGACCATTTAATTAAGGTTGTTATTGCATGCACCACACTACCATAGAAATTTGCAGAAACATATCCTCAACATTTTAAATGCCGCAAATTTTCATTCACGTTCCATGGATTTTTGAAAGAAAGTGGAATAAAGCACGCCCCCGATAATTCGGTAACAAATAGACTAACCGAACGTAATGTAAAAAAAAAACATTAAAGAATGCATTACGGAAAATGAATTTAGGAAAACGAATTTAGACTCACAGTTACAGGAGACTCCTTTACACAACGTCCAACAAGGAAATAAGGTCTGGGATAGATTTGATTAAATGTTGGTTAATATGCCTAAATAAAGGAGAATTGAATCTAATTCACGTTTGGTACTGATTCCTGTTGTAGCAGTTGAATAATTCAATAGATTTAAATGAATATCAGCACAAGGAACAATTATGACATTTGGTAAGAAAACTAGCTTACTACGTCTTGAACCATCTAGAGGAATCAATTTGTCAGAGGAAGCTGCAGCATCATGATCACCATCATCGTATATACTTATGCAATGAATATTTTGTAAAGTTCCTATTTGGATTGTAATGATCTAAAACCCAAGATTCAAAAATAGAAGTACTGGATAATAATTCTCTAATGTCCATCGTTGATCTGTGAAGGCAAGAAAAGAATTTCAAAAATATATATTTCAAAAGTTGATAATTGTAATCGCAAAAAAAATCATCTCCCTTAAAATTTAAAGAAAATTATGTACAGGCCTTTTAATCAAAGGAGAAGTTACTATTGAGACGTAAATGTTATAGACAATGGTTAATTTATTATAAAAATTATTTGTTAAGTGGAGGAGATTTTTTTCGTTTTCATATAATTTTGTTTATATAGCGGGTATCTCAGTAATTCAAAAGTAGATTGGTGCAATTTCTGGCTTCTTTCCATGAAAATCCGAATTTGCTTCCGACGTAATTAGTCATGTGAAAAAATGTCCCAGTGAGGAATCGAACCTGACATCTCCCGTTTGCTAGAGGGGCGTGTCAACCACTATACCACTGGGACCGGTCAAGAACGTTCTCTTTTTAATACCTTGACGTTATTTATCTGTCGACAAGTATTCTTATTCTTACGCGCCAAGTACACTAAGTAATAAACATAATTGTTGGCTTCCGTCGATAAAATATAAAAATCTGGAATTTCCTTCGTATTTTCCGACAATTAATTACATGAAAACGACGGAACCCAAAAACTATATTAATTAATTAGCGTACTTGACAAGTAAAAACAAAAATAAATACTGAAACATTGCGATATATTTGTAGATTAATAACATCAGGGTATTAAAAAGAGTACGTTTCTGACAGGTGGTTAGCACGTCCGTCTAGCAAAGCGAGGTAATCGGATGGCGATAAATTGGGGTTATAGCCTGATGTGGCAGGAACTCCAGCTTATCAAATTTTTCCTGTTCCTGGGGGGTTCTTTGCAGGATGCGGCCTAGCGTTATCTTGATGCAACAGCACACGATTTCTGTTGACTAAGGAGGAGAATCTTTTTCTTGAAACTGCATATATTCGATCCAGTTGCCCGCAGTATTGTTCAGAATTTAACGCCCTTCCTTCTGGTATCAATTCAAAATGGATAACACCTTCGTAATTCCACCACATGCACGGCAAGTTGGCAAAATTCTTCAAAGTATATCTTCTAACATTTAGAAAAATATGGAAACATTTTCGCTAATCTTCAATAGATGACAATTACTATAAACAATTGCTCCTAATTTGTATATTTCGATATTATCTGATGTACTTTGAATACCAGCTAATATTTTTAAGATTTTTACCTAAATATACATTCTGCTGTAATCTTCGAAATCTCCCACCGGGTTTATCGTATTTATATCAGAAACTTAGAAACAAAAAAATTGCTCGTACGATACAGTGAGATTAACGAAGTTAGAGTGCCGGGTGCAAAAAAAATTTGTTAAATCTTTACGGCTTATACTAGATACTATAAACGCCACACATATATCATGTGAATAATATTTTAAGATCGCAGCAAGCTCATCTAAAAAAAGGCAATACATAAAATAATAAAAAAAAATAAAAACAAGACACTAGGAGCATTTTACCAACTTCAAACAATGTTGAATATGCTAAAAGAAATACATATTGTAAAAAATTTGGGATAATAAAAATTAATAGATTTTAAATGTTATTATATTAAAAGAATCTATCGAAACAATCGGTGACCAATTGGAAATGTCACGAGGATAACATCTTTTGTTTTCGCTTTTTTTTATTTATTTATTTTTCATTGGTTTAATCAGACCAAATGTAGGTATTTTGTAGAAATATTCTAGCAACTAGATATTCAAGGTGAGTCAATGGTTTCGTAAAGTATTCTTATTCTTCAAACAAAGGAAATGTAAATAAGAAAGCATTACGAAAATAAGAATTTCTTAGCAAAATCTAAGGTCCAATCGTCTGCACAGTGCATACAAGGGTAATTTGAAAAACCCGTGCAAAGTCAGAGAGATCGCACCAACGATAAGTATTAAGACGATTGTCAGTTAGAAGCATCCCTTGCAGGAACGCACAATAGATTTCAGGCTTCGTTGCTTCAGGTCACTAAAGAGAAGCGTAATAAACATTTTGGTGGATCTACACCTTCGATTAGAACGGTTTATGTGTGGTTTCAACATTTTCGGAGTGGCCACATGAGCGCAAGTGCCGCTTAACATTGTGGATTTCTGGAAGCTACTACTCCAGATACCATTGATAAAATCCATAATCGTTCACAGTTGACCAAAAGCGAGATTGTATGCGGTATTCTAAGGACGGTTTGGCCGGCTGCCAACCGGTTCTGCATCCTCCCCACATTCCAGATTAGGTTCCCTCAGACTACTATCTGTTCCCCAATTTGAGAAAAAAGGGCTAGCGGGAAAGAGATCTTATTCGAACGAAGATGTAATTACGGAAATGAATGTCCTATTGTGGGGAATTGAATCATTTTATTAAGAAGGGATCAACGAACTGGAGCAACACTGAACGAAGAGTATAAGGCCAGGAAGAAACTACTTTGAAAAATAAAAATGACTTTTCCCCAAAAGTTAGGTTTTTTTCATTTTTGCAGAACTTTAGAAATCATTTGTAAACACTTGAAAAACAGTTTGTTTTATTGGAAATATCTCAAAAACTATTGGACTAAGCTATAATACATCTCGAATAAAAAAGTAGCGCCAAATTTAAATTCATATTTGAAGAACAAATGAATTTTACTGAACTGTTCATCTTGTGTATACGTAAGCCAATCCACACAATTTTCCGGCAAGTCAGCGTATCTCCGCAATACTAATACTATAATACGTCACCGATTTTGATGTTCATGGAAAAAGTCCCCTTCAATATTCACCACAAACGGTCACAACATCTACGTATATATAAAAGGAAAGACTGTGAAATTAATGTCACTACCAATCATATAATTCGAAAGAAAATGAAGTTTGTAATATCCTACATCTGTTTATTTGTTGCTTTTTCGTCGCCTCGACATTGTTGGTGTTATGTTTTCGGGTCAGGTAGGTGAAGAATTTCTTCGTATTTTGTTTGTAGTGTTGCACGCGCATTAGCAATTCAAATTCCCATTCTATCTTACTTGTGTAAAGGCCACGTCGTTTATTAATAGTGCAGGAATGCATAAACATAGATATACAGCATACACGTACAGTTAGAGTTAAACGAAAATTAATACGGCGAAATTAATTTTCTATCGGCTATTTTTGTAGAGTTGCAGGTGAAAATGCATGCGCATAAAATTCTATTCGAAAAAGTTATATACGAAAGATAGTTTACTTCCATACTACAATATAAAACGAAGTTCAAGTCTAATAACAAATTAAATAATTTTTAGCATGCTCGAGAATAATCAGCAGAAAAGAATGGAACTCCCGTAACATTAACACGACCATTGAGCTAAGTGTACGTCCATTGCCTTACGTCATCATTCACCATTCCGCTGGGAAAGAATGTTTCAACTTGGAAGAATGTTCTGGTAGGGTTAGAAGCATTCAAGATAAACATATTGACGAAAGAAATTGGTCCGATATTGGATACAATTTCCTGGTTAGTTCCTTATTGGCATTTATTAGAATTATTGTCGCAGTTTGTGGATCGATGGCTTTCGCTTTTATACAGTGGTACCAATTACCTGAAAAGTATATACAGGACAAGGAAAATATTCACTTTTTATTAATTAAAATAAGACAAAAATTTAAAAAGACTAAAATCTCAAAAGCGAAGCCGTTTTCAAGCAAAATTGAAATTTTTGACGTTTTCTAAATTTTCGCTAATACACGTATGAAACTCCTCGCACCAGAATTGAAATTATCCTCATTTATGTCTGCTATTTCTGCGTGAATCCGGAAAATAATGTCATCCACTCCGACCATTTCTTTTATGTATACCCACAGCCAAAAATCTGTTAGAGTTAAGTTGGGAGGCTGGGGCGGCTACGCATTTATTAGGAAGCATAATGCAGCATTTGAACGGACTGTAGGCGGTATGGATACAAGTTGTATTTTTTTAAGACATCTATGAATAGACGATTAGGTGCGACGCCTATATCTTGGCTGCTGATAGGATTTTTCTCAACATCATACAATAACTGTTTTTGAGGTCGACCATCATGCAAAGAATTGTTTTGTCTCTACATCACGTATTTGCACATTCTGGATTGATTTGTGATTTGGACGACGGCAGTTGAGAAACCGTTTTCTATACAAACGCCTTATTACAAGCGCGTAAAAATTTTTACTATAGCAACGTATTCTCTCGGTACCTGTCCAAGTACTCTGTGTTACTTGGGTTGCTCGAAGCCGGTCATCGTTGCAACAAAAATTAAACAACTATATA